>CM055116.1:1241429825-1242629825 GCA_029206835.1 Rana muscosa | reverse complement strand
GTACTGTGGGTGTGTTCTGCTCTTCCAAAAAACACCGTTTAGGGGCACAAAAAATAGTTCGCAGTGTGTTATACATATTTGGAGGTGTGTGAAATAAACAATTTCTATATAATTTTCTCCTACTGTGCTATACTAAAAAAACAACTTTTTTTTAATAGCATTTTCTGCAGTTCTGTAGCTGTGCGATTCAGCAGTTACGTACTGTGGGTGTGTTCTGCTCTTCCAAAAAAACGCCGTTTAGGGGCACAAAAAATAGTTTGCAGTGTGTTATACATATTTGGAGGTGTGTGAAATAAACAATTTCTAAATAGTTTTCTTCTACTGTGCTATACTAAAAAAAAAACATTTTTTTTGAATAGCATTTTCTGCAGTTCTGTAGCTGTGCGATTCAGCAGTTACGTACTGTGGGTGTGTTCTGCTCTTCCAAAAAACGCCGTTTAGGGGCACAAAAAATAGTTTGCAGTGTGTTATACATATTTGGAGGTGTGTGAAATAAACAATTTCTATATAGTTTTCTCCTACTGTGCTATACTAAAAAACAACATTTTTTTTGAATAGCATTTTCTGCAGTTCTGTAGCTGTGCGATTCAGTGGTTACGTACTGTGGGTGTGTTCTGCTCTTCCAAAAAACGCCGTTTAGGGGCACAAAAAATAGTTTGCTGTGTGTTATACATATTTGGAGGTGTGTGAAATAAACAATTTCTAAATAGTTTTCTTCTACTGTGCTATACTAAAAACACAACATTTTTTTTGAATAGCATTTTCTGCAGTTCTGTAGCTGTGCGATTCAGCGGTTACGTACTGTGGGCGTGTTCTGCTCTTCCAAAAAACGCCGTTTAGGGGCACAAAAAATAGTTTGCAGTGTGTTATACATATTTGGAGGTGTGTGAAATAAACAATTTCTATATAGTTTTCTCCTACTGTGCTATACTAAAAAAACAACATTTTTTTTGAATAGCATTTTCTGCAGTTCTGTAGCTGTGCGATTCAGCAGTTACGTACTGTGGGTGTGTTCTGCTCTTCCAAAAAACGCCGTTTAGGGGCACAAAAAATTGTTTGCAGTGTGTTATACATATTTGGAGGTGTGTGAAATAAACAATTTCTATATAGTTTTCTCCTACTCTGCTATACTAAAAAAACAACATTTTTTTGAATAGCATTTTCTGCAGTTCTGTAGCTGTGCGATTCAGCGGTTACGTACTGTGGGTGTGTTCTGCTCTTCCAAAAAACGCCGTTTAGGGGCACAAAAAATAGTTTGCAGTGTGTTATACATATTTGGAGGTGTGTGAAATAAACAATTTCTAAATAGTTTTCTTCTACTGTGCTATACTAAAAAAACAACATTTTTTTTGAATAGCATTTTCTGCAGTTCTGTAGCTGTGCGATTCAGCGGTTACGTACTGTGGGTGTGTTCTGCTCTTCCAAAAAACGCAGTTTAGGGGCACAAAAAAAAGTTTGCAGTGTGTTATACATATTTGGAGGTGTGTGAAATAAACAATTTCTATATAGTTTTCTCCTACTGTGCTATACTAAAAAAACAACATTTTTTTTTAATAGCATTTTCTGCAGTTCTGTAGCTGTGCGATTCAGCAGTTACGTACTGTGGGTGTGTTCTGCTCTTCCAAAAAACACCGTTTAGGGGCACAAAAAATAGTTCGCAGTGTGTTATACATATTTGGAGGTGTGTGAAATAAACAATTTCTATATAATTTTCTCCTACTGTGCTATACTAAAAAAACAACTTTTTTTTAATAGCATTTTCTGCAGTTCTGTAGCTGTGCGATTCAGCAGTTACGTACTGTGGGTGTGTTCTGCTCTTCCAAAAAAACGCCGTTTAGGGGCACAAAAAATAGTTTGCAGTGTGTTATACATATTTGGAGGTGTGTGAAATAAACAATTTCTAAATAGTTTTCTTCTACTGTGCTATACTAAAAAAAAAACATTTTTTTTGAATAGCATTTTCTGCAGTTCTGTAGCTGTGCGATTCAGCAGTTACGTACTGTGGGTGTGTTCTGCTCTTCCAAAAAACGCCGTTTAGGGGCACAAAAAATAGTTTGCAGTGTGTTATACATATTTGGAGGTGTGTGAAATAAACAATTTCTATATAGTTTTCTCCTACTGTGCTATACTAAAAAAACAACATTTTTTTTGAATAGCATTTTCTGCAGTTCTGTAGCTGTGCGATTCAGCGGTTACGTACTGTGGGTGTGTTCATGCTTTTCCAAAAAACGCCGTTTAGGGGCACAAAAAATAGTTTGCAGTGTGTTATACATATTTGGAGGTGTGTGAAATAAACAATTTCTAAATAGTTTTCTTCTACTGTGCTATACTAAAAACACAACTTTTTTTTTGAATAGCATTTTCTGCAGTTCTGTAGCTGTGTGATTCAGCGGTTACGTACTGTGGGCGTGTTCTGCTCTTCCAAAAAACGCCGTTTAGGGGCACAAAAAATAGTTTGCAGTGTGTTATACATATTTGGAGGTGTGTGAAATAAACAATTTCTATATAGTTTTCTTCTACTGTGCTATACTAAAAAAACAACATTTTTTTTGAATAGCATTTTCTGCAGTTCTGTAGCTGTGCGATTCAGCAGTTACGTACTGTGGGTGTGTTCTGCTCTTCCAAAAAACGCAGTTTAGGTGCACAAAAAATAGTTTGCAGTGTGTTATACATATTTGGAGGTGTGTGAAATAAACAATTTCTATATAGTTCTCTCCTACTGTGCTATACTAAAAAAACAACATTTTTTTTTAATAGCATTTTCTGCAGTTCTGTAGCTGTGCGATTCAGCGGTTACGTACTGTGGGCGTGTTCTGCTCTTCCAAAAAACGCCGTTTAGGGGCACAAAAAATAGTTTCTCAACCTGAGCACAACCTGCATGACTAGGCATCTAAGTGCAAAGCACGAGCTGCAGTGGAGTAGACACCTCAAAAACCAAGAAAGGTCTCTGGCTCCTCCTGCTTCCTCTTCTGCTGCAGTCTCGGCCTCTTCATCCACCTCTGTAGTGACAGTGGCACCTGCCACCCCGCAAACAGAGGATCTGCCAGCAACACTACCACCTGGGTCACCAACCATCTCCACAATGTCCCATGGAAGCGTTCAGCTCTCTATCTCCCAAGCATTGGAGCGGAAGAGGAAGTACCCCCCTAGCCACCCGCGATCCCTGGCCCTGAATGCCAGCATTTCAAAACTCCTGGCCTTTGAAATGCTGTCATTCCGTATGGTGGAGACGCAGAGTTTTAAAAGCCTGATGGCATTGGCTGTCCCACAGTACGTCGTGCCCGGCCGCCACTATTTTTCCAGACGAGCCATCCCTTCCCTGCACAACCAAGTGGGGGACAAAATCAGGTGTGCACTGCGCAACGCCATCTGTGGCAAGGTCCACCTAACTACGGATGCGTGGACCAGTAAGCACGGTCAGGGACGTTATATCTCCCTAACAGCACACTGGGTAAATGCAGTGGCGGCTGGGCCTGAGGCAGATAGCAGTTTGGCGCATGTCCTTCCACCACCGAGGATTGCAGGGCGCTTCAGTTTGCCTCCTGTTGCTAACTCCTCCTACTCTGCTTCCTCATCCTCTACCGCCTCCTCATCCGGTCAGCGTAACACCTTCACCACCAACTTCAGCACAGCCAGGGGTAAACGACAGCAGCCAGTTTTAAAACTTTCCTGTTTGGGGGAAAAACCCCACACCGCGCAGGAGTTGTGGAGGGACATGGAACAACAGACCAATGAGTGGTTGCTGTCAGTGAGCCCCAAGCCCGGCCTGGTGGTGTGCGATAATGGGCGAAATCTCGTAGCAGCTCTGGGCCTAGCCGGTTTGACGCACATCCCTTGCCTGGCGCATGTGCTGAACTTGGTGGTCCAGAGGTTCCTTAAAAATTACCCCAATATGCCAGAGCTGCTGCAGAAAGTGCGGGCTGTGTGTGCGCACTTTCGGCGTTCTCACCCTGCTGCTGCTCGCCTGTCAGCGCTGCAGCGTAACTTCGGCCTTCCCGCTCACCGCCTCATATGTGACGTGCCCACAAGGTGGAACTCCACCTTGCACATGCTGGCCAGACTGTGCGAGCAGCAGCAGGCGATAGTGGAGTTTCAGCTGCAGCAATCACGCGTGAGTCGCTCTGCGGAACAGCACCACTTCACCACCAATAACTGGGCCTCCATGTGAGACCTGTGTGCCTTGTTGCGCTGTTTCGAGTACTCCACCAACATGTCCAGTGCCAATGACGCCGTTCTTAGCGTTACTATCCCAGTTCTATGCCTCCTTGAAAAAAACGCTTCGGGCGATAATGGAAGAGGATGTGGCACAGGAGGATGAGGAGGAGGAGGAGGAAGCGGGATCATTTCAAAGGCTTTCAGGGCAGTCTTTCACAAGTGGCTACGAGGGTGGGTTCCTGCACCAACAAACGCCAGGTACACAATTGTCCGGCAGAAAGGGCACAGTTCTGGAGGATGACGAGGTGGAGGAGGAGATGGAGGAGGAGGAGGAGGAGGAGCCATTTTCACAGCAGGGTGGCACCCAGACCAGCTCGTTGCCATCACTGGTGCATGGCTGGGGGGATACAGAGGACACAGACGATACACCTCCCACAGAGGACAGCTTTTCTTTGCCTCTGGGCAGCCTGGCACACATGAGCGATTACATGCTGCAGTGTTTCCGCAATGACCGCCGAGTTGCCCACATTTTAACTGGTGCTGATTACTGGGTGGCCACCCTGCTGGATCCCCGTTACAAGGACAACGTACCGTCCTTAATTCCCTCACTGGAGCGGGATCGTAAGATGCGCGAGTACAAGCGCACGCTGGTAGACGCGCTGCTGGTGGCATTCCCACCTGACAGCGGGCGTACGGTGGAAGCACAAGGCGAAGGCAGAGTAGGAGGAAGAGGTCGCCAACGCAGCCGGGGCACCGACAGTACCTCAGAAGGCAGGGTTAGCATGGCTGAAATGTGGAAAAGCTTTGTCAGCACACCACAACAACCAGCACCACCAGCTGAGATGGAACGTCTTAGCAGGAGGCAGCATTTCACCAACATGGTTGAGCAGTATGTGTCCACAGGCAGGGCCGCTGTTAGAAATCATGAGGCCCCGTACAGCCTACGTGATGGGGCCCCCTTTGACCCCGCCCTCGACCCCACCCCTGGCCCCACCTCTGACCCTCAAAAGTTGCAGGGGGAACATATGGTGCAATGAATGTGGAAGTAATCGGGTGGTTTCAGAGCTGCTCGTATTACTTCCACATGAAAACTGACAGCTGCCTTTACAAGTATACACACACTCCTGGCTGCTTTCTCCAGCCAGAAATGTGTGTACGTGAAAGACACTCCGTTTTAAAATGGTGTGGTTGAGGGGCTATAAAAACACAGCTCAGCTGTGCGTGTTTACTCCCCCCCCAAACACAAGTGTACAGTAGCGTCTTACAGTGCCTTGTGATCTTTAGGCCTCATGCACACAGGTGTTTTTTTTTACTGATTACAAACACCCCTCCATGTTATCCTGTGTTTATGCACACATAGACTTTTAGAATCTTTTAATGGCAGGGGCATTTACAGGCAGGAAAAAAAAACAGGGCCAGTGCGTACAGGAGCAGTGTTTTGGCTGAAAAAACGTTTGACGCATGTAAACGTGCCTAAATGCGTATTAACACTAGGCGTGTTTAGCGCTTGAACGTTAATTAATTTCAATGGCCAGAATAAATTATTGTTCTGGCCAATGAAATGAACGCCCACGTGCTTGACGCCTGTAAATAAGCCTAAACGCTCGTACAGGCGTTAGACACTTTTACAAGCGTCAGGCGTTTTTTTCTGGCAAAAGGCTGCTGCCAAGAGGGGTGTTCTTTAAACTTCCTGTGTGCATGAGGCCTTAGAGCATTAGGATAATCATTCACACAGCACACAAGGTGCTCTATGGCTCTATCACAGTGTACCACATGCTGTTGGGTGCTGACTTTGCTATGGCTGTACTGTGCTACAATCTGTAACACACAGTACAGCCATAAAGCAACAAAGTCAGCACACAACAGCATGTGGTACACTGTGATAGAGCCATAGAGCACCTTGTGTGCTGTGTGAATGATTATCGTGAGGATATAGACGATTCTGCTAAGATTACAATGGAACACGTCTTCACTCACTGTGTGCTGCCCAGTGTGTGCCTCACTACCCTCCGCCGCCGCCAGGATTCGTCTTGCCGTTCCCTCCCTGTCAGCTGTCTCAGATCAGTGCTTGAAAGAGCGGAGCAGGCAAATCACTGTACAGATCACTCCGCCAAGCACCAGGGTAGAGCGGCGGCTGGGCGCAGGTTTGTGTACCTCTGCCCGAAAATGGAAAAGTAGTCCCTCCCCTGCGCCCACCTCATGAGCCTTCTGTTCACGTTATGGGGCCCGGGAAAATATATTTTTACACTCCCTAAGCCAGTAGGAGCGGGGGTATAATTAATTCAGCCCTTTTTTTTATTTTTATGAAATAATCTATAAATCTGTCCGGGCCCCCCTGATGAGCTGTAAGGGCCGGGGCCTGGTACAACAGGGCTGGTTGTACTGCCCTATCAGCGGCCCTGTCCACAGGCCTACACGTACTGGATGACGGGTCTGCCCCCTTTAACTTCTGGGTCTCCAAATTGGGCACATGGCCTGAGCTTGCCCTTTATGCCTTGGAGGTGCTGGCCTGCCCTGCAGCCAGTGTATTATCTGAACGTGTATTTAGCACGGCAGGGGGCGTTATCACAGACAAGCGCAGCCGTCTGTCCAGAGCCAATGTGGACAAGCTCACGTTCATTAAAATGAACCAGGCATGGATCCCACTGGACTTGTCCGTACCTTGTGCAGAATAGACATGTATACCGGTGTTGTGACAAAAACTGTCCGGCCATCGGATTGTGTCCGGCCCATACTGCGAAGGCGCAGCGCTTGCGCAGTACAGAGGACAAGGAGATTCACAAAATCTCCGAAGATGAACGGCGCCTGCGCTGTGAGTGCAGGTTCAAGCCCCACCATCCAAGTGGACATACGGTAGCACATAGTAACAGGGCCCCTCACAGGCTCGGTTCGATCGCCACACTTCGGGCACGGCCTCACTTGGCTCGGCTTGAACCACGGATGGTGTGGCCTTCACCTGAACTCACCACGCAGGCGCCGTTCGTCTTGGGAGATTTTCGAAATCCCCTTGTCCTACATACTGAGCAAGCGCAGTACAGGGTGGACACTATTTGACGGGGGACAGAATTTGACACATCACCGGCCTTACCCAGCCATTGTTGTATTTTTGAACCAGTGTTGGCTACCTCGTCCTCCTCCACCGCCGCTTCCACCTACACAGCCACATCCACCGCCACCTCAACCTCCTACTCCATATGGACCTCGTCCTCCTAGGTCAAGATTATAATTTTTATTTTATTTTTTTGTAGCGCACAGATCCTTTCCCTCTTACCTGCCTTTATGTTGTTGGCTCCTCGCAGGAGGGAGAAAGGCACACCGCACTACCAGCCCGTACCCTCCTATATAAAGAGGTTGAGCGGTGTACTTGACGGGCCGTGTCCACAGCCGGAGTCAAAACTCCTCCAGAGGATGATTCTCACCTCTACTGTAGGTAGAGGCAAGTCCTTTAATTCCCAGTAAAGTCAATGTCCACACCAGATGAAATTACAACTCTTATTCTCTCATGGCAAAATAAACTCTACTCGGATAGAAAAGGTTAGAGCAAAGAAACAGGACAGCTTAAGGTGTGGAGGAGGTCCAGGCACAAACGTAGCACATTCACTTCACTGCTTAGGTTTCTCAAACAGTTTTAGGTGCACGGTCTCTGCCACAGACCTTGAGGTTGGACTCTGCCACAGACCGGGTGTACAAGGCCCCTGCCACGGACCTGGAGAACTTTGGTCTCTGCCACAGACCAGGGTGTATAAGGCCCCTGCCACGGGCCGGGTGAATAAGGCCTCTGATACAGTCAAGATGACCTTGAGCTTCTCCTTCTACGAACCTAGCCCATATCAAGGGGAAGACATCTCTCCAGCGAGTCAACAGACCCTTCCTTCACCGTGACTCCCACATCGGTCCATCAGAATGATCCTCCCTTCCCTGGAACATGGTCCCCTACACGAGGCGGCACCCTAAGACTCCTCGACCCTTAGCGGACTCCAGACGAAGGCTCTGGACTCCAGGCTTTACTCCCGCACCTAGGCCTCCATACCCAGGGCAGCAGGAACTCCAGGATAGTACCTCACCCCGGGCTAAAGGTACCCGAGATGGAACAGGAACACATGCACCCAGGCTGAAGGCACCTGGGCGTGGACCCCACTGGACATCAGCCCCCAGGCCAAAGGTCTGCCCCTTTTATATGCTCTCCCTGCATGCACAGCAGGTTCCCCCCCGCTGTACTACTGCCAAGAGGGGACACAAAAGGCACAGCACTGTATCAGCGGTTCAACCCTAGCCTACCATGGCAGCGCCACCTGTAGGCCGCAGGGAACTGCACACCAATACTGTCCCCCGAGGACAAAATGGTCCATGAATCCTACAGAATTAGGGTGTTTGAGCCTATTTACCACTCAAACACTTCCCTTAAATTTAGCACCCCGCTACATTTTTATTTCAAAGTATTTTCTTTTCCCACTAGCTTATCCATTAAATTGAATAATTTATTCCAGAAAGGGCGTTATCTGGGGCATTCCCACCATATGTGTGGCATCGTGCCGTTGAGTTTCTGAGGTTCTTAATGACTTCCCATACCTCTTCTGCCTCCAGCATATTTTTTTCTTTTTTTCTTTTTTTTTATGTTATTTTAAGTTATTTCCCTATCCACATTTGTTTGCAGAGCACTTGCCATGCTCTTAACAACATTTTGCTGCCATTTGCAGCCCTCTAGCCCTTTCCATTACTTTTTTAGAGCCTTTTTAGTCCTTAGAAGTCCGGGTCCCCATTGACTTCAATGGGGTTCGGGTTCGGGTCTGGGTTCGGGTTAAAGTTCGGTCCCGAACCCGAACTTTTTTCCGAAGTTCGGCCGAACCCGTCGAACCCGAACATCCAGGTGTCCGCTCAACTCTAGGTACGAGCCTTTCTGGGAATCGCTGGTTATTATCGGCGATTCATTCCCCACTTTGCTCCTCAGGCTGTGCCCCTAACCAACCTGACAAAAGGGAAAGAGTCGGTCATGGTTAAATGGACCCCAGAGGCTGAGGCAGCATTTCAATTCTTAAAAAAAGCCTTATGTAGCCAGCCAATGTTGTACTCACCAGACTTCTCTAGGGACTTTGTCGTACAAAGTGATGCATCAGACGTTGGGTTAGGAGCAGTATTGTCCCAGGTCTGGAACGGGGAAGAGCACCCAGTCATTTACCTCAGCAGGAAATTGAAGTCCCATGAGGTAAATTGTGCCACGATTGAAAAGGAGTGTTTAGCGGTGAAGTGGGCTCTAGATTCCCTTCAGTACTATCTGCTAGGTAGGCACTTTGACATGATTACTGATCACACTCCTTTAAAGTGGATGGCTTAAAACAAAGAGACAAGTAGAAGAGTGAATAGGTGGTTCCTGGCCCTACAGGAATTCAACTTTACGGTAAAGCATCGCCCTGACGTTCAAATGGGGAATGTGGATGCTTTGTCTCAAGTACATGCATGCCTGATTGTTCTGTTCCAACCCCAAGGTTAAAACAAGAGGGGGGGGGTATGTGACAGCAGGCAGGTAAAATCACCAGGTTTCATCCAGGATGGTAGGTATGTATGCCCTAGATCCAGGCTTTATGCAAATTCATACCACTAGGGGGAGTGCTGGGAGTCTTGCGGGGGAAAAGTTAATGAGCCCAGCTGAATCAAGTGGCTCATTAAGGCCTCTACAAGAACTCCCAGCATGCTAAGGGAGATGCTCCATCCTGGAACCAGTTCTGTGTTGTGCAAGACTGGGGAGTGTGTTTCTGTCCTGTGCAGTGAGACAAAGCCTGTGTGGCTAAAACCTTCAAAAACAGGGAGATAGGGGCTGGGGCAGCACAAGGCTGCACCTAGTTGTCAGACATGGAACCTACGTGTGTAGTAAGCGGTCAAGCTTGACCATGATTATTTTTTTTATGTTTCTTTTTGTTTTGCTGTTTTTCCCCTGTAAATAGTTTAAATAAACCGCACCTTTTGTTTTTGCAACTACAAACTCTGTCTGCTGTGCCTGTTTTGTGTGGTGAACCCATCCAGGGGGTCACACACACCCGCTGCCGAGCTAACCCCCTCACAATATATATATATATATATATATATATATATATATATATATATATACTGATTATACTGCAGCTAGCAGAATCAACTGCCTGCTGTGGTATTAGTATGAGAACACCAGCAATTGTCTTCAGTTAGTTTTAGGTGCACACTGTGCAGAGGACACAGTACACTAACTGAAAAAACTTGAAGCTCCCTGCCTGTGGTATTGGTATAATACCACCACCAATTGTATTCAGGTACCTTTAGGTGCACGCTGTGCAAAGGACACAGTACACTAAGTGAAAATAAAGCAGCTCCCTGCCTGTGGTATTGGTATGAGAACACCACCAATTGTATACAGGTACCTTTAGGTGCACGCTGTGCAAAGGACACAGTACACTAAGTGAAAATAATGCAGCTCCCTGCCTGTGGTATTGGTATGAGAACACCACCAATTGTATTCAGGTACCTTTGGGTGCACGCTGTGCAAAGGACACAGTACACTAACTGAAAATACTTGAAGCTCCCTGCCTGTGGTATTGGTATGAGAACACCACCAATTGTATTCAGGTACCTTTAGGTGCACGCTGTGCAAAGAACACAGTACACTAAGTGAAAATAAAGCAGCTCCCTGCCTGTGGTATTGGTATGAGAACACCACCAATTGTATTCAGGTACCTTTAGGTGCACGCTGTGCAAAGGACACGGTACACTAAGTGAAAATAAAGCAGCTCCCTGCCTGTGGTATTGGTATGAGAACACCACCAATTGTATTCAGGTACCTTTAGGTGCGCACTGTGCAAAGGACACAGTACACTAAGTGAAAATAATGCAGCTCCCTGCCTGTGTTATTGGTATGAGAACACCACCAAATGTATTCAGGTACCTTTAGGTGCGCGCTGTGCAAAGGACACAGTACACTAAGTGAAAATAAAGCAGCTCCCTGCCTGTGGTATTGGTATAAGAACACCACCAATTGTATTCAGGTACCCTTAGGTGCACGCTGTGTAAACGACACAGTACACTAAGTGAAAATAAAGCAGCTCCCTGCCTGTGGTATTGGTATGAGAACACCACCAAATGTATTCAGGTACCTTTAGGTGCACGCTGTGCAAAGGACACAGTACACTAAGTGAAAATAAAGCAGCTCCCTGCCTGTGGTATTGGTATGAGAACACCACCAATTGTATTCAGGTACCTTTAGGTGCACGCTGTGCAAAGGACACAGTACAATAAGTGAAAATAAAGCAGCTCCCTGCCTGTGGTATTGGTATGAGAACACCACTAATTGTATTCTGGTACCTTTAGGTGTGCGCTGTGCAAAGGACACAGTACACTAAGTGAAAATAAAGCAGCTCCCTGCCTGTGGTATTGGTATGAGAACACCACCAATTGTATTCAGGTACCTTTAGGTGCACGCTATGCAAAGGACACAGTACACTAAGTGGAAATAATGCAGCTCCCTGCCTGTGGTATTGGTATGAGAACACCACCAATTGTATTCAGGTACCTTTAGGTGCACGCTGTGCAAAGGACACAGTACACTAACTGAAAATACTTGAAGCTCCCTGCCTGTGGTATTGGTATGAGAACACCACCAATTGTATTCATGTACCTTTAGGTGCACGCTGTGCAAAGAACACAGTACACTAAGTGAAAATAAAGCAGCTCCCTGCCTGTGGTATTGGTATGAGAACACCACCAATTGTATTCAGGTACCTTTAGGTGCACGCTGTGCAAAGGACACAGTACACTAAGTGAAAATAATGCAGCTCCCTGCCTGTGGTATTGGTATGAGAACACCACCAATTGTATTCAGGTACCTTTAGGTGCACGCTGTGCAAAGGACACAGTACACTAAGTGAAAATAATGCAGCTCCCTGCCTGTGGTATTGGTATGAGAACACCACCAATTGTATTCAGGTACCTTTAGGTGCACGCTGTGCAAAGGACACAGTACACTAAGTGAAAATAATGCAGCTAGCACAATCACCTGCCTGCCTGTCAGTATAGAGAATAACAGGAACGGATCTAGCTAAACTGAATACAGTGTGCAAATATATATACAACACCTAGGATGCATATATATCCTCTACACACTGTAACTGCAGCTAACTGACTCGCCTGCCAGCTCTATCTAACTCAAATCAAATTATACGGTCTCTCTCTCTTTCTTTTAACAATCGCCGCAACACACTACACAAGGCCGCCAACCCGGCGGCCTTATATAGTGTGGGGCGTGTACCTACTCCTCTAAGCCATGATTGGCCAAACCCTGGCTTTGGCCAATTACGGCTCTCTGTACTTACGGCGCTGTGATTGGCCAAGCATGCGGGTCATAGTGCATGCTTGGCCAATCATCAGCCAGCAATGCACAACGATGCCGCAGTGTGTTATGGCCCGTGACGCGCCACTCGAATTTGGCGCAAACGGCCCATAATGTTCGAAATTTGGCGAACAGCCGAACAGGAGATGTTCGAGGCGAACATGGGTTCGACTCGAACTCGCAGCTCATCCCTACTGAACAGGAGAAAGCATGACCCTCTGTGTCAAGTTTAGACAGCATCAGTGGCACTAATTCTGGAGATGAAGAAGATGGAACCTTTGGGGAAATGGCATCCAGTCAGGTAAAGTTATCATATTCTTTTTTATTATACACTTTGATATATACAGAAAAATAAATCAAAATTGAAGATAATACATAACAAATTACACCACACATCAAAATTTTAAGCAAATGTACTTTTGTTCATTTTTTTAAGGCAAAAATAACATGACACCTGTGTTTATTCAAGAAATAATAGCTAAATGCAGCCACTGAAATTGCAATATAACATTAAAGCCATGTACACACGATAGGTTTTACCGATGAAAACAGTCCGATGGACTTTTTTCATCGGACAAGACCGATCGTGTATGGGCCCCATCGGTCTTGTTTCCATTGGTGTTTAAAAATAGAACATGTTTTAAATTTATCCGATAGTTAAAAAACCGATAGCAAATTACTATCGTCTGTGGGGAACTCCATCGGATAAAAAACCCACGCATGCTCAGAATCAAGTCAACGCATGCTCAGAAGCATTGAACTTAATTTTTCTTGGCTCATCGGAGTGTTTTATGTCACCGCGTTTGGAACAGTCGGTTTTTTGACTGATGGTGTGTAGGCAAGACTGATGGAAGTCAGCTTCATCCGTTTTCCGATGGAAAAATCCATCCGTTTAAAAACCATAGGAAATCCGATCGTGTGTACAGGGCTTTAGAGATTGTTTTGCCAATCTACTGCTCCAGGCCCAAGAAAACATTGCATATAATCAAGACGATTCTGACGGGCTAATTGACTAGAGAGACGTGGTGGGGCATGGCCAAGGTTTAAAAGCCCTTCTGTATCATTACGCCACTCACCAGGCATAACATCCCCAGACAGAGTATCTTCCCGGTCCATCATGGATTGTGACATGTAGGTGGAGCTAGTACGCCTTAGGAAATTATGTAACACACAGCAACAATGAACCATAATGTCAATTTTTTGGGGGGCTACATTTATTGGTGTATGGAAGATACGAAAGCGGTTGGCCATAATACCAAAAGCATTTTCTACCACACGTCTAGCACGAGATAATCTATAATTAATTTTTTTTTGATCAGGTGTAAGGCTTTTAAGGGCAAATGGTTTCAACACATGGTCAGATAATGCAAATGCGTCATCTGCGACAAATACAAAGTTCAGTCCTTCCACTGTGTCCTCTTGGGATGGTAGATTTAGAAGTCCATTTTTCAAACGATGAGCGAAAATTGTTTTTTCTATTACTCCCCCATCTGAATTTCGTCCATTTTTGCCAATGTCCACAAAGATAAACTCATACTTTGCATTCACGATTGCCATTAGGCCAATTCTAAATTAGCCTTTGTAATTATAATAGAAGGAGCCAGATTTTTCTGGGGGTGTTATGCGAACATGTTTCCTGTTGATGGCACCACCACAGTTGGGGAAATTCCAATAGTCCATGAAATTGTTTAGCTGTTGCTTTCCATTCCTCCACAGATGCCGGGAGCTGTAAAAGGTAAAAATATATGTTAAAAACATTTTCAGGCTTTAATTCTAAATACATTATTTTATTTTGTTTTTATACAGGATCTATTTGACAGTGAATCACAGACTGTCACATCACCACCAGTAAGCAGGAACCAAAAAAAGAGAAAGACGAGGCAAGAGTCTACAGGCAACTTTCTACTCCAAGAATCTGCGGCGTTGAATCAGAAGAGGGATGAATGTGATGACCTGGGTGGATTTACTGCCAAGAAAATACGCCGGATGTCGGAAGACCAAAAACAATTGCTGGAACCATTACTAATTCAGCTTCTTAATAAAGGGTTAAGGGGGAGCTTACCACAAACACGCACTTAGCTGAGCACAAAACCACACACAGCCAATCATCCAAACCAAACACACAATATTGCTCAGCAAGGCAGGCTTGGAGAACACAGTGTTAAATAGTGGTTCCTGTTGAGGCTAGGGTGGAGCCACACTGGGGGAAGATTACTTAACCATGCAGGTGTGAGAGTTCAGGCCCTAAGGCTGATACACAGTCCAGGTAGTTGGCTTGGACAACTCAACCAGTACACATACAGTACAATACAGGTAAGAGACAGACAGGGCATGAAAGTATTACTGCAGAGTTATGACACTGGGGTCAGTTCACAGCAGGGCAGCAAGGCACAGGAATATAAAGCAAAAACAAAGTTTGAGTTAATTCCCAGCTGGTCAGCCAGGTACAGGAATGTAAAGCAGAAATGAAGTCTGGATACAAGCCAAGGTCAGTTCACAGCTGGGCAGCCAGGTATAGGAATGTAAAGCAGAAGCAAATTTATGGTACAAGCTGGGGTTAGTTCACAGCCGGGCAGTGGGGTACGGGAACATAAAGCAAATGCAAAGTCCCGATACAAGCCAGTATCAGTACACAGCCTGGCAGTGAGGTACAGGAACATAGAGCAGAAGCAGAGTCTGGATACAAGTCAGGGTCAGTTCACAACCAGGCAGCAGGATACAGGAATGTAAGGCAGAAGCATCAGAGTCAGGTTATGAGACTGGTTAGAAGCAAGCCGGATCCTGCATGGGAAGCCAATTATAGCAGGTCAGGACACAGGTAAAGCAGGAACTAGCTGAAAGCCACACAGCAATCTGTCACAATCCAGCTTAAGAGGCCAATGCCAGTGCCAAGCGTGCACGTGTGCATGCGCCCCTTAGTGAAACAGTCTTCTTGTTCTGATATGTAAGGGGCTTTCCTTACAGTTGTGGATGACTGAGATCTAATTATGTCTCAGTAAAAGGAACTACTTGACTACAGTGTTGACTTGTTTTAAAGCTATTTTACTGCTTGTTAAAATTATGTAAGTGTTTTAATGTCCACAGCCTGAGTTCAGGTAAAATTGAAGGATATCCAAAGCCCACACTTATTCATCTTGGATAAAATTGTGAATGTGTGTGTGTGGTTTTTCTTAATTGGTGTCCTATTTGTGAGATTACCTTTCACTTTCTGTCCTGCTAACACAGCATGAAATGAAAGGAAAGCTCCCCAAAGATAGAATGTTGTCATCAGAACAGGTGTTCCGTCGAAAATGTAGGATTTACTCTAAATATGTGATGGCCCTGGGAAATGCCTAAGTGGCAAAGTGGTGCCAACTATCAAAATACAAATAATAGTGGGTGTCTCTACAAATCCATATTCCCAAATAGACCATTGTTTGTTTAGCAAAAAATGTGTGAAAAAAATTATAAAAATTTCATAAGGGTACGTGACCACAAAATTGTTGCATGACCACAAAATTGTCATTCAAATGTGACAATGTTGAAAGCTGAAAATTTGCCTTGGCAGGAAGGGGGTAAAAGTGCCCGTAGGCAAGTAGTTAAGAGATTTAAGGATAAAGAATTTAGCTGGAGTGTGATCTGAGAAAAGATAAAATCACCTTTATTCTACTCACATATAAAATGTCTACGAAAAGGATCTCCCCAAAAGACATCCAATGAACAAAATTACACTTATTAAACCACTGTAAAAAGAGCTTGAACAATATGATACAGTTGTAGATCCCCAAAGTGGCAGTTGCATAACAAAATTGAAATACAATAAGATGTATTATATTTAAATTTCCCTTAAGTTCTCTTGCTAGAAACATTGCAATAGTTCCAAAAAACACCAAATAGCTAAAAGACTCCCACAGGTAAGAAGCATTGTCCAACTAATCGACCAAATAAATATAAAGGAGGAAAAGGAGGAGATGAAGGAGTAATATACAGGTCACATACAATGATAGTATGGAGATAAACATGATTAATGTACAGATGTGCAGGAGAAGATAGGTAAAAGGGTTGATATACAGATCACTGCTGAGACAGGATAGAACTGATATATATTGGGCAGGGAAGCTTTAAAAACAATCTTCCAAATTATGTGATTTATAGAACCTCTGATCTGGTACTAATGAATACATGATTCATTCATTTGTTTATCATTCCTCCATAGTAAGCAGGGAGGAGGGGCTCTGCTATGCAAAAACACTGTTTACATCTGTGATCAATGTGATTGGTCATCACAGCAATCACATGGTACACAGCCACTCGGTTTGCCTCTGTATACTGTTTCTGTGAAGTATCAAACCAAAATTGCATAGTCCAAGATATAATTGTTGATTAAAAAACACAGCCAATATTTTATTATTATTTTTTTTTTTGGGGGGGAGGGGGCAACACAGAATGGCTCTTCTAGACAGTGTCCTGTGTATAGGCACAGGTTAATTCATGTTCCTGTTCATGCTAATAGGAATTGTGCACATGCGCCCACATCTGTCGATCATGCACATGCATGTGTTGCTCGTGTTGGCACCAATGCATTCCCGTGCATACCTTCAACCTGTAAATCTGCATCTGACTACTGTTATCGACCCGGCTTGTCTTGACTACTCTTGAACTCTGCCTGCATTGATCCCAGCTTGCCTATGACCACACTTCTGCCTGTTCCCCATGCTGCTGCTCCACTGGTCTGTTACCAACTCGGCTTGCATCCTGACATTGCTCCGGTTTACGCATCTGTACTTGATCCGTCTGCCTGTGTATGACCCAGTTCGTCTGACTCTGCTACTGTCTCCATCGCTGTTGGACTGCCTGCTGATATTCCACTGGTATCAATCCGACATTACTAGTCCGCTGTGGTATACTGTTGGTCTCAGCTTGCTCCGGTCTCCTGCTCACTGGTGTTCATCTGGCACTCCTGCTATGCCGTGGTCCACTGACGGTCTCAGCCTGCTCCTGTCTCCTGCTCACTGGTGTTCATCTGGCACTCCTGCTATGCCGTGGTCCACTGACGGTCTCAGCCTGCTCCTGTCTCCTGCTCACTGGTGTCCATCCAGTTCTCCTGCTCCCTGGTGGTCTACTGATGGTCTTCCCATGCTTGTTCCTGAGAGTCCTGCGCTGTCTGTCTGCTCTATAAGGGGCCCCGAGTCAGAGGTGTAAGAGAGGCCTTCCTCACCTTGTCAGGCTCTTCCGCCAGGTGCGTGACAACTTCTCATAGAGTAACAAAGTTACAGTAGTTGCTGAGCAGAAATGGAAGCCTCCTGATGAAGAGGGAGTGGTGTTACCCCATATGCTTTGACTGTTTTATATAACCTTTTTTTATCAACAAAATTATCTTGGACTCTTTTATCTGATTTTGTTCTGCATTTCTATGGTTTGCCTTACTAGTGGGTGTCGAGGGAAGCCTAGCTATGTCGAAGCTGCAGGAGCTCTTGAGCATGTTTGAAGTTTGCTTTCGTCTGACTACACATGTCAGTGCCCCTTTGAGCATGTTCTGTAAACCTAGTCACCTGAGTAGCCACCCAAGGGTGAGCTCTGCAGTGCCATTCATAAATGGCACTGCAGAAATCAGCATCTACCACTTTGCCGTTCATAAATAAACAGTGGTAGATACTTGGTTAGGATCACCACCATTGATATATACATGACCAGTGGAAAAATTGACAAATTCATACATGAAGTAAAAAAATCATGCAAACAAAAAAAAAAAAAAAAAATTCAAGTGGCATCAGAAAATGCTTTCACAATAATAACTGAAAATGTATACTCACAATATTTTCAAAGCCATGGCAACTGGGTAGAGCTCTGACATATTTCTGTAACTGTGCGCTTAATATCCAATATTCCATCTGCATTACACCTCCATCTAACCATTTATTCTCAACATCTTGTCCTAACAGTAGCCGGGGGGATTAAATGAACGGGGTTTGCAGCTATAACATAAAAGCGTTTATAACTTTCCTACTTTATGTGTATCTAATCAAAATGAGGTATCCTTCTTTAAGGAACCTTGCTTAGCCAAGTTAATATATAGTGTATTCTTTAAGAGCGCATATTGTAATATTTTCTACATGGCGAGTCCTCCTTGAAGGTCAGATGTGCACTTTAAATTTGTTCCTTCTGGTGAACCACTAATGAGTGGCGATGTTGATAAAGACGGGATGTCTTCATGCGCGGCAAGGTCAAAAATATATCTTTGCTTTATGAGATTTGTAAAACTCTGCTAAGGCAAGCTCGCTACAGTTCCTTATTTATGGGAACCTTTTAACCCAAGAAATATCTCATTTGTATATATCTCTGCAGATCCTGTATATTTAAGAGCCCTATAAAGTAAGCCGGCTCAGTTGAACCTCAGAGATAACGGAAAACAGCTCCAGAATACACGCTGTAAATATTAGTTGAACACAATGAGGCGTTCGCAAGAAGGAGAGGAAATTGCAACGTTTAAGAGAAACGACTTTTGCTTTAAATTTACTGTAATATAATAAGCAGCGTCGACCTGCCTCGCAATCTCATAAGTCCGATGCTTGCAGATAGATGTTAAGAAAGAATCTTCACGGCACATCTCTAAATTATAAATGAACAGTACATTGTTTAACCGAGGCTGGGGATTGTACGCCATGCAACATACCACTAGATACTTATTTTTGGTTTCAGCCCTTCAGAAACGGCTCTCCGTTGGTCCGTGGAGAGACGCAATATGTTGCATCGAAGCCAGGCTTATCCGTCTGTGAAAATGCATTACGAAAATATTGACAAAGTACTGCTATCAACCCAGCTCAGCGAATTTTAACTGAAAAGTAAAATAGTTTTTATAGTCGTGGTTTAGTTGAAGACTTTTGAGGCTGTACCTTACGTTGCCTCTTTATTCTTGCAAACCTCTTTTTAAAAGTCTTAAAGCGGTCTCTTGAGTCGGAGACGGGTCTAAGTAAAGCTGTCCATTTACTAGTCTTCATCGGTTTTCATGCCAACTTCTTTCCTTAGGCACAGAAGTACAGAACACCCAAAGCGACTGACTTTTTCTCCTGATTCATAAGATGTTTTGCAGTACAGTTAAAAAATTGTTCTTTATCTCTGGAAGAAGAGAATCATATTTGATGTTACATTGTACGTGCACCTTTTTTTTTCTGGAAAGTTTTATTGCTGTTTTGTGTCCCTGTTGGGGGGGGTTACCTTATTTCCTGCACTGGTAACCACACAAAAACTGATGGGAGATGTGCTAAGCCTTTCAGACTTCAAAGAGAGTGCTTTTGTTTTTGTCTGTGCCCACACTGGAGTAGTTCTAGGCCCAAAATCAGCCAGTGTACACACAGACAGAGGCTTCAGCAGGAAGCAAAAGATTTGTGGACACCTGACCATCACACCATATGAGTTTGTAGCATGAGCTGTTAAGGAAGCCCCTCCTAGTGGCTGAGATAAGCCTACGCCAACATGTTGCCACTCCTTCCAGGAGGCTATTAAGCCAGTTTGTGCTGCAAGGCTATCTTCTGTCTCAAGCATTTAAGGGAGGTCAGAAACCAAGATCATTTATCGCAGGATTCACTTGAACACAGCTACAGCTTCAGTACTGACAAGGAAACATTTACTCTAATACCGCGTACACACGGCCGTTTTTCTCGTCGAGAAAAACAATTTTTTTTCCTTTCGACAAGAAAAATTATCATCTGTGGGCTTTTTGACGTTTTTTTCGACATGTTTCCCGCGGCAGTGTTTCCCATAGGGAAACACTGCCGCGGAGCCCACAGACGGTCGTTTTTCTCGACAAGAGAAAAAACGACGTGAAAAACGACCGTGTGTGGGGAACAAGCCGTTCCCTCGTTTTTAATGACATTATTCACGGTGGTTTTTTAACCGCCGTGAATAATGATCGTGTGTACGTGACATGAGAGACCTCTCTTCACTGTGGTAGCTCCATACATCTTTCTATAGCATTCCACTACAACACCAAGGTTCTTGAGAAAGTAAGGGAACAAGGTTTATGGTACATTTCAGGAGACAGGGAACCCAGGCCAACTTCCCCATTCTAAACCAGAGACCACTGGAGTGATTCCAGGTCCCAGTAAAGCCGGGAGAGAGGCTTTACTTGGAAGCAAAAGGTTTGGGGACACCTAACCATTGCACTTATATGAGTTTGTAGCACAAGTGTTTAAGGAAGCTCGCCCTAGTAGCTGGGACACTGCTATGGTAACATTTTACTGCCCCTCTTAAGCCAGTTCCTTCTGGAGGGCTATCTTCCATATCAAGAAGTTAAGGGCGGTCAGAAGCCATGTCTCTTAAGGGTTCACTTCTACTCATCTTCAGTGTTATCACTGGAACACCAAGGTCCTTGAGACAGCATGGCACAAAGTCTATTATACATTTCCCATGCCACATCAGTGGTGACCCATTAGAAGTTGGCTTATGGCACAAACCTCTTTTCAGAATTGCTAGTACTTGGGTGCTTACAGTTTCACTAGTCTCTTAAAATGGTAGAAAGTTTGTCCTGTCCACCCCTAGAAGGCTCTCTCAAACTAAGGGCAACATTTTTAACAGCATGCTAAGGGTATTTATAGTGCTTTTAAGTCTCTCTCGTGGTGTACTTTGGAGTTCTTCAGCTTCACCCTAAATGAGAAGCCCTTATGTAAGATATGCCTGGTCTCTTTCTTTCCCTCTAAAATTGACTCTATTTAGTTGGGAGGCAGACCCGCCCTCTGAAAGGGTTGGCCACATGGACAGAGCTTTTAGCTTCACATAATGGTGGCTGTTCTCAGTGTGACATAGTACATGTTATTATTATAACATACCTGAGCCAAAATGGTTGCTGAGATCTTGCAAGAGCTTGGTGTCCAGTTGCAACACATCTCCAAGATGGTGCCCAGAGCCCACAGTAGAGGACATATTAGTCCTATGCTGGGCTGCCCTTAAAAAGGTTCCTACACAGATAAATTGTGGACAAGGGATGATATCAAATGGCACCCGGGAACAATGCAGCAGAGTTCTCTCAAGGAATTACAATGAGGTCCTGACACCTTGCTACAAGTTTTTTGGACATATAACTGAAAACCCATGCCCATTATTATAGAGTTTATCCTACTACCTCTTCTTTAGACCCTATAAAAGACTCCAATCTTCTAGGAAGGATTTCCGCAAGATTTTGGAGTGTGTCTGTGGGAATTTGTGCCCACTCAGCCAAGAGAGTATTTGAGAGGTCATATACAGATGTTGGAGGAAAAGATCTGGCTTTCCATCAGCTATCCAAATCATTCCATAGGTCAACAAGGTTTAGGAAAAATTGCATATTCCTTTTAATTGGAGCTGACTTTTTCTCAAAGATGGTGTTAGACTTTAAAAGCAAATTTTATATAGGTCTCCTGCTGATGGTATCTGAATTCAAAGCGATACAGTTATGTTTGCCCGCAACTGTTATGCAGTGACTTTTATTTTCTTGCATGGTACTAATCTTTCTCATATTGCTCTCACTCCACTTGCCAACTGAGGCGTTCTAATCACTGTCAGTTTCTAGATGAGTAATCGCATGATAACTATGTGACCCGCTATTATCTCACAATATGAGGTATACGTAGAGGCTGCCCAGAATTACGCTTTCATTATTCTGAACTGCTGTAAAACTAATGTATCATAACACATTACATTCATCATTAAAATGTCTCTATACAGGGAAATATCAAGAAACACATGCAAATGTGTCTTACTGTAAAGATTTCTACTGAATTATAAGACATTAGAAACACTGTACATAAAGAGAAACTTCAAGCCCAACTCTGGGTTTAAGCACAGCCCCCGATTACCCCCCTCTACCCCAAGAGGTCCCTGCCAGCAGTATTTTATGCTTTTATTTACCATACTATCCTTTTGCCAGATGTCTTCCGGTTGGTCACATAATTATCTTACTCTTTGGTTTTCTCCTAATGGTGCATGATTCTCAATAATTCAGAGAGCGGCCCCGACCAATGCACCATGGCTTGTGTGGTCAGGGGATTGTCAAACAAAGCTGTGGGGGGGGGGGATTTGTATATGTGGCGTACCAATGCAAATATATATATATATATATATATATATATTGTGAGGGGGTTAGCTCGGCAGCGGGTGTGTGTGACCCTCGGGATGGGCTCCCCACACAAAAACAGGCCCAGCAAACGGAGGTTGTGGTTTTCAAAATCAAAAAAAGGTGCGGTTTATTTTCTATTTACAGTGACAAAACACAGCAAAGCCAAAAGAAACATAAACAAAATAAATCCTGGTCAACTTGACCTCTGACTAAACATACAGGTTTCCTAACTAACAACTGGGATCAGCCTAGTGCTGTCCTAGTCCCTAAGTCCCTGGTTTTAAATGTCCAAGCAAATAGCCACACAGGCTTTGTCTCACCGCACAGGGGTTCACTCTCCCTAGACAGTCCACACAGGTCTGGTTCCAGGCATGAGCTAACATCTAATGAAGCTGGGAGTTCTTATAGAGGCCTAAATGAGCTGACAAGCTTCAGCTGGTCTCATCAACTCCCTGTCTGCACGACGCCCCACACTCTCCCTAGAGGTATGAGTCATCCATGAGCCCACTAGCCTCAGCTGGGCTTATACAACACTCCACCTAGTTGTATAAGTCGGCGTAAAGCCTGAATCTGGGCGAAATATATCTACCCCCCTGGATGCAACCAGGTGACTTTACCTTCCTGCTGTCACATACCCCCCCTCTTGTTTTAACCTCGGGGTTGGAACACCAGCAATCAGGCATTCATGTACTCGAGACAAAGCATCCACATTCCCCATTTGAACGCCAGGGCGATGCTTTACTGTGAAGTTGAATTCCTGGAGGGCCAGGAACCACCTATTCACTCTTCTATTTGTTTCCTTGTTTTGAGCCATCCACTTTAACGGAGCGTGATCCGTAACCATGTCAAAGTGCCTACCTAGCAGGTAGTACCGAAGGGAATCTAGAGCCCACTTCACCGCTAAACACTCCTTTTCAACGGTGGCGTAATTTACCTCATGGGACTTCAACTTCCTGCTGAGTTAAATGACTGTGTGCTCTTCCCCGTTCCAGACCTGGGACAATACTGCTCCTAACCCCACATCTGACGCATCACTTTGTACGACAAAGTCTTTAGAGAAGTCGGGTGAGTACAACACTGGCTGGCTACATAAGGCTTGTTTCAAGAATTGGAATGCTGCCTCAGCCTCGGGGGTCCATTTAATCATGACCGACCCTTTCCCCTTCGTTAGGTTGGTTAGGGGCACAGCCTTAGAAGCAAAGTGGGGAATGAATCGCCGATAATACCCAGCGATTCCCAGAAAGGCTCGTACCTGCTTCTTGCTGTTGGGACGTGGCCAACTCTGGATGGCCTCGACTTTGTTGAGTTGGGGTTTTATTACTCCCCTCCCAATGGTGTACCCAAGATATTTGGCCTCCTCCTGCCCAATGGTACACTTCTTGGGGTTAGCCGTAAACCCCGCTTCCCGAACAGAGTCCAGGACTGCTTGCACTTTTGGCAGATGTGAGGCCCAATCTGTGCTATGGACAATTACGTCATCCAGGTAAGCCGCAGCATACTTCCGATGGGGCCTCAGCATCTGGTCCATTTTCCGCTGGAATGTGGCCGGCGCATTCTGTAACCCGAACGGCATTCTTTTATATTGGAACGCCCCGTCTGGGGTTACAAATGCGGTTTTCTCTTTGGCCAATTTGGCCAGGGGGATTTGCCAATACCCTTTTGTGAGGTCAAGAGTCGTCATGTATCGGGCTGTTCCCAGCCGGTCGATCAACTCATCTATACGTGGCATGGGGTAGGTGTCAAATTTTGTAACTTTGTTCAACTGACGAAAATCGTTACAAAATCGCCAGCTCCCATCCGGTTTAGGCACCAACACAATGGGACTAGACCAATCACTTTGGGACTCCTCTATCACCCACTTTCTTCAACATTTGTTTTAGGGTTTTGTTGAATCTTTCAACCAGCCCATCGGTTTGGGGGTGATACACAGATGTACGTAATTGCGTCACTTTGAACAATTTACACAGCTCCTTCATAACCCGGGACATAAAGGGTGTACCTTGGTCCGTAAGCAGTTCTTTACAAATACCCACCCGGCTAAACACAAGAGATAGCTCTTTGGCTATGGTTTTGGCCGAGGTATTTCGGAGAGGGATCGCTTCTGGATAACGGGTGGCATAGTCCATTATAACTAATATGTACTGGTGCCCCCTAGCGGACTTGATTATAGGACCTACCAAATCCATGGCGATCCTCTCAAACGGGACCTCAATGATGGGTAGAGGGACCAGCGGGCTACGGAAATGTGGCATCGGGGCCGACCTCTGACACACAGGGCAGGAGGAACAATAATTTTCTATGTCCTTCATCACCCCCGGCCAATAGAATCTCTGTAATACCCTCTCTCGGGTTTTCTCTGTCCCCAGATGACCTCCAAGAATGTGCCCATGGGCCAACTCCAACACCAACTTCCTGTAAGGTTTGGGCACCACAAGCTGCTCAACGGTTTCTTCTGCCCTTTTTGCCACCCGATACAGTAGGTCCTTCTCTACGCTGAAGTATGGGTAAGTGCAGGTATTATCTGGGTTCACTAACTCGCCATCTATTTTCACTACGTTTTCCCGTGCCTTTATTAGGGCGGGGTCTTTCAACTGTTCTGTGGCAAAGTTTTCCCTGTGAACCTCAAGATCAGAAAACTCCACAGACGGTAGGTTTTCGTCTGAGGAGGTGGGCTCCTCTCCAGTTTCTTGAGTCTCCCCTGCCAATACTGATAAGGGAAATTCCGGAGAGTCCTCACCACTCTCAGGGGAGTTCTGGCTATCACATTCCTGGTACATAGGGGCACCAGTGGGGGGCTCAGGATCATCCCACAGTTCCCAGAACTTCGGAAAATCCCTTCCCACAATGGCGTCATGCGGTAACTGAGATACTAAGCCCACTGGATGAGAGAGGGTACCTTTGGGGGTCTCGAAACACACTGTAGTCACTGGATACTCTCGGGTGTCCCCATGCACACAAATAACAGCTACCTTGCTATTCCCAGAGACCTCTGTTTTAACTAACTCAGCCTTTATCAGGGTCACAAGGCTACCTGAATCCAGCAATACCACAACATTTCTACCATTAACACACATTTTGCATAAATGTTT
This sequence comes from Rana muscosa, assembly GCA_029206835.1. NCBI lineage: Eukaryota > Metazoa > Chordata > Amphibia > Anura > Ranidae > Rana > Rana muscosa. Next base: position 1,242,604,162 of record CM055116.1, on the reverse strand, counting down.
CTCAGTTCCTCGAATGGCAGTGCATGCGACTGTCGCACACAGCGACTGACGTCTGCCCGTCAGAAAGTCACACTGCATGGGTTCCTCCACAACCGGGCAATTGGCTGCAATATGTCCCGCTTGCCGGCAGCGGTAGCAAACGATCCTTCTTGCCGCCTCTTGAGCCGCTGATTTCCCAGGCTGTTCTCGCCAAACTTGGGGTAGAGCTCCCACCCTCTCACTCTCTCCACCCTCACCCCTTGGAATCCTCTTATCCGCCCCTGGGGATGGTCTGGTCTTAGGGTGGAAAGTCCGAGTGTCTCTGGAAGAGGCCGTCAGGTTCTCTGTAGCCAAGTATTTCTCCACACGATCCACAAGACCATCGGCCGTCTCTGGGTCTCCATGGCTTACCCACTTTTGGATGGCAGTAGGAAGAGCTCTCAAAAACCGATCCATTACAACACGTTCCACAATCTTTGGTGCGGACAAAGTCTCTGGCTGTAGCCACTTTCTGCTCAGGTGAATGAGATCATACATTTGAGACCTGGGGGGTTTTCCAAGCTGGAAAGTCCAGTTATGCACACGCTGAGCCTGGACAGCCTGGGTGACACCCAGCCTTGCCAATATTTCAGCTTTTAGCATCACATAGTCTTTTGCTTGGTCAGGCTCTAGGTCATAGTAAGCCTTCTGCGATTCACCAGTTAACAGAGGAGCCACCAGTCCAGCCCACTGCTCCTCAGGCCACTTTTCTCTTTCAGCAGTCCTTTCAAATGTGGTCAAAAATACCTCTGGATCATCCTCTCCAGTCATTTTTGTCAATAAACGACTCACCCCAAAGGACGCGGTATTAGTGGGATGGCTTTCCTCACTGGTCTGCGGACGTTGCTGCATTACTGCTTCCATTTGTTGTAGTCTCTGCTCTTGCTTCTGTAACAGGTCTATGAAGCGGGCCTCAGATTGCTGCTGGGCTTGTTGCTGAGCTTCCAGACTCTGTTGGTGAGCTTGCTGCTGGGCTGCAAGGCTCTGTTGATGAGCTTGCTGCTGGGCTGCGAAGTTCTGTTGTTGAGCTGCAAGGCTCTTTTGCAAACCTGCATTTGTCTGCTGTTGATTGGCATTTGCTAGAGCCAGCTGCTTCAGTATCTCCTCCATGCTGGCTTAAAAAAAAACTGCCACTGGTTCTCCACCAACTGTGAGGGGGTTAGCTCGGCAGCGGGTGTGTGTGACCCTCGGGATGGGCTCCCCACACAAAAACAGGCCCAGCAAACGGAGGTTGTGGTTTTCAAAATCAAAAAAAGGTGCGGTTTATTTTCTATTTACAGTGACAAAACACAGCAAAGCCAAAAGAAACATAAACAAAATAAATCCTGGTCAACTTGACCTCTGACTAAACATACAGGTTTCCTAACTAACAACTGGGATCAGCCTAGTGCTGTCCTATTCCCTAAGTCCCTGGTTTTAAATGTCCAAGCAAATAGCCACACAGGCTTTGTCTCACCGCACAGGGGTTCACTCTCCCTAGACAGTCCACACAGGTCTGGTTCCAGGCATGAGCTAACATCTAATGAAGCTGGGAGTTCTTATAGAGGCCTAAATGAGCTGACAAGCTTCAGCTGGTCTCATCAACTCCCTGTCTAGACGACGCCCCACACTCTCCCTAGAGGTATGAGTCATCCATGAGCCCACTAGCCTCAGCTGGGCTTATACAACACTCCACCTAGTTGTATAAGTCGGCGTAAAGCCTGAATCTGGGCGAAATATATCTACCCCCCTGGATGCAACCAGGTGACTTTACCTTCCTGCTGTCACAATATATATATATAAAAGTATAGTTTAGCCGGGATCAGCTCTTTTAATAAGGCTTGAGGGGAAACTTTAACAATGCACAATGTCTAACATGCTTGGGAGATGCCTTAAACCTGCCTGTGAATTGGAACCCTTGTATGCAAAAATAAGTGCCACTAATTTACATTATCCACTGCTTCATTCTGCTTCATTCTGTTTGTAAAAAAAGAGGTCTGGGATTTCCTTTATCCATAGCAGACCCTTATCCTGGATGATGCTTGTAAAGTTTGGTGTCAAAATGTAGCCATGATCCCGAAAATATAACAATGTAAACCCTCTAAACACCATAAAGGGACTATTATAGGTTACCTTGGAATACACAATATACCAGTTGTTATAAAATATATATTATTTTATTGTACAAAAATATAAAAACAAATGCGGCTGGAGTATAAAAGAGTAATTATATTCTAGCCGCGTTTGTTTTTATAATTATGTACAATAAAAAAATACCTTTATAACAAATGGTATTGTGTATTCCAAGGTAGCCTATAATAGTCCCTTTATGGTGTTTAGTGGGTATTCATTGTCTTATCCTAGATGAGGGTCTAGAATGAATCATAAAAGGGACCAATGATGCTCTGAAAAAAACAAAAACATTTGGTTCCCCCAAAAATCCTTACCAGACCATCCTAGATGAGGTTGGGTATGGATTTGAAGGGGGACCCCAAGCAAAAAACAAAAACAAAACAAAAATGCAGTGGGGGTCCTAAATGTGGGGACACCACTGGCAAAGTGACTTAATCCCTTGTTGATGAAATTGTGGGCCTCTTTCCCACAACCTCAATCCAGTAGATGTGGAGGTCTGGGGAAAATACTTATCAGAATATGAAAGCCCCAATTAAAACGGGGGGGGGGGAGATACTGCTCCCACACGTAGTACCCCCTAGTTAGTTATTAAAAAAAAAGTAAAAGTAAATTAACACACTCACAATGCATCCGGTCAAAGAAATTACCAAGGATCTTTCACCCCCTTTTTTACATCCAGCTGTAGGGCCAGTGACTGTAAGCTGTAATTCGCAGTGTGTTGTCTCCTGGAGCAAATATATTAGTAGATCAGCATGCCTGTCCCCCCTTCTCCAAATTCATATTAGACCCTTTACCAAGCTTGTAGCCTAGATAGCCAGAAAAGGGGGGCAGCAAGTGTATGCACCCCCTCTTGGAAAATATTAAGACACTCGCCCTTAACAGGTGGTGGGTACTTTTTCAAGGGGCCCATGCTGATGAGGACAAGGGCCTCTTCCCCACATTCCTGGCCAGCTGTATGTGGAGGTCTTTGGGGGAGATCTGTTGGGTTAATATCAGATATATAGTATATTTTAGACAGTTGTGAGCTTCCAACCTTGTGGTAAGGGTTTGGGGATGTTTTTTTCTCTTTCATCTCTGTACCCCTGTGCACAAGGCCAGCCCCATAAATACATGGTTTGACTAGTCTAGTGTACAGGAACTCAAATGATCTGCACAGAGCCCTGACCTCAACTCTATTGAATGCCAACAAGAGGTCCACGCTGCTCACAGGTGAGCCGGCTCCAACAGTATGATCTCCTCACTGCAGGGTGCTCGCCCAGTCACAACTGAAGCAATAATGAAGGGAAAGCCCGGATGGATGCACACCAAACTGATATCCAAATGTATTTATTCACATAAAAAACATGAAGAACATGAGGAGCACTACATGTACAAGCAAGGGAGGCACGGCTTACATGTTTTCAAAGCCCTTACATGTAAGCCGTGCCTCCCTTGCTTGTACATGTAGTGCTCCTCATATCCTTCATGTTTTAATGTGAATAAAGGCATTTGGATCTCAGTTTGGTGTGCAGCCATCCGGGCTTTCTATTGAATGCCCCTGGGGTGAATTGGAACACTAGTTGTGAGCCAGGCCAACCATAGTACCCGACCTCACAAAAAAAAATGTTGGGCCAAATTCCCACAAATTTTCACAGGAACACACCAAAAGTTTTGTGGAAAGCCTTCCCAAAAGAGTAGAGGCTTTTATAACCAAAAATATAAAAAGAGGGCGGGGGGGGAACTCTTCCATATTAATGCCCAAGCTTATATAGGTGCTAGAGTTGGGCATTCACAAACTTATGGCAATATCATGTATAAATGTATAAATCCTGTATAATAATAATAATGTAGACATGTGCACACTGAAATATTTTGTTTCGGAATTTCGTTTTCGTCCGAAAAATTTTATTATTTAATTATGTAGCGCTACCCCCAGTTAAGAGAGCCGCTGGATTTGTTTTCGGGCCCTGTGTACAGCACCACCAACCCCCAGCAATCTGCTCGACCCACTCTGGCACAGCTAGTCTAGGGGTTATATTTGTATCACATTCAAATAGTATTGCAAGGAATAATCTCCTAACAGTAAGACAACACACTGAGGCCAGAGATTAAATATAACAGTTTACTCTTATATTAAAGGTAGCATAGGCAAAACACAACACATGCAATTGGATAGCAGAGCCCTGCAGAATTCAATACAGCATACAATAATGGCGCTGCGCGGTACTTCACCACGTGTAGCTATTATGGTATGCGTGCCCTATGGCACACTAAACAATATCCTAACTTCCCACCCCGGTCAGGCCTGACATGGAGTAAATCTCAGCCACCTCCTATAAGGATTTCTTCGCATGCCAGCTTTCGGTGGTGCACTTGACGAATAGTAACTTTGTAATCCACAACCAGGCAATAACTTGGAACACTACTCTGAGGGGACACTTCAACTCTGTCCTGCTACCGGTCCCCCCCGGGGAACAGCAAATAAGCGAAACTGTGGGCCTATGCAGTCTATAGGCCTGAACACGGCACAGTCTATTGGTCTGGGCAGGTGCCCGCTCACCACTCCGGACGCGATCCCAGTCCGGAACGTCCACCCTGCTGTGTATCCGCACACAGTGTCTGCAACGATCGGGTCACCGATCCAACTGATGTCCTCACTCGACAAGTCAGATGCCACCCAGGCTCCGCAGTGGGGTGGAAGGCTCTTTGGAAGTTGCGCAAGGCCCAGGCTTCAGGCCTTGCACTGCAGCAGATCCGCACAGGAAGAAAGTCTTGCTTGCAGCGCGGTGTCCAAAGAGACCGAGCTCCGCCTCGCCTCCTCCTTAAATAACCCCTCCCATGAGTCTCTGCGGTGGCTAACTGCACTCTGGGTGCCGAACGGGGTTCTGGGTAACATAGTCCCGGGGCCTTAACGAAGACCCCGCTACAAACTCCCCCCACTTAAACTCTTTGGTCCCCAAAGATAACAAACTTAAATTACAGAACGTACAACATCAATCAAACTTTCGTATGATGTTGGCAGAGGAAATTCCCACCAAAACCGAGGCGGTAAATTCCCCTGCCCACAGGTCACACTATCATCAGTGTCCTGCCTAACTATGCCAGAGAGTGAGCTGGGGTTGCCTCCCACCAAATGAACAGTGGGAGGATCATGGTCTTCCATACTCCTTCTGGCAGTAACCACAGTGTCTTCCGCACTTCTCCCCATCTGTGGGTAAGTTAATCTTCTGGGAGGCTTTATGGCTCTTCGCTTCCTCTGTCCTCTTGGACTTTCTGTTAAAACGGACCCCTCTTCTGGAACCAACTCAGGAATCACTTCTGGTTCGGGAGCACTGGACTCTGGGGCAGGGAGGTACAGGGACTCCCTTGGGACTTCTTCTGGGGGTAAGTCACAAGCACTCTCCCAGGAATCCGACCAAGGACTGGATGAAATGAACTCACTGATCTATGGTGTCTTCCTCAGGTGGAAGATCAATAGCAGAAGTTCCTGGGGCCTGTGAAGGCCAAAGCCAGTCAAGTTCTTCTCCCTCATCTTCACTTATCTCCGAGGTCTCTGTATCCCCAATCTGAGGGGTCTGGGACCGAGTGTTCGGTCTGGGAGTATCCAGGATGGAAGTTGGCTCAGGGGAATCCGCCACAGGGGGTATCCGAACTGCCTCCGCTAGTGGGAGTAGGTGGTTCCGGTGCCAGGTCTTCAAGGGCCCCACCTTCCCTTCTGGTTTAAGTCTGTAAACGGGTAGGCCCGGCAGTCTTTTGCAAACAACATAAGGTTCAGGTCTCCATCTGTCTGCGAGCTTGTGTTTTCCAGGGATCCCCAAATTCCGCAACAACACTCTGTCTCCAGGTTGTAGATCTTGGATCCTAACTTTTAAGTCAAAAATTTTCTTGTTGCGGGTCCCCTTTGCTCCGAGGCCACCTGGGCCTGTTCGTAGGCCAATTTCAAATTACGTTTGATCCTATCGACATATCCCTTGTGGGAAGTAGCAGAACAATGGTCTATGGAAGTGCCAAAGGCCAGATCTACGGGTAGTCTTGCTTCTCTCCCGAAGTCGATAGGGCGAGTACCCTGTAGCATCACTGGTGGTGCTGTTGTATGCATGCACAACTGCCGCTATGTGGTTGCTCCAATGCTGCTTCTTTTCACTACTTAGGGTCCCCAGCATGTTGAGCAGGGTTCGGTTGAACCTCTCCGGCTGAGCATCACCTTGTGGATGATAGGGGGTAGTTCTTGTCTTCTTGATCCCCAAAGAATCCAATCGACTTTCAAAGTCCCTTCCCTGATCTGAATGGAGCCGTTGTGGTAGCCCATAATGTACGAAGTATTTCTCCATCAGCACTTTGGCCACAGTGGAAGCCTTCTGGTCCTTGGTTGGAAAGGCCTGGGCATACCGGGTGAAATGGTCGGTTACTACCAGAACATTTCCTAGTCCACTCAGGTCGGTTCGAGGCAGAGGAAATCAATACATACCAGATCAAGTGGGCTTTGACTTTGCAGATGGCCCATTGGGGCAGCTTGATGAGGTAAAGTCTTTCTCTGGATGCATTGTGCACATGAGTGGCAGTATTCTTCAACTTCAGCCCTCATGCAGGGCCAATAGAAACGGTCCCTAACGAGTTGGAAGGTCCTTTCCGCCCCTAGGTGACCATGGTTGTCATGCAGGGCAACCAGGACTGTCTCTCGGTGCTTCTCAGGCAAGAACAGTTGCCATTTGTCTTCTAGGTCATCAGAGGGGCCCCTTCGGTAGACCACTCCCTGATGCACCTGTAACTTGTCCCACTCCTTCCTCAACAGGCGAGCTTCCTTTGAAGGGTGGCGCAAGAGTCTATTTGGGTCCTGATTCTCCAGGGCCTCTAGGACCAATCTCCCCATGGGGTCTTCCAATTGGTCGGATCTCAGCTCCTTCTTAGACAGTTTTGGCAAGTTATCTTCCCCCAGTTGGGTTACTCCACAGTATTGCTTGGGAACTCCTACTATGGTAACCCCTATCTCTTCTGCTCTTGCGCCGCCACTGGCTTGGAGTTCAGCCCCTTGGCAGAGGGCCCGCACCCCGTCGGGTGCCACTTGGGTCCAGTCTTCTGTACTGCAAGTGGGGACGTGAGATCTTCTAGACAAAGCGTCTGCGTCTCGGTTTCCAGCCCCAGGTCTGTACTTCAGGCCGAAATTGAAGGCAGACAGCGCCGCCAGCCACCTATGTCCTGTGGCATCCAACTTTGCTGTGGTGAAAAGGTAGGTGAGGGGGTTGTTGTCTGTTTTCACTGTGAATTCCGCCCCATACAAATAGTCTCTGAGTTTGTCAACTACTGCCCACTTAAGGGCCAGGAACTCCAACTTATGGGTGGGGTAGTTCTTTTCGGAGGGAGTCAGACTTCTGCTCACATACGCAACAGGCCTCAGTTGCTCTTCATGCTCCTGGTACAGCACTCCTCCCAAACCATCATGACTGGCATCTACATGAAGTTCATAAGGCTTCTTAGGGTCTGCGTAGGCCAGGACAGGGGCAGTGGTTAATGTCTCCTTCAACATCTGGAAGGCATTCTCACACTTCTCGTTCCACTGGTCCTCGACTGACTCCCCTGGCTTTCTGGGGCCTGTGTCATCCTCTTCTCCCTCCATCTTTAGCAGCTCATTCAGAGGCCTGGCTATCCGAGCAAACCCCTCCACAAACCTCCTGTAATAGGAACAGAACCCCAGAAAGGATCTGAGCTCTGTCACAGTGGTGGGCCTGGGCCAGGAGGTGACTACCTCCAATTTTTCGGGGTCTGTGGCTACCCCATCTTCAGACACTATGTGCCCCAGATAGTTAACTGATGACTGATAGAATTGGCATTTTTCAGGTGAGAGCTTGAGTCCTTCCTCACTCAGTCTCTTCAAAACTTTCTCCAGCCTTTCTTCATGCTCTTCCAATGTTCTTCCGAAGACAATGATGTCATCCAAGTATACGAGGACTTCGATGAGGTTCATATCTAGCACATTCTTCTCCATGAGATGTTGGAAGGTGGCTGGAGCTCCAGACAGACCTTGAGGCATCCGGTTGAATTCAAAGAACCCTACCGGGGGTTATGAAAGCCGTCTTCTCTTTGTCTTCTGGATGCATCTGGATCTGATAGTACCCGCTCTTGAGGTCCATAACACTGAACCATTTGGCTCCAGACAAGCTCTGTAGGGCATCCTCTATCCTTGGAGTAGTATACTGGTCCGGTATAGTTCTCCTGTTGAGGGTCCTATAGTCTATGCACAGCCTCAGTGACCCATTCTTCTTCCGGACCACCACTATAGGGGAGGCATAGGGACTTCTAGATTCTCTAATCACCCCTGTTCGCTTGAGCTCAGCGAGTTGCTCCCTCAAGTCTTCGAGGTCTGCTAACAGAACCCGTCTAACCCTCTCCCTGAAGGGCTTGTCTTCCTGGAGGCGGATTCGATGGGTGGCACTCCTAGCACACCCCACGTCAAATTCATCTTGAGAAAAGATCCTTTCCCATCTGGTCAACTGGGCCTTGGCTCTCTCTTTCCAAGCCCTGGGCAGGTTTGGATTCTCCATGGAAAGTTTCTCCCACACAGTACTTTCTCCATCTGTCTTCTCCACTTCTGATGAAGCAACTGGGGTAGCTGGGCTCACCCGGCCCAGTAACAGCCTAGCTGGGATTTCCATGGGACCATCCGTGGTATTTCTGACGCTCACAGGCACTTTACAATGAGCCTTCTTCAGGGTCCTCACCGGGACCACTTCCGGGACTACTTCTAAGCCCGAATGTTCTTCCCTTGGGTCGGGTTCCAACATAACAAAAGGGCCAGGCTGCTCCCAAGTAAGTTTCACTGTGGCTTTCAAGCAGGTTACTTCACCGGGCTGCAGCACTATTCCCCTTCTTCCCAGCCTCCAGACCTTCCCTACCCCCTCTTCCGGGGCCTTCTGTTCCAAGATCAGCCGTTGGTAGGCTGTCTTCAACATTGGGTGTATCTCAGTGACTGTGGGGTCTTTCCTTCTTATCAGAGGGGCCAGAAGTCTTCGGACCAGATCCGTGTTCGTCCCTATTATCAGGGAACTCTTGTTAGCTCCAGGCGGTCGGGGGCACACCACAGCTAAGGTGTTGAACACTTCAGCCATCCCGGCTATGGACGGGTCAAAAGTCAGTTTTATAGGCAGATAGCCCCCATCATAAGGGAAACTCTCTGTCCCAATTCCCCATATCTCCAACTCTTCAATCTTCTGGATGGGTAGGTGACTTAAATGCTTGTCATAAAAGTCCCGGTACAACAGGGTCACTTGCGCCCCAGTATCCAATATGGCTCTTGTGTAGACTCCCTCCACTTGAACTGGTACTATCGGGGAGGGACCCACCAGCTTCTCTGGATATCGCTTCGTAGGGGTCTCTTTCTTTTGATCTTTGCATTTTCCCTTTTTGCTTTCTTTCTTCCATTTCTCTTCGGACTTAAGCCTCTCTTGGGCCTGGTATGCATTGATCTCTCTCCTTTTGGTGGGTGTAACTACCCGCTGAGGGACACTACTCTCTTTCTTTGGGGTGCGTTCCTTCTGAGGAACTTTACGTTTCTTCTGAGGGGTCTTCTCCACTCTTTTCATGTGCTTCTCATTCAGTTTGGAGCTCACTGGAGATGATGGGCACCCGGTTGACTCCTTCACCGGGGCCCGCTGAAGTTTTCCGGCGGCTTGCGGTTATTCATCTTTTTTTTCTTTGGGCTGGCACACACTTTGGCGAAATGGCCAGCTCCTCCACAATTGAAACAAATCACATCCCCCCAATCTTCCAGGGATGCGGACGCTGAGGTGTTGGGAAACAGCTCCTTCCTCTGACTTTCCCTCTCTGGTTCCCTTGACTTCTTTTCCATCAGGGAGGTCAGCATCCCCAACACTTGGGACATCTGTGACTTCAAGGTATCCACCTCTGAGTCTCTTTCCAGGGTCATGGCCGTCCTGACCCTCACTGGAGGAGGATTTACCGACTCAACTGGTAGGCTCCTCTTCTTCTCCTCCAGCATAGCTTCTTCCTCTCTGACCACTCGAATCAAGTCAGGGTACTCCAGGCTCTTCCCATCCTGTCTTGTGCGTAGCGCCAATGCGATGGGGTCCAGGGGCTGAGATCCTCTCATCACCTGTTGAACACGGGCCTCATCCACCTTCCGTGGGTCAATCCCCTTCTTAAGAATCATCTTATGCAGGATCTTATCCGGGCGCCTCATGAACTCTGACAGCTTCTCTCCTGTCTTCTGGTAGCAATGCTCCAGCTGATAAGTGAGCTCAGTGATTTTCTCTGTTCCACCAAACACATTCTGCAGGATGTCCAGATAGTCCTGTGCATTACAGTCTGTCTTACTCATCTTGAGGTTGCATATGGCCTCTAGAGCAGGCCCCTTCAAGCTCTCAGCAATTCTCTGCTTCTTTCTGTGGTCTGGGACTTCCCATTCTTCTAGGGCCTGAGTGGCACCATCTAACCACTCCTCGAACCCCTCTTCACCCGAGGGTACAGGTTTCCTTCCTGAGAATATTCTAAGCTTTCTGTATCCTGACATCTGGTAATCTGTAGGATCTTTCTTGCACTGGGCTAAAAGTTCCCCCAGGACTGCGCACAACTCTGCGCCAAGAATGGTAGATGGCGACCCAGGACTTTCCCTTTTCACCTGTCTTGCTACTTTTGGGGTGGGTGATGGAGACAGTTTCGGTGTCTGAGACCGTTCTCCTGGCTTAAGTGGCAGCGCGTGTATCAGGCTATAAGTCTGGTCATCTATAGCTTCTACACTTGGATTCTTGAAATGTTCTGGGACTCCGTCCTTCCATTCCACTAATGCGTTGGTCAGTGAGGAATTCGTCCTGACATCCACCACCCATGCTTTCTGATACGGTGACAGTGACATCACTAGCTGCTTCACCGCTTCTTCTTGCCAGATCCCTGGGAGTTCTATGACTACTACCCCGGCTGGATCTGTGTTGACCGTTTTACACCACTGTCCTACTTCTAGTGGGTCCATGCTGGTACTTTTGGCGCGTTGCTTGCTGCAACAGGATCCCGGACTCGAGAGCCCCCACGTGTAGCGCTACCCTTAGTTAAGAGAGCCGCTGGATTTGTTTTCGGGCCCTGTGTACAGCACCACCAACCCCCAGCAATCTGCTCGACCCACTCTGGCACAGCTAGTCTAGGGGTTATATTTGTATCACATTCAAATAGTATTGCAAGGAATAATCTCCTAACAGTAAGACAACACACTGAGGCCAGAGATTAAATATAACAGTTTACTCTTATATTAAAGGTAGCATAGGCAAAACACAACACATGCAATTGGATAGCAGAGCCCTGCAGAATTCAATACAGCATACAATAATGGCGCTGCGCGGTACTTCACCACGTGTAGCTATTATGGTATGCGCGCCCTATGGCGCACTAAACAATATCCTAACTTCCCAGCCTGGTCAGGCCTGACATGGAGTAAATCTCAGTCACCTCCTATAGAGATTTCTTTGCATGCCAGCTTTCGGTGGTGCACTTGACGAATAGTAACTTTGTAATCCACAACCAGGCAATAACTTGGAACACTACTCTGAGGGGACACTTCAACTCTGTCCTGCTACCGGTCCCCCCGGGGGAACAGCAAATAAGCGAAACTGTGGGCCTATGCAGTCTATAGGCCTGAACACGGCACAGTCTATTGGTCTGGGCAGGTGCCCGCTCACCACTCCGGACGCGATCCCAGTCCAGAACATCCACCCTGCTGTGTATCCGCACACAGCGTCTGCAACGATCGGGTCACCGATCCAACTGATGTCCTCACTCGACAAGTCAGATGCCACCCAGGCTCCGCAGTGGGGTGGAAGGCTCTTTGGAAGTTGCGCAAGGCCCAGGCTTCAGGCCTTGCACTGCAGCAGATCCGCACATGAAGAAAGTCTTGCTTGCAGCGCGGTGTCCAAAGAGACCGAGCTCCGCCTCGCCTCCTCCTTAAATAACCCCTCCCATGAGTCTCTGCGGTGGCTAACTGCACTCTGGGTGCTGAACGGGGTTCTGGGTAACGTAGTCCCGGGGCCTTAACGGAGACCCCGCTACAATTACTTCCGAAATTTGTTTTTATTTATTTTGTTTTGTTAAAAAATGCATTCGTCCAAAAATCCGAATGAATTAAGGTTGAATCTGTCATTGAAGGCTAATGGTGTCTGTCGAATGTTCTAAGAAGATTTGACGAAGCAGCTAAACCGTACGACGCCGCAATCATACATTTCCGTTCGAATGCTCCGCCCACAAGCTATAGTAGAATTCTAATGTTGTATGACTAGTAATAATTATATTTATTAATTATTATTACTAGTCAGCCAACATTAGAATTCTTCTATAGCCTATGGGCGGAGCATTTGACCAAAAATGTCCACTCGTGGCGATCGTATATTTTTAGCTGCTTCATTGCATCTTCATGTCTTTATAATGTCGAATCTTTACTCTCTGTGTTGAATCTTTTCTCTCTATATGTCGACTTTTTTCTCTCTATGTCAAATCTTCATGTCTCTATAATGTCGAATCTTTTCTCTCTATGTCGAATAATCTCGGAATAATAGAGTTAGGTTAGTCACATTCAACCGCAGATTCGATAGACACAGATCACTATTGTCACCGTCATGTTGAATCTTCTATCTATATCGAACTGTTGTGGCAAAGAAACAAAAATAAAACATTTTTTACGTTGGATCTTTCGGATTTCTGACTCTGCACATTCGTTATCGTTTGTAAAACGAACGCGGAAATCCCCAAAATTCGGACGAAAATGCATTCGGACGAAAAGGAATGCGCATGTCTAATATCATGCACTTATAGAACCTCCAAAAGACATCCAATAATCTTTCTATCTATCCCTAAGTGTCCAGCTCTAATTTCAGGTCTATGGAAACAGAAGATTGGCCGTGGTGAGTTCCAAACCCTTTGTGCTATTTGTACAATGTTACTAATTAGGAATTCCAGTGTGTGCATGAGATAAATGGATATTTTACTACAGCCATCTGAGCCAACTTTAAATGTTAATCACTTTATTTATCTCTTCCACCTAATTTCAAAGCATTTCGGAAAGTGCAAACCTATTGGAACAGTCAGTATTTTTCTAAGACCTCATTATGTTACTGCCACTCTGACACTGCTTGGGGTTTTCTCGGTAGCGTATTGCAGGCGCGTTATGTGGACAAACACATCGTAATCTGCACTTCATCAATTTGCCCTTTAACGTCCTACAATCCATTTTAATGTTTTGCTCTCATCCTCGCTAATTATGATTTTTTTTTTTAAATGTTGCACAAATTATTATTATTAGGACAGGAGACGGCTTAGTTCACGGTCAAATGTTTTTATCTCTCTCTCTCTCCTCTTTTTTTTTTAAATCCATCTCTTTGTCTTGGGCACATGCAAATTACCTCCCTGTGTAAATCACAGGAAAGTACATTAAAAGTACCTTGGTCATTGATGGCTGTGATCAGTGCTAATGAATTGCGAGTATGAATTGTGACTTATCTCCTTGATGTGGTCAAGTGTTCAATTACAAATTGCTCCGAAAGGACATTGGGATAATAAATCACTTAACGAAAAAATGAGTCAGACTACATAATCCTAGCATGGAGACATTACTAATATTCACAGTTTATGTGTGAACACTGTGAAGGAATAAGAATATTTTCAGAGAAATGCATTTTAATTGATACTGGCTAAACCTGAAATTGTTCACTTTGAAGAGAGCGTGTTATTTCTAAAAACTTGAAACTTGAAATTAAATAAAGCACCAAAGAAAAAAAAAATGCTCATGTCAAATCAAAAAGGAGAAACTTAACTCTAGAAAAATACATGTGCATGTATTTATTTAACCACTGATGAAGGATCTCATTTGTCCAGGTCATGCTACAGGGGTTGGACAAAAATATGGAAATATGATTTGCAGGTTTGAATGTCACGACAATGTTTTGCATTGAAAGCGGAAGTGGAAGCTGAAGCAGAAGCTGAGACACCGAGCTAACAGGTGGGAAGTCTCACTTTCGGTACAGAGTCATGTCAGAGCTTACTGAGGGCAGATTGTTGGTGCCCGTCTAGCTGGGGCCTCTGTGACTAAAGTTGCCAATTTATTTACAATGTCGTGAGGTACAGTATCAAAGGTAATGACGGCATATACAGTTTCCGGGAAAACATTGTCTGATATGCATAAGCGTGGTCATCTGACTGAAAGAGACACAAGGACATTGTGCAGGATTGTGACCTGGAATAAGAAAACAACTCCTGCAAAAGTGACTGCAGAGCTCAAACTCGGTCTCCCAAAGCCTGTTTTCACAAAAAATTTGTTTAGCACTGATCCCCGAAGGAGCTGCTGATTAATTTTGGGTCATGCCAAACTACCTCCATGGCTCTCGTTGTCATGGTAAAGAGTTTTCAGAAAAGTCAATGTCCCCACAGATGCAAGACCACAACAATAATGCCGCGTACACACGGCCGTTTTTAATGTCAATGAAAAAAACTATGTTTTTCTCGACGTGATTCTTCTCAAGCCTGCCTTGCCTACACACGATCATGAAAAAAAATGCTCAAGCAAAGCACGGTGACGTACAAAATGTACGACGGCACTATAAAGGGGAAGTTCCATTCGGATGGCGCCACCCTTTGGGCTGCTTTTGCTGATCCGTGTGTTAGTAAAGTTTGGTGAGAGACGATTTGCGCTTTTCAGCTTCGTGCTCTACAGTCCGTTACAGCATGACAAATGTGCTACCCGTGTTTCCCTGAAAATAAGCCCTACCCCGAAAGTAAGACCTAGCATGATTATCAGGGCGGGTTGCAATATAAGCTCTACCCCGAAAATAAGCCCTAGTAAATTTCATAAAAAATCCTGTAATCCATTTTGTAAAACTGGGGCAGTGTTTGTTTATTGCTGTATTAAAAATCCTATGTTTACACTAAGGTGACCAGATTTTTTAAATGAAATACGGGGACATATTTTTTTTTTACAAGTAATGGCGGCAATCAGCAACTCTGCCCATCGCCGCTGCCACCCGCCTCACAGCCTCTCAAGTCTCACTCTCCGGGCCCCGGCTGCTACTGGGTGGGGAGCGGAGAAAGATCACTCCGCCAAGGAGGGCAAGGAGATAAACAGGCAGGCGGCTGGCCGGGACTTGAGCCAAGGCAGAAGAACATGCAAGCCGAGCTGAATGGGCATGCGACCGTAACTGAAGAAATGGTCCCTCCGCTCCGACCAGCAAATGATCATCAGAAAGGGACACAGATAGAGGAAAGAAATACACCCCCCTAAGCTAGTAGGAGAGGCGGAGCGAGGGTGTGTAATTCAGAATTTTGTTTTTTTAATTCTGCACTGACTGTCTTTGAAATTGCCCCAGCCCCTGTTCAAATCCAATCCGGGGACAAAACCGGGGACAGACTTGGTCCGGGGACAGTGTCCTCAATCCGGGGACTGTCCCCTGAAACCGGGGATGTCTGGTCACCCTAGTTTACACCCACCGCTGATCCGCCGGAGGTCATCTTCTCTGCTCCCGGCTGATGTCAGCCTCCCCTCCCTCTTCAGTTCACGGAGCTGGCTAACCACAGCGGGGATCTCGGCTCGTCTCTTTCCTCCTCTCCTCAGAGATCTCAGAGAAGACGAGGGAGCTGTTATAAAGGTGTTACAAAAAGGTACTTTATATAAAACTGTGGGCACACTGCACCATATACCTGTAAAACAGATTACATAATGTCATAATGATGAAAAAAACTTTCTCCTGACCTGACAATGAGGAGGGGGGGGGGCAGGGGAGGAGAAGACAGAGTACATAGGAAATTTTTATAAAATATTTAATTGATTTATTTAATGCTTTAAAGGAACAGGATTTTTTTTTTTAAGGGTTACAACCACTTTAAAATTGTCAGCCAGACAGACTTGAGACTTATTGCACACTTTATGTTTATACGGTATTAATACAGTAAATAAATAAACCCTACCCCGAAAATAAGCGCTAGTGTGTTTTTTGTAGCCAAAATTATTATAAAACCCGGTCTTATTTTCGGGGAAACACGGTATCTCCATTACGAACGCTAGTTTTACCAGAACGAGCGCTGCCGTCTCATCACTTGCTTCTGAGCATGCACGTTTTTTTCACGTCGTTAAAGCCTACACACGGCCATTTTTCATGACGAGAAAAACGACGACGAGAAAAATTAGAGCATGTTCCAAATTTTTAATAGCCGTTTTTCTGGAGCCCACACACAATCGTTTTTAATGACCAAATAAAAAAAATTAATTTTTCTCGTCATGAAAAACGGTCATGTGTACGCGGCATAAGGCTTTATTTTCTTTTGCTGTAGAACTTGAGAGAAAGTGGGAAACGAGAGAAGTAGGGGAAGGTTCAGGCACACGGTACAATAGATAGGCAAACAGTCAGTATATTTGCCACTCAAGCCTGAGTGGGTATTGCTCACCCGGATAGTCCCCTCTCGCGGTCCTAGCAACCGGAATGATGCAGTGATCAGATTTTAGACAGTTTCTGCCATAAACTGCTATCGGTGAACGAAGGTCTCTGCCACAGACCTGATGAACTTTAGGATACATCCGGGAATCCTCTGCCACAGGATTTTAAACGTCCCGAACCTCCAGCCAAGCAATAATAGAGCTTTTGAGTGTATCCCTCCTTGAATGAGTTTCCAGGCCTCTCCCGAGACATCGGCGCCTTGCCAGTCTCCTCCGGGGCAGGTCCTCCCCTGGCTCCCCTCCTCAAGAGCTTCCTTCCCACGGATGGACAGCTTTGGATACTTTTCAGAAATGTAGGCCCAAACCAACAGAGCCGGGCCTAGCGAGCAGAGATGTAGCCTTGGGCTGAAGGTGCCCGGGGCTAGAACACACACATGCACCTCGTGCCATGAGGGCCACGAGGCGCACCAGGAAGACCTCCTACACAATGGCGTCTGCCCCTTATTTACCCCTCCCCAGCATGCACAGCGGGTCAACCACCCCCCCCTGCACGGCTGACGAGAAGGGACACCCAATACTGCTGTGGTACACCTGTATTCCAACATGGGCCAGCGGTGGCAGTGCCACCTACAGGCGACCAGGGAAAATAACTGCCAGGCAGTATCACAACCAGAGCAGAAGCAGAATTTAGAGAAATCAGCAAGTCTGAGCCCAACTATTGGCTCAGACTATCCCCTAAATTTAAACATAGCGTGGACCATTTTGGCCCGGCGCTACATGTGCAGAGGGAACTCTGTAAGCAAAACGTTCATGGGCAAGCTGCAATTACCAAACCACTTGTGAATAATCTTAGTGCTCTGAATAGAGAGTGGTGTAGCACCTATAAATCATGGATCAATGGAAGACTGTAATATGGTCCGATGAATCGACCTTCACATTGTTCCTAACCACTGGACATGGTCTTGTGCCAGCGGTAAAGCATGGTGGCGGCGTAATCATGGTTTTGGCAGCCATATCTTGGTAATATGCAGGCCTCATCATCACCTTGAAAGGTAGAGTCACTTCCAGCGACTATGTTCACATTTTGGCCGAACATGTGCACCCCACGGTGAAAACATTGTTTCCAGTGGACAGCGCCATTTACCAATATGTTTTGATTCACACAGCTGGTGTTGTTAAACCATGGTTTGGCGAGCATGCTGACAAAGTCTCGTACCTTCATAGTGCCACTATGGTGAATTTTGAAGAACAAGGTTCGGTCTCGTTTTCCACCTTCAACATTTTTGGAAAGCTGGAGCAATTTATTAATGATATTAACGATCACATGACATCTGCATACATTTCCAACCTATCTTCATATATGCACATGTACATACACACAGGCAAGAAAAAAGGAATTACAGCATATTATCCACAATACAACAGCACCAATTCAAGATTACAGATACATTTCTTATTACTTTAAATCTCTGAAAGCACCAAACATCATATATACATATATGGGTACTTACTATCACTCTGTATAGGCCAGATGTACATGGCTGTGGGGTGTATACAGGGCCAACAATGTGAATGATATCTTTAGGGAACCCAAAATGGGGAGACTAGGGAGTCTGATTCCTGACAGGCCCATTCATTTTCAGTCAGTGCAACATTTGTGTAATGCCGCGTACACACGATCGGAAAATTAGTCAAGAAAACCATGTTTTTTTTTCTGACGGAATGTTGGCTCAAACTTGTGTTGCATACACACGGTCACACAAATCTTGTCGGAAATTCCGAACATCAAGAACGTGGTGACGTACAAGACGTAGGACGAGCCGAGATCAATAAAAGTTCAATAGGCAGTTTGGCTCTTCTGCTTGATTCTGAGCAGAAATTCCGACAAGAACTTTTGTTAGCGGAAATTCCGACAGCAAAAGTCAGATGGAGCCCACACACGGTCGGAATTTCCGACCAAAAGCTCACATCGGACTTTTCTTGTCGGAATTTCCGATCGTGTGTACGCGGCATAAGTTTCCTCTTCCCCTATTCCCACCCCCCCCCCACACTTTTTCTTTCTCCTTTCGCAAGCTGGATCATGACTACTGTATCTATTTCACAGTTGGGTCTATTACTATCACCATCATATATTGGGTTTTTGGCCATTAGATCCTGACATTTATGCATGATGTTATGTCTGGCTTTCTGGACACCCCGATAACATCTACTTATTCATCAATCCATTTTTATTATTATTATTAATAATACTATTTAGTATTTGCTTTTATTGACAAAAGTTTTACATAGATCTTTTTACACATTTAGAATATTTTCCTTTTATGATTATTTTTATACCATACATACATATATAAATATAGGATATGGTAATTTTTGACATCTCTAGTAGGTAGATGGTTCTGCTCCTGTTAAGCACCTAGCATGTTGTGTATGTTTACAATATGTTATTATTTTTATAGGTTTTGTCCTTGAATGTCCGCACAACTGGAAGTTGGTTAGCGCAGTCCGGGTGTCCCCAAAGCAGTAAGCATCTAGATGCGCTGTTCTTAGGTTTTTCACTGCTCCGGTTTCCGGCTCCTCTCTGTGTGCCGCTGGATGTAATCCATGATACCGGAAATTACGTTTCCGGCCTCCCTAGTGGAATCGCCAGAAGTTACATTGCACTGCATTACCGGAAAATACGTTTGCGGGTCACAGGCCAGTTTGTTGGCACGCACAGTTCGATATCCTTCCGGGAATTCGGCTGGCGCGCGTTCCAACTGCCTGACACACTGACGGCAGGGCCTAGTCTCCCCATGTTGGGTTCCCTAAAGATATCATTCACATTTTTGGACCTGTATACACCCCACCGCCATGTACATCTGGCCTATACAGAGTGAGAGTAAGTACCCATATATGTATGCATAATGTTTGGTGCTTTCAAAGATTTAAAGTAATAAGAAATGTATCTGTGATCTTGAATTGGTGCTGTTGTATTGTGGATAATATGCTGTGATTCCTTTTTTCTTGTTTGTGTGTATGTACATGTGCATATATGAAGATAGATTGGAAATGTTTGCAGATGTCATGTGATTGTTAACCACTTGCTGACCGCCTCACGTTAATATTCATTGGCAGAATGGCACTCCTGCGCAAACTGATGTACCTGTACGTCAGTCCGTAAAAGCAGGATAGCGACACGCCCACAGCACGCCACGGGAGTGTGCCCGTGGGTCCCATGGGCGTGTGCCCGCGGGTTCTGTGGGAGTGTGCCTGCAGGTCCGGCGGACTCAATGTCCTTCGGCGGCCTGTGATCACGGCGAGGAGAGGTAGAATGGGGAACTGCCTATGTAAAGAAGGCATTTCCCCGTTCTGCCTAGTGACACGACAGGGATCTACTGCTCCCTGTGATCGGGAGCAGTGATCTCTGTCATGTTTCAGTAAGCCCATCCCCCCTACAGTCTGAACACGCTGAGGGAACACACTTAACCCCTCCTAGTGTAATTTTTACATTGATCAGTGCAGTTTTTTTAGCACTGATCAATGTAATAATGTCACTGATCCCCAAATGACAGTGTAATTTGGGGTCAGATTTGTCTGCCGCAATGTCGCAGTCCCGCTAAAAATCACAGTAAAAACAATAAAAAAATAAATAAAAGTCCATAAATCTATCCTGTAGTTTGTAGACATAATAACTTTTGCGCAAACCAATCAATATACGCCTATTGCGTTTTTTTTTACCAAAAATATGTAGAAGAATATATATCGACCTAAACTGATGAATAAATTAGTTTTTTTATATATTTTTTTTTTGGATATGAATTTTAGCAGAAATAAAAAAAAAAAAGTGGTCATTAAAACCTTCCGGGACTGAAGTGGTTAATATCCAATGGGGCACCAATCATTAATTTATTTATTTAACTGCCATTCGCCCCCCCCCCATTAGAAAGAGGGGCTTGGGTCGCATGACCTAATCCACTTGACCACAGCCACTTTAAAAACCATTGACCTACAGTCCACACCTAGCTCTGAGGAAGAGGGATCACCCTCGAAACCCCCCCCACATCCATTTGGGGGGACATAATGTGGGGAAGAGGATCTTGTCCCTAAACACAGAAGTCTTGCAAGGGTCCCATCCCCCACCCCCCACCTTGCAAGGTACCCACCCAAATTGTTGATATGCATGTGTTCTGGTAATGTACAGGAAGTAAGGTGGAGGGGGGGGGCACATGGTCATTGTCCTTCCTTTCCTGGCCACCCAGGCTGCATGCCTAGATAAGGGTCTGGTATGAATTTTAAAAAGAACCGCATAAAATGGGTACTTTCCATTTTGTAATAAACATGTTATGTTATGCAGATTAGGAGAACGATTTCTGTAGTGTAAATCAAGAGCGTGCAGGATAGGGTCACAATTCTGGATGCCCAGGATGTCCTTGGTGGGTGCTAGGATGGAGAGCATGAGGAGTAGAGTTGAGCAGACACCTGGATGTTCGGGTTTGACCGGTTCGGCCGAACTTCGGAAAAAAGTTTGAGTTCGGGACCGAACTTGACCTCGAACTTGACCCCAAACCCGAACCCCATTGAAGTCAATGGGGACCCGAACTTCTGAGGACTATTCGCGCTTGTTTTCCGTGCTTTTAACTGTCCCTGCACAAAGTGTCATTTCTGAAGGAAAAAAAGTCATTTAAAATTCACTCGCGGCTATTAATGAATTGTCGTCTCCTGGCAAAACATAGAAAAGTCATTGATAAAAAACAAAACAAAGCGTGGGGGTTCCCCCAAATTCAATTACCAGGCTCTTCAGGTCTGGTATGGATATTAAGGGGAACCCTGAAGCAAATAAAAAAAAAATGTGTGCGGTTCCCCCAAAATATCCATACCAGGCCCTTCAGGTCTGGTATGGATTTTAAGGGGAACTCCACCCCAAATGTAAAAAAAAAAGACGTGGAGTACCCCCAAAAATCCAGACCAGACCCTTTGTCCAAGCACGCAACCTCGCAACCTGGCAGGCCGCAGGAAAAGAGGGGGGGATGAGAGAGCGCCCCCCCCCCTCCTGAACCGTACCAGGCCACATGCCCTCAACATGGGGAGGATGTCCCCATGTTGATGGGGACAAGGGCCTCATCCCCACAACCCTTGCCCGGTGGTTGTGGGAGTCTGCGGGCAGGGGGCTTATCAGAATCTGGAAGACCCCTTTAACAAAGGGGACCCCCAGATCCCGGCCCCACCCCTATGTGAATTGGTAATGGGGTACATTGTACCCCTACCATTTCACAAAGAAAGTGTAAAAAATTGTAAAAAAAATACACTGACACTGTTGGAAAAGTCCTTTATTAAAAATAAAAAATAAAAATTAAAAAAAAAACACTCCAGCGATGAAATCATTTAGTAATAAATGAATAGACCCACCCCTTCTAAAGTTCCCCATCAGGTCCGCTCAGCCAATGACGTAGGTGTAAGGCTGAGGACCTGATGCGGAACGTGAGAAGGGGCGGGTCTATACATGTATTAAACTGTGGAGGGAGTTCCACATCAGGTCCACCCCCTCGTATGTCAGACCCCTACGTAATTGGATGAGCGGACCTGATGGGGAACTTCCTTTAGAAGGGGCGGGTCTATTCATTTATTACACTGCCGAGGAAGTTCCCCATCAGGTCCGCTCAGGCTCAGCCAATGACGTTTCGTGTGGACAGAGCTGGACATCGGATCGCCGTGGGACACTGGATTTCATCGCTGGAATTTTTTTTATAAAGGACTTTCCCAACGGTGTCTATGTATTTTTTTTTACAATTTTGTACACTTTCTTTTTGAAATGGTAGGGGTACAATGTACCCCTTACCAATTCACATAGGGGGGGGGGCCTGGGATCTGGGGGTCCCCTTTGTTAAAGGGGTCTTCCAGATTCCGATAAGCCCCCCGCCTGCAGACCCCCACAACCACCGGGCAAGGGTTGTGGGGATGAGGCCCTTGTCCCTATCAACATGGGGGCATCCTCCCCATGTTGAGGGCATGTGGCCTGGTGCAGTTCAGGAGGGGGGGCGCTCTCTCGTCCCCCCTCTTTTCCTGCGGCCTGCCAGGTTGCGTGCTCAGATAAAGGGTCTGGTCTGGATTTTTGGGGGTACTACACGTCATTTTTTTATTTATTTGGGGTGGAGTTCCCCTTAAAATCCATACCAGACCTGAAGGGCCTGGTATGGATATTTGGGAGAACCGCACGCATTTTTTTAAAATTTGCGGCAGGGTTCCCCTTAATATCCATACCAGACCTGAAGGGCCTGGTAATTGAATTTGGGGGAACCCCCACGCTTTTTTTTTTTTTTTTATTAATGACTTTTCTATATATTGCCGGGAGCCGACAATTCCTTATAGCCGCGAGTGAGTTTTAAATGACTTTTTTTCCTTCAGAAATTACACTTTGTGCAGGGACAGTTCTAAGCACGGGAAACAAGCGCGACTTTACATGCATATTGCCGAACACAGGACCCGAACCCGAACATACAGTTAATTGTTCGGGTTCGGGTCCGGGACCCAAAAACATAAAAGTTTGGTACGGACCGGAACTTTACAGTTCGGGTCCGCTCAACCCTAATCAGGAGATCAGTGAACATCATTTGCTTAGAAGCAGGTTCAGAGCTGTAAAACCCTTGCTCTGCTGCATGGGAAGAAGTTGATTGAGTACAGTCTGTCCTCTGTCAGTTTAAACAGAGCACAGACCTTACTTTAGTGGTCTACTAGACTCCTAATGTTTCCTTAAAGAGAACCTGCCACCTGCACTATGCAATCTTTCTTTTTTCTTTACATGTCTATGCGTTGGAGGCATGGGGCACATTCAGAGCACTAGCTTTGTCTCATATTTGTTTGGGACTTTGAAAGCCCTGCCCCTCCCTGTGAATACTCTGCTCCATAAGTGAGCATCACTGTGTTGACACACCTTGGTCAGTCCCTTTTGTGTGGGTCCCCCTGGGTGTCCTTGAAGGCCATCTGTGGTGTGCGCGTTAACCGGACATTTGAGATGCCATTGCTTTTAGCTGTCTTCAATGTTTGAGATTTTTGACACAGTTTGGATCACCCCCCTCTCCTGATGAAGCTTTTTAGGGAAACATGTTGAGAATGGAGGTGACTCTCAAGAAGAGTGACACCAGCATAATTCTAGTTGTGAGTGACGCTTACATTGATATATATATATATATATATATACATCTGGAAAGGCTTGACTTACTGTTATCCATTGGTTCTTGACACAACGTTCTTTTTAGTGTGTATATATAATGTATAAATATTTGTTGCCTTGTATGGCTATATATATTTTATTTATTTGTTTATTAATAAAAAATTTGTTTTTTTCATGTATGCTTAATATGATTCATTTGCTGAGGGGGTCACGTCATGAAAATCCAGTTTTTTTTTGTTATGGACCTTACGGAATGTGGTGTGACTCTGAGTCCCCTGTATAATTTCTCCACATTTGAGTACAAAAACAAAAAAATGTGCAATCCCATGTTAGGTATTTCCACACACACACTGGAGTTAGAGTAATAATTATAAAGCCATAATTTACTGTTAACTCAAAATGTATGACCTGTAAGGGCTTTTAAAATGTTACCTATGGACAATTAGGGCTACCATAGTTTTTAACTATTTTACAGACACACTTAAGTTTGAGGCTTGACATATTTGGTATCTATTTACTTGACGCATCTTTTGAAATTTTGTTAAAAAATGGGTATTATATTGTATTTGTGTGCTCTAAAATTACTTGTCAGGAATCAAGAGGCAGAGATGACCAGATCTGCGTGGCTACACCAGTGTTAATTTTGGCAGCAAATTTCAATTTAGTTTTAGTCTCATTTTAGTCTTCTGCAATTGTTTTAGTTTTAGTCGTATTTAGTTGACTAAATCTCCTGGACATTTTAGTCGACTAAAATCTCCAGTACATTTTAGTAGACTAAAACTATTTTAGTCAACTGAAATTATTTTAGTCGAATAAAACTAATTTTAGTCATCTAAAGTTGAATGGGTGTAGTTACTGTAAATTGTAATGCATGATTTAAGCATTTCTCTACAATTTCCAAACTCATTATATACTGCTGGAGTGAAAAATCGAATATGTTATTATTTATGTTATTAAGGTATGAACATGCACTACAGACCAGTGTTAATTTTGACATCAAACTTCAATTTAGTTTTAGTCTTATGCCCCGTACACACGATCGTTTTTCATGCCGTTAAAACTGCCATTTTAAAAAATGGCCCTGAAAAATGATCGTGTGTAGGCTCCAGAGCATTTTTAACGACGTGAAAAACGGCCATTAAAAATTCCGGACATGCTCTCTTTTTTCACGTCGTTTTTCATGTCGTTTTTTTTAACGACGTGAAAAACGATAGTGTGTATGCTTTACGACGTGAAAAAAAAACGCGCATGCTCAGAATCAAGTATGAGACGGGAGCGCTCGTTCTGGTAAAACTAGCGTTCGTAATGGAGATAGCACATTCATTACACAGTAACGGACTGAAAAGCGCAAATCGTCACTCAACAAACTTTACTAACATGAAGGGTGGCGCCATTCAAACGGAACTTCCCCTTTATAGTGCCGTCGTACGTGTTGAACGTCACTGCGCTTTGCTTGATCGTTTTTTTTAATGATGGTGTGTACGCAAGGCAGGCTTGAGAGGAAACATGAAAAAAAACGAGGAGAAAAACGTCGGTTTAAAAAATTACATTAAAAACGATCGTGTGTACGGGGCATTAGTCTTTTAACTAAAATGGCATTTTGGTTTTAGTCCCATTTTAGACTTTTGACTAAAATGCCATTGTAGCGGGTGGTTACATTTAGGGGAGGTATCTGAGTGGTAAAAAGGCTCAGGTACGCTAATTGTTAGGGTTTGTGGACCATTTTGGCTCGTGGAGGATATCAATGGTGTCCAGTTCCCAGCGGCCTATAGGTGGCGCTGTCGCCATAGGCCGGTGTTTAACCACCATTGGAGGGCTTTGCCTTTTTGTTTCCCCTCGCGGCAGTAGTACGGCGGGGCGTGGAACCTGCCGTGCCTGCCGGGAGAGGGTATAAAAGGGGCAGACATCTTCCGGTCGAGGTCCAAGCCGCAGGCACCTTCAGCCTGGGGGCTGCTGTCCGAGCCCCAGGCACCTTCAGCCTGGGGGCTGCTGTTCGTGACACCCAGGTGCCCTTGGCCTGGGTGTGTGTGAGGATGGTCTATGGGTGCTCCTAGGCCCAGAGATTGAACTGCTGTTCCATCCCCAGACACCTTAGGTCTGGGGGTGAGGTACTTTTGAGAAGGCCAGGGACCCAGCAACCTTCGGCTGGGTTCTGCGAGGGATCGAGGGCTCCCAGGGATCCGCCTTGCGAGGGGACCCATATCCAGGATCGAGGAGGCCAGGGAGGTGACCCTTTCTGAAGACCCAGCGCAGAGTCGTGGTGACAGAAGGGGCCTCTGGTAACTCTCCGGAGGGATGTTTTCCCCCCACAGAGGCCTAACTATTCAAGGAAGGAAAAGTGCATGTTCTGTAGGTCATAGTGGCAGTGACTCTACGCACACCAGGTCAGTGGCAGTGACTACAACTATTCACCAAGTCAGTGGCAGTGACTGTGCACCAAGCTGTTCATGCTAATCAGAACAGTGCTCCCCTAATCAACGCTAAGTTTGTACCTGGACCTCTTCCCACCTTATCTGAACTGTTCTTGTTCCAACCTGTCTGCTCTCACAGAGACTGTTTATCGTTCTCATAAATAAATATTGAGTTGGACTCTCAGTTGGTGTGGACAGTCGTTTTACTGGGGAGAACTAAAGGACTTGTTTCTGGCTACCGCAGAAGCGAGATCAGCTCAGGAGGAGTCTAACACTGGCTGCAGGCAGGCCCGAGAAACTAACACCGCTCAACCTCCCCATCCAGGAGGGGTACGGGCTTGTGGTGCGGTGTGCCTCAGTCTTTTCCTGCGGAGGAGCCAAGAAGAGAAAAGCAGGTAACGTCTGGGGTTGGTGCGCTACACCATTTTAGTTTTATTCATATTTTAGTAATCTCAATCGTTTTAGTCGTATTTTAGTTGACTAAAATGCTATTAAGTTAGTCGACTAAAATGTTTTAGTCGGTTTTAGTCTACGAAATTAACACTGGGCTACACTCAGAAAACTGTGACCAGACTGTATTTCTTTTATATTAGCTGTATTTAGATTGAAGCAAAATTCATCCAGACACCAAAACACAGCAAACATAATAATAATAATAATAATGTGAACAAAAAAACAGTGGCAGAATACCTGACTAATAAACACAAACAGAAAACCTAACTAACATCTAACAACATTATATACAACATATACTACATGAGGAATAGAGAAGAGCAGGGAAAACTGGGGGCGCGGGGAGCAGATGTGAAGGAGGGACCAAACCTGGGGTCAAGAACAAAGGAGAGCAGGTACAAGGCAACAAGATACAGGGTACAAGGTACAGGGCAGGATCAAGATCAGGATAACTGGCAACAAGATCTGGCAGCAGCAAAACACTGGAGAAAGTGGCACCACAAAGGGAGGAACTAAATACCATCCTAGCAGCCAGCATCAGATGGATACTGCTGGCTGCTGGGAGACACCTACTGGTAGACACTAGAACTACAACCCTCCACCCAGGGAACCACAGTGCCACCAGCAATTGATCCATATTCTGACAATAATTGAAGTGTATTTTTCCTGATAATATAGATTTGATTAATGTAACAAAAAAATTGGCTTTAGCTGTGTTAAGATTCCTCTCTCGAAGGTGTTTATCTTTCTAGGATTATATTATTTTACAATGTGATTTTTATATGACACGTTCTCTTCAAAAAAGCAGTAACTGTCTCTGGCTACAGCCGCCTTAGCAGACAGTAGACTGCCTTTGTGTAAATTACCTGTCAGAGCATTTTGCAGGATAGCAAGCCTGACCGGTACAAACAGCAGTAACACTGGATACTTTGACATTTAAGCTGTTACATTAACGATGTATATAACTTCAACAACCTGCTACTAATTAATTTCAGTCTATTCGGGACTCTTTCAAGGCACATCTTTAACTATATTCCTGTCGCCGCTGTGACAGCGGGGTTTATGCCGCTCGAGATATCACTGCCTGTATGAAATGTTGCCTAGTTCAAATGACATTTCCATTGTGCCTAGAGGTACAGCTCCACTAATGTAACCTTTGGCTGCCGGAGAACAGTGGAGCAGAGTTTGACATGAACTATGGGACCCTGTCAAATCGTGCAATTGGCCAACCAAAACTAAAACCAGCTTTTCAAATTTAATGGAAAATCAGTGTCGGTGGCAGGGGGGCAAAACAATCCATGTTTCTATGCAGAAGGGTCGGGAGCTGGGTGAGGGTTTTTTTTTTCATTTTTCAAAAAAAAAAAAAAAAACCTTCCAAGAAATGTTGCTATACAGTATATACGTACTGTCATTTTTTTTTTATATATACACACTATAGTGTCAAAAGTATTGGGACACTTGCCTTTACACGCACATGAACTTCAATAGCATCCCAGTCTTAATCCGTAGGGTTCCATATTGAGTTGGCCCACCCTTTGCAGCTATAACAGTTTCAACTCTTCTGTGAAGGCTGTCCACAAGGTTTATGAGTGTGATGGGAATGTTTGACCATTCTTCCAGGAGGGCATTTGTGAGGTCAGGCACTGATGTTGGAGAGAAGGCCTGGCTTGCAGTCTCCACTCTAATTCATCCCAAAGGTGTTCTATCATGTTGAGGTCAGGACTCTGTGCAGGCCAGTCAAGTTCCTCCACCCCAAACTCACTCATTCATGTCTTTATGGACCTTGCTTTGTGCACTGGTCCAAATAATTTGGTGGAGAGGGGATTATGGTGGGGGGTTATTTTTCAGGGGTTGGGCTTGGTCCCTTAGTTCCAGTGAAGGGAACTCTTAAGGCGTCAGCATACCAAGACATTTTGGACAATTTCATGCTCCCAACTAGGGATGGGCCCGGTGCTCGATTCGAACCCATGTTCGAATCGAGCATCGGGCATTCGCTCGCTCGTCGAGCCCAGAACTATTTGGGCCGTTCGCATCACATTCGTGTGATGCGAGCGGCCCCGCAATGCATTGCGGCCGGCGCGGCCGGCGCAGTGCATTGCTGGCTGATGATTGGCCAAGCATGCACTGTGACCCCGCATGCTTGGCCAATCACAGCGCCCGAAACTCGGAGAGCAATAATTGGCTACAGGCAGGACGCCTGTAGCCAATTACAGCTCAGGGGCTTTAGTACACGCCCCACCATTTAAAAGGCCGCCACGCCATCGGCCCCGGTCACATGAGTTCCGGCTTTAGGAGAGATTAGTCTGCTGATTCTGTCTTTGCTTGATACTGAAAGATTTGCTCTTCTTTGCTAAACCATTGGCTATTTCTTTGCTAAACCATTGCTACCTAAGTCATTGATCGTTCATTGCTGCTGATTGCACAGTTAGTGTGTTATTAGCTGCTGCTGGGGATTAGTCTGGTGCGTGCTTACTGTTAGTACAGTATTGCAGTAGTACCAACCGCAGTGCTGTTAGCACAGCATTGCACCCCAACAGCACCCATAGGACTTCTAGTGTGTTAGTGGCAGCAAACAGAGCTCCTATATTTTCTTCTCAGCAGCACCCATAGGACTTCTAGTGTGTTAGTGGCAGCAAACAGAGCTCCTATATTTTCTTCTCAGCAGCACCCATAGGACTTCTAGTGTGTTAGTGGCATCACACAGAGCTCCTATATTTTCTTCTCAGCAGCACCCATAGGACTTCTAGTGTGTTAGTGGCATCACACAGAGCTCCTATATTTTCTTCTCAGCAGCACCCATAGGACTTCTAGTGTGTTAGTGGCAGCAAACAGAGCTCCTTTATTTTCTTCTCAGCAGCACCCATAGGACTTCTAGTGTGTTAGTGGCAGCAAACAGAGCTCCTATATTTTCTTCTCAGCAGCACCCATAGGACTTCTAGTGTGTTAGTGGCATCACACAGAGCTCCTATATTTTCTTCTCAGCAGCACCCATAGGACTTCTAGTGTGTTAGTGGCATCACACAGAGCTCCTATATTTTCTTCTCAGCAGCACCCATAGGACTTCTAGTGTGTTAGTGGCAGCAAACAGAGCTCCTATATTTTCTTCTCAGCAGCACCCATAGGACTTCTAGTGTGTTAGTGGCATCACACAGAGTTCCTATATTTTCATCTCAGCAGCACCCATAGGACTTCTAGTGTGTTAGTGGCATCACACAGAGCTCCTATATTTTCTTCTCAGCAGCACCCATAGGACTTCTAGTGTGTTAGTGGCAGCAAACAGAGCTCCTATATTTTCTTCTCAGCAGCACCCATAGGACTTCTAGTGTGTTAGTGGCAGCAAACAGAGCTCCTATATTTTCTTCTCAGCAGCACCCATAGGACTTCTAGTGTGTTAGTGGCATCACACAGAGCTCCTATATTTTCTTCTCAGCAGCACCCATAGGACTTCTAGTGTGTTAGTGGCAGCAAACAGAGCTCCTATATTTTCTTCTCAGCAGCACCCATAGGACTTCTAATGTGTTAGTGGCATCACACAGAGTTCCTATATTTTCATCTCAGCAGCACCCATAGGACTTCTAGTGTGTTAGTGGCATCACACAGAGCTCCTATATTTTCTTCTCAGCAGCACCCATAGGACTTCTAGTGTGTTAGTGGCAGCAAACAGAGCTCCTATATTTTCTTCTCAGCAGCACCCATAGGACTTCTAGTGTGTTAGTGGCATCACACAGAGCTCCTATATTTTCTTCTCAGCAGCACCCATAGGACTTCTAGTGTGTTAGTGGCAGCAAACAGAGCTCCTATATTTTCTTCTCAGCAGCACCCATAGGACTTCTAGTGTGTTAGTGGCAGCAAACAGAGCTCCAATATTTTCTTCTCAGCAGCACCCATAGGACTTCTAGTGTGTTAGTGGCAGCAAACAGAGCTCCTATATTTTCTTCTCAGCAGCACCCATAGGATTTCCAGTGTGTTAGTGGCAGCAAACAGAGCTCCTATATTTTCTTCTCAGCAGCACCCATAGGACTTCTAGTGTGTTAGTGGCATCACACAGAGCTCCTATATTTTCTTCTCAGCAGCACCCATAGGACTTCTAGTGTGTTAGTGGCAGCAAACAGAGCTCCTATATTTTCTTCTCAGCAGCACCCATAGGACTTCTAGTGTGTTAGTGGCAGCAAACAGAGCTCCTATATTTTCTTCTCAGCAGCACCCATAGGACTTCTAGTGTGTTAGTGGCATCACACAGAGTTCCTATATTTTCATCTCAGAAGCACCCATAGGCCTTCTAGTGTGTTAGTGGCATCACACAGAGCTCCTATATTTTCTTCTCAGCAGCACCCATAGGACTTCTAGTGTGTTAGTGGCAGCAAACAGAGCTCCTATATTTTCTTCTCAGCAGCACCCATAGGACTTCTAGTGTGTTAGTGGCATCACACAGAGCTCCTATATTTTCTTCTCAGCAGCACCCATAGGACTTCTAGTGTGTTAGTGGCATCACACAGAGCTCCTATATTTTCTTCTCAGCAGCACCCATAGGACTTCTAGTGTGTTAGTGGCAGCAAACAGAGCTCCTATATTTTCTTCTCAGCAGCACCCATAGGACTTCTAGTGTGTTAGTGGCAGCAAACAGAGCTCCTATATTTTCTTCTCAGCAGCACCCATAGGACTTCTAGTGTGTTAGTGGCAGCAAACAGAGCTCCTATATTTTCTTCTCAGCAGCACCCATAGGACTTCTAGTGTGTTAGTGGCAGCAAACAGAGCTCCTATATTTTCTTCTCAGCAGCACCCATAGGACTTCTAGTGTGTTAGTGGCAGCAAACAGAGCTCCTATATTTTCTTCTCAGCAGCACCCATAGGACTTCTAGTGTGTTAGTGGCATCACACAGAGCTCCTATATTTTCTTCTCAGCAGCACCCATAGGACTTCTAGTGTGTTAGTGGCAGCAAACAGAGCTCCTATATTTTCTTCTCAGCAGCACCCATAGGACTTCTAGTGTGTTAGTGGCATCACACAGAGCTCCTATATTTTCTTCTCAGCAGCACCCATAGGACTTCTAGTGTGTTAGTGGCAGCAAACAGAGCTCCTATATTTTCTTCTCAGCAGCACCCATAGGACTTCTAGTGTGTTAGTGGCATCACACAGAGCTCCTATATTTTCTTCTCAGCAGCACCCATAGGACTTCTAGTGTGTTAGTGGCAGCAAACAGAGCTCCTATATTTTCTTCTCAGCAGCACCCATAGGACTTCTAGTGTGTTAGTGGCAGCAAACAGAGCTCCTATATTTTCTTCTCAGCAGCACCCATAGGACTTCTAGTGTGTTAGTGGCATCACACAGAGCTCCTATATTTTCTTCTCAGCAGCACCCATAGGACTTCTAGTGTGTTGGTGGCAGCAAACAGAGCTCCTATATTTTCTTCTCAGCAGCACCCATAGGACTTCTAGTGTGTTAGTGGCAGCAAACAGAGCTCCTATATTTTCTTCTCAGCAGCACCCATAGGACTTCTAGTGTGTTAGTGGCAGCAAACAGAGCTCCTATATTTTCTTCTCAGCAGCACCCATAGGACTTCTAGTGTGTTAGTGGCATCACACAGAGCTCCTATATTTTCTTCTCAGCAGCACCCATAGGACTTCTAGTGTGTTAGTGGCAGCAAACAGAGCTCCTATATTTTCTTCTCAGCAGCACCCATAGGACTTCTAGTGTGTTAGTGGCATCACACAGAGCTCCTATATTTTCTTCTCAGCAGCACCCATAGGACTTCTAGTGTGTTAGTGGCAGCAAACAGAGCTCCTATATTTTCTTCTCAGCAGCACCCATAGGACTTCTAATGTGTTAGTGGCATCACACAGAGTTCCTATATTTTCATCTCAGCAGCACCCATAGGACTTCTAGTGTGTTAGTGGCATCACACAGAGCTCCTATATTTTCTTCTCAGCAGCACCCATAGGACTTCTAGTGTGTTAGTGGCAGCAAACAGAGCTCCTATATTTTCTTCTCAGCAGCACCCATAGGACTTCTAGTGTGTTAGTGGCATCACACAGAGCTCCTATATTTTCTTCTCAGCAGCACCTATAGGACTTCTAGTGTGTTAGTGGCAGCAAACAGAGCTCCTATATTTTCTTCTCAGCAGCACCCATAGGACTTCTAATGTGTTAGTGGCATCACACAGAGTTCCTATATTTTCATCTCAGCAGCACCCATAGGACTTCTAGTGTGTTAGTGGCATCACACAGAGCTCCTATATTTTCTTCTCAGCAGCACCCATAGGACTTCTAGTGTGTTAGTGGCAGCAAACAGAGCTCCTATATTTTCTTCTCAGCAGCACCCATAGGACTTCTAGTGTGTTAGTGGCAGCAAACAGAGCTCCTATATTTTCTTGTCAGCAGCACACATAGTACCTATAGTGTGTTAGTGTCAGCACCCATAGGACCTACAGTGTGTTGTGAGCACACATAGGAGTTCTATTTTTTATACTATATACACTACCGACTACAATGGCTGGAAGACCGCCAAGGAGAGGCAGAGCGTGCCGAGGCAAGAACACAGGGCAGTCAGGCTCTGTTTCTAGAGACAACAGTGCTGGCCGTGGACGTGGTCGTGCATCGTCATCAGCACGTGGCCATGGGACACGCTTGTCTTTGTTTTCGGCAGCTGGACATGTGGAGCCGCATCATGCCGAAGGCTTGGTAGAATGGATGACCAAGCCCTCCTCATCCTCCTCATCCTCTCTCACCCAGGCTCAGGGTACTGGCAGAGCAGCTGCCAACGCGTACTCAATGGCATCATCAGCCACCCCTTCCCTAGACCCACCATGTCCTCCTGAGGAGTCCCCCTAACTGTTTGAGCACAGTGTTGGGTACATGCTCCAGGAGGATGCCCAACGATTCGAAGGCTCGGATGATGATACCCAGCTTGAGGAAGTCAGTAGTGTGTGCGCAGAGAGAGGGGATGCTGAAGGACAGCAATCTGGCAGTAGTGTTCCACCAGCTGCAGCTTACTGCCAGGTTTGCTCTAGTGGTGAAGAGGGAGGGGATGATGAGGTCACTGACTCCACGTGGGTGCCTGAAGGGAGAGAGGAGGAGGAGGAGGAGGATGCAGCGTCACATGTCCAACGAGGCAGGATGCCCCCTGGAGGCCAGCTAGAGGCCAGCACAGCAACTGTACCACACCGCAGAGCTCCGCCTGTGCAGGGCGCTGCCTCTGCACGTTATCACAAAAGTTCTTTGGTGTGGGCCTTTTTTGAGACGAGTGCATCAGATCGCACCACTGCTATTTGCAATATTTGTCTCAAGCGTATCTCGCGTGGCCAAAACATCAGCCGCTTGGGCACCACAAGCATGAGCAGACATATGTCGACCTGCCATGCAGCTCGTTGGCAAGCACACATAAAAGACCCACACCAAAGAACAAAGCGGACCTCTCCTTGCGCCTCATCAGCTGGGATCTCCATCCCCACTATATCTTCAGTCCTCTCTGAAAGCTGCTCTGAGAGGACTGAAGGTGTAGAATTAGGTGTGTCACAACCAAGTACTTGCAGTACACCGACGTCCGATTGTAGCAGGCAAATTTCCCTGCCCCAGCTGCTGGACCGTCGAAAGAAGTATACTCCCAGCCATCCACATGCCCAGCGGTTGAATGCTAGCTTGGCTAAATTGCTAGCACTTCAACTGCTGCCTTTTCAGTTGATAGACTCAGCCCCCTTCCGTGAGTTTGTTCAATGTGCGGTTCCTCAGTGGCAGGTTCCCAAACGCCACTTTTTCTCACGGAAGGCGATTCCGTCTCTCTACTGGCATGTGGAAGGCAATGTCCATGCCTCGCTGGACAGGGCGGTCAGCGGTAAGGTGCATATTACCGCTGACTCATGGTCCAGCAGGCATGGACAGGGACGTTATCTTTCTTTCACGGCCCATTGGGTCACTCTATTGGCAGCTGGGAGGGATGCAGGACAAGGTGCAGTAGTGTTGGAGGTTGTTCCGCCACCACGCCTCCAAAATGCTACTACTGGTTGTGACACACCTCTCTCCTCCACCCCCTCCTCTTCTTCTTCCTCCATGTCCTCTTCGAGTGCTCTGTCCTCGGAACCAGCGGTGCTCCGTAGGCGTACAAGGGGCTACGCGAGTACGCAGGCAAAAAGATGCCATGCCGTGCTTGCGCTGGTGTGTTTGGGGGACAGGAGCCACACTGGGCCAGAGGTTCTGGCAGCTCTGCAGGGGCAGGCCGAGAGGTGGTTGACGCCACGCCAGCTTAAGCCAGGAATGGTCGTTTCTGATAATGGCACCAACCTCCTCTCCGCCCTGCGACAGGGGCAGCTCACCCATGTGCCCTGTATGGCTCACGTCCTCAACCTGGTGGTGCAGCGGTTCTTGGGCAGGTTCCCAGGCTTACAGGATGTCCTGAGGCAGGCCAGGAAAGTCTGTGTGCATTTCCGCCGATCTTATAATGCCAGTGCTCGGCTGACTGAGCTGCAAAAGGAGCTGAACCTGCCCAAGAACCGCCTAATATGTGACATGCCCACCAGGTGGAACTCAACGTTGGCCATGCTGCAGCGACTGCACACGCAGCAGAGGGCCATCAATGAGTACCTTTGCGACTACGGCACCAGGACAGGGTCAGGGGAGCTTGGCTTTTTTTCCCCACGCCAGTGGAGCATGATCAGGGATGCATGCACTGTCCTCTCACCATTTGAGGAGGCCACGAGGATGGTGAGCAGTGACAGTGCATGCATCAGTGACACTGTACCTCTTGTCCACCTGTTGGAGCATACGCTGCGTGGGATAATGGACAGGGCACTTGAGGCAGAACAGAGGCAGGAAGAGGAGGACTTCCTTGTCTCTCAAGGCCCCCTTTATCCAGACAATGTTCCTTCTGTCCCACCCATCACACAGGAAGAGGAGGAGGAGGAGGAGGAGGATTGTGTGAGCATGGAGGTGGAGCCTGGCACTCAGCAGCAGCAGTCTTTTAGGGATGATGTACAGTCCCAACAAACCAGTGGACTTGTACGTGGCTGGGAGGAGGTGGCTGGCGATCATGTCATCCTCAGTGACCCAGAAGACTCCGGACCGAATGCCTCAGCTAACCTACGCTGCATGGCCTCCCTGATCCTGCAAAGCCTGCGGAAGGATCCTCGTGTTCTTCGGATCAAGGAGAGTGACCATTACTGGCTGGCCACTCTCCTTGATCCACGGTACAAGGGTAAGGTTGCGGACCTTATCTTGCCGTCGCAGAGGGAGCAGAGGATGAGACATCTCAGGGAGGCCTTGCAGAAAGGTCTGTGCAACGCGTTCCCAGAAACTGGGAGGTTACAAACTCCTGGTCCTGGACGACGAGTTGCTGAGGCTTCGGTCAGTAGCAGAAGGAGCGGTGGGGAAGGTGGACGCCTGACCGATGCGTTCAGACAATTTTTTAGTCCGCAGCCCCAAGGTATGATCGGTTCCAGCAACCATCGCCAGCGTCTGATATACATGGTGCAGGAATACCTAGGGGCAAGGTCAGACTTGGACACCTTTCCCACCGAAAATCCTCTGGCTTACTGGGTCCTGAGGATGGATCACTGGCCAGAGCTTGCACAGTATGCAATTGAGCTACTGGCCTGTCCTGCATCCAGCGTTCTTTCCGAACGCACATTCAGTGCTGCTGGAGGATTTGTCACCGATCATTGGGTGCGCCTGTCCACCGACTCGGTTGATCGACTGACCTTCATAAAAATGAATCAGTCTTGGATCACCACCAGCTACCAGACACCTGAAGCGGATATAACGGAATAATTTATAATGTCACATCCCTTCAAGACTGCCTATGCTGATGCTGAGTGACTGTCCTGTTATGTTCACTGACTATCCTCTTCCTCCTCCTCAATGATCCATGCCACCACACCAGTGCCTAAGGCACAATTTTTCAGCCCCTGTATAACAGGGGCGTGTAATTACAATTTTTTAAAAAGATGCTTCGCAACAGGTGTGACTGCTGTGCTCAGAGTACAGTATCTGTGAGGGGTTGCAGTGTTGTGGCACCAGCACCAGTGCCTAAGGCACAATTTTTCAGCCCCTGTTGGGGCGTGTAATTACAATTTTTAGGCAATGCTTTGCAACAGGTCTCATTGCTGTGCTCAGAGTACAGTATCTGTGAGGGGTTGCAGTGTTGTGGCACCAGCACCAGTGCCTAAGGCACAATTTTTCAGCCCCTGTATAACAGGGGCGTGTAATTACAATTTTTTAAAAAGATGCTTCGCAACAGGTGTGACTGCTGTGCTCCAAGTACAGTATCTGTGAGGGGTTGCAGTGTTGTGGCACCAGCACCAATGCCTAAGGCACAATTTTTCAGCCCCTGTTTAACAGGGGCGTGTAATTACAAATCTTGATCTAATAGTTCACAGCAGGGCCCATTCCTGCGCCCACCAAGAGTAACTATGAGGGCCTACAGTCTTGTGGCAACACCGTCCACCACCACCACCACCACCAAAGGCCCAATTTTTCTGCCCTGTTCAACAGGTGCATGCAATTACAAATCTTGATCTAATAACTCACAGCAGGGCCCATTCCTGCACCCACCAAGAGTAACTGTGAGGGCTTACAGTCTTGTGGCAACACCGTCCACCACCACCACCACCACCACCAAAGGCCCAATTTTTCTGCCCGGTTCAACAGGTGCATGCAAGTACAAATCTTGATCTATTAACTCACAGCAGGGCCCATTCCTGTGCCCACCAGTCTTGTGGCTACACCAACATCTAATAGGGCAAATTTCTGCAGAGTATATACGGCAGGCCCCTACTTTCAAACATCCAACTTACAAACGACTCCTACTTGCAAACGGCAAGAGAAAACAGGAAGTGAGAGGAAATCTACCCCTAGGAAGGAAAATTCTATCCTGTTAGATTTAATTTGGGAAAAAGGTATCTCCTCTCTACTGATGCTTTATCACCAATCCTTGTTTCAATTAAAACCCCACTTTTCCAAAAACATTTGTCATTGGGACGGAAAGTGAGGTGACATGTTCTGAACAGATGTGCAAAGACAGCAAATGTTACAGGGGTGATAACCCCTCCCTATGTTCTCCAAAAAGCTTAAAAATTGATTTTTTTGGGATGTAGCTACACTTCATAATGTACCTGTTCAGATTCTACTTAAGAACAAACCTACAGTCCATGTCTTGTTTGCACCACCTATATACTGCTGTTCAGAGTATATAGGGTTGTAGGTATAGGGTTTTATTTTGGGTGCGGGGTCCCCCTTAGTATCCATACAAGACCCAAAGGGGCTGGGGTGGGGGGGGGGGGTGATGGGGTAGCCATGCCATTTTTCTCAAGGATTTTCAGCCATATGGCGGCCAGGACAAGACATGACATTAAAGCCGCAAGTGGTTTTAAATGGCTTCTTTTTTTCCTTTACAAATGTCATTTTGTGCAAGGACAGTTCTAAACACGGGAAACACATGCCACTTCACAGGCATACTTTAGACACCCCCCAGGTACCATATTTAAAGGAAAATTTCACTTTTTTTTTTTTCACTTTATGCATCATTAAAATGACTGCTCCCGAAAAAACTTTAGTTTTTAAAATTTCTTTTTGCATTGATATATGTCCCCTGGGGCAGGACCCGGGTCCCCAAACCTGTTTTATGACATTAACATGCATATTGGCCGTTGTAATTAGCAATTTTGATTTCGAACGTTCGCGTCCATTATAACGAATAGGGTTCGAAAATTTGCGCGAACTTTCGGTCCGTTCGAAGGTTCTGGTGCGAACCGAACCCGGGGGTGTTCGGCTCATCCCTACTCCCAACTTTGTGGGAACAGTTTGGGGATGATCCCTTCCTGTTCCAACATGACTGGGCACCAGTGCACAAGGCAAAGTCCATAAAGACATGAATGAGGGAGTTTGGGGTGGAGGAACTTGACCGGCCTGCACAGAGTCCCGACCTTAACCCGAAAGAACATCTTTCGGATGAATTAGAGCAGAGACTGCGAGCCAGGCACTTCTCGTCCAACATCAGTGCCTGACCTCACAAATGCACTTCTGGAAGAATAGTCAAACATTCCCATAGACACACTCCTAAACCTTGTGGACAGCCTTCCCAGAAGAGTTGAAGCTGTTATAGCTGCAAAAGGGTGGGCCAACTCAATATTGAACCCTACGGACTAAGACTGAGACTGGGATGCCATTAAAATTCATGTTTCTGTAAAGGCAGGCGTCCCAATACTTTTGGTAATACAGTGTATATTAACATAAATATTTATATCATAGGTTCAAGCCGAACTCTAGACATTTGACATCATTAAATATATTTTTTAAATGCAAACTATAAAAGTACCTAAATGTGACCTGGTATCAGCCACATACAGTCTACTGTGCATCAAAGTCGGAGTGTGAGAAGAAGCACAAGGAGCCAACAAGAAGCATGCTGATAGGAGAGCCACTGTTCAGCTAGGGGCAGGTCCAGCATTGTCTGGGCTCAGAGAAAGTGGGTTCAATGATGCTGACCATCACACTGAGGACATCTACTGGCAGAAAAAGTACAATCTCTGGATTAACCACTTGCCGACCATGCACTATACATTTACTGCAGCAGTGCGGGTTTGGCTGTGCAGAATTATGTATACTGTATATACAGTATGTGATTCTGCTTTTCCAGGTATGGGGCACCGATTGTGCTGAGATTCGTCACAGCAAATGGCGATCCCTAGGTCCCGGCCAGTGATTGGCCGCCGGCACCCGGTGATCGGCTCTGGGCTTCACGGAATACAGCTCTGTGAGATTGTGATAAAAGCCCCCTGCCCACAGACCCCCACAACCACCTGCCAGGGTTGTGGGGAAAAGGCCCTTGTCCCCCATCAACAAAGCACCTCTCCAATGTTGAGGGCATGTGCCCTGGTATGGTTCAGGAGGGGGGGGCACTCGCTCGTTCCCCTCCCTTTCCTGCCCTATTACTCCCACTGATTCCAATGATAGGGAACTATTCCTCCCACTGATTCCAATGATAGGGAACTATTCCTCCCACTGATTCCAATGATGGGGCACTATTCCTCCCACTGATTCTAATGATATGGCACTATTCTTCCCACTGATACTAATGACAGGGCACAATTCTTCGCACTGATTCCAATGATGGGGCACTATTCCTCCCGCTGATACCAATGATGGGGCACTATTCCTCCCACTGATACCAATGATGGGGCACTATTCCTCCCACTGATACCAATGATGGGGCACTATTCCTCCCACTGATACCAATAATGGGGCACTATTCCTCCCACTGATACCAATGATGGGGCACTATTCTTCCCACTGATACCAATGATGGGGCATTATTCCTCCCACTGATACCAATGACGGGGCACTATTCCTCCCACTGATACCAATGACTGGGCACTATTCCTCCCACTGATACCAATGTTAGGGCACTATTCCTCCCACTGATACCAATGACGGGGCACTATTCCTCCCACTGATTCCAATGATGGGACACCATTCCTCCCACTGATTCCAATGATGGGACACTATTCCTCCCACTGATTCCAATGATGGGACACTATTCCTCCCACTGATTCCAATGATGGGGCACTATTCCTCCCACTGATTCCAATGATGGGACACTATTACTCCCACTGATGCCAATGATGGGGCACTATTCCTCCCACTGATACCAATGATGGGGCACTATTCCTCCCACTGATACCAATGATGGGGCACTATTCCTCCCACTGATACCAATGATGGGGCACTATTCCTCCCACTGATACCAATAATGGGGCACTATTCCTCCCACTGATACCAATGATGGGGCACTATTCTTCCCACTGATACCAATGATGGGGCATTATTCCTCCCACTGATACCAATGACGGGGCACTATTCCTCCCACTGATACCAATGACTGGGCACTATTCCTCCCACTGATATCAATGACGGGGCACTATTCCTCCCACTGATATCAATGATAGGGCCCTATTCCTCTCACTGATACCAATGATAGGGCACTATTCCTCCCACTGATACCAATGATGGGACACTATTCCTCCCACTGATTCCAATGATGGGGCACTATTCCTCCCACTGATTCCAATGATGGGACACTATTCCTCCCACTGATGCCAATGATGGGGCACTATTCCTTCCACTGATTCCAATGATGGGGCACTATTCCTCCCACTGATTCCAATGATAGGGCACTATTCCCTTCATGCTCTGAATCACATTCTGGGTACCCACCAAAGGGTAACCCTTGCTTCATGTGAGCAGCCCTACAAGTGAGCTCATTAAAGGATTATGTCCCCTCCGGTTTACTGCAAATTTTTTTTTTGAAGTCTCCGCTCCTCTTGAATATGTATTTGTGCAGCAATACTTGATGGAAGCACTAATAGTACCAGGCCATCAAACGTATAATACACGTGAGTCAGATTTTGGACTTTTACTCTGCACCTTCTTAGGACCTTTTCCTTCTTGACCCTGTCTGTAAATCTTTTATAAATGTCAAGTTTTTTTTTTTTATTGTAGTTTAAATGTCACATAAAAGTGTGACATTGTTAAATAATATTATATAAAAAGAAGAAAAAAAAAAAAACTTGACAGGTTCTTGTCCTTCTCTATTCAATCCAAAACTTTAAATAAAAATTGTTATAAATAAGTTTTACATGGTGTCCAGCCAAACTTATTTTTTCTTTTTCTTTATAAAGAGCAGAGGGTCAGAACCCCTGTCAGGTTTTCAGCTTTTACTGCTATAAAGGGCTTAGTTACAGAGATTTCCTTCAATTACTATTCTGGTGAAAACGATTTTACCAGACAGATATGTAAATGCTTTTTTTTTTGCTGTCTGTGTCCCTATTGCAGATTTTTGCACTTACACCCTTGACTAGGGTATTAACCACTTAAGCCCCAGACCATTTTGTTGCTTAAAGACCAGGCCCTTTTTGCGATTCGGCACTGTGTTGCTTTAACTGACAATTGCGCGGTCGTGAGACGTGGCTCCCAAACAAAATTGACGTAATTTTTTTCCCACAAATAGAGCTTTCTTTTGGTGCTATTTGATCACCTCTGCGGTTTTTATTTTTTGCGCTATAAACAAAAATAGAGGGACAATTTTGAAAAAAATTCAATATTTTTAACTTTTTGCTATAATAAATATCCCCAAAAAATATATTAAAAAAACATGTTTTTTCCTCAGTTTAGGCCGATACGTATTCTTCTACATATTTTTGGTAAAAAAAAAAAAATGTTTATTGATTGGTTTGCGCAAAAGTTATAGCGTCTACAAAATAGGGGATAGTTTTATGGCATTTTTATTACGGTAATATTTTTTTTTTTTTTACTAGTAATGGCGGCGATCAGTGATTTTTATTGTGACTGCGACATTATGGTGGACACATCAGACACTTTTGACACTATTTTGGGTCCATTGTCATTTTTACAGTGATCAGTGCTATAAAAATGCACTGATTACTGTGAAAATGACACTGCCAGTTTAGGGGTTAACCTGTAGGGGGTGCTAAAGGGGTTAAGTGTGACCTAATGTGTGATTCTAAAGCCCCGTACACACGGTCTGACTTTTGGCCAACAAAGTTCATTTTGAGCAAGTTGGACCAACAATCTGACCGTGTGTACGCTCCCATCGGACAAACTTTTTTTGCTTTTTTCTTGTTTTCCACGAACAAAAGTTGGGTCTGCAAACGGACAAACTTTTGCCCAACAAAAGTCCGATGGAGTAAAGTCCGACCGTGTGTACAGAAAACCATCGGACTTTTGTCTGATGGACAAAACAACTAATGTTAAAATCAACCAACAATAGCAGAAGTTGACCAAAGGGTGGCGGTAAAGAGCAGAAAAGAGCAGAAAAACCACGTGATGTTGCAAAAAGTTTTGGGAAAGTTTGCAGAAAAGTCTGAGCGTGTGTATGCTATGGGTGTTCCCGACCAACTCCGTTCGGACAAAAAACCACGGAAAAGTCTGATGGAAGTCCGACCATGTGTATGGGGCTTTACTGTAGGGGGGCGTGGCTTGGCGTGTGACGTCACTGATTGTCGTTCCCTATGACAGGGAACAGACGATCAGTGACAGGCTCACTAGGAAGCACGGGGAGAGGTTTGTTTACACTTACCTCTCCCCGTTCTTCAGCTCTGTGACCCGAACGCGGGATACCGGAGGCGATCGGGTCCGCGGGTCCCGCGGGTGCGGTCACGGAGTTTCCGACCGGGTCGCGAGCGTGCCACCGGCGGCACGCCCCCGACCCACGGCTGTGCATATTAAAGTACGCCAATATGCCCAGCCGTTCCATTCTGCCGACGTACATCGGCGTGCGGTGGTCGGTAAAGCGGTTAAAGATGACCTGTCTCCCAAATGCTTGACCATCACTCCTCTACCCATTAATTACCATAAATAACCGACACAAGACACAAATTGGAGTTTATTGGCCATGGCCACCTTTTATTATCAACATATACAATAAATAACAGAATGAAACAAATACATTATGAATGGAGTCCAAAGTCCTTTGGCAGCTCCTGAAGATTTACCCCCCTTCCCCAACAGGCCATTTTTTGATATACGGCACTGCGTGTTTTTAACTGACAATTGCGCTGTCATCTGATGCTGTACCCAAATAAAATTGATGTCCTTTTTTTTCCCACAAATAGAGCTTTCTTTTGGTGGTATTTGATCACCTCTTATTTTTTCATCAATTTAGGCCAATACGTATTCTGCTACATGTTTTTGGTAAAAAAAAATCCAATAGGAGTAGATTGAATGGTTTGCGCAAACGTTATAGCCTCTACAAACTATGGGACAGATTTATGGACGTTTTATTTATTTTTTATTTATTTTTTACTAGTAATAGCGGCGATCAGCAATTTTTAGCCGGAATGCGACATTGCGGCGGACAAATCGGACCCCTAACTGATTGGGGACCAGTGACACTAATACAGTGATCAGTGCTAAAAAAATATGCACTGTCACTGTACTAATGACACTGACAGGGAAGGGATTAACATCAGGGATGATCAAAGGGTTAAATGTGTTCCCTGGGAGTGCTTTCTAACTGTGTGGGGGAAGATATAACTGTAGGAAGACAGAGATCCATGTTCCTGCTTAGCAGAAACACAAGATCTCTGTCTACCTTACTAGCAGAACGGCGATCTGCCTTGTTTACATAGGTAGTTCTGCCTCTCTCGAAAAGATTGCTGAGTTTCTGGCAGACATCGGGTCCTCTGGACCCACTGATTGGCTCCCCCTGTGTCCAATCACAGCGTCCCAGAGTCGATGAAAAAAATCATGTACAGGTACGTGATTTTGTACTTAATGGGTTCCCTGCTGCAGTATATTTACATGGGGCTGTCCTTAAGCCGTTAAGTAAAACGTAAAACTGGTGATGGTCGCTCCTTTCTGGTGAGTGTGCATTACTATACACTCTCACTGGTTGCATACGTGTGGTGGTGGTGCAGGAAAATGTCAAACAGAAGAAAGGCTTTTGCCACGTACACAATCAGAAATTCCGACAAGAAAACCGTGTTTTTTTTTCCGACGGAATGTTGGCTCAAACTTGTGTTGCATACACACGGTCACACAAATCTCGTCTGAAATTACGAACGTCAAGAACGCGGTGACGTACAAGCCGAGATCAATGAAGTTCAATAGGCAGTTTGGCTCTTCTGCTTGATTCTGAGCATTCGTGTTTTTTTTTTTGCGCATCGGAATTGCATACAGACGATCAGAATTTCCGACAAGAACTTTTTCCGTCGGAAAAATAGAGAACCAGCTCTCAATCTTTTGTTGGCGGAAATTCCGACAGAAAAAGTCAGATGGAGCCTACACACGGTCGGAATTTCCGTCCAAAAGCTCACATCGGACATTTCTTGTCGGAATAAGTTCATGTGAAGAGACTGTCTATCACTTATGGATTAATTCATGTACTAATTATTTGCACAATATTATTTATGAACACTATGAACACTATGGTGTGTCTAAAATGTTTGGTGAATGGTATCAGAAAAAAAACAAAACAGAAGATACACACAAATTACCTTTCTTGGCCTTCAAAATAATTGCCATCCTTCACAACACACTTTTGGCAACGTTCATAAAGCTTCTGGAAACTCAGCAAAGGCCTCTTTAGGAGTCGATTGCAGAACCGCTGTCACACATTCTTGGATGGTGCCATCGTTGTCGAAGAAGGCAATGAACATTGTCTTGAGCTTGGACTTTTGCAGGTGACTCTTTTTGGGTTGCGGGGAAGACAGTGAGCACCATTCCATTGATTGCCGCTTGGATTCCGGATCAAACTGGTAGCACCAAGTCTCGTCCAATGTGATGATGGCTTGCAGAAAGGCGGGATCCTGATCACACATGGTAATGAAATCTCCAGAGGTTTCCATACGTGTGGTTTTCTGTTCCTCTGTCAG
The DNA here is from genome assembly GCA_029206835.1 of Rana muscosa. Taxonomy (NCBI): domain Eukaryota; kingdom Metazoa; phylum Chordata; class Amphibia; order Anura; family Ranidae; genus Rana; species Rana muscosa. The sequence goes on along the minus strand of CM055116.1, from coordinate 1,242,559,250 downwards.
TTTGTGCAGCACAAACTGGGAACAGATCTTACCCAAATCTTTGCGGACGCTGGTGCATACCATGTCCTTGCTAATGCCCTTTTTCTCTGCCATCAATTGTAGAGTCCATCGCCGATCTCATGCCAGAATTTGTCGCACTTGCTCGATTATGTCTGAGGTTCTGTTTGTCGACTAGCGACTCGAACGTGGCTCATCCTCAGTCAATTCCTTCCCATCGCGAAAAGCGTTTTAACCAGTCGCAAATAAATTTTCTGCTCACAGTTTCTGTCCCGTACCCTCGCACCAACATTTCATGCGTCTCTGTCACCATTTTCCCCAATTTGTAGCATAACTTGATGTTCACTTGTTGCTCCATTGCATTGTGACCCTACCTCTCACACTGACCATGTTTGATTGACTGCAGCGGGTTTACCCTGAGGGTCACATGTACTCCACTCTAGGTGCTGCTTCTCGATGTGTCTCTGGAAAGCCATGTGCATGCTCCCGCACCGGGTCCATGGTGCCGTTGAGATATTGGATCATTCTTTTTAGACACACCTTGTATATTTATATTTATTAATTTCCCAATTTAATCATCTGTATTGTGGTTATATGGTGTTATGTGACATGTTATTTTAGCAGACACTTTTGTCAACATATATAGCGCCCCTAATCTTTGCACATATACAACTCAGCATGTACATAAACCTATAAGATGGCCCTCCAGACGCTCAACATAGATTCAGAGACTATTGCACAATTAACCACAAATTAGCCCATGAATCACCATGAACTACCAGTTCACTGGCACTCAATCACACATAACAAGTTGTGCTGAATCTAAAACAGATCCTTTCCCAATTTACATTTGACCAGATTAACCACCTTCGAGGACCTTGCAACCATGCTAGCTGCTTTGACTACCATAAAGCCTGAGCCAGATTGCACCAAAACGAAAAAATAAGGGAGTGGGGGGGTGGAATGTTATCCTGATGCCAGCTATTTTCTGACTGTAGACTGCTTAATATCTTCACTCAGGGCTGGGACAAGGGGTGGGCGGGAGGGACGGTTATCCTGGGCACAATGGTTTATTGTAGGCATGGGGGTGCCTTCCTTCTGTTGCAAGGCTGCCAAGAGTAGTGATAGCGGCAATGATTTTAACAAGTGATTAGCTGCTGGGTGTAGGATCCCAAAGCTTGCACATCATAAACGGGAGAGAGGGCACAGTTTGGCATCTTTGTCCTAGGAGCCAGATGACCTTGTCCCGGCACTGCCTTCGCTGAACAATGTACCTCCTGCTGCCTCTTAGCTCCACCAATCTGGTAGGTACCACCACTCTCTTTCTTTTCATCCTGAACTGTTTTGAACCTTCCATTTGCCAAAACCCTTTAACCACTTGAAGACCTGGCCTATTCTGACACTTTTGCTACAAAATTAATTAGAACCCCTAAATAGTGTGTGTGTGTGTATTGTGAGGGGGTTAGCTCGGCAGCGGGTGTGTGTGACCCCCTGGATGGGTTCACCACACAAAAACAGGCACAGCAGACAGAGTTTGTAGTTGGAAAAACACAAGGTGCGGTTTATTTAAACTATTTACAGGGGAAAAACAGCAAAACAAAAAGAAACATAAAAAAATAAATCCTGGTCAGCTTGACCGCTTACTACACACGTAGGTTACCTGTCTGACAACTAGGTGCAGCCTTGTGCTGCCCCAGCCCCTATCTCCCTGTTTTTGAAGGTTTTAGCCACACAGGCTTTGTCTCACCGCACAGGACAAAAACACACTCCCCAGTCATGCACAACACAGAACTGGTTCCAGGATGGAGCATCTCCCTTAGCATGCTGGGAGTTCTTGTAGAGGCCTTAATGAGCCACTTGATTCAGCTGGGCTCATTAACTCTTCCCCCGCAAGACTCCCAGCTTTCCCCCTAGTGGCATGAATTTGCATAAAGCCTGAATCTAGGGCATACATACCTACCATCCTGGATGCAACCTGGTGATTTTACCTGCCTGCTGTCACAGTATATATATATATATATATATATATATATATATATACATACACTTTTTTTTTATCAGAGTTCCTAAAGAATAAAATGCTTATTAAAGTGATCCAGAGGCCAATCAGATCACTTTTATAGGGTAGGGAATCGGCGGCTGAAAATTTTGACACCTGAGTTATGGCTGACAGCTGCAGCCATAACCCCCGTTATAACCACTTCAACACAATCATGTACAGTACATGTACATGATTTGGCGACAAGTGGTTAAACCCAGTCATGTAGGTCCTGCACCAGTGGTGGCTGGTGCTTTTCTCTTTTGGGGGGTGGCAAACAGCAAACCCCCCTGGTTGGTCGGTTGGGGGCGACATCAAAGCCCCACACTTACCCCCATCTAGGAAGCAGGCGGGCAGCGTGTCCGGTGAGTGGAAGCTTTCTTTCTTCCTCCTCCTGTGGATCACGTGCATCTCCCTCCTTCTCCTCCTCCTCCTAGGCATCCAAGAGGATCACCTGTCCTTTCAGCCAATCGCGAAACGGGTATCAGACCCGCACTTCCTGATTTGTGGAGAGGCAATTCAGTGTTAGAAAAGTGAATATTCATTTGCTTTTCCAACACACCTGGGTGAGCTCCAAGCACAATACTCTGCACCACAAGCCCATCCTATTTTAAAGCCTATTAGAGCCTCTGTATATAATCAGATGCTTCAAAAATACACCCCACTGCTGTAATCCATGCACCCGGCATCCTGAAAGGGGCCGGACGCATGAATAGGGGGTGGTGATGGAACCTATGCTTCTAGGTTTTTCTTGCTTCTGGTCAATCAAGGCATGCTGACAACCAATGAGTCAACCACACCAGCCCATTCAGCTGTCAGCTGGGGATTCCATCAGAGGGGCAGAGACTGTATTTTTTTTTCTTTTTCCCAAAACCTTTGGTATGAAATTTAGGGAGACCTTATTGGTGAGATCCCTTGACATTCATACCAGGCCTTGATCATGTATGGTATATATTTTCAGGAGGAAGCCTATGTAATTTTTAATGTTTTGAAATACTGCACGAATAAAAATGTTTACATTAGGACATATCCAGGGCAGTGCCTAACTCCCCGTGCTATTTGTTTGACAATCTCTTACCTATTCGCCTTGAAAATTACCAAAGTTCGTTTTGAATGTTCAGATCCTATTGACTTTAATGGGGTTTGTATCTCTCACTCTCCTTGCAGAGAGAGAGAGAGAGAAACAAACAGTTTATACAAAAATAATAATAAATAGATAAATAGTAATTAAAAAAAAAAAAATCTGGTTTAATCTAGGTCTGAGCCAGGGTTAGCGTTTGGATCAAATAAGGGTTAAAGGACAATGTCAGAGTCAAAGTTCAGGGTCAGTATATTTTGGGCAGGATTTTTGTTTTTTAACCACTTGCCGACCGGTGCACGTCGATGTACATCGGCAGAATGGCACGAGCAGGCAGATTGGCGTACAGGTACGTCTCTTTAAATCTGCCGACCTCGCGAGTGCGGCCGCGGGTCCCGGGAACTCGATGTTCCTGGGAGGCCCGCGATTGCGGTCGGCAAGAGCAGAACAGGGGAATGCCTTTGTAAACAAGGCATTCCTCTATTCTGCCTAGTGACACTGTCACTGATGACCGTTCCCCCATGATCGGGAACGGTCATCAGTGACCTGTCACGTGTAGCCACGCCCCCTCACAGTAAGAATCACTCACTAGGGCACACTTAACCCCTGCAGTGCCACCTAGCGGTTAACCCCTTCACTGCCAGTGTCATTTTTACGTTAATTCGTGCATTTTTATAGCACTGATCGCTGTAAAAATGACAATGGTCCCAAAATGGTGTCAAAAGTGCCCGATGTGTCCGCCATAATGTCGGAGTCATGATAAAAATCGCTGATCGCCGCCATAAGTAGTAAAAAAATTATTATTAATAAAAATGCCATAAAACAGTCCCCTATTTTGTAGACGCTATAACTTTTGCGCACATCAATCAATAAACGCTTATTGTGATTTTTCTTTAACCAAAAATATGTAGAAGAATACGTATCGGCCTAAACTGAGAAAAAAAATATTTTATATATTTTTTGGGGATATTTATTATAGCAAAAAGTAAAAAACATTGAATTTTTTTAAAAATTGTCGCTCTATTTTTGTTTATAGCGCAAAAAATAAAAACCGCAGAGGAGATCAATCACCACCAAAAGAAAGCTCTATTTGTGGGAAAAAAAGGACGGCAATTTTGTTTGGGAGCCACGTCGCACGACTGCACAATTGTCAGTTAAAGCAACGCAGTGCCGAATCGCAAAAAGTGGCCCGGTCATTAAGCAGCAATATGGTCCGGGGCTGAAGTGGTTAATTAGCGTCAGTGTGTTTTAGGAAGAATTAAAAATAAGAGCAAAATGTGCACTATTGTTTCTGGGCTGTACTACGGGTACAAACAACAAATAACACATATGTGGTGTTGCTGCGATCGTCGGGAACAGAAGATTTTATTTTGGGTTATTCTTTGGAGGTAGGTTATGGTAGTATTAAGAAAGATACAGCTACATTTAAAAAAAAAAAAAATTTTTTTTTTTATTAATTTGGACAGTTTTCTGTTGATAATAAACATAAATATCCATTACCATTTACCACCAAATGAAAGCCCAATTTGTCCTTAGAAAAAAAAAAACGCGGTAGAATCCACCTGGATGCATGAAGTAGTTTTGATGATTTGTACAGTTTTACTAACACATATCAAAGTTGCAAAATTGTGCTTAGGCATTAACATTTGTTTTGCCCTTAGGCGTGAAGGGGTTAAATAAAAGGTTATAAAAAAATCATGACGATCTAGTAATCCTCTGTATCTAGCATTCTAAACATAAGATTGAGCTTTCTAATTTTACACATATTTGTTTGCCTTTGTTTTCACTAATATTAGACTTTTTTTTTTTTTTTTTTTGTTATCACTGAATATATTTCATCTGAAACATTCTAAGTGCTGTACTGTGCTCAATCAGTCAGTTTTACTGAATATCATTAATGGTGTAGACATCTTTTATGCTCCAGTTTATGCAGTGCTGTCTAAAGCAAGTGCAAGTATTGATTACAAGACAAACATTAATGTTTATTGACAGCGGTGAAATGTGCTGCCAATTTCTGTTTGCCGAGATTAACTGAAGACCGCTTGGTTAAAATATTCAGACATTTCACCTCCTAGAATTACGCGCTGCAGAAAAGAATAGGTCAGTGATCAGTTTCTTGACGTAGATGTCACATAGATGAATTATTATAAAGCTGTATATATGGATCTGATACCATTTAAAGTGAACCGGCTATACAACATGACATTTCTATTTGGTGTTAGCATATCATTTTGTTTTGGCGCCTCTGAGGACCAAAGCTTAGCTTCTTCAATTTGGATATCATTTTTAACCACTTGACCCCCGGAAGATTTACCAATTCATGACCAGGCCATATTTTTTTTGCGATACGGCACTGCGTTACTTTAACTGACAATTGCACTGTTGTGCGACGCTGTACCCAAATAAAATTGATATCCTTTTTTTCCCACAAATAGAGCTTTTTTTATGGCATTTGATCGCCTCTGCATTTTTTATTTTTTGCGCTATAAACAAATAAAAAAAACACAATTTAAAAAAAAAAATCTTTTTTTTTACTTTCTGCTATCCAATAATAAAAAAAATCAAATACATTTAGGCCAATATGTATTCTGCTACATATTTTTGGTAAAAAAAAATCCCCAATAATTGTATATCGATTCATTTATGCAAACGTTATAGCTTCTAGAAACTATGGGATATATTTATGACATTTTTATTTTTTTATACTAATAATGGCAGCGATCAGCGACTTATAGTGAGACTGCGATATTGTGGTGGACAATCGGACACTAACTGACATTTTGCAGGAACCAGTGACACTAACACGGCGATCAGTGCTAAAAAATATGCACTGTCACTTGTGAGGGGGTTAGCTCGGCAGCGGTGTATGTGACCCCCTGGATGGTTTCACTACACAAAAATTTAGGCACAGCAAACAACAGTGAAGGTGAAAAAAACAAAGGTGCGGTTTATTTACACTACAGTGGAACCTCGGATTGTGAGTACCGCGTTTAACCAGCGTTTCGCAATAAGAGCACTGTATTTGAAAAAATCCTAACTCGGTTTGCGAGTGTTGTCTCGCAAAACAAGCAGGATTCAGGCCAAAGTGGTGTGCAGTACCGCGTTTGGCCTGAGGTGGGGGGGGGCGCCAGAGCCGATCGGCGCCGTTCGGAAAGACGCGGAAATACTCCATTCCCGAGCCTTTCCGAGGTTTGCTGAGGTCAACCGAGCTGTCCTCGGGCCTTTCCGGACGTTTCTGAGGCTCTCCGGCGCCCCCCCACCTTTGGCCGCATGCGGTATTGCATGCCATTGAAGTCAATGCGGAACAAATTATTTTCGTTTCCATTGACTTCAATGGGGAAACTCGCTTTGATATGCAAGTATTTTGGATTACGAGCATTCTCCTGGAACAGATTATGCTCGTAATCTGAGGTTCCACTGTATTTACAAAGATCCAAAAGCAGCAAAACAAAAAGAAACATGAAAATAAATCCTTACCAACTTGGCCACTTACTACATACATAGATTTCCCTGGCTATCAGCTGAGTGCAGCCTTGTGCTGTCCCAGCACCTATCTCCCTGTTACAGAGGCTTGCAAAACAAGCGTTGTCTCACCGCACAGACAGGCATCACACTCCTCAGTCTAAACAGGCACAGAACTGGTTCCAGGATGGAGCACCTCCCTAAGTATGCTGGCAGTTTTTGTAGAGGTCCTAATGAGCCAACTTACTTCAGCTGGCTCATTAACTCTACCCCTACAAGACTCTCAGCACTTCCCCCTAGTGGTACAACTCGGCATAGAGCCTGAACCTAGGACACACATATTTGCCATCCTGGATGCAACCAGGCGATTTTACCTGCTTGTTGTCACACACTGTACTAATGACCCTGGCTGGGAAGGGGTTAACATCAGGGGCGATCAAAGGGTTAACTGTGTGCCTAGTCTGTGTTTGTGTACTGTATGTGTTGCTTATACGAGGGGAAGAGATGGAATTTATTACCTGCTTTGCAGAAACACAGAACCCATCCCTTCCCCGCTGTCAGAACGAAACTCTGACTTATTTACAAGAGTCTCTGCCTGACGATCGACGGGTGCTGGCTTGGAGGCAGAGCTGTTGCAGCGTTTTTTTTTTTTCAGGCAGCGCGAGATGAATGGACATCGCTGGGCTTTTTTTTTTTTTTTTTAATAAAGGACTTTTCCCCAAGTGTCTCCTGTCTTTTTTACAATTTTTTACACTTTTTTGATGAAATGGTAGGGGTACAATGTACCCCTTACCAATTCACATAGGGGGGGCGGGATCTGGGGGTCTCCTTGTTAAAGGGGGCTTCCAGATTCCGATAAGCCCCCCGCCCGCAGACCCCCGCAACCACCAGGCAAGGGTTGTGGGGATTAGGTCCTTGTCCCCATCAACATGGGGACAAGGTGCTTTGAGGTGGGGGGTGCAGAGCCTACGTAGAAGGTTCTTTACTGTAAGAGCGGCAAGGATGTGGAATCCCCTTCCACAGGTGGTGGTTTCAGCGGGGGGCATCAATAGTTTCAAAAAACTATTAGATAAGCACCCGAACGACCACAACATACAAGATAATACTGACATAGAATCACACACATAGGTTGGACTTGATGGACTTGTGTCTTTTTTTCAACCTCACCTACTATGTAACTATGGCCTGCCTAGACCATAAATGGGAGGTAAAAAAAGCGAGATGTAAGCAGGGATATACACAATATCTGAACAACATAGGCCATCTCTGAGTCAGAGAGACGGAGGTGGGAAAGCAGCCAGAGGGGAAAAGGATTTAGGGATTAGGCGTCTTTAAAGCAAGAAGGAAATGGGGAGAGACAAAAGAGGGATGCAGAGAGGGCCTCTCGCTCAGGGAGCGGAGTTAAATCCAGGAGGTCAGTTTTATTGTGCCACCTCCTGCAGATAAGCGTCAGTGTACACAAAATGATTCCATGGTTGCCAGGTCTCTTGAAAGGTCTCCTCCTGGTAGCGCAAGGTAGCAGTGAGGTCCTCCATGTCTCTCAATTCATTCACTTTAGAGAACAACATAGATTTTGATGGGGGTTTATTTGTTCTCCAACAGAGGGGAATGCATGCTTTGGCCGCATTTGTTTACATCCATTTTAAGCTCCAGTCAGTGATTCTGCCTAGGCTTAGATGATGTCATCAGTCTGCTGTAGGCAGGAGGCAGCATTTCCTTAGTCTGTACCAGTAATGCCAATTAGTGCCTATTAGTGCCGCCCATCAGTGCCCATCATTGCCTATCAGTGCCGCACTCATGGGCAATGATGGGCACTGATGGGCGGCACTGCTAGGCACTAATTGTCCTATTAGTGAACATCAGTGCTGCCTATCAGTTCCAAACATTGTCGCCTATCAGTGCCCATAAAGGCTGCTATTAGTGCCACCTATCAGAGCCCATCAGTGCTGCCTATTAGTGCCTCCTTACCAGTGCCCATCAGTGCCACCTCATCGGTGCCCATCAGTGCAGTCTTATCACTGATCATCAGTCAAGGAGAAAACATACTTATTTACAACATTTTATAACAGAAACTTAGAAAAAAAACGTTTGTTTTTTTTTTTTAATCCAGTGGTGATTAAATACCACCAAAAGAAAGCTGTATCTGTCTCAAAAACATGGTAAAAATTGGCCCAATCCAACAATTTAAAAGGATATTGAATTTTGAGTTAAGCCGGCCTTAGACAGGTCGAATCTTGGCTGGTTCAGCAGAACGAGATTTGAACCATGTATGGGCAAGCTGAATGTACCCAGGTTGATCGGTACAACCAGCCTGCTGGATTTTCTATGCAATTATTGCAAGTGACTGTTATAGCGGCTATCAATATTTACTTTCTTCTCCCAGTGGGGACAGCTTTCCCTACTCCCCGGCCAGGAGAAAACAATGGCTCATCAGGAGGGATTTCCGCATCAACACTGTGTTGATTGGGGAATCAAGCAAATTGCAGTTGCGGGAAATAAATGCGCTCAGTCTATGTCCTGCCTTAGTAACATTACCCATCGTCATTGTGGAAGACCTTCGGCATCCAAAACGTCACATTTACACCATTGCCATATTACTAGATGACAGCAGTGATATAATAGAAACCATAGAGTCCTAGAACTTCAAAACCACCAAGCTATAGCCAGATAACCATTTCTCTTGGTACAGATTTCCTTCAAAAACCCAAAGCTCACAAATAAATTATGGATAAGCAAATCGGAACTCGGTTTCATTTTGTCAGCTGGACCCAAGGGAAACCGAAGAGCAAAAACTTTGGTTAACAACACACGAGAAAGTAATTCACAGTGCGGATTATACATGGCTTGGCATTAGTGTTTATGTATTTTGACATTTAATTAAACATAGCTAATTAGTGGATAAATGTCTAAAAAAAAAAAAAAAGCCTTCATTTGTGCAAATTTTAGTCTTTGGATAACCTTGGGTATTTCATTTTCCGAAATGATATAAAGCCAGTTTTGTTCTTTAAAATTTAAATAGACTTCCCTAGCGTTCTTCTTCAGTAAATCATGGACTAATCTATTATCATAGCCAAAAAGTTCAGCATAGCAAGCCTCCAGTGCATCATGTTATTTCAACTTCCTAACAAATGACCACATTCATATTAGCTGACAGATTGCAGACCTTTATGTTAATGTACAATGCGCTTTGAAAAGTGCTCTTTGGGGAGGCGTAAGAAAAGTTTCAGCTCCGTGCTAGACTATTAAACTACTTCCAGGATCTCACTTGTTAGAGACCCAGATTTCTTGTTCAAACTAAATTTACGTAAAATATAAGTGGGAATTATGTAATGATAAAATAAAAGCATAGGGAAAATAGCCCAAAATTGACCAATTAGGAAAAATTCAATTTATAGAATATATTTAATTCCTCATATTCAATGGTATTAAAATGACCTTCTCATTTCAGTCCCTGGCTGGCTATGGTTTCCCAAAAAACTAACAAGTCAAATGTAATTTAGAATTGAATCACTACATCGAAATATTCAACTCCAAAATGCCAAATACAAGTTTATTCCAATGATAATTTTTGTGGTTTCCCAAAAACGCCCAAAAAGAGAAAATTTATCTTCCTGAGTAATTTAGAATTGAATCGCTACACCATAATATTCATGTCCAAAATTCCAAAAACAAGTTTATTCCAATGATAATTCGTGTGGTTTCCCAAAAACATACAAAAAAGAAAACATTTTGTTCCTGAGTAATTTATAATTGAATCGCTACACCATAATATTAAACTCCAAAATTCCAAATACAAGTTTATTCCAATGATACATTTTGTAGTTTCCCAAAAACAAACAAATAGTTAACATTTTCTTCCTGAATAAATTAGAATTTAATCGATGCACCAAAATATTTAAATCCAAAATTCTGAAATGAAAGTTTATTCCAATGATAAATTGTATTGTTTCCCAAAAACTTTCAAAAAGTAAATGTTTTATTCCTGAGTGATTTAGAATTAAATTGATACGCCATAATATTAATCTCCAAAATTCCAAATACAAATTTATTCCAAAGATAATTTTTGTGGTTTCCCAAAATCTTACAAAAAGTTAATTTTTTTTCTTCCTGAGTAATTTGGAATTTCTACACCATAATATTCAACTCCAAAATTCCAAATACAAGTTTATTCAAATGATACATTTTGTAGTTTCCCAAAAACTAACAAAAAGTCAACATTTTCTTTCTGAATAATTTAGAATTGAATCAATACACCAAAATATTTAAATCCAAAATTCTAAATGCAAGTTTATTCCAATGATAAATTGTATTGTTTCCCAAAAACGTACAAAACGTTACGGCAATTTTTCTTCCTGAGTAATTTAGAATTGAATCGATACACCATAATATTCAACTCCAAAATTCCAAATATAAATTTATTCCAATGATAATTTTTGTGGTTTCCTAAAATCAAAAAGAACATTTTTTCTTCCTGAGTAATTTAGAATTGAATCGCTACACCATAATATTCAACTCCAAAACTCCAAATACAAGTTTATTCCAATAATTCTTTTTTTTGCAAAGCTAACGCTTTTGGGGGCTGGACCTTCATCAGGGCTAACATTCAACATATAATATAAGAAATTGTAAAACATACAGTAGCTTAGAACACTAAAAAGAAAATCTCAAATACCTGTAAGGACAACATGAATTAAAATATTTATATTGGTATTAATATTTAAATACAAATACAGTAGTGGTAGAAAAAAATGAATAGCTGTAAAACATGATCATATTCCTACTAATAAATACTACTACTAATACTAACATTAGTAGCTACAAAAAAACAATTATAATATTATTATTAACAGTATTGGTAAGTGTCAGGTGATATTATTATAAATAGGGATGAGCATAGGCGTGCGCACAGGGTGTGCCAGGTGTGCCCAGGCACACCCTAATCACCCTAGGAAGCACAGATTCCCCCTACTGCCTAGGCTCCCCCCTCCTTCCCCTCGCAGCGCTACCGGCTTCCCTACTCTCCTCTCCCTCCGGCTGTTGCTGCAGGGATGTTTTAGGATGAGTGGGGGAAGGGGCTGGAAAAATATGTAACTTACCGGCCGCTTCCCTTTCATCGTGAGTGATCGGTAGTATGTGTTTGAGCTTTGGGGTGCACACCCCAATGTAATAGGCTGCGCACACCTATGGGGATGAGCTTCGAGTTCGAGTAAAACTCATGTTCGACTCAAACATTGCCTGTTCGCCCGTTCGCCGAACAGCGAACAATTTGGTGTGATCGCGGCAAATTCGAAAAGCCACGGAACACCCTGTAAAAGTCTATGGGAGAAATCTAAAGTGCTAATTTTAAAGGCTTATTGTTCAAACGCCCACCTGGAGACAAGTATCAAAGTGGAGAAAGTCTTTTAAGGAAAGTTTTGATTGGGACTGTCGTTTAGTCCACATTGCAACATATGTATGCTGCTCAATTTTTGTTTGTATGCACTAGCACTTTATACTGTATATGAACACTGTGTAATCAGCATTGAGCATTTTAGTTTTACATGTTTTGCATATTGTCACAGAGCACTTTTTGCATTGGTGTTATTCATGCATGAGGTGTAAGTTCACTGTCCTAACACAGAAGGTTGGTGTAAGCTGTAGTTGCAGGATTGGTTGTATGAAGAGCACAAAGCCATTTTTCCTTGTGCTAAATAAGCACACACTTCATCTTAATGTAATAATGCATCTTAAACTAAAATTCACTCACCTTCCTTTCATCCCATTCATACAAATCAAGAAGAATCACCAGACTCGTCTCATCATCAAGGCCTCCCAGCAAAAGACTGGTCGCCGACGCCCTAACAGCGTCCTTTAATTATCACAAAAGAACTCACCCACAGGAGGTGATTGGCTGCAGCATGTGACCTCCTCCATAGGAAGTGATGTCACAGCATGTGACCTCCTCCATTGGAAGTGATGTCACAGCATGTGGGCTCCACACAGCAAATGCCCATATATGGATTTGGCAACACAGGATGTGACAATACATGATAACCCTTCCAACAGGGATATTTAAATACATACAATATAATACCAATACAAAATAACACAATAATACAACAACATATTCAACAACATAATGGCTAAAGTCTTATAGGCGTGTCCGGGCAGGGAAAGCGTGTATGCTCCCAGCAAACAAAGCCGTATTGCTTTAAAACATGGACGATTTCCCTGACTCTGAAAACGCTCGCAAGCTCTCATATTACCGCTGATAGGAATCCTTATTCTACGCTATTCCATAGAATAACGCATATTCAGATTATACTATTATTGCTTGTGGGAGGCTATCTGCAGGCGCACGCTATGAATGTCGACCAATGCTGATCAACACACCGCCGAGACAAGAGCGCACATCTATATAAAAGGTAACAACTGCGCTAGCAAACAGTTAAAAAACTTCTAAACATTAGGCAGCAGAAATAGTGTGACAACACCTCAAACAATAAACAAAGAAAAAACTGCGCCACTTTTAACCAAAGTCTATTAGGAATTCGGAACTTATTTAGATGTGTATGGAAATCTATCAGGCATCACACCAAACTAGTCCAGTGGCATTTAACCAATCATCTATATTAGTCCATAGGTCATTAGGGTGACCCCAAGTTTCACACCACCGTGATTACTCAAAGCAAGCCGTGAAAAATCCACCACCAAAGAGAGGGGGAGCAGCTTACCAGAAGCCAAACGGACGGTTTTCATCGGTAAAACCGATCGTGTGTACTCTATGTTTCTCTGGTTGTTATTCAGAGAAGACATAAAGTCAATTAGGCCCTCTTGTGATCCATCCCATAGGAGGAGGATGTCATCAATATACCTAGCCCAAAGGGCTACCTGGGGTCTGGCCCTGGAATAGATGACATCCTCCTCCCATCTGGCCATAAAAAGATTCGCCAGACTTGGGGCATACTTAGCCCCCATGGCCACACCGGTGGTCTGCCTGTAAAAATTCCCATTGAACCAAAAATAATTCGAAGCCGCAGCGAATTCCAAAAGGGCCAACAAAAATTCAATCTGCTGGAATGGGAGACCTGAATCTCTATCCAAAGAGCGCACATCTGCCTATAACCAATGATGTTATTGCAGAGCGAGCATATCCCCTGCTCAACGATCGTCCGTGCTAATGCACAGAGGGCCCCTCGTCGGTGGGCATATCCCCAAGCTGCAAACATCACACTCCAACCTCAAGACATTTTCCACTACCAGACAGGATTCAACCAGCCTCAGACTGCCCCATTCAGCTCTTTAGAGCGGGTTGCGGAAGTACTAACACTGGGTGACACTATAGCCCTGTACACATGATCGGATATCCTATGGATTTTCGTCCGATGGATTCTTTTCATCAGACAAACCGATCGTGTATGGGACCCATCTGTCTTTTTTCCATCAGTTTTAAAAAATAGAACATGTTTTAAATTTTTCCGATGGATAAAAAACCGATCGAAAACTCAGATCGTCTATGGGCAAGTCCATCGGATCAAAAACCCACACATGCTCAGAATCAAGTCGATGCATGCTCAGAAGCATTAAACTTCATTTTCTCGGCTCATCGGAGTGTTTTATGTCACCACGTTTGGAACGGTCGGTTTTTTGACTGATGGTGTGTGGGCAAGACTGATGGAAAACAGTTTCATCGGATATCCGATGGACAAATCCATCGGACTAGAATCCATAGGAAATTTGATCGTGTGTACAGGGCTTAAAACAATACATATTAAATACATCTTCATAACATTTTCCACAACAGTCCTCCCTATTTTGTCATATGCACCCACGTGTATTTCGATGCCTTCTTACACCTGGAAATTAATCAGTCCTTACAGTCCATACGAGTCCATAAAATAGGAAAACACGGCTTGACATGTAGACTCTGTTCTTCAGGAGCATGACTTATAAAGGAAGACACGACATGGTGAGCTGTAGTAATCGCCGATCGGTCTGTGATCCTCTGTCTTGTACGTGGGTCCGGCTTCGGGGCGTCTCATCAAGGAAGATGTGGTCATCTGTTCGGGCTCTGGTCACGCGTCCAATCAGGCAACAGGAGCACCTCGTCACGACATATAGAAAGAATAGAAATAAAAACGACATGAGTATATATATTCCCTCTTCCATTAACTACGATCCGCTGTAAAATAAAGATTAGATCCCCAAAGATTCCTAGACCCTTAAAAGGACTCCCAACCTTCACTTAGCTACAGCTCTGGCTTCAACATTTACATGAAGAATCCCATCCTCAATGGATAAGAATTGTTTAATCGTATCCTAAGCTCAAGCCCCGCCCACCTTGTACATGCAGGACACCATGCCCAGATCTGGTCGGGGTTGGTAAACAATTCCCTTCTAGCTGTCCATGCCATTCTTAATTTCTCGCGCCATCAGATCCTCGCGATCGGCCGTGACATAAGATGCTGGGACAGATTTACCATCACGCATGAACCTCTTGCATTGGGGGAATTAGCTTATAAGCTGCAGATCCGCATAAACACCAAACTAAGGTTCAAACACACTTGTGGGCTGCCTAGTTGTCCCAAACCGACAAGAGGCAGAGCTATTAAAACTATAACCAATTATACCCTCTAAAAATGCATCGTTAGATTCCATTGACAAGTGTCTGTTTGGAGTCTTCACTAGTTTGTCAAAACTCCTCATACCCATAATAACATCATAAATGGCATGTACCGCTGTCATCGCTGGGGTACTAAAACTCGGTGGAGACTCAGGACAGACCCAGCAATCGGTCCTGTTCGCTTTCTTAGCTAGTCAGGAAATACACTTTAAATAATAACTTGGGATGCTTTTCATCGTTACACTTGCTAAAATTTACTAAACAAAAAAATATGAATAAACAAAGATACTACTCATTCTTTGGTGTGGTTGGGCCGCGTCTTGCAGTGGATGGCGTGGTCTCATCTCTCAAGCTTCTTTACTACGATCCAGTCACCTGGTTAGAAAGAATGTAAACCGGTTATTGTGTCAGGGTCCAGGAGTGACTCGTGAACCCTGTGGTGGACATTTTAAAGTTCATGTCACAGCGATCGCACCCACCCCATCAGCCGAGAATATAAGTGACAGCTAATGAGGAAAGTACGACCCTGGTTTTGATTGACCTCCAAACAACCCTCTTATGACAATAACCCAGACATCGGGACTGTGGTCACTGCATAACCTGTGCGTGGCTTACAATACCTGGAACCATTGACAAAAGGTTCTTTGCCTCTGGGATGGGAACCTACTTCTCCAGACTGCTGCTTGCCGATTCAAATTCTATCAAAGAAAGACAGTCTTGGCACAAACTTGGTTATAATTATAGAGGTTAACATTATTTGTTTGAAAAAAAAACAGTCATTCTTACATTTATCATTCCCCCCTTTTCTTCCTCATTACAGACTGAAGGAAGAAATGCGTGGTGCAGGAAAAAAGAAACAATGAAATAGCCCATGATACTTTTACCTCCTTAAGCCCTGTACACACGATCGGATTTCCTATGGATTCTAGTCTGATGGATTTGTTCATCAGATATCCGATGAAACTGTTTTCCATCAGTCTTGCCCACACACCATCAGTCAAAAAACCAACCGTTCCAAACGTGGTGACGTAAAACACTCCGATGAGCCGAGAAAAATTAAGTTTAATGCTTCTGAGCATGCGTCGACTTGATTCTGAGCATGCGTGGGTTTTTTATCCGATGGACTTGCCCATAGAAATCGGAATTTGCTATCGGTTTTGGATCCATCGGAAAAATTTAAAACATGTTCTATTTTTTAAAACCGATGGAAAAAAGACCGATGGGTCCCATACACGATCGGTTTGTCCGATGAAAAAAATCCATCGGACGGTTTTCATCGGTAAAACCGATCGTGTGTACAGGGCTTTAGACTCATGTATTTATCCATATGTACCGCTGTCTACATACACCTGCTCTCTATGTACAAACTCCTTGGACCTGAAAAATACTTATAAGCAAAATCATTACTCTATCCTTCATATTTAACCTGCAAAGTATGGTAAACAAAAATGACATTCCTTCAAAACCGATTCAATGAAAACACTCTGTAACCCTTACTTTTCCAGTTCCTACAAAAATACAACAGCCGCGACGCATCAGAGGATCGCCGCGGTAAGTTAGAACATATTCACGTTACTACATACAAACATTCCGATACAAATGTGGGGGAGATACTTCATAGTTTCCAAAACCAAAAATGAAAAAAACAAAAACAGCCAGAATTCTCCCTTAACTCTTTCAGCAATAGAAAAAAATAAAATAGGAAAAACATGAGAGCAGCTCAAAAACTTTGCATGGACCAGCCATACAAAGTTCAAACAAACGGGCGAAAGAATTTAACCACCGTTCCTCCTCTGAGCATCACAAAAGCGTGTACTACACCTCCATCAACACTCATCATTACAGATTTCTGAAGCCACAGCTGAACTACATCCAAGGTACCTTTATTCTGAGGTCTCGTACCTCCAGCAAAAGTTCCTTCCAAAGGAATACACCTTACTGTACCCTCTGACCAGATATGTCATCCTTTAAGGGGTCTCATGTCCAGAGCCCCAAACCCAGACCTCATGTGCCGTGCAGTTGTCTGACTGGTGCACTGCATGGACGGCACATTTGCCCATGACAATTCGAATCGCTTTTTTTGGGGAACTCTGTGTCCAGAGAACCCTTTATTTTCGGAGTGGTTATGGTTTGCGTCTTTATTACCATAATTGACCCCTGCATCCCGGTTATTCTACATGGACTGAGCAGGGCTGTTAGCGTACTACTACGTTTATGCTAATACAATTGCACACAGGAATTCAGATTATTTTACACGGCCCGACCTGTCTCACAATATACAGCCTTCTAAACGTGTTTGTCAGACGAACTACAAAGCACCATTGAATCCTCCACTATTCAAAACAATATTATGGCTTCTTTCTACCTGCATCTAGATGTTACAACAATAATGGTGATTGCCCCCCTGTTTGCTCTCTACCCACAACTGTATTTACAGTATAAAACTTCACAAAATTGGAACAAAATATAACACTTTTAAACGCCAAAATGCTTTCCATTTTTCTTCCAAATACAAATCTTATTGTCCATTTTTCAGAAAACCCCAAACTCCTCCCACCAACTTCCTGCTGATACATAATTGCTAAAAAGAACTTCCTGTTATATGCTCAGCTAAAAAAAAAATGGTTTATTTACATATCAACGTACAGGAAGGGGGAGGGGGAGGGGGAGCCTAGCCCCATCACCTTGTCTATTAAGACACCAAAAAAATCCATGGCTAAACATCATATATATTTCAACAATTTAAAAAAACCTTTGTCAAGGAAATTATGGAACAAACCCCCCTTTTTCAAATGGGAGGGAATCCCCCCTGACCCACACATCCTCTGGAGCTCAAACCACAAGTTTCAAGACCTACAAAAACAATGAATTGCCTTCTGGGAAACGCCATAATATTTAAACATAAAAACAACACACACCACTGTACAAAAACTCAGTTAAAGTTAGTCTTACAATCTATCAAAATTCAGTGTAAGGTAGGGATTTCACTTAAAACCAAAATCCAATACAAAAACCGCCGCTCATATACTGCAAAGTCAGCTAAACCTGCAATAGCTTACATTCACTTAAATGAAAACAGAGAAATCCCCATCCTAACACCATCTGCATGGAGTTTGCATGTTCTCCCTGTGTCTGCGTCGGCTTCCTCCCACACTCCAAAGACATGCTGGTAGGTCAACCAGATCCCATCCATAAATGGGCCCCAGCTTGTGCATGTGTCCGCAAGCGCGTTGGGACCCCTCGGGGTAAGACCGCGCTATATCAAGATACCACTCTACTCAACTCAACTCAAGAGGCGATGCTTAGAAAAACCATTCAAACTAGCGAATTTAACATTAAACAAAAACAGCCTCTCAGTATGTCACCCTGGTGTCTCACCACTCTGGGACGAACCACAGGCCAAACTGTATAAAGAGAAAAATCCCTCAAAATATGGGTTCCCCGGATAAAAACGTTAAGAACTGCCCCTCTAAATCACCTTTTTAAAACAGGACAGACCACACTACACACACAAAGGAATTGGAGCAGCTTCCTCTCTAGGATGACCCACAGGACAAACGACACAAAATCCTTAAACTGCCTCTCAAGATGGCCGCCAAGCCACATGGACAACAACAAAATGGCGCCATTAACGCATGCAATTCAGTTTTTGATTTTGCCAAAATCAGCACAAACTTCCCTACCAGCCAAAAACTGACAAACATGGGACATCAAATGAACACTTAAATATAAAACACAAGAGCACATGGGTTCCCACACACAAAGGAAAACAAAAATGGTCTCCCTCAGATTCCAACACAGAAAAGACTGCACTACTAAATTCGCACCAAAAGCTGTGAAATACCACCAACAAGATAGCAGACGAATGCCACAGCACGGTCACATGGTATAACACCCAAAGGAAAGGTTGCTGCACCTTCCCTTATAGGATGACCCACAGGCTAAGGAGAAACTGCGCCTCAAGATGGCAGACAAACCACATGGCCAACAACAAAAGCCAGGCCACAACAAAATGGCGCCATTAACGCATGCAATTTTTCCCGCCAAAACCAGCACAAACTTCCCTACTAGCCAAAACATCTCCACAAACACTAACAAACATTAAAACTTTTCTAAATGACCATCAAAATCAACTGAAAAATGTGTCTTGAGTCAGCTACACTCCACAAGGCTCATGCAATCTCCACAAAACTACACACCTGAGACACCACATGAGCACTTAAACATTTTAAGAATACAATCTTCACACACTTTAGGCAACTTCAACTCGGACCCTTGGCCACTAAACAGCACATTCAATAGATGTTAGTTACATGCACAAAATTAAAACACTCTTTTCTCTACCTAAAGTTCATTTACACTGTGGCATCAGCTTCCATAACAAGCCATCGCACAGACATACAGTGATTCTTGCATACTTTCTCAGAACATCAGATCATCTCTCAGGGCTTAGCCCCTCCAGCACAAAACTCCTGCATGCTATTTACAGAGAGTCACCAACTTTCGCCATTGTAGATAGCCATGCTGGCTCCCCTCCCCACTAAAGCACATGGCAGCAAACATTTTAACCATCAGCTACACACTCTCACACAACAGGCATCTCTCATACCACAGACACACAGACAAACGATCCATGACAAAATCACACATACACATACGATCGGATTCGGATTCACAGACATCTCTCATACAGCCTGCATTATTTCAAAAAGACGAAAAATGTGTTCTTTTACAGAGCAGAGCCCTCCCCCGCATCGGAACGTAGATCCACTCTCCCCCATCTCGACCCGATGCCTAAAGGGGGCCCCATCTAGTCCCTCCAGAGTCGCCATCTGTAGTGGCAGGATTGGTTGTATCCAGAGCACACAGCCATTTTGCCTTGTGCTAAATAAGCACACACTTCATCTTAATGTAATAACGCATCTTAAACTGAAATTCACTCACCTTCCATTCATCCCATTCATACAAATCAAGAAGAATCACCAGACTCGTCTCATCATCAAGGCCTCCCAGCAAAAGACTGGTCGCCGACGCCCTAACAGCATCCTTTTCTTATCACAAAAGAACCCACCCACAGGAGATGATTGGCTGCAGCATGTGACCTCCTCCATAGGAAGTGATGTCACAGCATGTGACCTCCTCCATGGGAAGTGATGTCACAGCATGTGGGCTCCACACAGCAAATGCCCATATATGGATTTGGCAACACAGGATGTGACAATACATGATAACCCTTCCAACAGGGATATTTAAATACATACAATATAATACCAATACAAAATAACACAATAATACAACAACATATTCAACAACATGATGGCTAAAGTCTTTATGGGCGTGTCCGGGCAGGGAAAGCGTGTATGCTCCCAGCAAACTAAGCCGTGTTGCTTTAAAACATGGACGCTTTCCCTGACTCTGAAAACACTCGCAAGCTCTCATATTACCGCTGATAGGAATCCTTATTCTACGCTATTCCATAGAATAACGCATATTCAGATTATACTATTATTGCTTGTGGGAAGCTATCTGCAGGCGCGCTACGAATGTCGACCAATGCTGATCAACACACCGCCGAGACAAGAGCGCACATCTGCCTATAACCAATGATGTCATTGCAAACCGAGCATATCCCCTCCTCAACGATCGTCCGTGCTAATGCACAGAGGGCCCATCGTCGGTGGGCATATCCCCAAGCTGCAAACATCACACTCCAACCTCAAGACGTTTTCCACTACCAGACTGGATTCAACCAGCCTCAGACTGCCCCAGTCAGCTCTTTAGAGCGGGTTGCGGAAGTACTAACACTGGGTGACACTATGACAATACATATTAAATACATCTTCATAAAATTTTCCACAACAAAGCGCATCATTATATTGTTTTATATTTCACATTGGAGGACACAGAAACCTTTTTGAATGATTGCAGCTATCACTATTTAGTTATCTTTTGTTTGTTGCACCCAAGTTTAATAGTCATTACCACTTTAGTAAATTCCACTTCACTTCTTCCATCTTCGATGTCTTCTCCCGCCCTTGATGTCGCTTCAGCCAATCAGGTTACCGGTAACCAGACCCGGTGAACCTGATTGGCTGAGACGCCTGTCAGTGTTAACCAAGGAACGCACCCCCCGTGCATTCCCTGGTTAACTATTTGGAAGCCGATTACAGCCCTCAGCCTGTAATCGGGAAGCCTATCAGAGCCGCTGGCACTTCCAAAAACCAACCAGCCGCTGTTATTCAGATGGCCGGCGCTCAACAGGCGGCCGGCCATCTGAATAGTGGGTGGCAGCGGCGGCGACAATACATAGGTTCATGCAATGCATGAACCTATGTATTGTTGTTGTGAGTGACGGGCGCAGAAGAGAGAGGGGGCGGCGCTCCTGCGCCCACTATGGACGCACCTTTACTGACTTTCTAAAAACAGTATATAAATGTGAAGACAGCAAATATACATGTAAAACCTATGTAGGGAGATAAGGTTTATCCCTGTGTATCATCTGAGGCTGTTCACTTCACTGGGTGTATGGATGGTTTACACCCACTTTAAAGCAGACTTTGAATCCAGATTAACATTTTTCATTTTTGAGATTATTATTATTATTATTTTTGACGGAACATAGTTTCTATGCTACTGTAAAGCTCAGCACTTTCCTCGGGTCCTGGCAAAGTCCTACAGCACATTGGGTTTCCTGTGAATGCATGAAGACAGGGCTGGTATGCAAGTCTCAAAATTCAGTGTGTCTGCCCACATGTGGACAATCCCCTGTGCATGCGCAGATGTGCTTTAGGGCTCTGCCGGCATACGAAGGCCAGGGCAGGGAACCTTCACATCTGCACATATGCCAGAATAACAAGTAATGTGCCATGGGAAAGCGGGTGGGACTAAAACAAAGGAGGATTGGTCAAGGAGAATGTGCACTCTAGGGCATATTTTTGCTCTTTGCTTGTTTAATTACCTACTAATTGCCCTGGCCTCTTCCCTGCCCTTCTAACTCATATATTACATTATTATGGACTCATTTGGCAGAGAGTTCTTTTGTTGTTATTATTTTTTTTTTGCGGTAATTATTTTACTTTCAAAAGATTTTTATTTTACAACAAAAGAATAACAAAATTAAAATACATACACTAAAGCCCTGTACACACGATCGGATTTCCTATGGATTTTAAACTGATGGATTTTTCCATCGGAAATCTGATGAAGCTGACTTCCATCCGACTTGTCTACACACCATCAGTCAAAAAACCGATCGTCCCAAACGCCGTGACGTAAAACACTCCGACGAGCCAAGAAAAATTAAGTTCTATGCTTCTGAGCATGCGTCAACTTGATTCTGAGCATGCGTGGGTTTTTTATCCGATGGGGTTCCCCACAGACGATAGTAATTTGCTATCGTTTTTTTTCCATCGGATAAATTTAAAACATGTTCTATTTTTTAACACCGATGGAAAAAAGACCGATGGGGCCTATACATGATCGGTTTGTCCGATGAAAAAAGTCCATCGGACTGTTTTCATCGGTAAAACCGATCGTGTGTACAGGGCTTTAGTCCTGTGTAAAAATATCTGACATGTTCGGAATACATGTAGAGGGTGTATAAGGATATGGGATAGACAATCCAAAAAAACCAACATATGTGAACCTCGTGGTGCTCCAGATATTCGGGGGACCGACCGAGGAGATCAGGAGAGTACTCCGGGCACCCCTTTTGGGGATCATGCTGAGCCCAGGGAATACCCCCCAAACCCCCCCATGGGTGAAACTGGCTGGGGGTTCCCGACAACCAAGGCTGCCTGGAAGGAAACATTGGACCCGAGGCTTCATGTCCCTTTAGGTGGGGACCCGTTGTACAATCCTCTCAGAAGTGGTTGCACCCAAGGTACCCTTGGTAGGAAGAGAAGGTGGTAAGTGCATGGTGTAAGAGGGAAGGGGTAGAGAAAAACAGGAAAAGGGAAGAGAGAGAGGTAGAAAAGTAGAGAAAGATGCCAAACAGGATGGGAGTGGTGGAACAAGTTTGTTAGTTGTTGTTATTTTTTGGCCACTAGGTTTGCTATTATTCAAATGTCTTTACTAAGGCCCCTTTAACACTGGGGTGGGAGGTGCGTCGGCGGTAAAGCGCCGCTATTTTTAGCGGCGATTTACCGTCGGTTTTGCAGTGCCTTTCGGCCACTAGCGGGGCGGTTTTACCCCCCGCTAGAGGCCGAGAAAGGGTTAAAAAACACCACAAAGCGCTTTGCCTGCGGTATAGCCGGGCTGCCCCATTGATTTCAATGGGCAGGAGCGGTGGAGGAGCGGTAAACACACCGCTCCTTCACCGCTCCAAAGATGCGGCTAGCAGGACTTTTTTTTCCGTCCTGCCAGCGCACCGCTCCAGTGTAAAAGCCTGAGGGCTTTCACACTGGAGAGACAGCAGCGGCTGTTTAAGGTCGTTTTGCAGGCGCTCTTTTTAGCGCTGTAGCGCCTGTAAACCGACCCAGTGTGAAAGGGGTCTTATGGTTGGTGGGGAATCCTAAGTGCTCAATTATGCCCTCAGTCATCCCCCCCCCCCCTTCTTAGGTTGATCCCAAATTGAGGGATTCTGTATTCTGCTTATTTGCAGATGGAAAGAGAGCCCCGGATACGGGATGTTTACCCCTGCCCTGATCTGTCTCCCCCTTAGCTGGTCTACTCCCCATTGTGGGATATTGTATTGTTCCCCCTTTTTTTCCTTGGTTTATGTTGTTTGTATATTATTTTTTTCCTTCCCCTATAGGTACATTTGAGGGTGTACCCTTAAACAATGATGGGACTCGAATGTCCAGCCTTGTGAGTAGTGTGGTATTTGGGGGTGAGGGTGGGGCCGAGCCACCTGGTCTGTGTCAATAGACACAGACAGGGTAGCTTGGGAGCGGGCCCACATGAATGCCCCCATAGAAAGCAGCTATCTATGGGGGCACTTGCTGCAGAGGAGCAGCCTGGAATGCCGGCGGGGGACCCCAGAAGAGGAGGATCAGGCTGTTCTGTGCAACGCAATATCGCAGTCCGGCTTTAAGTCGCTGATCATCGCCATTACTAGTATGAAAAAAAAAGTAATACATAAAAATTCCAGTATATACAATGTATACCAAAGTTTGTAGACACTGTAACATTTGTGCAAACCAATCTATATACGCTTATTGGGATTTTTTTTACCAAAAACATGTAGCAGAATATACAGTATATTGACCTAAATTTATGAAGAAATTTGATTTTTTTAAATGTATTCATTGGATATATTTTATAGCAGAAAGTAAAAAATACATTTTTTTTTTTTTTTTAATTGTTGGTCTATTTGTGGGAAAAAAATGATATAAATTTTATTTGGGTGCAGCGTTGCACGACTACACAATTTGCCAGTTAACCACTTCAGCCCCTAAAAGATTTGCCCCCTTAATGACCAGGCCATTTTTTGTGATACTACACTGCGTCGTTTTACCTGACAATTGTGCGGTCGTGCGACGCTGTACCCAAACAAAATTGACTTCCTTTTTTACCCACAAATAGAGATTTCTTTTGTGGGTATTTGATCATCTATGCAGTTTTTATTTTTTGCGCTATAAACAAAAGAACAACAATTTAAAAAAAAATACTTTCTGCTATAATACATATCCCAAAAAAATATATAAAAAAACAAATTTATTCATCAGTTTAGGCCGATATATATTCTTCTACATATTTTTGGTTAAAAAAATCGCAATAGGCGTATATTGATTGGTTGGCACAAAAGTTATCACGTCTACAAACTATGGGATAGATTTAGAGACTTTTTTTTACTAGCAATTGCGGCGATCTGCGATTTTTAGCGGGACTGCGACATTGTGGCGGACAAATCTGACCCCAAATTACACTTTTTGTGGACCAGTGACATTATTACACTGATCAGTGCTAAAAAAATGCAATGATCAATGTATAAATGACACTGGCAGGGAAGATGTTAACACTAGGGGGCGATAAAGGGGTTAAGTGTGTTCCCTGGGTGTGTTCTAACTGTAGGGAGGATGGGCTTACTGGGACATGGCAGAGATCACTGTTCCCCATCACTGGGAACAGAAGATCTCTGACATGTCATTAGGCAGACTGGGGAATCGCCTTGTTTACATGGTGGTTATGACTAAGGCCTTATAGGCTGAAACGCGTCAACTGAATTAATCTGTGCTTGTTCACTGTGGCTACTCAATAAAATTAAGAAATGTTAAGAGCAACAACCAGAGTGTGGATAATTTTTTCCACATTACTTTACTCAGCCAACGACTGTGGATCGAGCACCTGGGAGCTCCGTTATCTATGTGTTGTATGGGTAGTAGCACTGACTTTTCTGTTTATACTTAAGTTCCCCATACTGCCTCGGTACACAGCGATCGCGGGTGGTTAGGACTAAGGCCTTATAGGCTGAAACGCGTCAACTGACTTAATCTGCGTTTGTTCACTGTGGCTACTCAATAAAATGAAGAAATTTTAAGAGCAACAACTGGAGTGCGGATCGTTTTTTCCACATTACTCTACTCAGCCAACGACTGTGGATCGAGCACCTGGGAGCTCCGCTATCTGTGTTGTATGGGTAGTAGCACGGACTTTTCTGTTTATACTTAAGTTCTCTATGCTGCCTCAGTACACAGCGATCGCGGGTCGCCGGCGGACATCGGGTACACAGGACCCACGGGCGCGGTCCCGAGGCGTGCGACGGGCGTGCACGCTATCCTCCTAGCACAGACCGGCATACACGTACGGCGGTTTGCGCAGGAGAGCCGACCTGCCGCCGTATAATGTCCGCGGCTGGTCGGCAAGAGGTTAAAGTAATGCAGTGCCGTATTGCAAAAAATGGCCGGGTCATGAAGGGGGGTAAGTCTTACAGAGGTCAAGTGGTTAAGAGAATTCGAAATGTCAGAGGTGGACATTCCGATCATGTGACCACTTTGCTGTCACAGCGGTCACATGATCGAAGGTTCCTGAAGTATGCATCAGGAACTTTTGTGAAACTGGGACATGTTGCAACCCAAGAAACGCAAAGCAGGCCAAAGGCAACCTCTGAACCACCATGTGTACTTCTAAATCAAAGTCAACAGGATTTTGCCGACCCGTGTGTGACGTGCATTCCAACACAGGAACACAATCCCATAGAAACAAGCCCGTAACAGAAAAAAATACACCGTAGTAATTACCTCTGAGAAATGTTTACTTTATCAGTAAGGTCGCCTTCTTTCATCGTCTAACGTTCTTGACAATAGATTCGATATCAAGCTGCGGCATTAAAACTTGTAAATCTTTTAATGCATCGCAGATTGTCACTCGACGGCTTAAAGTGTTTTCAAAGTGCGTGCCAACCTCCATCCACGGCGAAATTATTCCTGTTGTATAAGCCTTTATGTTTATGAGATCTTGATTCGGTCCCAGAGGTGCTTTTAAAGGAGGAAGCTGTTGTATTAATTTCTTCATTTTCTTTTACCATATGATTTTGTCATTCATAATAACAGTTAATTGAGCAATGAGGCACAACAGGATCCTGATTTGTTGTGCCCTAAATGTATCCCTCAGGTGTATTGTGGAAGTACAGGATGCTGCTTTTGCATCTTAAATCACTGGAGAGACGCAATTATTGCAAAAACACCGACGGCCCTGGAGTGTCTTATTATGATTAGAAAATGTGTCAAGTAACAATTTGTTGCTGAAAGTAAGTTCTCAATTTCCATATTGTTTATCGCATTTATGGAAGCCATTAAAGTAAACAGCTTTTAATGTCCTATTCACACAAGTCCTGTTTCTCATAAAGGTACTTAAGTTCCCGTTCCAAACTTTTTTTTTTGTTCTTTTTTTTCCTTTTTCCTTTTTTTTTTTTTATATCTTCCCCTTTTTAATTGCTAAACAGAAGTCAGCAATTTAAAACCCTCCGAACATAAGTTTTTATATTGGGTTTATCATTTTATTTACAATGCCCAGGAGACCCTTTTGAGAATTAAAGCATTAAAAGTTGAATTTTGCCAAGGTATGTTAAATTTCCAAGAAACTCGTTTGAAACGTCTTAATCTCATGGGGGTTTCTCTATAAAAATCGCTTTGCATATCATTAATTACAAGGCATCTTATGTGTGAAATGTATTTTATTAGCGCGGTAGGGATCATTAACGAACCTAAAGAGGGACTGTTCTGTACCCATCCTTCCTAAAATGCTTGTCGCCTTGATTGTGTGCTGACCCAGGACGAATGTACGGCTCAGGAATTCTGATTGTGCTTTGTTGGATGAATGAATCTACTCAATTGATGATTGGATGCATCATATCCAATGTGCGACTTTCTAATTGTCCATATCAGAATTGTATCATTATGTGTTAATGTATTTTAATAGCAAACACGCAGCTAGCTTCTGATAATGGCAAACAAATCTGGCCAATACCATACAGGAAAAAGTGACTTTTTGCCTTTATCACCTAAAGGCAAAAGGATATGCCTAATATTAAATATTGCCCTGGCAGTGAGGTTTCTTTTTGCATTTTCAAAATTTGGTCATGCGATCTGTGATTTCTGTGCTTTGCACCTACTCTCAATCGTTTTTTTTTGCATAGCTCTTAAAGTGGAAGTAAACCCTTCTATCGTTTTCAGCCAAGGAAGCTGCCATCTTGGCCTCTGTTTGATCTTCAACTGCCATGATGCTGCACATGTGATCAGTTATGACACCAACCATTGGATGGTTCGCAGTTTGGTTGAGTGCACAACCAATGTGACAGTTACATTCATGGCACATGCCAGATATTTAACTGTTTTATAAAACTATTAAATCAATGGGTTTACTTCCGCTTTAAGGAGACACTATCGTCTGCCCATTCAGGAGAAAATTACAGTATCCTTTGATAGCTGTTCCACCCAATCCCTCACCATGGTATGCGTTGACAGATGTGTGCAGTAGAGTAGATCTTTCAAAGGGAAACAGCAGGGTGCTGTATGCAAGCAAGGTAAGCCTACAATCACATACTCGGCCTGTGACACCATAGGATGGTACACCCATAGTACAACCCTCTATGGCAGCCATTCTCAACCACAGTTCTGTGGAAGCCTAGGGTTCCTCCAGAGGTTGCTACAGGTTCCTTGAGGACTAATTGACTAATTGACTTCCAATTGTATGGTGCTTGGGGTCAATGCCACTGGGCAGAATCAGCTGCAGAACACCAATGATCTTTTTAACTGTCTGTAAGGGTGGCATTCTGGCCACCACTATAAGGTTGGCATTCTTTACACTGGCCACCAATGTAAGGGGATTATTTTCCACTGACCACAATGACTTGGTTTTAACATGAGTTCCCTGAGACGAAAAAAACCTCATTCAGGGGTTCCTCAAGGGGAAGAAAGAGTTGAGAAAAGCTGCTCTGGGGAGTATTTGACAGCCACTCTCTTCAGTAGACATGCTATCTGATGCTAGACTAAGCCCACCTATGCAGATATGGTACAGGAAATTCCCCCCCCCCCATCTGCCCTCATTCACATCTTCTGATAGCCATTCCACCCCACCTCTTGGTAAGCTGATATGTGCATTAGATCTTTCAGCCTGTGACATCATAGGATGGCACATCCATAATACAACCCTCTATGGCAGCCATTCTCAACCACGGTTCTGTGGAACCCTAGGGCTCCTCCAGATGTTGCTACAGGTTCCTTGAGCTGTTGCTAATTGATTTCCAATTTTATGGTACTTGGATAGTTCCGGGGGCAGTGGCACTGGCAGAACTAGCCGCAGAACATTAATGATCTTTTTAACTGTCTGTAAGGGTAGCATTCTGGCCACCACTGTAAGGTTGGCATTCTTTACACTGGCCACCAATGTAAGGGGATTTTTTCCACGGACCCCAATGAATAGGTTTTAACGTGGGTTCCCTAAGACCTAAAAATGTATTAAAGGGATCTTCCAGGGTAAAAAGGACTCTAGGGAGTGATTGGCAGCTACTGTCTTTAGGAGACATGCTGTCTGATGCTAGACTAATCATACATATGCAGATAAGGAAGCAGACCATGCCTTCCCATTTGTCCTCATTTACATACAGCAGGTCACTTGATCACTCTGAAAAAATCTGTGAAATGTATTTGCACACTTCAAATTTTTAAAAAGACAATATTGTCCCATTGTAAAGACTATAAAGTGAATAGCTTATTTTATTAATCCAGGCTTTATATACAGTTTAAAGAATAACTTAACCTCTGGTACAAGCTGTATTTTTCCTTGTCAAGGTATTTTATTGATTGAATAAGCAAGTAAATTACAATACAGTTGTAATAAATATTACAATGAGCCATACGTGTTTAACAGATATGGTAAAACTCTAAGGTCCAACAGTAAACTACCGATTGGTAGGTTATTTAACTACTATATAAAAAGAAAAAGTACGGTACATTAGTTAATAAAACTTTAGATATCTAACTGCGGTGGAAATTATGGTACCGTAAGAGGTAATAGCTTGGACCAGAACTATTAAAACCGTTAAGTAGAATAATAAGGAAAAAATAAGATAATACCAAAAAGAACTAAAAAAAAAAGGGGGGAGAGAGAAAAAAAAAGGGGGCACACAGAAGCAGAGAGTCACAAGGAATAGTAGGAAAGAGTAGTAGGAGAGATAGAGAAGAGAGTACAGGAGCTCACTGGATTGGCACAAGTAACATGGCTTTTTGCCTGAGGACTTAAAAAGAGCATTATGATCTTCTCAGTAAAGAGTACTGTAACATCTAGTTTCTAAGAGTTTGGGTTTGTAATTCACTTTTATCTGGGTACGGTTGTCAGCTACCATGGCATGAGAATTCTGTTATCGCAGGATGGTGATAAGTGGTAGTTAATCCAAGAATTCCATATTTTTTCAAAAACAGGAATTTGGTCCCTTTCTATTGCTAACATTTTGGCATGAGATATAAAACACATTTATAGTCTACTTTCAGTCTCGGGTATCTCTAGGTCAGGGGTCCTCCACGCCTTAGCAATTGTTTGCTTAGCCGCTGTGGTAAGTTGGATAAGGAGTTTAAATTGTCTATATGTGATATAGTCTGGTTTTAGATTGAGCAAGGCAGTGGCTGGGTCTGGTCTTCAAACTGCATGGGCACATTATGTATTACTATGGGGAAAGCTGTACTATGCAGGACCGCTGGGGGCATCCATGAGTTTGGTGCTCCACAGGAATTATTGCATACTTGCCAACGCCATGGTCCAGGATAACATCAGCATTTCATCAGTCCACTTTTTGCCTGGGATGCCCAAATCAGACACACTTTTTGGGTTAGTCCTGCCCAGACCTTGCCTCAAAATATGTGGGGAATGCCTATCACCCAAACCCCTATCCAGACCCTGCCTTTAAATATGCAAGAACTGCCCATCCAAATAATGCCAAATAATGCCTTTTTTGAATCACTGCATGTGCAGTAACTCAAATAAGGTCGATTGTGTACACTTATGCCCCATACGGACAAAATTCCATCGGAGTAAAAGAGAACATGTTCTCTATCTAAACTCTGACGGAATTCCTCAGAATTTCCGATGGAAAAAGTCCGATGGGGCATACACACGGTCGGAATATTCAATGAAAAAATTCCGTCTGCCTTTTTCCAATCGGAAATTCTGATCGTGTGTACAAGGCATATGTCCCCTACATATGAACCTTTGAGTTGTGAACTTTCAAAGATGGGAACATGTGTTTGCACACATTTTTTTTTATTATTGTACAACCCAACGGTTTGAATGAAAAAAGCCTGACAGATTGCCGTACCAACATAAGCAATGTTGGTGCAGTAATCTCCCCAGTAGTGCTATTGACGGGGGCTCCCTCCGCGGAACACACTGATCAACGTTTACAGCCTTTGTCTGTAGGCACTGATCTTCGTTGGCCTTATGGACAAGTTGGACTTATGAACAAGCTTTCGTTCATAAGTAGGGGACTTGCTGTAATCCCCGAACATAGCCAAGGACACGGCGTCAACATGACAGAGGGCCGAGGTGCTGGGCTGTCTTGCCAAATCCAAGATGTAAATGGGGCAGTGGCCTTCAGTGCAGGCTGAAGAGGACCCGGCAAGACATCCTATGAAGCAAGGCTGTGTGGTGGATGGGGCCACGCGTTAAAGATAGCTGGATGGAGGAGGAAGGTGATATAGGACCAGGTGGGCTGTATTCATGGGGGGTTGCTGCCTTCATTAAAGGACAACTTGTACCGAAGGTACAGTCATCCTTTAAATAGTTCAAAATATGCTGTCCTAGAAAATACGTCATAGTACCACGTTATGATTTACAGTTGTCACCAGATGAAACACTTCCAAGGTCAAGCTATAAATTATAACTTAACCTACCTGACAGTGAATTTAGTTAGGTCAAAGGAGGTTCAGTATAGTGTCACTAACAACACGACTCTCTCTGCAGATGCAGCTTACAGGTTAAAACAATATCTAAAAAAAATAAAGTTATAAGATTAGAGTGGAAGAGACTCTTCCTCAGTTGGGATTTCATCTAATTAAGGTGAGCAAGTGGCCGTGCCTGCTCGGAATAGCAATCGAGCTAGCAAGTCTTCTTTTTCTCTGCCTAGCTGAAATTTATATAGTTTGGAAACATTGGTAGTAAGAAAATTAGAGCTCATTTGGAATTTGTTGAAAGGACATAGCTTGTTCATTATTAGTTTTGCATCTGAATTTTCCTGGGGCGCTCTCCTCACACTCATTGGTAATGGGTTTTTCTGGAGATGTAATTGGATGAATTTAATTTTTTTTCCCTTCCCTTTCATTACCTGTCCACAAGCTCTCCGTCCTCCTCTTTCTTTGTGCTCTATCAGGACTGTAACCCCTATTTAAATGCACTTACACGTTGGCTGTTTCATCAGCTTCTACTAATTCAATAGATCTGACCATGTAAGATAGCCCGTTTTTCTAATTATACCTGTGTAATTGGGCAGCTTTATGCTCCTACATGTTCGGCATATATTAGACTATTTGGTTTTTTTCTCTCGCTGATAAATTTTGATCAATTCAATACACAGTTTACCAGAATGTTAATTGGAACATTATAAAAGGGGGAAAAAAAAAATTCATGTGTCTAAAGTAAAAAAAAAATATAGAAATCAAATTATTATACTTTTCTTTTAAGAGAACACTTCTAAGGAACATGCATAATCTATGGATTTAAAACTCTAACAATTACTTTGGGGTCTCTGTGTAAAAATAAAAAACAAATAAAAAAGTCACCTATGAGATTTTCTTCATATATTTTTTTACATTTTGCTGTAGTTTTAACCTTTTTTACTATATGGCCAAAAGTGTGTTGCTTCCCTCCAAATGATTGAGTTCAGCTTTTTCTAGTGAGGGGGTAATGTTAATGCTGCAGCATGCAAAGACACTGTAGCTAATGTCGCCCTTTAACAACTTATAGACCATCCGCCTGCAATTTACTACGCATGGGCAGGGCTGTCTTAAAGCATGGGCACCCCTGGGCACTGCCCAGGGGCCCCAGGTGCATGGATGCCCCATGATAATCTTGCATTACATCATACTTGCTAACTGTCCCGGACTTGCCAGGACAGTCATGTTTTTTGCTAATCTATCCTAGGATGACCATGTCTCAGGCAGTGTCCCAGAAGCTGTAATGCACTCTCCTGATCCCAGTATTGTACCTTCCTGACTTGCCCTGTACTGTGCCCTTCTGCCCCCCCCCCCCCCCCATACTGTGCCCTTTGTGTTGATTAGTCTTTGATTTTTGGCATGCTTTCTTATTGTTTAAAATCATTTTTATTGAAAACACTAATTCAAATATGTGTAATTCTATCAACTCTATCTAATTCTATCAATTCTATCAATTCTATTTATACTTACGTTTTTGAGAGTATGTGCATGAATTGAGGCAGGCTGGTAGGGGCCCCAGTGCATTCCTTTTCACAGGGGCCCGTGATGCGGCGGCCCGCACAGGCAAAGCAATGTACAGTACTAGTACACCGCTGCCTGCTTTTGAGTTTAGCCTGTCAGCAAGTTCTGGCCAATGATTCACAGTCGGGACTTGCTGATTGCTCTCTCTGTACAGAGTTCTGTACACAGCCAATCTCTCTGTTTCTCATCCCTGCAAAAAACGTAGAGATCATTTAATAAAAACATAGAGATCTTTTAATAAAAGCAGCACATTTTACACACATTACACATAGTTAGGCACACATTTAACCCCTTTATCGCTCTAGATGTTAACCCCTTCCCAGCCAGTGTCATTAGTACAGTGACAGTGTATAGTATTATCACTGATCACGGTATTAGTGTCACTATTGATGTCAGTGGCAGTTAGGCAGTTCCCCCTGAGGTCAGTTAGTGTCAGATTGCCGATTATCGCAGTCCCATTATAAATTTACTGATCATCACCATTAGTAGTATATAAAAAAAAATCCTGTATCTATACCATAGTTTGTAGATGTTATAACCAGTGTTGCCAACCATCAGTATTTTTGCTGGCAGCCAGTAAATAATGGGCACTTTTCTCCTGCCAGTGACAGTTTAAGAGTAGAAAATATGGCTGTGGCACTCGGCTCGGAACTTCATGCGCAGTTCCAGACCATCCAAGTGCCTGCTACAGTGTGTTTTGGTGGCGCTGGGGGCGGGCCTGGAGGAGGTGGTGCCTGAGTTGGTTGTGTGATGTCATGGTGCACGGGAGCCGAGCGGAGTAGCCAGAGCCTTGTGTGCGGGTCTGCGGGATGGGAGCAAGGCAAGGTGGGAGTAGGACTGTTGGTGCTTTTTGGACTGGAATGGACTAAAGGGACCACCTGGCCTGGAGAGAGACTGTCACTGTGACTCAGGAGGGGACGTGTCGTGCCAGTGTGGTGCCATCCTCATCTGTGCTGCTGCACACTGCTGTCAGAGTCACTATGAGAGTCAATTTTAAGTGTGTGTGTCTACCCATTCTACTTTCTTCCTCCTATCCCTGAGCTACTTACTTACTATATCAAAAATAAAATAAAAAATATGTTTTTTGCCTTAATATCTACCTTAAATCACATTGCTAATTGCATATTGTACTTGTTTGTAGCCTAAATACAGAAATTTGCACTTAAATTTTTATTTTTTTTTACTTTTGGAAATATCAGTAAAAACTGTGGCTGTGCCAGTAAATTGTGTGTGCCGTGTCAGTAAATTTCAATCCGGTAGGCTGGCAACACCGGTTATAACTTTCACACAAACAAATCAATATACTCCTCTTGGGATTTTTTTTTGTTGAATATGTTTTGTAGCAGGAAGTAAAAAATATTGTTTTTTTTTTTCAAAATTTTCGGGCTTTTTCATTTATATCACAAAAAAAATCAAAACCCAGTGGTGATCAAATACCACCAAAAGGAAGCTCTATTTGTGTGAAAAAAATGATAAACATTTTGTTTGGGTATAGTGTTGTATGATTGTGAAATTACCAGTTAAGTTAGCACAGTGCTAAATAGCAAAAATAGCCTGGTAATGAAGGAGGAAAACCTTCCGGAGCTGAGGTGGTTTAGGTGAAGGTCCTTTTCAGGTCCAGCATGACTGTGCTCCTGTGTACAAATTCAGCTCCATAAAGACATGGTTTGACCAGTTTGGTGTGGAGGAACTTAAGTGGCCTGCACAGAGTCCTGATCTCAACTCTACTGAACACCTAAAGCGGAACTTCACTCTCTCAATCAACATTGACTATAGACGACTGATCCAATTTGCTCCAGTGGGAAAAAAAAGAAATTCCTTCCTGATCCCTCAATCCCTCATAAGGTAATTCCTGGATAAACAATATTTGGTATTATTACGTATAGGTGTTAATATCTATTTATATTTTGTGCATCAAGTTCTTTTTTAAAACAATCTACTAAGCTGACCAGAACTGGTTCTTGAAGAAGTCTATTCCACATTTTCACAGCTCTTACTGTAGATAAGTCTTTCCCTATTTGGAGATAAAATCTCTTTCCCTCCAGACGTAAAGCGTGCCCCGTTGTCCTTTGTCAATTGTAAATACTGTAAATCAGAGGTGCAGCAGCGCTTTGTCGGCGGTATTGCCGTGCTGCCCCATTGATTTCAATGGGCAGGAGCGGTGTTGGAGCAGTAAACACACCGCTCCTTCACTGCTCCAAAGATGCTGCTAGCAGGACTTTTTTTTCCGTCCTGCTAGTGCACCGCTCTAGTGTTAAAAGCCCATGGGATTTCACACTGAAGAGACTGTTTCAGGGCGTTTTGCAGGTGCTATATTTAGCACTGTAGCGCCTGCAAAGTGCCCCAGTGTGAAAGGGGTCTTAGGGAATGACCAGATTGGTCAAACAGCGCCTTTGCGTTATTATAATGATACTCAGTTCCTGTGTATGCCCACCTGATGTAATCCATCTCACCACCAATCTCCCAGTTGGGACTAGCTAGATGCACTCTTTACGCTTCCCATTTTCTCGCTTTCCGGGCATACAAGACACCGGAAGTGATGTCACTGGCTACACCCGACACATTGCGTCACTTGTCACGTGACTTCTTCAGAGATAGGAGCCCAGTGACGAACACCGGGGGTTCCCTCTTTATGTCTCGTATTGATGACTCTTTGTGTAGGTAAGGAACTCTTTTAGTCCAAATCCGTGCTTCTTTGTTCGGTACTGCCGCTACTTAGTGCTTCCTCTCGTTCCTGACTCAGCGTCAATCACAGCTAGTGATGAGGGAGCGGGGGGTGGGGCGGAGTCATGCTGTCTGTGTCAATGAATACAGCAGCAGGGCTCGGGAGCGAGCACGCACGAGTGCCCCCATGGGAAGCGCTTATCGTGGGGATACTGGACAGAGGGTTAGAGCCAGCAGCACCGGCAGGGGACCCAAAAAGAGGAGGTTCGGGGCCGCTCTGTGCAATGGACATAGAGATGTTAGTTATTTTCCAAAAACAATCTTAACAATCACTTTAAGATTTCCTTTGTATTTTTATCTCCTTTATGGCCATAAACAAATTTGGAATTACTGTATGTAGAAGTGACTGTCTGGAAATGTATCCTAGAAAATTTGAGCTGTCCTGTTTTGCAAGGAGAACCATCCAGAAAGGTTTAGAATCTGAGCACATCTCTTACAATAATCTCTGCCTTTCCCAGTACCAGCTGTAGCCGAGCATAGATCTCCATACACATATTTATTGTTTTCTAGCTCTGCAAATAAACAAAGTAAAATAAATTAGACGCAAATTGAAAACGACAAGCTCCATTAATCTACGAAACAAGCTAAACGTCGACACCTTTAAAGAGGAATAAAAGACTAACGTTTTAATTTATCATGAAGTTCACTTTTTACAACATGGAAGAGTCAAACTGTTAGATGGGAATAAAAAAAAAGAAAAGAAAAGAATATTAATATCACAAGAGAGATAACGAATATGGTGTAATCTTGTTCTACAGACATAAAAACCGTCATCAACGTCAATTCACCGATGTAAGAAATGTAACATTTATTTTTGTTGATTTGCTCACATTCATTTTTTTTTGTTGTTGTGTGACTTAATTAAATTTAGTAAATATAAACTCATTTTGAAACATAGTTTACTGCATGCCATTTTCCATTAACATTTTCTGTGAAATTTAATGGAAAAACAATCGCTGGTACAACGGAGACCGTCGATGTGATATTCCGCGGAAAAGTCTTTGTTTTATAATCATTTTACTGTGAAATACATTGGGCCAATAAAGTGAAAATTATTCATGATCAATTGCGCTCTTTCTACCAAATGACACGCCAGATACTTAACTGAGTAATGAGGCCTGTACGGAGACAGTAATTGGCTAGTTATAGGACTCTTCTCAAGCCCCTTCTTAAATTACGAAGTCAACATTTTTTTGGGCATTAGAAGAATTTTCATACTTTTATGGAGAAGTCACTTCTACTTTAATAATTTAAAGACTTTTTGAGGCCCCCTTCCCACGATGTGATAACGCATGCATGTTAACCACTTCAGCCCCGGAAGAATTTACCCCCTTCCTGACCAGCACTGCGTCGCTTTAACTGACAATTGCGTGGCCGTGCGACGTGGCACCCAAACAAAATTTACATCCTTTTTTTCCTTCAAATAGAGCTTTCTTTTGGTGATATTTGATCACTTATGCGGTTTTAATTTTTTGCGCTATAAACAAAAAAGTGCTGACAATTTAAAAAAAAAAGCAATATTTTTTACTTTTTGCTATAATAAATATCCCCGAAAAATATATATAAGAAACATTTTTTTTCTCAGTTTAGGCCGATACGTATTCTTCTACATATTGTTGGTAAAAAAAATCAAAATAAGCGCATATTGATTGTTTTGCGCAAAAGTTATAGCATCTACAATATAGGGGATAGTTTTATGGCATTTTTTTTTTTTTTTATTATTAGTAATGGTGGGGATCAGCGATTTTTATCGCGACTGCGACATTATGGCAGACACATCGGACACTTTTAACACCATTTTGGGACCATTGTTATTTATACAGCGATCAGAGCTATAAAATTGCACTGATTACTGTGTAAATGACACTGGCAGGAAAGGGGTTAAACACTAGGGGGCGATGAAGGGGTTAAGTGTGTCCTAGGGAGTGATTCTAACTGTGAGGGGGCTGGGCAACAAGTGACACAACAGTGATCACTGCTTCCGATCACAGGGAAATGCATTGTTTGCATCTCCCCTGCAGCTCCGTGACACGATTTCGAGACACCGGCGCACATCGAGTGCACGGGTACCTGTACGTTGCTTTGCGCAGCCATGCCATTCTGCCGACGTATATCGCGTTAGCCGGTTGGAAAGTGGTTAAAGTGGTTGTAAACCTCAGACATGAAATATGAACAAAGCATAGTGTGTATAGTGTGTACGTGTCTCAATCCAGAGTACTAAGCTTTATTTTTCTCTGCTGCCCTGTTCCTCTGTAATCTGCATGAGTAACTTCTGACCAGTTGTTTACAAACTAGGATAACATTTTACAATGCTTTATTATAACATTAAAAGCATGGAAAGAACCAATGAAATCTAGTGCGGTACAATATATAAACAACAGTTGAGTACTCTGTAAACGGCCAAAGGCTTGGTGTGAGTAGGTATCCTCTTTGTCCCG
Source organism: Rana muscosa (assembly GCA_029206835.1). Lineage (NCBI taxonomy): Eukaryota > Metazoa > Chordata > Amphibia > Anura > Ranidae > Rana > Rana muscosa. The sequence continues at coordinate 1,242,521,026 of CM055116.1, read as the reverse complement.
ATGCGTTTCAGAAAGATTATGTTCTTTCATCAGGGGCATAGAAGAAGAAGGATGGCAGAATGCCTTCTACAATATAATTAGCATTCATAAGCAACTGTACCTCAAAGGACATATACACAGATTGAGTACTCTGTATACAGTATATTGTACACCAGTGTTTCTTAACCCTTTTTCAGTCAAGGCACCCTTTAAAATTAAAGACAATCCCAAGGCACCCTTTTAAATTATAGACAATCTCAAGGCACCCTTTAAAATTATAGACAATCTCAAGGCACTCTTTAAAATTATGGATAGTTTGAATGTCCGAAGTTACGAGGTTTCTGGAACAAGGTGTTTGCTATGAGATGGAAGGTTTTGGGGATCCCAGTTCCCCACCGACCCAGGATTTTTAAATGACCCGGCTGAGCACATTCCCGGCTCTAAGCAGCGATTGATCCTCTTTATGCTTTTAGCTGCAAAACTTACTATAGCCCATTTCTGGAAAAAGACCTCTCATTATGTAGGCGAAAGGTATCTTGGATGATGCTCAGTGAGCAAATTGCCAGTAACATCATCGATACTACTAAGCGATTTGAGGCTGTCTGGAGTCCCTGGGCCAACTATGTTCATGTGCAGCTATAGGGGTTTTGAACAGGGTTAACTCTCCTCCTGGAAGCCTCATTTCTTTCACTCCTCTCCAGGTTTCTCTCTCTCTTCTTTCTTCCACTTCCCCATCTGTTTTCTCTATTATATTCTTCTCTACTATTTCTGAGGCTCGTCTCGTGGGGGGGGGGGGGTTCTTCTCTTCAAAAAAAGGTTGCAGTTGGTACTCATGATACTTCCCCTTTTGTTGTGTGCATTTGGCATAGTGAATTGCTGGTTTCTTCTAATTGTTCTTGACTTGGGTTGTGTAATGATCCTTCTCGATGCGCTGTACTGCCCAGTAGTGTATTTAGGTTTTGTGCTGCCCTAGGCCTGACTAAACTTGTGCACCCCCTAATTTAAATATGACCCACCCCTTCCTGTCAAGGCCACATCCCTTTCTGTTTAAGACCCGCCCTATAATTTTAAAGTGGGGACACTAGTTCTGAGGGCCTGGGGGGGGGGCAATGGATTCCCTTAATTTGCATAGATTTCCTTTCACTTCCTGTCTGGCTATGGGGCTATAACCCTCCCTTACTCTATGCAAAATGAAAAGTGTTGCCTATAGTTCTACTTTAAGCACAAATTTCTGATAATTTTATGGAGAGGACTAAGAAGATATAATCATGCCAATGGTGCAGCAGAAAACATATAGCACAGTGAGGAAGGTTTGTGGTCCAGCATGATAGGACAGTAAAAATTAGAAGCAGCGCCACCCCCAACCCCCCCACAGTTGAGGAATGCCGGCCGCCTGCATACCGGAAGCAGTGCGGACGCTTTATGGGGGCACTAGACTAATTTGCCTCTTTGCCCAGTCCACCCCATAAGACTGGCGCTACATTAACAGTGTAGCGCAAGCCGGCGGCGACTCTTTCCGTGCTGCAAAGTGCTGCCCTAGGCCTGGGCCTTGTTGGCCTAGGCCAGGATACAGTGTTGGTACTGCCTATACCTAGACCGGACATGGCTTGAGGACATTTAGATGTCAAGTATTCATTTTGTTTTATTTTTTTTCCCCATAATTGTTATGGAAATATGCCTATTATTCAATGTACCGTATATACTTTTTCAGCACATTTTTTGTGCTGAAAATGCCCCCTCGGCTTATACTCAAGTCACCTTTTTGCGCCTGATCTCCTGAACTTTGAGGACCCGGTACCGACCGGCCGTAGGTCCCCTGGACCCCAAACTTGGCACACATGTAGCCTCACTCTTCCTCTATAAGTGTGAAAAGTTTGTTGTCCAGGAGACCTACGACCGGGGAGCACCGATTTTTCAAAGCTGGGCACCCCTTCCAGAGACTCCCATGTTAAACGTCAGTCTAGTCATGGACACAGTGAGGCATGGGCACAGTGAGGCATGGACACAGTGAGGCATGCACATGGACACAGTGAGGCAAAGTGAGGCACAGTGAGGCATGCAGATGGACACCCTAGGCTTATACTCGAGTCAATACGTTTTCCCATTTTTTTGTGGTAAAATTAGGTGCCTCGGCTTATATTCGGGTCAGCTTATACTTGAGTATATATGGTACTTGCAAAAGTCTATGCCAGAGTCGTGGCTGGTGTTTTAATTACAGTACTCTTTGTTCTTTCTGGTGTTTACATTTTCAATAAAAGTGTATTGAAAGTAAAATTATGAATTATCTTGAAGCACCCCATTCTAAAATGCTAAAAATGATTCTACTATTTTTACATAATGCAGCTACATCCACACGTAGGACTCCCAACATTAGAGGTGATTTATGCTTCCAAAGAAAATACACTTTTTCACACCGGTACTGAATAGCATCCCTATGTTTCTCTTCTCTCTCAATTTCTCTCCATCAGTCAGCTAATGTGACCCCAGTGCTGAGGGAGAGAGGCAGGGGAGGGTCAAACAAGGATGCTGTGGAGGCAACAGACATCCTCCTTATCAACTAATGACGTCATTGGTCTTTAGGATGCCAGTGTCTAGAATAGCCTTTTTCATCCAGGGTGCCCAGGCACCCTGGGGTGCCTTGAGGTTTCTTCAGGGGTGCCCCGGGCAAAATGCCTAAAAATTACCCAAAAAATTGTATACAAGGTGGCGGGTGGATGAAGCCTGCCTTTTAGTTACACAAAGTCACAGGTTTTCATTGTGCACCATTATGGGGGTCGAATTAACTGAGTGATGGAGAAAAACTGAGCAAAAAGAGAAACATTGGAATACTAGTCAGTACCAGCTTGCACCTCTAATGTTGGGTGTCCTACGTTTGTGGATGTTACTGCTATTTGTAAAACTATTAGAATAGTTTTTACATTTTAGTATGCAGTGCATCAAGACTGTCCATTATTTTAAAGGGTGCCTAGAGATTGTCCATAATTTTAAGGGGTAACTTGATTGAAAAAAGGTTGAGAAACACTGGTCTAGAAAGGCGTAATGGTGCTTAATGAAAACCCGTGGCTTTCTGTCAATAAAAAGGCAGGCTTGATCCACCTGCTGGCTTATATACAATTTTTCATAATTTTTTTGGCATTTTGCCAAGGCACCCCTGAAGAAACCTAAAGGCACCCCAGGGTGCCTGGGAACCCTGGTTGAAAGACTGCTGTACACCATCTGCAATCCTGACAGACAGGATAAATAAATGGGTATAACAAAATATTTAAACAAAAACTTTAGTGAACTTTGATAAGATTGTTAACGTCACAGCTGAAAAAAAAAAGGCAAGATACAATATGAACAGCATTGCATTGCAAAGTCTTAAAAAAAAAATTAAAACAGCACCATAAATGCCAAACAGGTGATAGATATGAAGGAAGAGGAAATGTACATTTTTAAATCAATAGAGAGATCAACGAAAATGAGGTTGAAATTGTTTCCCGGAGGGCTGTCGGTATGAAGATCTCTCTTCTTGACCATTAGTTTAGGTGAAAAACTGAAAAGACAAAGTAGGTTTAGGCAGCGAGGGAAAAAGATATATACACAAATAAAAAAAGGGCTATTTTTAGGTGCTGCAGGAGACAAGCAGTCAAGACAATTCATTGTCTAACTAGGGAGAAGTATGGAAAGGTGATACCTCATGCCTTTGGCACTGACTCAGCGTTGACCATTAAGCAATACATGATGAAAAAATAAAAGTTTTGGTTTTAAGAAGTGGGTACAAAGGGAATAAGGAAGGGTTGGGAAACCCTGGGGTCCAACCCGTTCCTTCCTGGTACAAACATGCAAAATGGCATTGGGCCACTTTTATTGGTGGCCATGGTAAAAGGTTGTTGTTCCTAATGTTTTTTTGGGACACACCTTTTCACATCTTCCAGCATTACTTTTTTCTGTTGCTTTTGGCATTCAGGCACATGATATTTCTTGTTCAATGTTTTTATTGAAATTTTCAGGAATGTGACAGTAATGCCGCGTACACACGATCAGAAATTCCGACAACAAAACCATGGATTTTTTTCCGACGGAATGTTGGCCCAAACTTGTGTTGCATACACACGGTCACACAAATCTTGTCAGAAATTCCAAACATCAAGAACGCGGTGATGTACAAGACGTACGACGAGCCGAGATCAATGAAGTTCAATAGACAGTTCGGCTCTTCTGCTTGATTCTGAGTATGTGTGTTTTTTTGTTCGTCGGAATTGCATTCAGACTATCGGAATTTCCGACAAGAACTTTTGTTGTCAGAAAATTTGAGAACCAGCTCTCAAATTTTTGTTGTCGGAAATCCCGACAGCAAATGTTCGATGGAGCCTACACACGGTCGGAATTTCCGACAAAAAACTCACATCGAACATTTGTTGTCAGAAATTCCGATTGTGTATACGCGGCATAAGTGTACAAACATTCCAATGGGATAAGTATAAACATTAATATAAGAAAGATCAGTCGGTTGAACTTAAACAAATCAATAAAGGATTAAAACAGTTAGTTCTTAAAGTGATTGTAAACCCTCCCCCGGAAGTTACACCTACAGGTAAGCCTAGATTAAGGCTTACCTGTAGGTGTTTGAAATATCTCCTAAACCTACACGGTTTAGGAGATATTTGGCGAAAGGTATACACCGTTGTCTACGGCGCGTGCGCGCCATAGACATCAGCGCAGGCGCAGTGAAAATCCCATTCATAAAACCGACAAGGCCGCATTTGACGGCTCTCGCGTGCATGCGCAGAGTGAAGTATTCGCCGCTCCGGCCAATCACAGCGCTGGAGCGGCAATACCCAGAAGTAACCTTTCGGAGAGATGACTGCGGCAGGAGGGGGAGACGTGGACAGCTTTGGGGGTTTCGATCTAAGGTAAGTACTGCATAATGAGCTAGTATGCTAGCCATACTAGCTCATTATGGCTTTGTCTTGCAGGTGGTTAGTTTTAAAAAAAATATATTTTTGGGTTTACAACCACTTTAAAAAGGACTCAAACAGAGGGACTCCGATAGTCCATGAGAAATGTCAAATATGCCTCTGGTCCACCCGACCACCCCTAATGGGAACAAACTGTGGATGGGTGGGGGCACATCCGACAAGTTGCAATTCAGAACTTGTTTAAAAATGCAAGTGTGGCATAAGAGACACGGAGGTACAGAGTTAACAGGGAACCCTCGCCTATCAACTGTCTAAAGGAACAGTCATGTAAGCGGACATGCCCTCGACAAGTCTGGGTCGAGATAAGAGGGTTTGTGGGGGCGTGCCACATATACCACCGCCTATCATTATGAAACATTTTAGGGTGTAAAAGTATCAATCAATAATGTAGGGTAAATTGGTAAGTGTCCAACCTCATTAACGGCTAATAACTTTGGGAGTAAAAGGATATCCCATTAAAATGCACTGCAAGATTGAGGATAGAGTAGAAAAAGGGGGGTAAAATAGGGAGAACCGGATGTGTGCCAGATTAGGGTACCACTAAAAGTTATAGGCACCGGGTGCCTCCGTATGCAGCCTGAGGCACATGATATTTCAGAGCGACAAAAGAAGTTGATGCTGGAAGACTTCTCTCAGCCAAACGCTATTATTGCAGGTAGACAAAAAAGGTGCCACTGCCCCCATCTGTAACTGACCATTGCAGTAGGCAGCATTGGAAGGCTACATAGGTATAAACAGGACCAAGGATAAATCCAAGGGAAAAAACCAAGCTTACTTACCGACTGGCTCACAGACAACCAAATGAACCTGTCTAACAGTATGTGCTAAAAACAGGGGTTTAGTCTGCACGCATTTGCAAATGCATGCGTAAGCCACAGAGCCACACCACGGCACCCTGGTATCTGTGGTCCTAACGCTATATTTTAAGTGTCTCCACAATGGAAGCACATGCATTCTGATGGATAGGTGAGTGGGGGTGGACTGAAGGGGAGCCCACCCCTTCTTAAAGGTACAGGAGCACACTGAGCACCCAGCAAGTAGCTCAATGGCTGCAAAGGTGACAGTGTGTTGTCTGAACAATATAAACGACAGTTAGACAAAAAAGGTAGCTACACTAAATGGTACTATGGTAAAAGTATGTGAACAGCTGTCCATCGCACATTTCTGAGCTTGTTGGACATCCAGCTCCAAAACCTTGGGTGTTAATACAGAGTTGTCGTCTCCCCCCCCCCGCCCTTTTCTTTTCTGGGAAGTCTTAACTCAAAATTTTGGAGTATGGCCTCGTACACACGACCGATTTTCTCGGCAAGAACCAGCAAGAAACTTGCTGGCAGAGAGGTCTTGCCGAGTAAATCGGTCGTGTGTACGCTGCTAGCGTGTTTCTCGTCGAGAAAACCGACAAGAAACCTCGACGAGAAAATAGAGAACCTGCTCTCTATTTTCTCGTTGAGATTCTCCTCGGCGTGTTTCTCGACGAGAAAAGTGAGTGTGTGTACACTTACCTGTCCGCCCGGAAGCCCGCGCATGTTCGAAATGAATTTGACGCATGCGCGGTAGCTTCCTAGGCATACGTAGGGTGTACCAAGATGGCGGCGACGGCATCGAATGTGACGAGCGCATGCTCGACGTAGTCGATGACATCACCGCGTACACTCCTTTCAAAGAACCGCGGGTTCTTTGAAACGAACGTGTGTACACACGGCCGGGACAAGTTTCTTGTCCAAGAATCTCGTCGAAAAAAACGACATGTTTTTCTCAACGAGAATCTCGGCCGTGTGTACGAGGCCTATGTCTGTGAGAACTTGTGCCCATTCCGCAAAAAGAACATTTATGAGGTCAGATATTGAAGCTGAATGAGAAGATCTGGCTTACAACCAACATTCCAATCCTTCCCAAAGGTGTTCAGTAGGGTTAACCACTTCACCCTCTTCCTGCCCAAGTCAATTTTCAGCTTTCAGCGCTGCCACACTTTGAATGACAGTTGCACGTTCATGCAACACTGTACCCATATAAAAATTTTTGCTTTTTTTCACACAAATAGAGCTTTGTTGGTAGTATTTAATCACCACCAGGTTTTTATTTTTTGCTAAATAAATAAAAAAATAGACAGAGCAATTTGATAAAAAAAAATAAAAATTCTTTCTGTTCTAAAATTTAGCTGGAAAGGTATAGAGTCCACAAACTATGGTATATATCGGAAAATCAACTAGTCCTGATGTACTGACGGCCTATTTCATTTCTTGAGGCCTGAAAATGCCAAGACAGTACAAATATCCCCCAAATGACCTATTTTTGGAAAATAGGCAGTCAAATGTATTTAGTAAAAGGCATGGTCAGTTTTTTTTAAAGTTGTAATTTTTTGTCACAATTTTGTGGAAAATTAAGAAATTTTTCAAAAATTGTTTCTTTCACAATTTTTTTTTTACATACTGTCACCAGTGCAGTACAGCGTCATCATATAACTGGTGTGGTGGTGATCAGGGACACTGACTAGTGATGACCTAGGATAACTTTACTATAGGCAGGGTGGGAAGGTGTTAAAGTCAGGGGTCTGTGAAAGCCACTCAAGTCACTTCAGTCCATACCAAACTGGTGAAACCGTGTCTTTATGGGGCTGCCATCCGTGGTCCTGGGGACCTCCGGGCCCCTTACAAAAAAACAATAAAAAAAAAAAAAAAGGGGGGTTGCCATCCGGGCCCCTGGGGACCTCCGGACCCCTTACAAGTGTACTGCCTGTACCCCCCTGATGGCGGCCCTGCCTTCCAGCCACAAATATGTGGAGACCTGACCATCACACCTACAGTATATGTGTTTGTTGGACATCCCATTTCAATCTATAGGCAATAATAAGTCCCCCATTTACAGCCTTTACTCTTCTGGGAAGGGTTTCCATAAGATTATGAATTGTGTCTGTGAAACATTGTTCCCATTCAGCCAAATGAGCTGATTTGAGAGGTCAGGCACTGATGTTGCAGAAAAAGAACTGGCTCACAATTTATGTCTATATCTTATCTCTTATGTCTTTGAACCCTAAGCCACAATATACTTTTTTCTTTCTTGGGTTTAGTTATCTACTCTAACAAGTTTTGAAAAAAATGCTAACATTTTTGATTTTCTTATATAACTACATTTTTTGAAAGGGGAACTTAACTGTATTGGAGCAGCACAAACTGAAAACACTATTTACTTTATTTATTTTTAATATCTACCTGCCCCTGGAAGATTGTGCCCCCTTCATGACCAGGGCATTTTTTGCTATTCGGCACTATACTACTTTAACTGGTAATTGCTTGATCATGCAAACTGTAACCAAATGAAATTTATATGTTTATCTTCACGAAAATAGAACTTTCTTTGGCGGTATTTGGCCTGTTTTTTTTTTTTAATAAAAAATCCCAATAAGTGTATATTGGTTTGTGTGAAAGTTATAGCATCTACAAATCATGGTATATAGCAGTGATGGTGAACCTTGGCACCCAAGAGGTTTTGGAACTACATTTACGATGATGCTCAATTACACTGCAGAGTGCATGAGCACCATGGGAAATGTAGTTCCAAAACATCTGGGGTGCCAACGTTTGCCATCACTGGTATATAGACTAGAATGTTTGTTTATTTTTATACTAGTAATAGAGGTGATCAGCGACTTATAGTCTGACACTAACCGGGGCATTGGGTGGGAACTGACTAGCTGACACTGACATCACCGGTGACACTAATACAGTGTTCAGTGCTAATACTATACACTGTCACTGTACTAATGACACTGACTGGGAAGGAGTTAACATCTAGGGGCAATCAGGGGATTGACTGTGTGCATAACAATGTGTAATTTGTGAATTATGCGCTGCTTTACTAATCGATGTGACTGATTTTTATCCCTGCTCCACGTCACTACTCTGTGTACAGAGCCCTGTGTTGTTAGTAAACACAGGCAGGGCTGCTGTTAGAAATCATGGGGCTCCATACAGCCTACCTAGCAGTGCCACCCCAGTCTGGGTGGGTGTGTAGGTGTAAATGTATGACCCTTTATGCACATGGCCAGAATACCCGTGTGAATGAGGTCTTAATTATGTTCTTACAATTGTTTTACATTTTTTAAACATTTTTAATAGACCTGACGGAACGGCGAGGGGGGGGGGGGGTGGGGGGATTGGTGAAATATCAGGGGTCTAAACAGATCCCTGATTTCTCACTTTTGAGACAGAGAAAGTGATTGAGGACACAAATCCCCAATCCTTTCTCTGCAGCCTCAGCTGCTACAGAATGAATGAACAGGTAGCACTCTATACAGAGGCTCCCTATTCATTCACAAGCTGAAGCATAAAAAACACAGGAACGAGAGGGCACACACAGATGATCCTTGGCTGGAGAGGGAGTGATTAGAGCAGCAGAAGGGGGGCCATTCCCTAGAAAACAATCCCCCTGTGGCTCCCCCTGCAGCAGCTGACAGTCTGCAGCAGGGAGAGGAGGAGAAGCTAACTGTACTGCAGGGGGTGGGAACTGCCTGCACCATAAAGTTGCCCAGGTCCCCCTGTTGAACTGATGGAGCTTGGGACCAATGCAGGATGGCCAATGCTACCGCCTTATTAGTGGCCCTAAGCACAGGGCTCTATACTGTAATTCACTAAGCCAATCAGCAGGTCCCAGCCATAAATCATTGGCATGATGACTGACTTGTGCTGTACCGAACCACCCAGAAATGCCAGATCACGCCCCACCGCTGTATATGTGCATGTTTGGCATCTGCAAGTGGATATAAGCAAGCTTATAGGGAAGCTGCCATTCCTTATTTATTTTAATTTTTTTGGAGGTGCAGGGTCCAGGGCTGTCATTCTCGCTCTGTGGACATTCACATGTAAACAGCCATGGCTGCCACTTAGTAAACAAAAGCATGCATATTTTTCCGTGGCCCGTGCCAGCAGTTGACTTTTGTGCTCCGTGAAATACTCCAATCCTTTTTCTCTTTGTTCATCCTTAGATAACCAGGCTTCATAAATCTTTCACAACAAAACTACAAAAATATTGATTTGCCAGCCTCTGATGCAGCTCCTGCATGAAAATGGAAAAAAATGATGCTTATCAAACCATTCTTTATGTGACAATTCGTGTACCAATCTGTTAATCCCTGGCATTATAAAGCTGAATTGTCCACAGTTTATCTGGGTCTCTAGCATGCGATGGGTATTACTTTTATTTCCCTCTCTTGCCGTTTTATGAGCATTCAGTGAAGGCGCTGACATACAACAAGTTCATCATGGAGCCAAGATTATTGCTTACAATTCCTGACAATTTTGAAGAGACTATTGACTGCATCTATCAAGAGGATTCAGCTCCCTACCACATACATAGGACTGTGCTGCTAAAGTTTTGTCCTTTTGACATTTAGTATATCAAAACTTTTTGCATTTAGAGGTGGGGTTGTTTTTACATTTTGTAAGGATTTGGATGAATATGATTTTTTTTTAATTTGCATAGCAATATACCCAGTAAAAATATATGTACCTCTGTTCTGTGCAAGTTGGGAAAAACAATATGTTATCAGGTAGGGTTGCACTGATACCGGTATCGGTGCCGATACTAAGCATTTGCATGAGTATTTGTGCAAATCCTCTGATAGCTGAAAGAGATGAGCCTGAAAGTATCGGTTTCTGGTAGCAGCGGGATTCCCCTACTGACAGCTGAAATTTAAAAAAAAAAAAGCCGCAAAATTATCGGTTGTAAGGAGCGGGGCTGCCGTGTCCTTAACAACCGATGACTCATTCAGTTTTCAGTGGGGTTCCCCTGTTGACAGCTGAAGTGTAAAGGAAGTCCAAGCAACTGTAGCTGTAGAAAAAAAAAAAAGTAGCCAGGCAATGTTTATTAACAATATTGCTCAACAGCTGAAACAGAAAGATAAAAAGAAACATTGTTTATTTTTGTATGTCTCTGTTCATTCATCTACAGATCAAAGGGATGGGCTTCAATCTGCAGATTAAGTCAGTTTAAAGCAACCTGTCAAGTAAAAAAAAAAAAGGGTTTGTTTTTTATTAAAACTTCCTCTATTTAAACCCATTATTAACCCTTTATTTACTTGAATCAACCTTAATGAACTCCTTATTCTCCTTCTCAATGTAATTATTTTCCTGCTGACTTTTTTTGTTAATTTCTATTTAACCACTTAAGACCCGGACCATTTTGTTACTAAAGGACCAGGCCCCTTTTTGCGATTTGGCATTGCAACGCTTTAACTGACAATTGCGCGGTCGTGCTCCCAAACAAAATTGACGTCCTTTTTTTCCCACAAATAGAGCTTTCTTTTGGTGGTATTCGATCACCTCTGCGGATTAAATTGTTTGCGCTATAAACAAAAATAGAGCGTCAATTTTACTTTTTGCTAAATAAATATATAAAAAAATTTTTTTCCTCAGTTTAGGCCGATACGTATTCTTCTACATATTTTTGGTAAAAAAAAAATCGCAATAAGCGTATAGTGATTGGTTTGCGTAAAAGTTATAGCGTTTACAAAATAGGGGATAGTTTATGGCATTTTTATTAATATTTTTTTTTACTACTAATGGCAGCGATCTGCAATTTTTATCGTGACTGCGACATTATGGGAGAAAAAGAAACCCTGGACTGCCGCACTCTGTATAGACAGTTATTTATTCCAAAATTTCAGGTAAAAAATCCAAATTCAAAATAAATCCATAAATCCAAAACAACAAATGCAGATGGTGTGCATGCAGGGAAGGGTGGCTAACGCGTTTCACGTCACGAATTGACGCTTACTCATAGCTATGAGTAAGCATCAATTCATGACGTGAAACGCGTTAGCCACCCTTCCCTGCATGCACACCATCTGCATTTGTTGTTTTGGATTTATGGATTTATTTTGAATTTGGATTTTTTACCTGAAATTTTGGAATAAATAACTGTCTATACAGAGTGCGGCAGTCCAGGGTTTCTTTTTCTCCCATGCATCAGTGCAGAGCCAGCACCTGTGTGAGTGACCGGGCGGAAGCAGCTATTTGGTGAATTCTCAAGCTTTTGAGCGGTACGTTTTTCCTTTCGACTGCGACATTATGGCGGACACATCGGACACTTTTGACACATTTTTGAGACCATTGTCAATTTTACAGCGATCAGTGCTATAAATATGCACTGATTACTGTGAAAATGACACTGGCAGTGAAGGGGCTAAGCTCTAGGTGGCGCTGTAGGGGTTAAGTGTGCCCTAGTGAGTCATTCTTACTGTAAGGGGCGTGGCTTGGCGTGACACGTCACTGATCGTTGTTCCCTATGACAGGGAACAGACGATCACTGACATGCCACTAGGAAGAAGGGGAAAGGTTTGTTTACACTTACCTCTCCCCGTTCTTCAGCTCTGTGACCCGATCGTGGGACACCGGCGGCGATCGGGTCCGTGGGTCCAGCGGGCGTGGTCATGGAGCTTCGGACCGGGTCACGAGCACGGCGCTGGCGGCGCATGCGCGACCCGCGGCTGGGATCTTAAAGCGGACGTACCTGTACGCCCATGTGCTCAGCCGTGCCATTCTGTCGACGTATATTGTCGTGCGGCGGTCCTTAAGTGGTTAATAAACTATTAATATTTTTTTTTTTTTATGTTTTGCTTTGTTCATTAAAATTTTTACACCTTTAACATATATTTACACAATTTGCCAGCCTCTGATGCAGCTGCTGCATTAAAATGGAAAACAAGTGATACTTATCAAACCATTCTTTATGTGTCAATTTGTGTAGTTAATCCCTGGCATTATAAAGCTGAATTGTCCACAGTTTATCTGGGTCTCTAGCATGCGATGGGTAAGGTATCACTTTTATTTCCCTTTCTTGCCGTTTTATGAGCATTCAGTGAAAGCGCTGACATACAATAAGTTCATCATGGAGCCAAGATTATTGCTTAGAATTCCTGACAATTTTGAAGAGACTATTGACTGCATCTATCAAGAGGATTCAGCTTCCTGCCACATACATAGGACTGTGCTGCTAAAGTTGTGTCCTTTTGTCATTTAGTATATCAAAACTTTTTGCATTTAGAGGTGGGGTTGTTTTTACATTTTGTAAGGATTTGGCTGAATATGAATATGATTTATTTTTATTTTTTATTTGCATAGCAATATACCCAGTAAAAATATATGTACATCTGTTCTGTGCAAGTTGGTAAAAACGATATATGTTATCAGGTAGGGTTGCACCAATACTGGTATCTGTGCCGATACTAAGCATTTGCACAAGTATCAGTACTCGTACAAATCTTCTGATGCCTGATACTTTCAGGCTCAATTCTTTCAGCTGTCAGTGGGATTCCTCCACTGACAGCTGGAAAAAAAAAGCCGGCAATTATCGTTTTTTAAGGAGCGGGGATGCCGTGTCCTTAACAACCGATGACTCATTCAGTTGTCAGTGGGGTTCCCCTGTTGACAGTTAAAGTGTAAATAAAGTCCCGGCAATTGGAGCTGCCCAAAAAAAAAAAAGCAGCCCGGAAATGTTATCAACAAAATTGCTCAGCAGCTGAAACAGAAAGATAAAAAGAAACATAGGTTTCTTTTTGTATCTTTCTGTTTATTCATCTGCAGATCAAAGGGATGAACTTCAATCTGCAGACAAAGTCAGTTTAAAGTGATTGTAAAGTTTTGCTTTAATAAAATATAAAAAAAAATAAACATGTTATACTTACCACCTCTGTGCAGTTGGTTTTGCACAGAGCAGCCTGGATCCTCCTCTTCTCGGGTCCCTCTTCGCTGGTCCTGGCCCCTCCCTCCTGACAAGTGCCCCCATAGAAGGCTTCTGGTCTATGGGGGCACTTGTCAGGCACCTGAGACGAGTCAGAGCTCCATGTATCCATTCAGACACAGAGCCCCGTGCCAGCCCGCCCCCTCTCTCCCCTGTTTGGCTAACTGATTTTGACAGCCGCGGGAGCCAATGGCGCCGTGGCTGTGCCCCAGATAATCAGAGGGAGAGTCCCAGATGGCTGAGGGAATCATGGACATCGCTGGATAGAGAAGGGGTTCAGGGTAAGTATTAGGGGTGCTGGGGCAGCTGCTACACACAAATGTTTTTTTTTATCTTAATGCATAGAATGCATTAAAATAAAAAACCCTTTGCCTCTTTTGCTCCTTTAAAGCAACCTGACAAGTAGAAAGATTTTTTTTTTGTTTTTTATTAAATGTTCCTCTATTTATCTCCCTTATTAATCCTTTATTTACTTGAACCAGCTTTAACTTCTTATTCTCCTTCTCCATTTAAAGCGGAGTTCCACCCAAAATTGGAACTTTCGCTTAAACCACTCCTCGCCCCCTTACATGCCACATTTGGCATGTAATTTTTTTTGGGGGGGGAGTGGGGGCTTCGGTAGGAGTGGGACTTCCTGTCCCACTTCCTCCTTCCGCCCAGGGCCCGCTTAGGTGACTCGTCATATCGCCTTAGGCGGGCCCCTCCCTGTAGGCGATCACCTGGGACACGTGACAGGTCCCAGGCAATCGCCTGTCCACTCAGATTGCGCAGCACCGCTCTCGCATGCTCAGTGAGTGCCCAGCCGTGAAGCCTAAAGCTGTCACAGCCAGGTGCCCACAGTAGGAATGGAGGCGCCAGCGGAGAGAGGGGGGAGAGGAGCGAAGCTCCGTTCGGCCGCGTCGCTGGAGAGTGGAGCAGGTAAGTGTCTGTTTATTAAAATCCAGCAGCTCTACTTTTTTTGTAGTTGCTGACTTTTAGTAAACATAAAAAAGGCTGGAACTCCCCTTTAATTGTTTTCAGGTTGATATTTTTTTTTGTTAATTTTTTTATTTTAATTCCAATAAGTATAAAGACGTACAATTAACATCTTAACACAGCATCCGTATTTTAAGCATATTACATATAGAACTTACAAAATATGAAGAGCATATTATGTTCTCAGTTGGATGTTTCTAGGATGCTCTGAGGTTTATAACTTTATTTATGTAAAACTAAAACTGAGTATAACGAGAGAACATAGTTATACTATAAACAGAATTAAAATAAAAGAAATGAGGAAGAGAAAAGAACATCATATAGGTGCACAGTCCAGTATATTTAAAATGGAGTGTGATCACCATGTTATTACTTGACATAACCTTTACTACTCATTTTATACCATTCAGTCCACTGTTTCCAACGGGAACTCATCACTTGGTAGTTAGGTTACCCTGTGCTACTGCAAACATTAACTCATAAGTGGCGTAGGTGTTATGCCGTGTACACACGATAGGTTTTACCGATGAAAACAGTCCGATGGACTTTTCTCATCGGACAAACCGATCTTGTATGGGCCCCATCGGTCTTTTTTCCATCGGTGAGAAAAAATAGAACATGTTTTAAATTTATCCGATGGGAAAAAAAAACGATAGCAAATTCTGATCATCTGTGTGGAACTCCATCGGACAAAAAACCCACGCATGCTCAGAATCAAGTCGACGCATGCTCAGAAGCATTGAACATTTTTCTCGGCTTGTCAGAGTGTTTTACGTCACGGCGTTTGGGACGGTCAGATTTTTGACTGATGGTGTGTAGGCAAGACTAATGGAAGTCAGTTTCATCGGATTTCCGATGGAAAAATCCATCGGATTAGAATCCATAGGAAATCCGATCGTGTGTACAGGGCTTTAGTCGTCTTAACTACAGAGGGCGTTCTTTGGTCCCTCCAGTGTCTCATTATTGACAACCTACCTAGCGCTAAGAAGAATGTCTGTTACTATGACTCTTGAAGCCACTGGGATGTAGTCTATTCCTATTGATAAGATGGCCATGCCAGCAGATAGAGGTACCTGTATCCCTATGATTCATGAAATTAATCTAAATATTCTAGACCAAAAAAACATGTATAGCTGGACATGTCTACAATATATGATACAGCGTGACACTAAATCCGCAGTTCCTCCAACAGAGTGGGAAAGTCTGAAAGTTGAATTTTGAGATTTTAAAGGGTGTCAAATACCAACGTAGCAGTATTTTGTGGGTTAATTCCCATAAATGAACACTCTTTGTCACTGCATATGTAGTGTGAAGTGCTTTTTGCTATTGTTCTGTGGTATAAGACGTACCCATGTCTTGTTTCCATGCTTTAACCACTTCAGCCCCGGACCATTTGGCTGGCCAAAGACCAGGCTACTTTTTGCGATTTGGCACTGCGTCGCTTTAACTGATAATTCTGAATTCACAAAATCCATAGCCATTAATCGCTTGCCGACCGCCGCACGACTATTTACGTTGACAGAATGGCACGGCTGCGCAAATGGGCGTATATATGGCGCGGTCGTGCGACGTGGCTCCCAAACAAAATTGACATCCTTTTTTTCCCAAAAATAGATCTTTTCTTTTGGTGGCATTTGATCAACTCTGCGGTTTTTATTTTTTGTGCTATAAACAAAAATAGAGCGTCAATTTTGAAAAAAAATCTATATTTTTAACTTTTTGCTATAATAAATATCCTCAAAAAAAATATATATATTTTTTCCTCAGTTTAGGCCGATACGTATTCTTCTACATATTTTTGGTAAAAAAAATCGCAATAAGCGTTTATTGATTGGTTTGCGCAAAAGTTGTAGCGTCTACAAAATAGGGGATTGTTTTATGGCATTTTTATTAATATTTTTTTTTTTACTAGTAATGGCGGCGATCAGCCATTTTTATTTGCGACATTATGGCGGACACATCGGACACTTTTGACACCACTTTGGGGCCATTGTCATTTTTACAGCGATCAGTGCTATAAAAATGCACTGATTACTGTAAAAATGACACTGGCAGTGAAGGGGTTAACCTGTGGGGGGTGCTGAAGAGGTTAAGTGTGACCTAGGGAGTGATTCTAACTGTTAGGGGGCGTGGCTTGCCGTGACACGTCACTGATCGCTGTTCCCGATGAGAGGGAACAGACGATCAGTGACATGTCACTAGGAAGAACGGGGAGATGTTGTGTTTACACTGACATCTCCCCGTTCTTCAGCTCCGTGACATGATCATGGGACACCGGCGGACATCGAGTCCGCAGGTCCCGCGGGCACGGTCACGGAGCTCGCAGCAAGGTTGCTTGCGCGCCGGCGTGCGTGCATGACCACACGGCGGCAGTTTAAAGGGGACGTATATATACGCCCATTTGCGCAGCCGTGCCATTCTGTCAACGTAAATACTGTAGTCGTGCGGCGGTCGGCAAGCTATTAATGGCTATGGATTTTGTGAATTCATTTTTGTTATTCAAGATGTTGTAGAATAACGAGATACCTTTGATATTAGTGGAGGGATTGTGAGATATAGAACTACTCTCCAATGTCTCCATGGAAGTAGAGTAGAGGTATGAGGATTAGTATGAAGAAAATTAGTAATTTGGAGGAATCTGTATTGGTCATGGTCTTCTATGCCATATTCTAATTGTATGGCCCTAAATGTTTTTGGTGTAGAGCCCACAGTAGGGCCTCTATTACCTTTATACCTTTAGCTACCCAATGTGTTATGTGTAAGTCTGGAATGATCAAGGGTATGCTAGAGATGGTAAGTGAAAGGGTTTTTGTTACTGCATAGTTGAGAGAGTCTTCCATGCTTGTAGTGTGGCCATTATAGTAGAGGATAGAGCTGTATTTATATGCCAGCCTCTGATGCAGCTGCTGCATTAAAATGGGAAACAAGTGCATTTATATAACAAGATCATATGCTATACAAAACATCCCCATTTTTTTTTTTAAAAGCTATTTTTTTTTTATCAGTTTAGACCGATATGTATTCTTCTACATATTTTTGGTAATAAAAATCACAATAAGTGTATATTGATTGGTTTGCGCACAAACTATAGCATCTACAAAATAAGGGATAGATTTATGGCATTTTTTTCATTATTTTTTTTTTACTAGTGATGGCGGAGATCTGCAATTTTTATCAGGACTGCGACATTATTGCGGACATATCGGACACTTTTGACACATTTTTGGGACCGGTGCTATAAAAGTGCACTGATTACTGTATAGGCAGGGAAGGGGTTAACACTAGGGGGTGATGAAGGGGATAACCGTGTTCCCTAGTGTGTGTTCTAACTGTGGGGGGAGGGGACTGACTATAGGAGATGACAGATCGTGATTCCTAGCTATTAGGAACTCACAATCTGCCTCTCCTCTTTTCACAGAACAGGGATGTGTGTGTTTACACACATTCACACAAACGTCCCTGTTCTTCCTCTCGTGCCCACGATCGCACATGACCAGCGTTCATCGCGACCGCCGGCCACGAGCATCGGCACCCCCGGAGTGCAGTGGTTAAGTAGTACATGTCCTACTCCACCCGCTGTCCTTGAAGCTACTAGTTTTCTAAACGCACATCTTGCCCTTTTTCCTTGCCATAAATCTCTATTTATCAAGGGTTGGGCGTTAAGGAGCGGGACCGCCATGTCCTTAAAGCGGTTGTATACCCGCTGACTTTTTTTTTTTTACACCTGTAAAGGAAAAGACATAATGAGCTAGTATGCACTGCATACTAGCTCATTATGAAATACTTACCTTAGAACGAGGCGTCGGTGTCAATCCCGGTCCACGCCGAGGCAGCTGACATTATGCCTCGGCGTGTCTTCTGGGTATCGCGGCTCCAGCGCTGTGAGTGGCTGGAGCCGCAATGTCGTCACTCACGCGCATGCGCACGGAAGACTTCTTTCTGGCAAGGTCCAGCGTCCGCCGGGCCTTCAGCCGAGAATCCCCTGTGCGCATGCGCCGCTGCATTCAGCGGCGGCTTGCGAGGGGAATATCTCCTAAACCGTAAAGGTTTAGGAGATATTTTTTTTTACCTACAGGTAAGCCTTAGTATAGGCTTACCTGTAGGTAAAAGTAAAAAAAAAGACTATACAACCGCTTTAACAACCGATGACTTACTCATCTGTCAGTGGGGTTCCCCCGTTTACAGCTGAAGTGTAAACGAAGTCCCAGCAATTGTAGCTGCCAATAAAAAAAAACAAAAATCAACCGGGTAGTGTTTATCAACAACATTGCTCAGCCGCTGAAACCGAAAGATAAAAAGAAAAATCGTTTATTTTTGTATCTTTCTGTCTATTTATCAAGGGATAACCTTCAATCTGCAGATGAAGTCAGTTTAACCACTTAAGGACTGGGCCTATTTTCCAAACTTGTTTACAAGCTAAAATCATTTTTTTTGCTAGAAAATTACTTTGAACCTCCAAACATTATATTTTTTTCTCAGACACCCTAGAGAATAATATGGCGGTTGTTGCAATACTTTATGTAACACCGTATTTGCACAGTGGTCTTATAAGCACACTTTTTTTGGCAAAAAAATACACTTTATTTAATTAAAAATAAGACAACAGTGAAGTTAGCCTAATTTCTTGTATAGTGTGAAAGATAATGTTACACCGAGTGAATTGATACCCAACATGTCAAACTTTAAAATTGCGCCCGCTCGTGGAATGGCGACAAACTTTGACCCATAAAAATCTCCATAGGCAACGTTTAAAACTTTCTACAGGTTACCAGTTTAGAGTTACAGAGAAGGTCTTTTGCTAGAATTATTGCTCTCGCTCTAAAAATCGTGGTGATACCTCACATGTGTGGTTTGAACACCGTTTTAATATGCAGGTGCAACTTATTTATTTTACTTTTTATTTTTACACTGTCCTTTTAAAATAAAAAAAATTGGGGTCACTTTTATTCCTATTACAAGGAATGTAAACATCCCTTGTAATAGAAAAAAAGCACTTCTATTTTTATAAATTATTATTAATTAAAACTTTTTGTTTTCTTTGTTCATTAAACTTTTTACACCTTTAACATATATTTACACATTTTACATTGAAAAAAGCGTAAAAAATATATATTTATAAATAACTTTTCAATGCTTTGTGCCATTTCTGATAGCTGAAGTGTAAACAAAACAGTTGCAGTAGGTATCGTTAATTGGTATCGGCGTGTACTAAAAAAATAACTATTGGTACTCATACGTAAAAAGAATGGTATCGGTATTGGTTGAATGCTTTTCATGAATTTAAAAATGAATATTCAAAATTTGACCACTAGATGGTGCTAAGTATCAAAGGAATATCCTATGATACTTGGCTCCATCTGATGGCCAAAAGCAAAACAAATAATGCTATTAGGTTATTTTCTGTGCTGGTTGAATGTACAGTACTTCATGGATTTACAAAAGATATCACATGGTCACATTTTGTAAGGATCTGGATGGATATAATCCTGGGTGTCTTTACTACCATGATCACACTTAGGGGTGCATTAAAAAATAAAATAAAGTATAGCAAATACACCCAGTAAAAATACATGTATATCCGTTCTATATGAATTGGTAAAAATATATGCTATTAGGTTATTTCCTGTTCTGGTTGAATGCTTATCATGGATTACATTTTTTTTACCACATTTGGCCACTAGATGGCGGTAAGTTTTACAGACATGTTACTTAGCTCTATCTAATGGCCTGAATAAAAAAAAAATGTATTAGGTTATTTTCTGTGCTGGTTAAATGTATTTCATGTATTTAAAATAGAAGATACCACATTTGGACAACAATTTTTGTCAGTTTTTTTTCCCACAAATAGAGCTTTCTTTTGGTGGTATTGGATCACCACTGTGGTTTTTATTTTTTGCATTATAAACAAAAAAATGACAGACAATTTTTTAATAAAAAAAACAATATTTTGTACTTTTTGTACATATCCAACAAAAAAAAATTATAAAAAAAATCAAATGTCTTCACAAATTTAGCCCAATATGCATTCTGCTACTTATTTTTTGTAAAAAAAATCCCAAGAAGCGTATATTAACCGCTTCAATACAGGGCATTTTCACCCCCTTCCTGCCCAGACCAATTTTTAGTTTTCAGCGCTGTCGCACTTTGAATGGCAATTGCGCGGTCGTGGGACGTGGCTCACAAACAAAATTGACGTCCTTTTTTTTCCACAAATAGAGCTTTCGTTTGGTGGTATTTGATCATCTCTGCGGTTTTTATTTTTTGCGCTATAAACAATAGAATAGCGACAATTTTGAAAAAAACACAATATTTTTTACTTTATGATTTAATAAATATCACAATTTAAAAAAATAGAAACATTTTTTTCCCTCAGTTTAGGCCGATATGTGTTCTTCTACATATTTTTGGTAATAAAAATCGCAATAAGCGTATATTGATTGGTTTTCGCAAAAGTTATAGCGTCTACAAAATAGGGGATAGTTTTATGGCATTTTTATTTTTTTAATTTTTTTTTACTAGTAATGGCGGTGATCTGCGATTTTTATTGTGACCGTGACATTGCGACGGACATATCGGACACTTTTGACACATTTTTGGGACCATTCACATTTATACAGCAATTAGTGCTATAAAACTGCACTGATTACTGTGTAAATGTGACTGGCAGGGAAGGGGTTAACACTAGGGGGTGCTGAAGGGGTTAAATATGTTCCCTATTGAGTGATTCTAACTGTAGGGGGCGGGGACTCACAAGGGGAGGAGACCGATCTGTGTTCCTCTGTACTAGGAACACACATCAGTCTCCTCTCCTCTGACAGGAGGTGGATCTGTGTGTTTGAAGTCCTCCCATGATCACGGGCAACCCCTAGACAGCCGGGAAGCCCAGGACATCATTTGACTATGGGCGGGTAGGGAAGTGGTTAATTGGTTTACGTGAACACTATAGTGTCTACAAACTATGGTATATATTTATGGAACTTATTTAAGGAAATGCTGTAATTAATCACAGCAGAAGCGGACCGGTGGTGCGCTCACACCCCTCTAGGCCGGAGGGCTGCCCTGTAGCAGTAAATATGCTATAGGGAGGTCCAGAAGTCGCTAATTTTACCATTCAGGGCCACATGGGGAAATGAGTGGGCATTTTCTTTTCCCTGACAAACTCCAAAGCCTAAATTTTACTGTTAAATCAAATCCATCTAAAATTTGCGCTTACATGCACAACTTCCAAAAACATGCAAACTACATACAGCCAATCACAGCATCTCCCGCCCCTAGAAAAGCTCGCAGTCTACTGTCCCAACGTCACGTGTGTGCATTTAAGGTTTAATATTTACAGTATTCAACTAAATTTCATCTTGCTTTTGTTATTTAGTATTAACTGGTTTAGTGTTAAAAATAAGCAGAAAGTTCAATAACTCATCAGAAAGGGAAAACTTTTGATTAGGTTTGTGTGATTATTTCGGGAAACATTGGAGCTCCTATTTAATTTCTAAAAAGTCAACTTCTGCCTCAGCTTCTCCTTTTCATATAATCTCCTTCCTAAGCGCCAACCAAAGTGGGACAAAAGTGCTTCCTGCGCTGTTCAAACATTAATCAATTACAATTCTACTTTAGTCACTGGCCTTGCTTCACACGTTCCTCTCTAATCTCTAATTTCCAGATACCCTTCTCTATTCAGACTTCAATTTCTGCAAAAACATGTTTTTTTTTTTTTATATGGATCAACTTTAACACCCGGAATAAAAAGAAGATTGTATTTCAACAATAAAAAGTGCAAACACTGAACAAAACATTCTGCTATTATTATTATTATTATTATTATTATTATTATTATTATATAGTAGTGGTCATGGTAGTTACAATCCTATCTATCTATCTAATATCTATCTATCTATCTATCTATCTATCTATCTATCTATCTATATATCTATCTATCTATCTAAATCCATCTATATATCTATCTAAAATGAACATTGGATTTCAACAATAAAAAGTGCAAGCACTGGACAAAATATTCTGCTATTATTATTATTATTATTATTATTATTATTATTATTATTTAATAGTAGTAGTCATGGTAGTTACAATCTATCTATCTATCTATCTATCTATCTATCTATCTATCTATCTATCTATCTATCTAAAATTAACATTGTATTACAACAATAAAAAGTGCAAGCCCTAGACAAAACATTCTGCTATTATTGTTGTTGTTCTTCTTCTTATTGATATTTAATAGTAGTAGTCACGGTAGTATCTATCTATCTATAATGAACATTGTATTACAACAATAAAAAGTGCAAGCCCTAGCTAGACAAAACAACTTCTTCTTCCTTCTTCCTTCTTTCTTCTTTCTTCTTTCTTCTTTCTTCTTCCTTCTTCCATCCTCCTTCCTTGATTCCTTTCTTCTCCCTTCCTCCTTCCTTCCTTCCTTTCTTCTCCCTTCCTCATTCCTTCCTTCCTTTATTCTCCCTTCCTCCTTCCTTCTATCCTTTCTTCTCCCTTCCTCCTTTCTTTCCTTCCTTTCTTCTCCCTTCCTCCTTCCTTCCTTCCTTTCTTCTCCCTTCCTCCTTCCTTCCTTCCTTCCTTTATTCTTCCTTCCTCATTCCTTTCTTCTCCCTTCCTCCTTCCTTTCTTCTCCCTTCCTCCTTCCTTCCTTTCTTCTCCCTTCTTCCTTTCTTCCTTTCTTCTCCCTTCCTCCTTCCTTCCTTCCTTCATTTCTTCTCCCTTCCTTCTTCCTTCCTTCCTTTATTCTTCCTTCCTCATTCCTTTCTTCCTTTCTTCTCCCTTCCTCCTTGCTTTCTTCTCCCTTCCTCCTTCCTTCCTTTCTTCTCCCTTCTTCCTTCCTTCCTTTCTTCTCCCTTCCTCCTTCCTTCCTTCCTTCCTTCCTTCATTTCTTCTCCCTTCTTCCTTCCTTTCTTCCTTTCTTCTCCCTTCCCCCTTCCTTCCTTCCTTCCTTTCTTCTCCCTTCCTCCCTTCCTTTATTCTTCCTTCCTCATTCCTTTCTTCCTTTCTTCTCCCTTCCTCCTTCCTTCCTTTCTTCTCCCTTCCTCCTTCCTTCCTTCCTTCCTTCCTTCATTTCTTCTCCCTTCCTCCTTCCTTTCTTCTCCCTTCCCCCTTCCTTCCTTCCTTTCTTCTCCCTTCCTCCTTTCTTCCTTCCTTCTCCCTTCCTTCCTTCCTTTCTTCTCCCTTCCTCCTTCCTTCCTTCCTTCCTTTATTCTTCCTTCCTCATTCCTTTCTTCTCCCTTCCTCCTTCCTTTCTTCTCCCTTCCTCCTTCCTTCCTTTCTTCTCCCTTCCTCCTTCCTTCCTTCCTTCCTTCCTTCATTTCTTCTCCCTTCCTCCTTCCTTTCTTCTCCCTTCCCCCTTCCTTTCTTCCTTTCTTCTCCCTTCCTCCTTTCTTCCTTCCTTCTCCCTTCCTTCCTTCCTTTCTTCTCCCTTCCTCCTTCCTTCCTTCCTTTCTTCTCCCTTCCTTTCCTCTCCCTTCCTCTTTCCTTCCTTCCTTTCTTTTCCCTTCCTTCCTTCATTCTTATCCCTTCCTCCTTCCTTCCTTCCTTCTTCTCCCTTCCTCCTTCCTTCCTTCTTCGCCCTCCTTTTTTCCTCCTCCCTAGTATTAAAATGTACATTGTGTTACAACAATAAAAAGTGCAAGCACTGGAAAAAATGTTTTATCAGAAACTGTTGTCGCACTTTCGCGGCGATAACACCACAAAGTATTGGCAGCATTTGGGCAAGAACCGATCCTCACTCAAATGCTTGGTATCGGTGCAACCCTACTAAATAATAATGATAACAATAATAATACTATTGAACTATCATTATTAATACTACTACTACTAGTTTAATAGTATTATTATTCAGTAGGGATGCACCAACACCAATATTGGTGCCGATACCAAGCATTTGAGTGGGGATCGGTAAACGCCCAAATACTTCCGATACTCAAACCGATACTTTGTGGTGTGATTTGCATTAATACAAAATGAATAGACGCAAATCACACTCCAGCCCTCTGAGCACCTCCAGCGGCCCTGATTTGCTACCATTGGCGGACCCGGACACATATGTAGATTATTTTGCCTGTGGCCAGATATGTACTGAGAGTTCTAAAAAAAAATTTAACTGTACACTAAATAGTGCTTTTCCCTTTCTATACACACACACAAGAGCAGTGAATCAGACAGGAATCGCACCACATTCAAATCGCATGCAATTCTTTGCAGTGAGATTTGCACCAATTATAATTTTTTTTTTTAACAATACATTTTTATTGAGTTTTTAGAATCAAGTAGTACAGACATTGCGTAAGTGCAGCATTCAATGTAAAACATGAACAAACAAATGCATTAAATAGCCGGTACATTTTTTTATTATTGACACAAATCTTACTGCAAAGCACCGGTACTTGACCAAAAGCATTGGTACTCGTACTCGCCGATGATAAAACGATATCGGTGCAACCCTATTATTTAGTAGTCTAATGAGCAGGGCCCTCTGATTCCTCCTGTATTGAATTGTATTGTAACTGTACTGTCTGCCCTCATAATGTAAAGCGTTGTGCAAACTGTTGGCACTATATAAATCCTGTATAATAATAATGATACTACTAGTGGTTGTATTGGATCAACTTCAGTACAACCAGCCTGCCCATACAAGGATCAAAATTTGTCCTGTTCCTACTGAACCGGTCAACTTTTGATCCATCTATGGCTGTTACATTTCAAAAGACTGGAAAAACGTCCTCCGTACTGCAATTATCTAAATAAAGTAAAATTACATTGAAATGAACTTCTGTGTTCTGTGAAGAGTTAAAGAGGAACTGCAGTCTGCTCACATAATTTGTAAATGAAAACATCTTTTGCCATTCTGAAGCTTCCCTCCAACCACTTTGCATATTATTTTATATATACTGTGATTCTGTACTTGCCAAATATGCTGCAGAAATCTCCCTCCACTGAGTCTGGCTGAAACCATTTAAACTGTGGGCAGCTGAAGCTTCTGCATGTTCACTTCCTGGATTTACACAGAGGCACACCTTCAGCTCTGCAGCTCTCATTAGCCCTCTTATGACTCACCCCCTCCCACAAAAGTGAGAGAAAGAGCTGTGCATGATGTCATAAGCCTAGGCTAATGACTAGGGTTGCCACCTTTTCTTCAAATCAAACCCGAGCATGCTATTAAATAACATTTCTTATCATATGAAGGTAATAACAAGAGCCCCCCTTTACATCAGAGTCCACAGAGTTCCCCTTTTACATCTGAACTCACAGAGTTCCCTTACCCTGTAAGGGGGAACTCTGCAGACTCTGATGTAAGGGAGAACTCTGGGGCCTCTAACACAAGGGATGCTCTGGGAACCCTGATTTAAGGTGGAACACTGAGAACTCTGATGTACGGAGAAGATTCTGATGTAAGGGGAAACATTGTGGCCTCTGGTGTAAAGGGGAACTCTGATGTAAGGGGTGCTCTGAGAACCCTGATTTGCCTTGGTGTACTCACTCAAAGGCAGGAGAGAGAAGGGGGGAGATTTCGGTCACAGGCAGGGATGGTTGGGGAGCTCACTCACCCTTTGGCAGTCAGCACCTCTCATCCAGATATATCCGAGGCTGCTGGACTTCATATTTCCGGCCCCAACTTTTCTTTTCTGAGGCACAGCGCCAGGGATTGGAGTGTGGACAGACACGGAGGGGTAGGGGTGTTTGGGGGAGCTGCTGGGTGAAAGGAATTCTACACTCTGACAAGCATGCTGGTTAAAGAAGGCAGACCACCAGGGACCCTCGGATCCGTGAGAGACCAAATGAGACATGAGAAACAGGCTTGAGTGTGTTCATAAGATCTCTGACTTTTATTGAGTACAATAGTGGCTTATATGCAGAAGAAAGAAGGGAGGGGCTGTGTTTTAATGCATATGTTTCTAAAACTTATACAAACTCAGTACTTTCTTATCATGATTTAAACTGCTGACTTAGTTAACAAGAACTAGCTGATGACTTTGCTGACACAACAGGCTGCTCCGTGAATCAGCTTAACCACAATGACTCACAGGATGTGTTTCTATGCAGACTGTTATGCCGCGTACACACGACTGTTTTTCATGATGAGAAAACTGCTATTTTTTAGATTGGTCGTTAAAAACAGTCGTGTGTAGGCTCCACAGCATTTTTTGCGACAAGAAAACTGCCCGGAAAAAAATTAGAACCTGCTCTATTTTTTCTCGTCGTTTTTCACGTCGTGAAAAGCGGTCGTGTGTACGCTTTTACGAGGGGAAAAAAACGTGCATGCTCAGAATCAAGTATGAGACGGGAGCGCTCGTTCTGGTAAAACTAGCGTTCAGAATGGAGATAGCACATTCTTCACGCTGTAACGGACTGAAGAGCACGTGGCTGAAAAGCGCGAATCGTCTCTCACCAAACTTTACTAACATGAGGATCAGCAAATGCAGCCCAAAGGGTGGCGCCATTCTAATAAAACGTCCCCTTTATAGTGCCGTCGTACGTGTTGTACGTCACCGCGCTTTGCTGGAGCGTTTTTTTTCATGAACATGTGTATGCAAGGCAGGCTTGAGAGGAATCATGATGAGAAAAACTTAGTTTTTTTGCATGACATGAATAACGGTCGTGTGTACGCGGCATTAGTTAAGCTAGTTATGTCAAAACACATAGATTCAAAAGTTCATTTCTATTCAAAAGGAAATGGAGGGGAATCTAAAATGGAGTCAGTTATTTATACATTCTATTACACTGGGAAGCCATAGTCCAGCCTAAATAATGTGTCCAGGTTTCAGGCAGTCTGAAACCCGGACGTATGATTCTAAACCCAAACTGTCCGGGTGAATCCTGGACAGATGACAACCCTACTAAATGACCAGACAAGAAGCAGGAAGTGGGCTGTATAAGGTATTTACTGGCAGAAAAAAAAAATGTTTTACTATCCAAAGTTAAAACAACAACAAGGACAGAAGATTTAATAGATGGAAAGATGAAAAAAAATTACTGAAGGTCCGCTTTAAGATGCCTGTGGATGGTGCCAAGTCAGCAGGAGACCGTACTGTCTGGACAGATTGGGTCTAAGGAGGTATGTCAATGCATAAAGCTGCATTTAATAGAGAACATTAATATTTAATTCACCTTAAGCCGTTGTTTTTGTGATGTATTTGTGTATCTGTCTAACTCTGTTATACTATTTTTGCTTTTTCAAAATGTCATTGTTACCAATTATGGAGCAAAATGATGACACCTCAAAGGATACGATTTCCCCAAATTTCCTCCATATTGTTTTATGCTGAATTGTTTTCTGTATAAAACAATAAAATAAAATGGTACGAGGGATTGATGTAAAGACTTGAGTGGCATGTTCTGAAGCGAGATGTGCTCAGAGTATTAAGAGGCGCTGATTTGATATAAAAACACCATTTGGGTATCAGCCTCGGAACAAAGCCTGTATGTGTGCTGCGAGGCTCCAGATGAACAAATGCTGCATTGTCATACATAATAAACTGTCAATATTCCTAAGACACAGAACAGATGGTAAAGTTATTTTAAGCAACAGAAATGCAATGGGACTTAATTTGCTATTAGATCAATTGAAAATAGCAGAATGACTTTACCTTATATATTACCAAGGGACTCAGGATACAATCCACAAATTTTCAGCATGTAATAAGTGAGCATTCAAATATGCTGCAACCTGGGGTTTTTGTAATAAAGTATTGATTTCACTTGAATGGTAGAATAATTAACTATATTAGAAAAGCAGGGGGAAAAAAATGCATTTGCATGAAGCTGTAGTGTAACTGTAAATCAGATTAAAGCATGCATTTTTGTTGTACAACTCTTTTTTTTTTTTTTCTGGGTCAGGAAAATAAAAGGGAAAGGAAGCCATTCTACAGTATGTCACAAAAGTAAGTACACCCCTCACATTTTTGTAAATATTTTATTATAACTTTTCATGTGAAAACACTGAAGAAATTACACTTTGCTACAATGTAAAGTAGTGATTGTACAGCTTGTATAACAGTGTAAATTTGCTGTCCCCTCAAAATAACTCAACACACAGCCATTAATGGCAACAAAAGTGAGTACACCCCTAAGTGAAAATGTCCAAATTTGGCCCAAAGAGTCAATATTTTTTGTGGCCACCATTATTTTCCAGAGGTGCCTTAACCCTCTTGGGCATGGAGTTCACTAGAGCTTCACAGGTTGCCACTGGAGTCCTCTTCCTCTCCTCCATGATGACATCACGGAGCTGGTGGATGTTAGAGACCTTGCGCTCCTCCACCTTCTGTTTGAGGATGCCTCACAGATGCCCAATAGGGTTTAGGTCTGGAGACATGCCAGTCCATCACCTTTACCCTCAGCTTCTTTAGCAAGGCATTGGTCGTCTTGGAGGTGTGTTTGGGGTCATTATCAGATTGGAATACTTCCCTGCAGCCCAGTCTCCGAAGGGAGGGGATCATGCTCTGCTTCAGCATGTCACAGTAAATGTTGGCATTCATGGTTCCCTCAATGAACTGTAGCTCCCCAGTGATGGCAGCACTCATGCAGCTTCAGACCATGACACTCCCACCACCATGCTTGACTGTAGGCAAGAAACACTTCTCTTTGTACTCCTCAGTTGGTTGCCGCCACACACGCTTGACACCATCTGAACCAAATAAGTTTATCTTGGTCTCATCAGACCACAGGACATGGTTCCAATAATCCATGTCCTTAGTCTGCTTGTCTTCAGCAAACTGTTTGTGGGCTTTCTTGTGCATCATCTTTAGAAGAGGCTTCCTTCTGGGATGACAGCCATGCAGACCAATTTGATTCAGTGTGCGGCGTTTGGTCTGAGCACTGACAGGCTGACCCCCCACCCCTTCAACCTCTACAGCAATGTTGGCAGCACTCATACGTCTATTTCCCAAAGACAACCTCTGGATATAACGCTGAGCATGTGCACTCAACTTCTTTGGTCGACCATGGCGAGGCCTGTTCTGAGTGGAACCTGTCCTGTTAAATCGGTGTATGGTCTTGGCCACTGTGCTGCAGCTCAGTTTCAGGGTCTTGGCAATCACCTTTTAGCCTAGACCATCTTTATGTAGAGCAAGAATTCTTTTTTTCAGATCCTCAGAGAGTTCTTCGCCATGAGGTGCCATGTTGAACTTCCAGTGACAAGTATGAGAGAGTGAGAGCGATAACGCCAAATTTAACACACCTGCTCCCCATTCACACCTGAGACCTTGTAACACTAACGATTCCCATGACACCGGGGAGGGAAAATGGCTAATTGGGCCCAATTTGGACATTTTCACCTAGGGGTGTACTCACTTTTGTTGGCAGAGGTTTAGATATTATTGGCTGTGTGTTGAATTATTTTAAGGGGACAGCAAATTCACACTGTTATACAAGCTGTACACTCACTACTTTACATTATAGCAAAGTGTAATTTCTTCAGTGTTGTCACATGAAAAGATATGATAAAATATTTTCAAAAATGTGAGGGGTGTACTCACTTTTGTGAGATACTGTATAATGTGTGATTTTATTTGAGTTTTTTTTTACATTTCCATTAATACTTAATAATAGCATTTATTTATAATGTATTTTGTAGGAAATATTTTGTTAATTTTCAGGTCTATGCTAAATTGCTTTTTTTCGAAAAGCTCCTCCCAAGCACCTCTCTATGCTGAGGCCGTGTATGATTTAGGGGGTGGCAGTGCGTGCTCATTGCCCCTCCCCTTTCCTTGGTTAAATAAACAAAAAAACAGCTCTGGCTGGCTGAAGCGGCATCAATGCTGAGGGCATGTGACCTTGTATGGCTAGTAAGTAGGGGGGAGGGGGGTTGTCAGTGCATGTTTATCGCCCCTTCCCCTGTCCTCGGTTAAAAAAAATAACAGCTCTGACTGCAGCAATAAAACTGGAGCTACCTCTCTCTGCACCAATAGGCTCTGAATGAAGCGGTTTTAGTGAAGGTGGAGGTGTAGTGGGGTCATGACAGCTTGCATGCGCATTGCCCCCTCCCCTGTCCCCATAAGCTTTGACTGCAGCACTGTCACTCAATCTGGAACTACCTCTCTCTGCACCAGTAGGCTTTAAATAAAGGGGTTGTAGTGATGACCCCTCAGGGGTGGGGTCATGAGAGTGTGCATGGTAATTACCCCTTCCCATGTCCTTGGTTAAAAAAAAACAGCTCTGACTGCAGCACTATCAATCAATCTGGAGCTACCTCTCTCTGCGCCAGTAGGCTTTAAATTAAGGGATTGTAGTAATGACCCCTCAGGGGTGGGGTCATGACAGCGTGCATGCTCATTGCCCCTTCCCCTGTCCGTGGTTAAAAAAAACAAAACAGCTCTGACTGCAGCACTATCAATCAATCTCGAGCTACCTCTCTCTGCACCAGGAGGCTCTGAATGAAGGGGTTGTAGTGATGACCTTTAAGGGGTGGGGGTCATGACAGCTTGCATGCTCATTGCCCCCACCCCTTTCCCTGGATAAAAAAAAAATGCTCTGACTGCAGCACCATCAATTAATCTGGAACTACCTCTATCTGCACCAGAAGGCTTTAAATGAAGGGGTTGTAGTGATGACCCCTCAGGGGTGTGGTCATGACAGCTTGCATGCTCAATGCCCCTTCCCCTGTCCTTGGTTAAAAAAAAAACATAGAACATAGATATGCCAATAGATATAAGCACAAGAAAAGCCGATCAAGATCTCACCTGGATGAATGATGGAATCACTCAGAATGCAAAGTCCCTTGGGAATTTCTTTGTAAGACCTTAACCTATAGCTTATCCCAAATGAAGGGATTTTAGTGATGACCCCTCAAAGGTGGGGCCATGACAGCTTGCACTCACATTATAGGTGATAGACCTAATATGGCAACATCACCTCACTAAATAATGACATTGGCCAAATATGGCCATGTGGTGATATTAGGTCAATGATGTCACAAGATGTCACAAGTATGCCCACCACTGTACTGTGCATGTACAATGGCGGGGCATGGAATGCCTCATCCGTAGCTCATTGAATGATACCTTAACAAAGGGGTTGTAGTGATGACCCCTCAGGGGTAGGGTCATGACAGCTTGCATTCACAGTATAGGGGATTGACCTAATATGGCTACATGGCCAAACTAAGTGAATGACAGTGCTTAATATGGCCATGTGGTCATATTAGGTCAATGATGTCGCAAGCATCCCCGACCCTTTGTGTACATAATGTACAATGGCACGGCAGAGAATCCCTCACCCATAGCTCACTGAATAACCCCTGAATGAAGGGGTTGTGGTGATGAGTCTGATGACCCCTCAGGGGTGGTGTCATGACAGCTTGCATTCAGAGTATAAGGGATTGACCGCTCATTTGTGTACTTACAACGGCGGGGGAGAGAATCCCTCACCCATTGCTTTGATTGTAAAGATTCAGATAAAGAAAATTCAGCATCGAACTGAAAGGAAATAGAATGTAATGATTAGAAAAAGCAAAGAAAGGGTTTATTTTTTAAGAATTACAATTGTATTACATTATGTGGGATCTCTTTACAGCTGCTTCTTCTGGTCTCTGCACAATTTTCATACAATCATACTGGTTGCCTAAAGTGAAATTCATGAATAATGAAGTTGAAAAATATCTATTTTGTACAGTATTTTGAATAAAGGAAAGTAAAAAGATGCAACTACACCGTGCAGCATTGTAATGCAGACATAGCTCCAGAGAAAATACAGTTCTGACACATATTACTGGATTATGCATGCATTTGAGTAGTGCAAACATCAGGGTAAAATAACTGCAGGGAATGCAGAATTTTAAGAAAGAAGGTTTCCTGCGTAGCCAAGGAAGAGGGCCTGGCAGATTAAGGGGAGAGCACCTGAAAGGTAGTAGGGTGTTTAGGCAGATTGTAATCATGACATGCTGGAAATCTGAGATATGTATAAGATAATTTTTTCAGCTTTGGCTAGGTTGTGGAACCCCACGTGGGACTGTACATTTTTATGAAAAAGGAGCCCTGGCAGTATTTAAAACAAAAAATCCTCTCTGACTGCCATACCTACCTCTCTCTTGCATCTTTTTCATCTTTGCATTAATCTCGCAAGATGGAGGACATGCTGTTGATGGGGACAAGAGCCTTTTCCCGACAACCCTGGCCACTAGTTGTCATGGTCTGCGGGTGTGGGGCTTATCAGAATCTGGAAGCCGCCTTTAACAAGGGGGCCCCAAGATCCCACCCCCCCCATGTGAATGGGTAGGGGTACATTGTACCCCTACCCAGTCACCAAAAGAAGTGTTGAAAAGTAAAAGAAAAAAAAAAGTGTCCTGTGATGTACATCCATTTTCCATCACGCCGCCCGACGGACCTGAAAAATAGAGAATCCTAAAAAAGCGACCGCTGTCTCTTGGCTTTGACAGCTCTTATATGGGGAAGGGCGGGGCCACCCACTGATGTAACCAAATGTCTCCGCCTCCATCTGACATCACATGATGGCATACGGGGGCGTGGCCACTGAGTTACATCACCGGCTGGCCCCACCCTTGCCTATATAACAGCTATCAAAGCAAGGAGACAGCAGTTGCGGCGTAATGGAAGATACACTGTAGATGTACATCGCGGGACACTTTTTTTTTCTTTTTTAATAAAGAATTTATCAAAAACTGTCTCTTGTGGTTTTTACTTTTTGACACTTTTTTTGGTGAATGGGTAGGGGTACAATGTACCGATTCACATGGGGGAGGGGGGCTGTGATCTGGGGGCCCCCTTGTTAAAGGGGGCTTCCAGATCCCCATAAGCCCCCGCCCGCAGACCCCAACAACCACCTGCCAGGGTTGTCGGGAAGAGGCCTTGTCCCCATCAACATGGAGACAAGGTGCTTTAGGGGGCACCCCAAAGCACCCTCCCCATGTTAAGGGCAAGTTGCCTGGTATGGTTCAGGAGTGGGGAGGTGCTCGCTCATCCCCTCCCTTTCCTTGCCTGCCAGTCTGCATGCTCAGATAAGGGTCTGGTATGGATTTTGGGGGGGACCCCACTACATAAAAAAAAAATTGCAATGGAGTTCCCCTTAAAATCTATACCAGATGCAAACAGCCTGGTATGGATTTTGGGGGAGACCCACGCTGTTTTCTTTTCTTAATTTTGGCGTGGAGTTCCCCTTAAAATTTATACCAGACTAAAAGGGCCAGGTATGGATTTTGGGGGGCCCCATGCTGTTTCTTTTCTTAATTCTGTCATAGGGTTCACCTGAACCACTTCAATACACTGTATTATATACTCTGCACTGCACTATATCCTCTGCACTGTATTATATATACTACACTGACTGCGCTATATATTCTCCACTGTATTATATATACTACACTGACTGCACTATATACTCTGCAATGTATTTTATATACACCCTGCCTTTGTCCAATCATAGCTCTCACAGCACATCATGCTGTGATTGGCCTAAGCATATAGGTCAGGTGCATGCTTTGTCCAATCAGCAGCTGTCAATGCACTGCGACCTCGCAGTGCATTATGGCGCGCATCGCTGCGAGCAAACTTCTCGCGAGCGCCCCATATGTTAGTTTGTTCTACGAACAAACGAACACCCAATGTTCGAGTCCAACTTACGTTCGACTCGAAACATCAGGACCATCCCTAGCAGGGAGCAACCTGAAATCCAGGAAAGGATCAGAGTAGGGATCAACCAGTAGCATAATCTGAAATCCAGGCAAGGATCAGGGTAGGGATCAACCAGTAGCATAATCTGAAATCCAGGCAAGGATCAGAGTAGGGATCAACCAGTAGCATAATCTGAAATCCAGGCAAGGATCAGAGTAGGGATCAAACAGTAACATAATCTGAAATCCAGGCAAGGATCAGGGCAGGTTGTGATCAGAGAGGAATTATGTATATATGCGAGAGGTTAAGCAGACTAAAGCTATCTAGAGACCAAGCGCTAGGTACAGGTCTCATAAAGCTGGGATAGTAATGTTCAAATAGGGTGCCACAGCACCGACATCCAATCAGGGCTAAGGAGCTGAAGCAAGGAGCGCCAAGCCACTGCCTAGAAATGAGGACACCACCTGCTGCTAGCTGAAGGTGGTGCAATTAATGATCTGCTGTGGAAGAGTCCCTGGGTAAGAGGTTGGCTCTGGGAGGAAGGAATCAGGCAGCGCAGGAGCATGTCTAACGCTCATAACCCATGGCACCCTACAATTTATCTCTACTAGGCATAGGCCACACCCCTCACCCTACCATAGGTACACCACTGTTGACAGGTTTAAAGTTGCATTCACACGTGTCCATTTTAACACACGTGTTTGCAATGTACTTATTGGAAACATCTCGACGCACATTATAACAAATGTCGTAACATGTGTCCAACTTTGCATGTTGATATGCAGTGAAGTACTGTATACTGTAAGGCACGTTAAAGTTCGCGTTCATGCGCATTTCCATATGTTTCCCTTTAGTTCATTGGAAAATGCATCCGCCAAACACCAGATTAATTTGAACCTAGCCTTCCTTCCAAAGAGGTCCTATATACGGGACCTTTTTATATAAAGTTTAGTATGCATCTCCTTATGCCGCGTTCACACGATCAGAATTTCCGACAACAAATGTTCAATGTGAGCTTTTGGTCGGATATTCCGACCGTGTGTAGGCTCCATCGGACATTTGCTGTCGGAATTTCCGACAACAAATGTTTGAGAGCTGGTACTCAATTTTTCCGACAACAAAAGTTCTTGTCGGGAATTCCGATTGTGTGTATTCAATTCCGACGCACACAAATCCTACGGATGCTCAGAATCAATTAGACGCATGCTCGGAATCATTGTACTTCATTTTTCTCAGCTCGTCGTAGGGTCGTACGTCTCTTGACGTTCGGAATTTCCGAGCAACATTTGTGCGACCGTGTGCATGCAAGACAAGTTTGAGCCAACATCTGTCGGAAAAAAAAAAACACGGTTTTGTTGTCGGAAATTCCCATCGTGTGTACGCGGCATTATCGTAAAATCTCATTATGTGGGCAACATTTTGTAACGGACATAAAAACATAACTTAAATTATAAACAGCATGCTACATAAGAACCTGTTCAAAATCAGTTAACTTTATTTATAAAAACAAGTGACACTGCCGTTAAATCTTGTCTCAGCTCATGAGCTCTTAATTAATTTGGTCAAATAAAAGTAGATTTCAGTTTGAAATAAAGTGTATGTTCAATTTTATGCTTTAGCTTTGAAAAATCATTATCTTGAGACAGCCAGTGCAGAATCTGATATATCTGAATCCCGACTCAGCTTCTCACTCCCTTATATTTTAAAGTCAAGTCTTGCCACCGAAAAGAGTCCACTGCAGTATAGCAGTCAGTAATGAGGTCAAGAAATGGCCAGTTCAATAGATTTTAAGGCAACTCATCAGGCTTTGGAAAAGAGCCCAAACCCCTTTGGAAATAAAGAAGGAGATTAACTGTTTTTCCATTTTACTACTCAAGGGCAAGGGAACTTGATACATGAGATACAGCTGCCATAAAGTCTCCACTGGGATGGTTCGTTCATCACTTCTCGTTGCAAAGCCAGGAGTAAGCCCACTTTGGCAAACGCGCTAACATTTAATTCATCAGCAGCAAGTTGGCGTGATCAAATGTTACAAGTGATAATCCCGTGTACAAGATCCTGCAATGACCCTTAGTCCGATAGTCTGACATTTGGTATTCAGGATGAGGATTTCATGTGGAAGAAAATCTTTATTTCTAGATGCCTGGAATGACCCTTTTCCAGAGATGGAAAATGATTATTCCTACAGGTTAAAACTTATACATTTACTAAAGAATTATTAATTTTTGACCATAAAATAAATACTACTTATAAGTATTTAAACATTTTTATTCCTTATAATAAAAGATTTATTTTTTTTCTAGTTTGAAATTTCAGTTATTATACTTTTTGATGTGTTTTGTTGGTGTTTTTTTTTTTTAGAATCATTTCTATTTCTAAGTAAATATGTACAGCATACCAGTAAAATGTCATAAGGTATTGTTACATGTTAGTTATTTATACATGACACTTTTTAAAACTTTTGAAAAACTATAATGTGATGTGACATTTTATTTTTTATGCAGCCTCAATATAAATAAAGCATACTTTTTCTTGGTCTCGAATTCTATTATAAGATAAGGGAAAGTATCTAAATCAGCAACAACGTATTTTTCATACTGTGAAAATATAATAATAATAGAAAATATAATCTTTTTATATATTTAGGAAGGGTTCGTTTCTGAACGTATATACACTATATTACCAAAAGTATTGGGACACCTGCCTTTACACGCGCATGAACTTTAATGGCATCCCAGTCTTTTTCCTTTCCTTTACCACTACAGTTCATCTTCCCTCTTCAGACCTCTTCTTCTTTACTTCTTTTACACCTCTTGACCTCTAAAACTACACTATATTACCAAAAGTATTGGGACACCTGCCTTTACACGCACATGAACTTTAATGGCATCCCAGTCTCAGTCCGTAGGGTTCAATATGGAGTTAGCCCTTTGCAGCTATAACAGCTTCAACTCTTCTGGGAAAATCTTTCTCCGCTCTGCTGGAGATGTGGTACTGAACAGGGGTCGCTTTTACATATATGGTGGACATGCCCGAAAATACAGGCCTTTTGGTTAGAAGTCCATAGACTCATGCGCCATATTACCACCTATAATCTAGATTTCACTCCGGTCCAATTTCTATTGCATCTCCCCTCGATTCCATGGAGAGAGTACTTCCGCTCTTTACCTATGCACATGATAAATGCAGCTAAATTGTGTATCCCCACCAAGTGGCGCTCTCCAGACACACCATCAATAGCGGAATGGTTCCACCGTATAGGTAAAATTGCAGAATTGGAAGATTTAATTCACCAGGCAAAAGATACATCCTCTAAATTCACTGCAATTTGGTCTTGCTGGCTACATTTCGTTACTACAGACGATTACAGAAAGTTTATGTCATGATTTGAACTTGAGAGTGATGAAGGTGCATTGATGACACTGGCTCCCCACCCTTTCCCTCCCGCCCCTCCTGCCCCTCCTGACGGTCTTTTCTGTAACACCCCCCATCTTTTTTATATAGGAAGCTATGTTATATTGAAGACCGGATATTCCCTGATAATACCTCTTGTAGATTAAGCTTTCTTTACCTCCCTTTACCGCTTAGGGAGAGTGTTATTATTCCGATGGTTAACTTATTTTGCTTCCTTACCTAAGGTTTTTCCTCTTTTTTTTTTCTTTATTTCACCTTACTATTGTATGCACAATACATATGTGCTCATTGATGCAACTGAGTAAGCTTTTATTGATTTACTGTGTTATTTTATTTACATATTAGAATGATATGGTTATACATGTGTGCTTGATGTAGTAGCTGCGTCCACATATGTTGCTTTTCTGTAACTCTATTGTTGATATCAATAAAAACTTAAAAAAATAAAAAACTCTTCTGGGAAGTCTGTCCACAAGGTTTAGGAGTGTCTATGGGAATGTTTCACCATTCTTCCAGAAGCACATTTGTGAGGTCAGGCACTGATGTTGGACGAGAAGGCCTGGCTCGCAGTCTCCGCTCTAATTCATCCCAAAGGTTTTCTATTGGGTTGAGGTTAGGACTCTGTACAGGCCAGTCAAGTTCCTCCAGCCCAAACTCGCTCATTCATGTCTTTATGGACCTTGCTTTGTGTACCGGTCCGAATCATTTGGTGGAGGTGGATTATGGTGTGGGGGTTGTTTTTCAGGGGTTGGGCTTGGCCTCTTAGTTCCAGTGAAGGGAATTCTTAAGGCATCAGCATACCAAGACTTTTTGGACAATATCATGCTTCCAACTTTTGTGGGAACAGTTTGGGGATGGCCCCTTCCTGTTTCAACATGACTGCACACCAGTGCACAAAGCAAGGTCCATAAAGACATGAATGAGCGAGTTTGGGGTGGAGGAACTTGACTGGCCTGCACAGAGTCCTGACCTCAACCCAATAGAACACCTTTGGGATGAATTAGAGCGGAGACTGCATGCCAGGCCTTCTAATACACATCAGTGCCTGACCTCACAAATGCGCTTCTGGAAGAATGGTCAAACATTCCCATAGACACTCCTAAACCTTGTGGATAGCCTTCCCAGAAGAGTTGAAGCTGTTATAGCTGCAAAGGGTGGGCCAACTCCATATTGTACCCTACGGACTAAGACTGGGATACCATTAAACTCAATGTGCGTGTAAAGGCAGGTGTCCCAATACTTTTGGTAATATAGTGTCGTTTTAGAGGTCAAGAGGTGTAAAAGAACAGTAAAAAAGAAGAGGTCTGAAGAGGGAAGATGAATTGTAGTGGTAAAAAAAAAGAAAAACATTTTTGTTTTGTCTTTCTTTCTTCTCCCTAATTGGCTAGAAGGGGTGGAAGAGGGTAAGAATATAAAGGAATGGTGAAGACTCTGGGCCCCCACCAGGCTTAACTCCCCAGTCAGCATTTTTTGTGACATGTATTACATTCACTTATATAAAGATGAAAGGCCACTGACAATGGAAAATCTTCTCAAAGTAGTCATCGTTGGTGCTTTACAGTATGTTGCTGTTTAAAAAAGATTCCTCTTTATGGTGTTTTTTTTTTTTTTTTATTTCAATATTTCTTTATTATTTTCAAAAGAAAAAATTATCAGGATATTCATACATTACAATATGTCAGATGTTCTGACTGGATCAAGTGATATCACCTATATTACAGAGAATTAGGCTGTATAGAGAAAGTCACACAGTCGGATAGAACCTGGCTTAATCATGTTTAGCGTGGCAACACAGTAACCTATCAACTCAACAGTAACTCGATAACTCCTTTATGGTGGTTTTAACCCCCAACTCAACATGAAGAATATTTAAATATACAGTATATATGTACTGTATTTAATATATACCGTATATACTCGAGTATAAGCCAAGTTTTTCAGCACATTTTTTTGTGCTGAAAATGCCCCCCTCGGCTTATACTCGAGTCACCTTTTTGCACCTGATCTCTCGGATTTGGGGACCAGGTGCCGGCCGTAGGTCTCCTGGACCCCAAACTACAAGTTTGTTGCCTGGGGGACTTACGGCCGGGGAGCACCGATTTTTCAAAGCTGGGCACCCCTTCCATAGACTCCCATGTTAAACGGTCTTTTTTCCGGTAACTTTGGGAACCTGGTACCGGCCGGCCGTAGGTCCCCTGGACCCGAAACTCTGCACACATGTAGCTCCTACAATGACTGGCTTAACAAATAAAAAGAACAAAAAAACTGACTTGTTTTGGAAAGGTAGGCAACTATGCAGGAAGGGATGGATGGGTCCTGCTGTGGGACCACAATAAAGGGCCCTGAAATGGGAGTAAAGGGCCTGGATCAGTGGCAAGAGCCCCAGGATGGGGGCAGGGGGGCCCTCCATGGTTTCTTGCAAGGGCCCTGAGGGTTCTAGTTACGTCTCTGGCATGATGGATAAGTATCTTCCTGTATTTGTCAGTGGCCATATTTGGGCAGTGATGTCACTGCTATTTCCACCCCATTGATTACATGGTGGAGAATTTTGGTGACATCAGTCAGTGGGAAGCTGTCAATAGAAGTGGTAGAAATATTGCTTCTATATATAATGCTCAGATGCAACTAAACAGGGGGCCCGAACAGGCAAAAATCTTGGTGTATGTACAGCACTGAGCAATTGGCCCATCTCTATTGGGTTAAAGGTTTTACATAAATAAATAAGGATCAACAAGTAATAAAACGATGCTATGGGGGGCTCTGAAAAAAAAAGACTGCTTTGTTAATTCTACTGACAGACTGTACAATGTATTTAAAAAAAAAATTGCCCATAGTTCATAGTTCCCCCAAATGAACTTTCAGTTCAAATCAGTTTAATACAGGGGTCCTCAAACTACGGCCCGCGGGCCGCATC
Source organism: Rana muscosa (assembly GCA_029206835.1). Classification (NCBI taxonomy): domain Eukaryota; kingdom Metazoa; phylum Chordata; class Amphibia; order Anura; family Ranidae; genus Rana; species Rana muscosa. The sequence continues at coordinate 1,242,480,467 of CM055116.1, read as the reverse complement.
CGGCCTGCAAGTGTGATTTAACCGGCCCCCGAGGACTGTCCCTTTAACATTGCAGCAATCCCCTTTTTTTTTTTACTATTTGTCGCCACCCGCTGCCACTAGAGGTGCGGCCGGTGGAGGTAATGTCTCCGCCGGCGGCCATTTCGCAGAAGACCACATATGAGTTATTAATAAGAAGGGAGCCTGCCGAGTGGCTACTATAAAAATGGAGCTGCGGCACCGCTCACCCCCCGCCCCCGGCCTGTCTGTCATCTGTGACCTGTTGTGGAAAGGGGTGGTGGGTGGGCAGTGCCGCAGCTCCATTTCTAGTGTAGCCACTCGGCAGGCTCCCTTCTTGTTAATAACTGTTTGTGGTCTTCTGGAAAATGGTTGCATCTGATTTGTTCCCCCTCAGCCTTCTGTAAAGGCGGCGGAGACACCGCTGCTGGGATATAGAAGGGCTCCAATGGGGGGGACACCTGAGATGTAAGGAAGCACTCCGCTGGGGACAGTGACACCTGAGATGTAAGGAAGCACTCTGCTGGCTGGGAACACCTGAGATGTAGAAGGCACTCCGCTGGGGACACCTGAGATGTAAGGAGGCACTCCGCTGGGGACACCTAAGATGTAAGGAAGCACTCTGCTGGGGACACCTGAGATGTAAGGAAGCACTCCGCTGGGGACACCTGAGATGTAAGGAGACACTCCGCTGGGGACACCTGAGATGTAAGGAAGCACTCCACTGGGGACAGTGACACCTGAAATGTAAGGAAGCACTCCGCTGGGGACACCTGAGATGTAAGGAAGCACTCCGCTGGCTGGGGACACCTGAGATGAAAGGAAGCACTCCGCTGGGGACACCTGAGATGTAAGGAGGTACTCCACTGGGGACACCTGAGATGTAAGGAGGCACTCCACTGGCTGGGGAAACCTGATATGTAAGGAGACACTCCACTGGGGACAACTGATATGTAAGGAAGCACTCCACTGGGGACACCTGAGATGTAAGGAAGCACTCCGCTGGGGACACCTGAGATGTAAGGAAGCACTCCGCTGGGGACACCTGAGATGTAAGGAGACACTCCGCTGGGGACACCTGAGATGTAAGGAAGCACTCCGCTGGGGACAGTGACACCTGAGATGTAAGGAAACACTCTGCTGGGGACACCTGAGATGTAAGGAAACACTCCGCTGGGGACACCTGAGATGTAAGGAAACACTCCGCTGGGGACACCTAAGATGTAAGAAAGCACTCCGCTGGGGACACCTAAGATGTAAGGAAGCACTCTGCTGGGGACACCTGAGATGTAAGGAAGCACTCCGCTGGGGACACCTGAGATGTAAGGAGACACTCCGCTGGGGACACCTGAGATGTAAGGAAGCACTCTGCTGGGGACAGTGACACCTGAGATGTAAGGAAGCACTCCACTGGGGACACCTGAGATGTAAGGAAGCACTCCGCTGGCTGGGGACACCTGAGATGTAAGGAAGCACTCCGCTGGGGACACCTGAGATGTAAGGAGGCACTCCACTGGCTGGGGAAACCTGAGATGTAAGGAGACACTCCACTGGGGACACCTGAGATGTAAGGAAGCACTTTGCTGGGGACACCTGAGATGTAAGGAAGCACTCCGCTGGGGACACATGAGATGTAAGGAGACACTCCGCTGGGGACACCTGAGATGTAAGGAAGCACTCCGCTGGGGACACCTGAGATGTAAGGAAGCACTCCGCTGGGGACAGTGACACCTGAGATGTAAGGAAGCACTCCGCTGGGGACACCTGAGATGTAAGGAAACACTCCGCTGGGGACACCTAAGATGTAAGGAAGCACTCCGCTGGGGACACCTGAGATGTTAGGAAGCACTCCGCTGGGGACAGTGTCACCTGAGATGTAAGGAAGCACTCCACTGGGGACACCTGAGATGTAAGTAAAACACTCTGCTGGGGACAGTGACACCTGAGATGTAAGGAAGCACTCCGCTGGGGACAGTGACACCTGAGATGTAAGGAAGCACTCCGCTGGCTGGGGACATTGACATCAGGGCTCCCACTGATTCTGCATTATGGTGAGTTGAATTATTTTAATTTTATATTACAATGTAATAATAGAAACAATGCCCTTAAATCACCCTGACACCATAACAACCATGGTGCCGGGATGATTGAAGTGCTAACACCAGATGTTTGGAGTATCTTTATCTGCTGATTGTTAAACTTTCTGGAATACACATATTTCTATTGTGGTTGGGGGAAAGACTGTGATGGGGGGGAGTCTGTTATGGGGGGAGTCTTATAGGGGGATCTGTGAGGGGGGAGTCTGTTATGGGGGCTCTGTTATGGGGGGCTCTGTGATGGGGGTGTCTGTTACAGGGGGCTTTGTGATGGAGAGGAGTTTGTGTTGGGGGGCTTTGTGATGGGGGGGTCTGTGATGGGGGATCTTTTATGGGGGGCTTTGTGATGGATGACCTTATATGGGGGCTTTTTTATGGGGGGAATCTGTGATGGAGGATCTGTGATGGAGAGGTTCTGTGATGAGGGGAGTCTGTGAAATACTAATAAGTTTATGTTGATTAAAATAGTTTTTTATTTTAAGTATTAAATTGTTTTTTCCTGTTTTTTTGCACTACAAATAGGATGTGTGCATAGGAATTTGTTCATATTTTTTTAAACTATAGTCCGGCCCCCCAACAGTCTGAGGGACCATGAACTGGCCCCCTGTTTAAAAAGTTTGAGGACCCCTGGTTTAATACATTCTAGGTACAACAAAAGGTCTTCAGGGTATTGCAATTAATATTTTTTTAGAAAGTAGCCACATCATGAGTATAAAAGCCTGTCATCAGAAAAACAACAATCTCCTGCGCTCTCAGTGTACAGTCAGGGTACGGGTAGTGTAGTTCCGTCTAAAAGCAAAGTCTAAAGTCTTGCAGTCCTCCTCAGAACAATGGGTGTTCACATGGCTAGAAAAAAGAAAAGAGAAAGGAGGGCGCACCAACCTCGTGCATTACCACTTAAAAGTTTTATTAAAATATAAATAAAAAGCAATGGTCCTACTCACAGACGGAGCTTAAGTACAAGCTTATCGGACAATTAGGCTGGAAATTCTTGGCACCCACCGACCGAACTTGATGACAGAGAGGGTCCGGCAGCACCTCAAACATCTATATAGCATCTATATAGCTAACGCGTTTCAGGGGCGCACCCCTTTCCTCAGAGCTAAGATGATCCATGGATCATCTTAGCTCTGAGGAAAGGGGTGCACCCCTGAAACGCGTCAGCTATATAGATGTTTGAGGTGCTGCCGGACCCTCTCTGACATCAAGTTCGGTCGGTGGGTGCACACATGTAGCACCACTCTTCCTCTACAAGTGTGCAAAGTTTGTTGCCCGGGGGACCTACGGCCGGGGAGCACCCATTTTTCAAAGCTGGGCATCCCTTCCATTGACTCCCATGTTAAACGGTCATTTCTCTGGTAACTTTGGGGACCCAGTACTGGCCGGCCGTAGGTCCCCTGGACCCGAAACTCGGCACACATGTAGCCCCAGTTTCCTTCTAAAAGTGTAAAAAGGTTGTTGTCCAGGGGACCTACAGCCGGAGAGCACCGATTTTTCAAAGCCGGGCACCCCTTCTATATACTCCCATGTTAAACGTAAGTCTAGTCATGGACACAGTGAGGCATGGGCACAGTGAGGCATGGGCACAGTGAGGCATTGGCACAGTGAGGCATGGGCACAGTGAGGCATGGACATGGACAGAGTGAGGCAAAGTGAGGCATGCAGATGGACACCCTAGGCTTATACTCAAACCAATATGTTTTTCCAGTTTTTTGTGTTAAAATTAGGTGCCTCGGCTTATATTTGGGTCGGCTTATACTCGAGTATATACAGTAATAGAATAGATTAGAAAAGAAAAGAATAGAGTAACAGTACAAAATAGAATAGAAAATAAAAGAACAAATGAAAATAGAATAGAAAATAAAGGAATAGATTAGAATAGAATAACATCGAAAGAATATAACCATCTTCTGAAATTTGAATTTCAAATAGAATAAATTTGAATTGGAATAGAGTAGAAAATAATAGAATTCAATAGAAAAAAAACAATATAATAGAATAGAAAAAAAAGGAAGAATGCAACCATCTTCTGAAATTCGTAATTTCAAAAAAAGAAATCCAGATTCTAATTGAATAAATTCAAATTAGAATAGAATAGAAAAGAATAGAATAGAATAGAAAAAACAATAGAATAGTAAGAATACAATCATCTTCCGAAGTTTGAATTTCAAATTGAATAGAATAGAAAAGACTAGAATAGGACATATAAGAATAGAATAGAAAAAAACATTAGAATAGAATAGAATAGAAAGGATATAAACATCTTCCAAAATTCAAATTTCAATTCGACTGAATTCTAAAAATTATAATTGAATTCAAATAAACAAAACAAATTCACATTTTTTTTTTTAATGAATTTAACACATTTAACAAAACAACTTTATTCTAAATAACGAACCGAAACAAAATGTATTTTCTCGTTCTGCACATGTCTAGTCGCGGTCCATGCTGCTTGGAGAGCTCTAGCTCTGACTAAACTGGGTGCATGAAGAACATCTGCAGAGAGACTACTGCTTCTACATAGAGAGCTTGAAAGTTCAATTGGGGTGTTGGAAGGAAAGAAACTAAAATGTATTTCAAACATCCCCCCCCCCCCCAAAAAAAAAATAAATAGACCAAATGAACTCAGTATCTGAAATGATACAAATAACTGAGGAATCATAGTAAAACATATTTCCAAGCTTCAGGAAAAAAAAAGTTGAAGCCCTTAGGAGTTTTAGAAAGCTCATGATATCTGCTGAGTGGTCTTAAAATTATTTCACGTTGACACTTTTCTCATATCCTGTCCTAAACGCTCACCAAAAACCCCGGTAACAAAGAGGAAGCTATTTCACCCAGAGCTTTGTCTGCTGCTTTGTATCACCTTGGGCATTCATTTCAATTTTCATGTTTCTGCACTTTTGAAACTTTTTATATAACAAAAGCTACCTGCCAACTGCTGGGAAAATCAGATTTCTATTAAATACTGCACTTTAGGAAGAAAGAAAACATTGTGTCAATGAAGTAGAAGTATTCATTCATATGGACCTCTATTACCATGAAATCAATTATGACTTTTTTATTTTTTATTTTTTTGTAAAAGTTTTTGATTCCAGCACATTCAATGCATTCCGTTTCAGGATCAGTTTGAAGGTAGACGTGGGAAATGACTTCTGTACAAGTTGAAATTTTGATGCTTGGTATTAGAGCTGAACTTCAGCCTTCCCTTCAATCTTGCAAAGATGTATCGGCTCCTCTGATTTCACGGCAGATTGTGATCTTCTCATGCATTAGAAGATGCAGCAAGTCAGATAGAGCCCGACTTATTTCCTGGCTGGAGGACATCCATTAGACATGTGCAATTCCTTTTGTTCCGAATTCGTTTTTTAACTAAATTTGTTTATTCAGAAATATCGGAATTAGCGAAAACCCGTTTAACACATTTTTCCGAATATTCGTAAATTCGTAAATCTGAAAATTCGTAAATTCTAAAATTCTGAAATTTAAAATTTGAAAATTCGAAAACCCGAACATTTGAAAATCTGAAATACCCTATACACTCGAGTATAAGCCGACCCCAATATAAGCCGAGGCACCTAATGTTACCACAAAAAACTGGGAAAACGTATTGACTCGAGTATAAGCCTAGGGTGGGAAATGCAGCAACTACTGTAAGTGGAAAAGAGGGTCAACAATGCCCATCTGCAGCCTCACTGTGCCCATCTGCAGCCTCACTGTGCTCACTGTGCCCATTTGCAGCCTCACTGTGCCCATCTGGAGCCTCACTTTGCCCATTTGCAGCCTCACTGTGCCCATTTGTAGCCTCACTGTGCCATTCTGCAGCCTCACTGTGCCCATTTGCAGCTTTACTGTGCCCATTTGCAGCCTTACTGTGCCCATCTGGAGCCTCACTGTGCCCATCTTTAGCCTCACTGTGCCCATTTGCAGCCTCACTGTGCCCATTGCAGCCTCACTGTGCCATTCTGCAGCCTCACTGTGCCCATTTGCAGCTTTACTGTGCCCATTTGCAGCCTCACAGTGTCCATCTGCAGCCTCACTGTGCCCATTTGCAGCCTCACTATACCCATCTGATCTCCATGCTGCTGCAGTCGGCGGCTGTCCACTGTAACATAGACGGAACACTAAACACTGATCCCAGCATTGTATCAGTGTTCAGTGTTCCATCTATCACGGACGAGGAGGAGGCGGGGCTTTGTTACAGTGGACGGCCGCCGACTGCAGTTAAGACTGCATGAACAGCGGGAGACTAGAGTATAAGCCGAGGGGGGCTTTTTCCGCATCAAAAAATGTGCTGAAAAACTCGGCTTATACTCGAGTATATACGGTAATAACTAACTAATAATAACGTAACTATTACTAACTATTAAATTATAGTTATTGGAATTTCCTTTCAAATTTGGCTGTTAGTGAACGTAACGAATACGAATTTATCCGAAGTTACAAATTATCCGAAATAAATGCTGCATCAAAACAAATGGAACGTAACAAATTAATAATATTAAATAACAATAATAATAATAATAATAAAAAGGTTTTATTATTATTATTATTTATTATTAATTTGTTTCCATTCCATTTGTTTAGATGCAGCATTTATTTCGGATAATTTGTAACTTTGGATAAATTCGTATTCGTTATGTTCACTAACAGCCAAATTTGAAAGGAAATTCCAAAACCTATAATTTAATACAGGGGGTCACCTACTTACGAACACGTTAGGGACTTTCAGTTTGTTCTTAAGTCGGAAATGTTCGTAAGTCGGGCCGCGCATGCGAAGAACGGCAATTACGTAATTTTCCGATGTTCCGTCAAATGGCCGCGCATGCGCAGAACGGGAGATACGTAATTTTCCGATGTTTTCCGATGTTCCGTTGAATGGCCGCGCATGCTCAGAACAGGAGATAAGTTGTTTTCCGATGTTTTCCGATGTTTTCTGAGGTTCCGTCAAACGTGCCGCCGTCGAAAATAGACGAAAATGTCCGTACATGCGCAGAACGGCAGATAGTCCCCGCAGCGCCTTATTCGTACGTAGGAGTTGTTCGTAAGTCAGGGACCCCCTGTAGTTAGTTATTATTAGTTCGTTAGTTAATCTTTCACATTTTCACATTTTCTTTCTTATTTTTGAATTTTCGAATTTACGAATTTTCAAATTTACAGATTTTCGAATTTACAAATTTACGAATTGCGATCATAACGAATGACCCGAAACACGAAAATAAAATAAAAATTATGAAACGAAAACAAAACAAACACATTTTTTGGCAGTGCACATGTCTAATATCCAGCATCATTTAGGCTCCATGCACGCTAGACACTCCAAAACCGCAAAATAAAAATGCTGGATATAAAACGCTAAAATTTAGTTTGTGCAGTGTTTAGGAGCGTTTTTAACCACTTCAAGCCCAGGCTATATCTGACACTTTGCTCCTACATGTAAAAACTATATTTTTTTTGCTAGAAAATTACATAGAACCCCCAAACACTATATATGTTTTTTTAGCAGAGACCCTAGAGAATACAATGGCAGTCATTGGAACTTTTTATCTCGCACGGTATTTGGGCAGCAATTTTTCAAACGCGTCAGCGCAATTTTTTTGCATAATGTGAAAGATGAAGTTACGCCGAGTAAATAGATACCTAACGCTTAAAAATTGCACATGCTCATGGAATGGTGCCAAACTTCTGTACTTAAAAATCCCCATAGGCGACGCTTTTATTTTTTTTTTACTGGTTACATGTTTTGAGTTACAGAGGAGGTCTAGGGGTAGAATTATTGCTCTCGCTCTAATGTTCACGGTGACACCTCACATGTGTGGTTTGAACACTGTTTTCATATGTGGGCGGGACTTATGTATGCGTTCGCTTCTGCGTGTGAGCACACGGGGACAGGGGCACTTTAAATATTTTTTTTTATTGTTAATTTTACTTAAAAAAATTATTTTTTACACTTTAAAAATAAAAATTAAAAATGTGATCACTTTTATTCCTATTACAAGGAATGTGACATGACAGGGCCTCTTTACAGTGAGATATGGGGGGGTCAATAAGACCCCACATCTCACCACTAGGCTGGGAAGCCTAAAATAAAAATAAAAAAACGATCAGCGCTTCCCAGCCGAGGCAGCGCCATTCTTTTGAATGCAGAGGCCGGGCGTGACGTCATAACATCGCGCCTGGCCTCCGACGATCATAGAGACTCTGGCGACCATCTGGTAGGCCGGAAATCTCTATGATCAGCATTTTTTTTTTTTGGCATGGGGTCCTTCCAAAATCCAAACCAGATCCTTATCCAAGCAAGCAGCCTGACAGGTCAGGGTGGGTGGGGTGAGCGAGTGCCCTCCCTCCTGATCCATACTAGGCCACATGCACTCAACATGGGGTGGGGTGCTTTGGGGTAGGGGTCCCCCTCCAAAGCACCTTGTCCTCATGTTGATGAGGATGAGGGCGTCTTCCCCACAACCCTGGTGGTTGTGGGGGTGCAGGGGGTGACTTATCGGAATATGGAAGCCCCCTTTTCCAAGAGCCCAGATCCCCCCCCCCCATGTGAGTAAGTATAGGGTATATTGTATCATCAAAAAAGTGTCAAAATGTAAACAAGAATGCACACAAAGTTTTTGACAATTCCTTTATTTAAAAAACAAAATTAAAAAGTTGGTATCCAATGAAGGCTCCCGCCATGTAACAGCTCTGCTGCCTCCCGCCGTTAAGTAAACTAAGGGATGGGGCCACCCATTGATGTCACATGTATGGATTCGGGGGGACCCCATGCCGTTTTTTTTTTTTTTTTTACATTTCTGGTGTGGGGTTCCCTTAAAATCTGTTCCAGACCCAAAAAGGTCCGATATGTATTGGGGGGACTCCATGCTGTTTTAATAAAAATCTTTACTGCTGGCAATTGTTTTGTTTACATTCAACTGTCTGCGGGATGCGGTGGCCGGCTATACAATGGTTACATAGTTACATAGTTAGTCAGGTTGAAAAAAGACACAAGTCCAACTAGTTCAACCAAAAAAATAATACAATCCCATATTCACAATCCCATACCCACAGTTGATCCAGAGGAAGGCCAAAAAAAACAGCAAAGCCTGATCCAAATTGCTACAGCAGGGGAAAAAAAATCCTTCCTGATCCCCCGAGAGGCAATCGGATTTTCCCCGGATCAACTTTACCTATAAATGTCAGTACCCAGTTATATTATGTACATTTAGGAAAGAATCCAGGCCTTTTTTAAAGCAACCTACTGAGCTGGCCAGAACCACCTCTGCAGGGAGTCTATTCCACATTTTCACAGCTCTTACTGTGAAGAAACCTTTCCGTATTTGGAGATGAAATCGTTTTTCCTCTAGATGTAAAGAGTGCCCCCTTGTCCACTGTGATGAACTTAAAGTGAATACCTCAACACCAAGTTCACTATATGGACCACTTATGTATTTATATTTATTATTTTATTTATTTTTTTACACTTTTGAGCTGCTGCTTTATTGTTTGATTTTTTAGCGCAGCAGTTCTAACCTATTTTTAATGTATTTATACATGTTGATCATATCCCCCCCCTTAATCTCCTCTTCTCAAGAGAGAATAAATTCAGTTCCTCTAATCTTTCCTCATAGCTGAGCTCCTCTATGCCTCTTATCAGTTTGGTTGCCCTTCTCTGAACTTTCTCCAGTTCCCCAATATCCTTTTTGAGAACTGGTGCCCAAAACTGAACTGCATATTCCAGATGAGGTCTTACTGATGATTTGTACAGGGGGGGCAAAATGGTATCTCTCTCTCTGGAGTCCATACCTCTCTTAATACAAGAAAGGACTTTGCTCGCTTTGGAAACCACAGCTTGGCACTGCATGTTATTATTAAGCTTATGATCTACCAAAACCCCCAGATCCTTCTCCACTACGGATCCTCCCAGTTGTACTCCCCCTAGTATGTATGATGCATTCATATTCTTAGCCCCCAAGTGCATAACTTTACATTTATCAACATTAAACCTCATTTGCCACTTAGTTGCCCAATTAGACAGAGCATTGAGGTCGGCTTGTAAATTGGAGACATCCTGTAAGGACGTTATTCCACTGCATAGCTTGGTGTCATCTGCAAAGACAGAAATGTTACTTTTGATCTCAGACCCAATATCATTTATAAAGATATTAAAAAGTAAGGGTCCCAGCACTGAACCTTGGGGTACACCACTGATAGCCTTGGACCATTCAGAGTAAGAATCATTAACCACTACTTTTCTGCCTATTTACAAATTGATCTTTTCAAGCCTGTAGACTTTACCTTACACATTAGTCGTGTGTGGGGAACTGTGTCAAACACTTTTGGCCACTAGCGTTGCTAGCCAGGTGCGGGGGGGGCGGGCCGCACCCGGGTGACACCCACCAGAGGGGTGACACCCGTGGGTAGCGCATCGGCACCACACTGACATCGCTCGCCCGCTGCCCTGTGCCTTAGGCTCACGCTGCGGAAGGAAGCCGCCGCCCCCTCTGCCTCCTCTCTGTTTACATACACAGAGGAGGAGGAGGAGGAGCCCGCGCTCGAGGGACACACCGCTGTGTGTATCTGCCGCTCTGTTCTGAGGTCTGTAAGGTAAGGGGGGCATCTTTACTGATGGGGGAGGGGGTGTCTGTACTGCTGGGGTCTGCACAAGGGGGAGTTTGCACCAGGGGGGGCTGTAACTGAGGGGGTGTCTGTACTGAGGGGGGTGTGGTACTGAGGGGGGTGTCTGGTACTGAGGGGGGTGTCTGGTACTGAGGGGGGTGTCTGGTACTGAGGAGGGGGTCTGGTACTGAGGAGGGGGTCTGGTACTGAGGAGGGGGTCTGGTACTGAGGAGGGGGTCTGTAACTGAGGAGGGGGTCTGTAACTGAGGGGGGGGTGTCTGTAACTGAGGGGGGGTGTCTGTAACTGAGGGGGGTGTCTGTTACTGAGGGGGGTGTCTGTTACTGAGGGGGGTGTCTGTACGAGGGGGGTGTCTGTACGAGGGGGGTGTCTGTACGAGGGGGTGTCTGTAACTGAGGGGGTCTGCACTGAGGTGGGGGTGTCTGTACTGAGGGGGAGGTTCATACTGAGGAAGGCGGGTCTATATTGATGGCAGGGAGTCTGTACTTAGTGGAGCGGGTTTGTACTGAGGGAGGGGATCTATGCTGTTGGAGGGGGGTCTGTACTGAGGGGGGACTATAGTTGTTGGGGGGTGACACCATTTTTTTTCGCACCGGGTGACACCAACCCTAGTGACGCCACTGCTTTTGGCTGTTAAGGACACCGGCGACCCGCTGGCTATGAATACAAAAAAAAAAAGAAACCAGTGTTTAACAGCTGCTAACGGCATTTAGGAGCTTCTAGGCACTGTCAGATTTTTTTTTTTCTGCTGTCAAATCGCTCCCAAAAATACAAAGATAAATAAAAAATTCTGCTCCTAGGAAGCTGAAGCTTGAAAAACGCTTCTAACCTAAAGTAGTGTGCATGGACAGTTTGGACACATACATAGGCGTGCCTTAACCTTAATCATCCCTGTGCGCCTCTCACTGCTAGTGCTAATTGTGACTGCTGCAAGCCTGCAACATTGTCTGTGGAGCTTATGTCACCACTGGGGTCGGACCGGGCAAGAAAAAACATCTGTGTGCTGTGGGGGGAGGTGATAAAGCAGGAACAAGAGAATCGCTGGGACCACAGCCGCGGAGTAACCCAGCCGCATTTGCCGATGGGTCTTCTATAGTTCCGGCTCCAGGTCCCGCCCGCAGGCGGCGGAGTGATATACATCTGCACTCCGCCCCCCCTCCGGCCTCCTCTCTCTCCCTTCGAAGAAGCAGCGGAGCCTCAGCCTGGATAGCGGCAGGCGGGTGACTCAGTGAGGCGAGCAGTGAGACAGCACTGAGCAGGGCAAGCAGCAAGACACACGATGGACCACAAAAAATAAATAAAAAGGGAAGTCGACATGAACCCTGCCTGACTTGTCAGCAAAAAAGTAAGTGTGCATTTTTATATATATATATGCACACTTACTTTTTTGCTAACAAGTCAGGCAGGGTTCATATTGATTTGAATTGTATATGATATATTTATATATTTTATATATATATATATATATATATATATATATATATATATATCATATACAATTCAAATCAATATATATATATATATCATATACAATTCAAATCAATATGAACCCTGCCTGACTTGTTAGCAAAAAAGTAAGTGTGCATTTATATATAATATATATATATATATATATATATATATATATATAATATATATATATATATATATATATATATATATATATATATATATATATATATATTGTGAGGGGGTTAGCTCGGCAGCGGGTGTGTGTGACCCCCGGGATGGGCTCCCCACCCAAAAACAGGCCCAGCAGACGGAGGTTGTGGTTTTCAAAATCAAAAAGGTGCGGTTTATTTTCTATTTACAGTGACAAAAACACAGCAAGGCAAAAAAAACATAAACAAAATAAATCCTGGTCAACTTGACCTCTGACTAAACATACAGGTTTCCTAACTAACAACTGGGATCAGCCTAGTGCTGTCCTAGTCCCTAAGTCCCTGGTTTTAAATGTCCAAGCAAATATATAGCCACACAGGCTTTCTCTCACCGCACAGGGGTTCACTCTCCCTAGACAGTCCACACAGGTCTGCTTCCAGGCATGAGCTAACACCTAATGAATCTGGGAGTTTTTTATAGAGGCCTAAATGAGCTGACAAGCTTCAGCTGGCCTCATCAACTCCCTGTCTGCACGACGCCCAGCCCTCTCCCTAGAGGTATGAGTCATCCATGAGCCCACTAGTCTCAGCTGGGCTTATACAACTCTCCACCTAGCTGTATAAGTCGGCGTAAAGCCTGAATCTGGGCGAAATATATCTACCCCCCTGGATGCAACCAGGTGACTTTACCTTCCTGCTGTCACATACCCCCCCCTCTTGTTTTAACCTCGGGGTTGGAACACCAGCAATCAGGCATTCATGTACTCGAGACAAAGCATCCACATTCCCCATTTGAACGCCAGGGCGATGCTTTACTGTGAAGTTGAATTCCTGGAGGGCCAGGAACCACCTATTCACTCTTCTATTTGTTTCCTTGTTTTGAGCCATCCACTTTAACGGAGCGTGATCCGTAACCATGTCAAAGTGCCTACCTAGCAGGTAGTACCGAAGGGAATCTAGAGCCCACTTCACCGCTAAACACTCCTTTTCAACGGTGGCGTAATTTACCTCATGGGACTTCAACTTCCTGCTGAGGTAAATGACTGGGTGCTCTTCCCCGTTCCAGACCTGGGACAATACTGCTCCTAACCCCACATCTGACGCATCACTTTGTACGACAAAGTCTCTAGAGAAGTCGGGTGAGTACAACACTGGCTGGCTACATAAGGCTTGTTTCAAGAATTGGAATGCTGCCTCAGCCTCGGGGGTCCATTTAATCATGACCGACCCTTTCCCCTTCGTCAGGTTGGTTAGGGGCACAGCCTTAGAAGCAAAATGGGGAATGAATCGCCGATAATACCCAGCGATTCCCAGAAAGGCTCGTACCTGCTTCTTGCTGTTGGGACGTGGCCAACTCTGGATGGCCTCGACTTTGTTGAGTTGGGGTTTTATTACTCCCCTCCCAATGGTGTACCCAAGATATTTGGCCTCCTCCTGCCCAATGGTACACTTCTTGGGGTTAGCCGTAAACCCTGCTTCCCGAACAGAGTCCAGGACTGCTTGCACTTTTGGCAGATGTGAGGCCCAATCTGTGCTATGGACAATTATGTCATCCAGGTAAGCCGCAGCATACTTCCGATGGGGCCTCAGCATCTGGTCCATTTTCCGCTGGAATGTGGCCGGCGCATTCTGTAACCCGAACGGCATTCTTTTATATTGGAACGCCCCGTCTGGGGTTACAAATGCGGTTTTCTCTTTGGCCGACTTGGCCAGGGGGATTTGCCAATACCCTTTTGTGAGGTCAAGAGTCGTCATGTATCGGGCTGTTCCCAGCCGGTCGATCAACTCATCTATACGTGGCATGGGGTAGGTGTCAAATTTTGTAACTTTGTTCAACTGACGAAAATCGTTACAAAATCGCCAGCTCCCATCCGGTTTAGGCACCAACACAATGGGACTAGACCAATCACTTTGGGACTCCTCTATCACCCCTAAGTTCAGCATTTTCTGTACTTCCTCCCGTATTGCCTCCCGTCGGGCCTCTGGGATCCGATAGGGTTTTAACTTCACCCTTTCACCGGGCGGGGTAATAATGTCATGCTCTACCCCAGATGTTTGTCCCGGCAGCTCAGAGAATACCTCCTTGTTGCGAAGCACAAACTCCTTAACCTCCTGTTGTTGGGGTTGTGACAAGGTGGCTGCGATTCCAACCTCAGGAATCACGCAACCAGTTTGAGCTGGTGACCAAGTGTCTGCGACTAGGGACTCTCTATCCCTCCAGGCTTTCAACAGATTAACGTGATAGATCTGTTCGGGCTTTCGCCTTCCTGGTTGTCTGACCTTGTAATTCACTTCGCTCACTTTTTCCATTATCTCGTAGGGGCCTTGCCATTTGGCAAGGAATTTACTTTCAACCGTAGGGACAAGTACCAATATCCTATCCCCCGGGGAAAAGGTACGGGTCTTGGCTCCACGGTTGTACACTCTCTGCTGTGCCAACTGCGCTTGGGCCAAATGTTCCTTCACGATGGGCATTACCTGTGCAATTCGATCTTGCATCAGGGCGACATGCTCAATCACACTCCTGTGGGGAGAACTCTCACTTTCCCAAGTTTCCTTGGCAATATCCAACAGCCCTCTTGGGTGTCTCCCATACAGTAACTCAAAGGGGGAGAATCCCGTAGAGGATTGGGGCACCTCCCTAATAGCAAACATCAAATAAGGAAGTAGACAGTCCCAATCCCTTCCATCTCTATCCACCACTTTCTTCAACATTTGTTTTAGGGTTTTGTTGAATCTTTCAACCAGCCCATCGGTTTGGGGGTGATACACAGATGTACGCAATTGCGTCACTTTGAACAATTTACACAGCTCTTTCATAACCCGGGACATAAAGGGTGTACCTTGGTCCGTAAGCAGTTCTTTACAAATACCCACCCGGCTAAAAACAAGAGATAGCTCTTTGGCTATGGTTTTGGCCGAGGTAGTTCTGAGAGGGATCGCTTCTGGATAACGGGTGGCATAGTCCATTATAACCAATATGTACTGGTGCCCCCTAGCGGACTTGATTATAGGACCTACCAAATCCATTGCGATTCTCTCAAACGGGACCTCAATGATGGGTAGAGGGACCAGCGGACTACGGAAATGTGGCATCGGGGCCGACCTCTGACACACAGGGCAGGAGGAACAATAATTTTCTATGTCCTTCATCACCCCCGGCCAATAGAATCTCTGTAATACCCTCTCTCGGGTTTTCTCTGTCCCCAGATGACCTCCAAGAATGTGCCCATGGGCCAACTCCAACACCAACTTCCTGTAAGGTTTGGGCACCACAAGCTGCTCAACGGTTTCTTCTGCCCTTTTTGCCACCCGATACAGTAGGTCCTTCTCTACGCTGAAGTATGGGTAAGTGCCGGTATTATCTGGGTTCACTAACTCGCCATCTATTTTCACTACGTTTTCCCGTGCCTTTATTAGGGCGGGGTCTTTCAACTGTTCTGTGGCAAAGTTTTCCCTGTGAACCTCAAGATCAGAAAACTCCACAGACGGTAGGTTTTCGTCTGAGGAGGTGGGCTCCTCTCCAGTTTCTTGAGTCTCCCCTGCCAATACTGACAAGGGAAATTCCGGAGAGTCCTCACCACTCTCAGGGGAGTTCTGGCTATCACATTCCTGGTACATAGGGGCACCAGTGGGGGGCTCAGGATCATCCCACAGTTCCCAGAACTTCGGAAAATCCCTTCCCACAATGGCGTAATGCGGTAACTGAGATACTAAGCCCACTGGATGAGAGAGGGTACCTCTGGGGGTCTCGAAACACACTGTAGTCACTGGATACTCTCGGGTGTCCCCATGCACACAAATAACGGCTACCTTGCTATTCCCAGAGACCTCTGTTTTAACTAACTCAGCCTTTATCAGGGTCACAAGGCTACCTGAATCCAGCAATACCACAACATTTCTACCATTAATACACATTTTGCATAAATGTTTCTCAGTTCCCCGAATGGCAGTGCATGCGACTGTCGCACACAGCGACTGACGTCTGCCCGTCAGAAAGTCACACTGCATGGGTTCCTCCACAACCGGGCAATTTGCTGCAATATGTCCCGCTTGCCGGCAGCGGTAGCAAACGATCCTTCTTGCGGCCTCTTGAGCCGCTGATTTCCCAGGCTGTTCTCGCCAAACTTGGGGTAGAGCTCCCACCCTCTCACTCTCTCCACCCTCACCCCTTGGAATCCTCTTATCCGCCCCTGGGGATGGTCTGGTCTTAGGGTGGAAAGTCCGAGTGTCTCTGGAAGAGGCCGTCAGGTTCTCTGTAGCCAAGTATTTCTCCACACGATCCACAAGACCATCGGCCGTCTCTGGGTCTCCATGGCTTACCCACTTTTGGATGGCAGTAGGAAGAGCTCTCAAAAACCGATCCATTACAACACGTTCCACAATCTTTGGTGCGGACAAAGTCTCTGGCTGTAGCCACTTTCTGCTCAGGTGAATGAGATCATACATTTGAGACCTGGGGGGTTTTCCAAGCTGGAAAGTCCAGTTATGCACACGCTGAGCCCGGACAGCCAGGGTGACACCCAGCCTTGCCAATATTTCAGCTTTTAGCATCACATAGTCTTTTGCTTGGTTAGGCTCTAGGTCATAGTAAGCTTTCTGCGATTCACCAGTTAACAGAGGAGCCACTAGTCCAGCCCACTGCTCCTCAGGCCACTTTTCTCTTTCAGCGGTCCTTTCAAATGTGGTCAAAAATACCTCTGGATCATCCTCTCCAGTCATTTTTGTCAATAAACGACTCACCCCAAAGGACGCGGTATTAGTGGGACGGCTTTCCTCACTGGTCTGCGGACGTTGCTGCATTACTGCTTCCATCTGTTGTTGTAGTCTCTGCTCTTGCTTCTGCAACAGGTCTATGAAGCGGGCCTCAGATTGCTGTTGGGCTTGTTGCTGAGCCTCCAGACTCTGTTGTAAAGTTGCAAGGCTCTGTTGATGAGCTTGCTGCTGGGCTGCAAGGCTCCTTTGCAAACCTGCATTTGTCTGCTGTTGATTGGCATTTGCTAGAGCCAGCTGTTTCAGTATCTCCTCCATGCTGGCTTAAAAAAAAACTGCCACTGGTTCTCCACCAACTGTGAGGGGGTTAGCTCGGCAGCGGGTGTGTGTGACCCCCGGGATGGGCTCCCCACCCAAAAACAGGCCCAGCAGACGGAGGTTGTGGTTTTCAAAATCAAAAAGGTGCGGTTTATTTTCTATTTACAGTGACAAAAACACAGCAAGGCAAAAAAAACATAAACAAAATAAATCCTGGTCAACTTGACCTCTGACTAAACATACAGGTTTCCTAACTAACAACTGGGATCAGCCTAGTGCTGTCCTAGTCCCTAAGTCCCTGGTTTTAAATGTCCAAGCAAATATATAGCCACACAGGCTTTCTCTCACCGCACAGGGGTTCACTCTCCCTAGACAGTCCACACAGGTCTGCTTCCAGGCATGAGCTAACACCTAATGAATCTGGGAGTTTTTTATAGAGGCCTAAATGAGCTGACAAGCTTCAGCTGGCCTCATCAACTCCCTGTCTGCACGACGCCCAGCCCTCTCCCTAGAGGTATGAGTCATCCATGAGCCCACTAGTCTCAGCTGGGCTTATACAACTCTCCACCTAGCTGTATAAGTCGGCGTAAAGCCTGAATCTGGGCGAAATATATCTACCCCCCTGGATGCAACCAGGTGACTTTACCTTCCTGCTGTCACAATATATATATATATATGTATATGTATATATATATATATATATATATATATATATATATATATATTACACATACAATTCAAATCAATATGAACCCTGCCTGGCTTGTATATATAAATATTTTTTAATTTTTTTTGCCCATACATACATCAAGTCGATTTTTAAATGTCATTTTTTTTTTTATTGTTCTTACGTGTTAAAATAACGCTTCGATAATGTTATTTTATTTTAACGTGTGAAAACAATTAAAAAAAATGACATTTAAAAATCAACTTAACCACGACTTTTGAAAGATTTTCCCCCTTCATGACCAGGCCATTTTTTGCTATTTAACTGCGCTACTGACAATTGCGCAGCCATGCAACACTTTACCCAAATTCATTTTATCATTTTTTTTAATGCAAATAGAGCTTTATTTTGGTTGTATTTGATCCCCACTAGGTTTTTTTCTTTTTTGCTAAAGACAAACAGAATGAAAAATTGAAAAAAAACAAACATATTTTCTACTTACTACTGTTACTACTACTACTACTACTGTTATAAAACCTATCCAATAAAATAAATTTTCTTCAAAAATGTAGGCAAATATGAATTCTACTACATGTCTTTGGTATACAAAAAAAAAAAACCTAAGTGTATATTAACTACTTCCTGTATGCCCACAGCCCCAATATATGGCGGACAGGAAACAGTGCCAATGTGGGTTAACGTACCTGTACGTCAGCCCATATTGGAGGCTCCTGCGCGGCTCATAGAGCGCGCACCTGGGAGCCCTGTGATCAGTGTGTGGCCTTTACACTGAATCCTATTACCGCTGGTCTTGTACCATGTGATGGATGTGTCCAATCAGAGCGTCCTGATCATCGCCATAACCCATACCAACATCCTGATCACCGCCATACCCCATACCAGCATCCTGATAAATTGTAATACATATACAGTATACCAGTGTTTCTCAACTCCAGTCCTCAAGGCGCACCAACAGGTCATGTTTTCAAGATTTCCCTTAGATAAAACAGCTGTGGTAATTACTTAGGCAATGAAACTGATCAAATCACCTGTGCAAAATAATAGAAATCCTGAAAACAGGACCTGTTGGTGCGCCTTGAGGACTGGAGTTGAGAAACCCTGCAGTATACCATAGTTTGTAGACTGTATAACTTTCACACAGACCAAATCTGGAGAGATCTATTGTTGCTGGGGGGGGAGGGATCTATTGTTGCTGGGAAGATATATTGTTGCTGGTGAATCTATAGTTTCCGTGAGGGATCTATTGTTGCTAGGGAGATGTCTTGTTCCTGGGGGATCTATTGTTGCTGAGGGAATCTATTGTTGCTGGGGGATCTAACAAGTTTATTTAAAGAAATAAATACAATTCAGGATATTAAAACCTGACACTTTAAAAAAAAAATCCTACTTACCGTGCGGTTTGTGTAAAAATTGCTTATTTGATCTGGAGTATTTATTTAAAAGGTTTGTTTATGTTAAAAGATTATTTAATTAATAAGTTAAAAAATAATGTTTGTTTACATTGATTATTATTATTATACAGGATTTATATAGTGCCAACAGTTTGCGCAGTGCTTTACAACATCAGGGAAGACAGTACAATTACAATACAGGAGGGATCAGAGGGCCCTGCTCGTTAGAGTTTACAATATAGAAATAAATGTTTATTTCATTAAAAGTTTTAATTCATTTTAAAATGTTTGTTTACATTTACCGTATTTATTCAAATGTGTATGTGTATGTGTATATGTGTGTATATATATATATATATATATATATATATATATATATATATATATATATATACATATATATATATATATATATATATATATATATATATATACATACATACACCTTTATACCGACGCACGTGTGTTTGAGCTTTGGTTTGAGGTGCACACCCTAATGCATTAGGCTGTGCACGCCTATGGACACATAGAATAACAGTATTTGCTGCTAGGGGCAGAAAACAAAATGCTTAAAGCAGCTGCTAGGAGCTTAAAAATAAGCTAGTGTTTATGGAGCCTTATGCCGCGTACACACGACCGCTTTTCTCAACGAGAAAAACTGCACTTTTTTTTTCCGCCGAGAAAAACGATCGTCTGTGGGCTTTATGTCGTTTTTCTCGTTGAGAAAAACGGCATAAAAAACGACGAGAAAAATTAGAACATGTTCTAAATTTTCTCATCGTTTTTTCCAGCATTTTTTTCCGTGGCAGTTTTCCCATAGGGAGACACTGCCGCGGAGCCCACAGACGGTCGTTTTTCTCGTCAAGAGAAAAAATGACGGGAAAAACGACCGTGTGTAGGGAACCAAGCGGTTCCCTCGTTTTTCCTGTCATTATTCACGGCGGTTTTTTAACCGCCGTGAATAATGATCGTGTGTACGCGGCATAATGCTGATCATACACGCACAGAATTTCGGCCGTTTGCAGACTGAATGATTATTCGTCGGTCAAAAGCGAATTGGCCACTAACTGACAGAATAGTCTCGTTTCCATGATTGTTTCCATGATCATAGTGATCGTTGGACAATAAAAACATATATAAATCATACAAGACAGAATATTATTTTCGTTTCAATTGCAACATACACAAATACATTATAGTTGAAACGGTAAAAGTTTTCGCTCCTAGTTCATCGACATTAGCCAGCCCCACGCTCAAAATCGTTGGTAAAGTTGGGTCCACTAATGGCACGATTGTCAAACGATCTTTCCAAAAACGACCAGTTTCGGCCCAAATTCTGTGCGTGTATAGCCAGCATTAGTCTATTTCTCCCCAGCCTGACTGTTCCTGGTCCTCCTCCTTCATTCAGTTATTTTAATTATGAAAGCTCAGCTTCACTTGTGGCCAATATTAAGGGCAGTATTCATGCGACTGCAGCCCATCTGAGAATATCTACTCCTCCAATCTGCCACTCACCCATCAAGACATTTTGATATTTATTTTTATGATTGTTTTTTTTTATTACAAATATTTTCTAGAGCAATAACATTTTTATGCAGTACTTTAGGCTCCATGCACATTGAATGATTAGCTCTTTTGAATTGCCTCCTTGTAGCCTGCATACTCTTACATAAAAAAATTGCAGGGCTATAACTTATCAACTAACTTGAGCGAATAAACACATTAAATATTGTGTAGCTCCCTCTTAGTTTAGAGTAGGCTGCTAGGAAAATTTTGTTTAGCTACCCTGTAAGCAGGGGATCAGGGGTTGATTGCTTAGGGCTGCTCAGTGTTTCATAGGCTGTTCTGCTACTTCCCCTGTCTTATGGAGGCTTCTAGAAGTATAGAAGGATAGTAGAAGGGGGAGCAGAGCAGACAGCCATAATATGTATGGACTCAAGTCAGTCCCTGGGGAGGTGTGCCCAGAAGGTGGAGGGAGAGGTCATAAGCAGTCTGAGGCCTGAACAGAAGGTTGCAGTGTTCCTGGGTCCAATTCTACAGAGTGAGATCTCTGTGCAGGGGCTCTGCCCCCCAGGGCTGAAGTCTGGGAGGAATCATGGCAGAAAAAATTGAGGTCCCAGCTATGTTTGGCTGGGGGAGCCTATTTGAAAAACCTAGTCCATGTTGGGTAAGGAGAAAGCTCACAGGAGAAAGCTGAGAGAGAGCCCAAGCTATCCAGAGAGCTTGGTGAATATTGGCAGGAGCCAACTGATGATCTTGTGGCTTAGTGAGTGCAAGACTCCAGTGCTGAAAAGTGTGACAGTGTGTAGCTTTAAACTCTGGAAGAAGTGCAGGTCACAGTCAGCCTAAGGATCCAGTGGGACATTTCTTTCATTCAAGTGCAACCAGAAGTGTGTGCAGTGTATCCAGTGGCTTATACAATGCAGCCAGAAGTTGGAGAGTCCTTAAGTTGTACAGTTTTACAGTTTCAGGGCATTCCATGCTCCCTACCCCTATCCAAGTTCTATGTTTCCAATAAAAACCCTAAAAAGAACCCCCATACTTTTTTCTGAACCAGTGAAAAAAATGCGGTGTGCCTGGTTGTGCGTGCTACAAAGGAGGAAATAGGACCAATTTCACCAGCGGCTCTTTAGGGGGTGCACTACCATTGAAATCAAATTAATACCATAGAATTCTCAAACATAGTGGGCAGGCAACATTTAAAGCTTGGTTAGTAGGTAGCCTTCTTTCATTCTTTAAAGCGGACCTTCACACTCCTGAGGAAGGTCCCGCCTCTCAACCCCTCCTCCCTACTCTGCAGGAATAGGGCATATTATTTTTTTCCTTTTGTTTACTTCTTTTTTTTTTATATTGAAAATTCGCCCCACCTCTCAATGCACGTCACTCACCTTAGGCGAATGAAGCGCACACTGCCCGCTGTGCCTTTGGGATATGTACGTCACAAACCCCAGTAGGCATAGCTTTTCATTAAAGAACAAGAGGAGGGATTGGGCCTATCATTGCATCTTTGAGAGACCCACCCGCTGAACCCGGAAAAGCCGGCGGGCCTCTCGCTGACATCAGAGAGAACCTGGCGGCACAGGACAGAGCTGTGACCAGGATTGAGATAATCTCAGTGGGTCAACGCTGGATCCACTGGATGGGTGAGTATCTGAAATGTGCAGATACCCCCATCAGGTAAGCGGGGCAAAGAAAATTGGGAGGGTGGGCCGCAGTTCCTCTTTAAGCGATTGTCTTGGTGAACTTTTGTGACTTATTCTATTATTGTTTCATAGTAAAGATGGCACTCCTTCCAGAGGAATCTAATGACAATTTGGAATTACTCTCGAGCATTAGGAAACTGATGAGTGTGCAGGTGTAAGCAGGAGGTTAGGAGGACCTGAGTTCCAGTTAAGCGACTTGTCTTAATGCTTCCAAAAGTGAAGTCTGCAATCCCCCTTATTAGTTGTGGATTCTCTAGGACAGATTGTGCCTTCATCCATTCATCCAATTTTCATGATATAGACACTCCTCCTCCTGTATATGCGTGCTCAAGTCTCCAGACTCAGCCCTCCGAGTTTTATTCTTAAAACCACATCAGGGGCCCGGAGAAGAAATATGCGTACTTTATGATATAGTGGTACAACCCATGTAACTAAAAGAATATTTATACTATTAATAAATGATTACATTTGGTAGCAACTGCCTGTTTGTTGGGCAAGAATTGGCAGGATTACCAAATATCACCTTTAAGTGGATCAATTATTTAAATGTAAGGTTCATGTTTGTCTGGCATATATCTTTCATTGTAATTTGCATCACTTGTTTGTACAGCAAAAACGTCTGCGGTAAAACTGTAAGATGGAATACGATGAGAACGAGATGTCCCAAGTTACACACTTTTCGTTTTTATAACTGTTGGAAGGCTCAATGGCCTCTGCAGTTTCACGAGCCACAAATCTATAGCTTTGTTATTCGAATAAATTGAAGCGTTCCATTCCATTTATCCCCTAATGTCTTATTATAAAGTCAAAAAACCACAACCAAAAATAAATTAGACAATTAATTAGTAGTTCTGTGATATGACTTCTTTTGGAGTTGATAAACAACTGACATCAAATGACGGAATAAAAAAAAATAACAGATTGCATTGCAAATTCACAATGTGTCTCATATGAAACTTCAGAGGAGATCGTAGAATTAACTTGTGTATTTCAGTTATTTTGATAAGACTACGTTCCATTGTTTTGTCTCTAAATTGACATTTGCCAGACTTCATTTAAACACATTTGAGAATTTGTGAAGTAATCAAAACAGAATTATTAAAATGAATGCCTAATGTTACAGAAAAAAAAAATGCCTTGACTTAAAGGAAACCTACATTGGGAGAAATATATGAGTTGCCATCGTAGATCATTCACTCTGAAAATGCTGGATTCGTGGCTGCCATACTCATCTGGTGGTGTCAATGATTTGTAAGTCACTCATTTGAAACAAATGGGCAAGTTAGGCTGCTATACTCATCTCCTGTACAGTGCTGTTCTCATTCTAGGATCCAGGACTGCTCCTTTTTGGGTTGATTGACAACCTTTGTTGTACAGGGCATCAAGGCTTTGAGATCCCCCTTACCCCCTTACCCATGGCCTTACAGAAGGACGCTGGAGGGTGCGGCTCCACGTCAAGAGTCCAACCACTGCCCAATGCCAATATAGGATTCCTTATAGCGGATCTTCACCCTCAATTCGATGTGTCTCCTCTCTACATCTCCTCCCCTCCGCTGTGAAAATGGGGCTTTTTTTCTTTTATTTACCTTTTTCGAATAAAAAAAGTTCTGACCTGCCCCCTATGCATGTCACTTGCCTTGGTGAATGATGCGCACTTCACCCACTGTGTCTTGTCAGTAACGTCACTAGGGTTAGTGTCACCTAGTGCAGTAAAACATGGTCTCACCCCCCCTGTGTATCCTGCCCAGCGCCCTGCAGGCATTGCACAGCCATGGGGTACACCCAAAACCGGTCCCTGTAAATGATAGTATAGTGGCAGGTTTGGGTGGTGTAGTGGCAGGTTAGGGTAGTATAGGGTGGTATAGGGTAGGTTAGGGTGGTATAGGGCAGGTTTGGGTGGTATAGGGCAGAATAGGGTGATATAGGGCAGGTTGGGGTGGTAAAGGGCAGGTTAGGGTGGTAAAGGGCAGGTTAGGGTGGTAAAAGGCAGTTTGGGGTGGTATAGGGCAGGTTGGGGTGTTATAGGGCAGGTTGGGGTGGTATAGGGCAGGTTAGTGAGGTATAGGGCAGTTTGGGGTGTTATAGGGCAGTTTGGGGTGGTATAGGGCAGGTTAGCAAGGTATAAGGCAGTTTGGGGTGGTATAGGGCAGGTTAGTGAGGTATACGGCAGTTTGGGGTGGTATAGGGCAGTTTTGGGTGTTATTAGGCAGTTTAGTGAGGTATAGTGCAGTTTGGAGTAGCATAGAGCAGGTTGGGGTGTTATAGGGCAGTTTGGGGTGGTATAGGGCAGTTTGGGGTGGTATAGGGCAGATTAGTAAGGTATAGGGCAGTTTGAGGTCGTATAGGGCAGTTTGGGGTGTTATTAGGCAGGTTAGTGAGGTATAGGATAGTTTGGGGTGGTATAGGTCAGGTTGGGGTGGTATAGGTCAGGTTCGGGTGGTATAGGGCAGGTTAGTGAGGTATAAGGCAGTTTGGGGTGGTATAGGGCAGGTTAGTGCAGAGTAGGGCATTTTGGGGTGTATAGGGCAGGTTGCGGTAATATAGGGAAGTTTGGGGTGGTATAGGGTAGGTTAGTGAGGTATATGGCAGTTTGGAGTGGTATAGGGCAGGTTAGTGAGTTATAGGGCAGTTTGGAGTGGTATAGGGCAGGTTGGTGAGGTATAGGGCTTTCATCTTCACCCGGTCTTCCTTCTGAGTTTGCGGGCTCTGGTCATTTGAATGACATTCTGTCCCTTCAGAGCACAGTGTCCATGCTTTTGAGGTGTCACAGGCTGCATAAAAATAAATATCTCCTAAACAGTGCATATTTAGGAGATATTAATTTTTCCTACAGGTAAGCTTTAATATAAGCTTACCTGTAAGCAGGGCTGCTGATAAGGCAGTACAGCCAGCTCTCCTGTACTGGGCCTGGACCCCATAAGTTCAAAAGGGGGGCCAGGGCAACTGGTAAGCAGGAGGTCCGACTGTACTGTCTCATTGCAGACACCGATCCTCTTCTGCCTCCCCCTGCAGCATTGACAGATTCTCCTCTTCTTACTCTCTCTGGCTGCGCTGCAGGGGGATTGGCTCTAGCCCCTTCCATCTGCTGCCCGGGCCCCCCTGTGTGCCTCTTTCCCCTGCATCACTGCTGGCTTCCCTCCTCCCCTCTCCTGCTGACAGCTACTGGGGGCACACAGGGGGGTGTTTCCGAATAGAGACCAGGGGAAGGGGCCGAGAAATATGTGATTTACTGGTCCCTTCCACTCCTAAATGAACACAGCGAGCGATCAGTAGCAATCACTCCTGTGTACATTTATAACTGAAGCATAATAAACTGTGTTTACTATACTTCAGTTTGTGAATGAGCAGGATGCCTTGGATCAAATTCATTCATCTGTGCAGCTGAGGCTACAGAGGAACGGACTGATGAATCTATGTCTTCAGTCACTTTCGGCCGGGGGAAGGGGTCCCTGTCAGGTAGGCTGTATGGGGCCCTATGATTCCTTACAGCAGCCCTGCCTGTAGGTAAAAGATGCTGAAAAGAGTTCACTACCACTTTAATGCCCAGTCACCACATAAATACTGTACGCGTACAGTCAGCAGGAACAGGTTTTAATACTTACCAGTCCTGCTTCCCATGTCCCCAGTCTTTGCTTTCCTGCAGAGATAAACACGCCGTTATAATATTTGGCCACAAACACTTCTGGGTCCCCTTCTCTCCCATATAAAATGACATTCAGTACAGCGTCTGCAATGCAAAGAAGAGTTACAATGAAGAAACGTTATTATTGCTTTATTGTCATTTTTCTGGTTCATTCGAATCTTAACCTTTGTGCACGTGAAGTCAGTTAAAGGAACTGTGCAAGTTAAAAAAAAATAAAATAAAAAAATGTTCCTATTTAATTCCTTTTTAACACTTAGTTAACCCTAATCAATCCTAATTAGCCCCTTACCCCTCCTCTTCTGAGCTGTGTTTTTTTTTTGCTCAATTTGTTTTACTGAAATAGGTTATTGCAACACAAACCTAAATTAATATGATATTTTTAATGTAATACATTTAGAAATCATAAGAAAAATAAATTTGTTTACAAAAAAAACAGACATTAACCGCTTCCCGACCACCGCACGCCGATATACGTCGGCAGAATGGCACGGGCAGGCAAATGGGCGTACCTGTACGTCTCTTTAAATTTGATGCCCAGCTGGCACGCGCGCGCCCGCCCGCCGTGTGGCTCGTGAGTGTGCCCGCGGGTCTGGGAACTTGATGTTCCCGGGGCGGCCTGCGATTGCAGTCGGGAGAGGAAGAATGGAGAGATGCCTATGTAAACACGGCATTTCCCTGTTCTTCCTAGTGACATGACAGTGATCTCTGCTCCCTGTAATCGCGAGCAGAGATCACTGACGTGTCACTCGTAGTCACGCCCACTCAAATGCGTCCGATGTGTCCGCCATAAAGTCGCAGTCATGATAAAAAATCGCAGATCACAGCCATTACTAGTAAAAAAAATAATAATAATAAAAATGCCATAAAACTATCCCCTATTTTGTTGACACTATAACTTTTGCGCAAACCAATCAATATACACTTATTGCGATTTTTTTTTTTACCAAAAATATGTAGAAGAATACATATCGGCCTAAACTGAGGAAAACATTTTTTTTTTTTTTTCAAAATTGGATATTTAATATAGCAAAAAGTAAAAGATATTGTGTTTTTTTTTTGTTTTTTTTTAAATCGTCGCTCCTCTTTTGTTTATGGCGCAAAAAATGAAAATCGCAGAGGTGATCAAATACCACCAAAAGAAAGCTCTATTTGTGGGAAAAAAAGGACGTCAATTTTGTTTGGGTACAACAACGTCGCACGACCGCGCAATTGTCAGTTAAAGCGACGCAGTGCCGAATCGCAAAAAGTGGCCCAGTCATTTGGCAGCCAAATGGTCCGGGGCTGAAGTGGTTGAGTCAGAAAATTAAGTATTAGTATACAAGAAAAAGGTGTACAATGGCATTACTGAGAAAGGACATTGATTATTTAAAGGGGTTGTAAAGGTTTGTTTTTTATTTTCTAAATAGGTTCCTTTAAGCTCGTGCATTGTTGGTTCACTTACACTTTCCTTTGATTTCCCTTCTAAATGTTTTTTTCCTTTGTCTGAATTTCTCACTTCCTGTTTCTCCTCACTAAACTTCACACCATCATCCGAGTGGTGTGGAGTCAGCCAGAACAGCTTACTGAACAGCTTACTGAGGAGGAACAGGAAGTGAGAAATTCAGACAAAGAAAACAAAGAAAAAAACATTTAGAAGGGAAATCGAAGGAAAAGGTAAGTGAACCAACAATGCACTAGCTTAAAGGAACCTATTTAGAAAATAAAAAACAAACCTTTACAACCCCTTTAAACTTTACAGGTATTGTTGTATTAATTTGATCTAGTATGTTGAGTATAAGATGTGATATGGTAAATGTTAATTATTAATTATCATGCAGATTTCACAGAAAAGGGAAGTTATGTTTCTATGATTACCGTATATACTCGAGTATAAGCCGACCCGAATATAAGCCGAGGCACCTAATTTTACCACAAAAAACTGGGAAAACGTATTGACTCGAGTATAAGCCTAGGGTGTCCATCTGCATGCCTCACTGTGCCTCACTTTGCCTCACTGTGCCCATGACTAGACTTACCTTTAACATGGGAGTCTATGGAAGGGGTGCGCGGTTTGAAAAATCTGTTCTCCCCGGCTGTAGGTCCCCCAGACAAAAAACTTTGTACACTTATAGAGGAAGAGTGGGGCTACATGTGTGATAGGTTCCGGGTCCAGGGGACCTACGGCCGGCTGGTACTGGGTCCCCAAAGTCACCAGAGAAATTACAGTTTAACATGGGAGTCTATGGAAGGGGTGCCCGGCTTTGAAAAATCGGTGCTCACCGGCCGTAGGTCCTCCAGGACAAAAAACACACTTATAGAGGAAGAGTGGGGCTACATATGTGCCAAGTTTGGGGTCCAGGGGACCTACGGCCGGCCGGCACCGGGTCCTCAAATTCCGGGAGATCAGCCACAAAAAGGTGACTCGAGTATAAGCCGAGGAGGGCATTTTCAGCACAAAAAAATGTGCTGAAAAACTTGGCTAATACTCGAGTATATACGGTAATTGCTTTTTTACACATTTGAAAATAGAGCAAAACATACTACCCTATGTAATAGAGACAAAATGTTAGAGTTATTATATAGAGGAGAAATGATAGAATAAAATGTGTCCTTTTTCTCAACAGAAGCACTTGCTCTGAAACTAACAATGGTCAAACAAATAAAAACATTTTTTGTTTTTGTTTTGTTTCATTTTTGCATATTTTTTTTTTCAAGATACCAAGATGCTTGAGGCATTTGAAACAAAATCAATTAAATGGGTTGTAAAGGTAATTTTTGTATTTTCTAAATAGGTTCCTTTAAGCTAGTGCATTGTTGGTTCACTTACCTTTTCCTTCCATTTCCCTTCTAAATGTTTCTTTTCTTTGTCTGAATTTCTCACTTCCTGTTTCTCCTCACTAAACTTCACACCATCATCCGAGTGGTGTGGAGTCAGCCAGAACAGCTTACTGAGGAGGAACAGGAAGTGAGAAATCCAGAAAAGAAAACAAAGAAAAAAAACATTTAGAAGGGAAATCTAAGGAAAAGGTAAGTGAACCAACAATGCACTAGCTTAAAGGAACCTATTTAGAAAATAAAAAATTTACTTTTACAACCCCTTTAAGTACTGTCTGTGATATTTTTTCTAACATTTACATTTCCAGGACAAGCTTTTTGGGGGTGTTCCCTTCTTCTGAGGTCCAATCAGTACTAATACACAACGTTGTAACAATATTAGAAGAAGGGGAGTACACCCTGAAAGATTGCTGTGAAAATGTGATAGTTATTGCAAATAAAATATCACAGACAGTACTCAATTTTAAAAAAAATAATTTTTAGAAAGCTTTGTTTGTACAGGAAAAAAAATAATCAGATATTACTTGGTAAGTAAGTAAAGTAAGTAATGACAAAATTATAAATTAATTAAGCGGCCAGTAGCTGAAGTGAAAATATGCTCTGGTTCATAGTTTTCCAATCTGGACCAATGAAAGTGTGTATGTGCCATACCTGTGGGATCCCTATGGAAGCCGGAAATCATTGTAGCAAGTACCGTCACTACACTGTACAATGGTTTTCACTAGCTTCCGGTTCTAGTGACATATGTGAAAAGTGTGGGGTACATTTGTATTTAGACCCCCGGAGTCAATACTTTGTAAGAACCGCCTTTCACTGCAATTACAGCTGCAACTCTTTTTGGGGATGTCTCTACCAGCTTTGCTCATCTAGAGAGTGACATTTTAGCCCATTCTTCTTTGCAAAATAGCTCAAGCTCTGTCAGATTGAATGGAGAGCGTCTGTGAACAGAAATTTTCAAGTCTTGCCACAGATTCTCAATTGGATTTAGGTCTGGACTTTGACTGGGTCATTCTAACACATGAATATGCTTTAATCTAAAGCATTCCATTGTAGCTCTGGCTGTATGTTTAGGGTCGTTGTCCTGCTGGAAGGTGATCCAGTCTCAAGTTTTTTGCAGACTCTAACAGGTTTTCTTCTAAGCTTGCCCTGTATTTGGCTCCATCCATCTTCCCATCAACTCTGACCAGCTTCCCTGTGCATGCTGAAGAAAAGCATCCCCACAACATGATGCTGCCACCACCATGTTTCACAGTGGGGATGGTGTCTTCAGGGTGATGTTCAGTGTTATTGAAAATAATGGGGCATAAACATTCAAATCCAAACACCACATCCCATTAAATATATATCAAGAAGAGAAAGGACAAAGGGTATGGAAAACCCCAGGGATTTTTAAATGGTGTTTGAACACCGTTTAAAAATCCCTGGAGTTTTCCATACCCTTTGTCCTTTCTCTTCTTAATGTGCAGTGTTAGTTTTCTGCCACACATAGAATTTTGCTTTTAGGCCAAAAAGTAAAATTTTGGTCTCATCTGACCAGAGCACCTTCTTCCACATGTTTGCTGTGTCCTCCACATGGCTTCTCACAAACTGAAAATGGGACTTCTTACGGCATTCTTTCAGCAATGGCTTTCTTGTTGCCACTCTTCCATAAAGGCCAGATTTGTGGAGTGCACGACAAATAGTTGTCCTGTGGGCAGATTCTCCCACCTGAGCTGTGGATCTCTGCAGCTCCTCCAGAGTTACCATGGGCCTCTTGGCCTGTCAGTTTAGGTAGACGGCCATGTCTTGGTAGGTTTGCAGTAGTGCCATACTCTTTCTATTTTCGGATGATGGATTTACCTGTGCTCCGTGAGACGTTCAAAGCTTGGGATATTTTTTTTTTACTTAACCCTGCTTTAAACAACTGTATCCCTGACTTGTCTGGTGTGTTCCTTGGCCTTCATGATACTGTTTGTTCACTAAGGTTCTCTAACAAACCTCTGAGGGCCTCACAGAACAGCTGCATTTATACTGAGATTAAATTACACACAGGTGGACTCTCTTTACTAATTAGGTGACTTCTGAAGACAATTGGTTCCACTAGATTTTAGTTAGGGGTATCAGAGTAAAGGGTGCTGAATACAATCGCATGCCACACTTTTCACATATTTATTTGTAAAAAAATAGTTTGAAGACCATTTATTATTTGCCTTTTACTTCACAATTATGTGCCACTTTGTGTTGGTCTATCACATAAAACCCCAATAAAATACATTTAAGTTTTTGGTTGTAACATGACAAAATGTGGAAAATTTCAAAGGGCATGAATACTTTGTCAAGGCACTGTAGATGGCAAAAAAAGGACAGTGGTACAACTATCCAAAAAAAATAAAAAATGAAGTTTTGGTCTTAATTCTACTTTAAGTATCTTTTAAGGGGAAACTAGATCTGGGGGCAAGTAGAAGGTTCCCCCACTTTGAAGGAATTTCATCTCACTTCCTGTTGTGGGATAGAAAGTGAAGGGAAGTCTACCAAATGAAACACGGATGGCGTGACAAAAAGTTTTGACTTTAATTCAAATTAAGAATATAACTATATAATATATATATTATATTAAGAACAATACAAAAAAAAAATCCATTGTAATGATTTATGACACCTTAATTCCAGATACTGTGAAATATTCACTATATAAAAGAAATCCTAAATTTCCATTTGTCTGGTGACAACTGGGGATTTCCTTTCAGTTCCTGTTGTGGAACACAAAGTGAAGGGAAGTCTCCCCAATGGAGCATATAGGAAAAAATGGACAGTGATATTAACCATCCAAAATAAAAATAAAATTGTTGATCTTAGTTGAACTTTAAGTATCTTACTTAGGGGGAAATAGATCTGGAGTCAAGTAGGGGGTTCCCCCACTTTGGAGGCATTTCCTCTCACTTTCTGTGGGGATTTATGGTACCTCAATTCCAGATACTGTACTGTGAAATAATCACTATATAAAATAAATCCAAAATTTCCAATTGTCACAAGAACAGGAATAGATGGTAAATCTTCCAAGAGGGGAAAATAGATCTGGTGGCAACTGGGGATTTCCCCAGTATATAAGTGTAGCGGCCTCAATCCCTTCTCTGGTGTATCGGTTATCTGATAGCTCTGGTCTAGGGGTATCTTGCATGTGAGAGTGAGATGCGCTACGGCCCATGTCCTCCCCATTGATGCGGGTGAGGTGAAGGCCAGTACCTGTTGTTTTCCTCGGGCCGGTGTGCTTCTTTAAGAGCCGAGTCTGTTGTGCTCCCTTTGCCCCCATTAACCAGAGTACCACACACCGATAAAGGTCCAACACTTGTTTATTAACACATTCCAATAAACAGTCCTTTTCCAGCCGACTGGTTGAGACCCAATAAAACAGTTCAATACGGTGGGGTGAGCAGGTCGAGGCACTGTCCTGATAAGTAAACTAAACCACTGTGGTTTCACCAGCGGTTGCTAAAGCCCATTAGCTTGTGAAAGAACTTAAACCTTCAGGGTCTCTACCAGCAACCCCAGAGAACAGAAACAGGAGTACCTTTGCTGCGTTGTGGCCCCTATCAGGGGGAGATGTCCCTCCAAGAGAGTTACCAGAGGCCCCTCTGTCACCGGGTTGATGCTGCTCCGTGCTCTTCAGAAGGGTAACCTCTCCAGCCTCCCCGCCTCAGATACGAGCCCCATCCACCTCAGGGGACCCTCGGATAAATCCGCCCTTGCGGGACCCAGTCGAAGTTACTGAGCCCCAAGCCTCCGATGTAGTACCTCACCCCAGGCTTAAGGTGCCTGGGATGGACTCCAAAACTGTTCCGGCCAGGCCATGGGCACCTGGGCCGGAACTCCGGACCGCCAGCACCCAGGCCAAAGGTGCCTGGGTGCGGGATAGCAGCAAAGCAGAAGACCTCGTGGCGAGGGCGTCTACCCCTTTTATGCCCTCCCCCGGCAGACACAGCAGGTCTCCCCGTCCCGCCGTACTACTGCCAGAGCAGGACAAAAAGGTGCAGCACTTCGGTAATGGTTCTACCTCGACCCGGGATAACAGCGCCACCCACAGGTCAAAGGGAACAACACACCACCAGAGTCCTCCACGACTTAATTGGTCTGAACCCTATCACAATTGGTGCAACCCGGGTTATTCTACCACCCAGGTGCTCCCCCTAGTTTTAGACCCCCGCTACATAAGGATTTCCTTTGAGTTCCTGTTGTGGGTCAGAAAGTGAAGGGAAGTCTCCCCAGTGGAACACAGATGGGAAAAAAATGGACAGTGGTATTAACCATCCAAAATAAAAAAGTGTTGGTCTTAGTTCTATTTTAAGTATCTTTAGAGGGAATTTCTGCTTACTTTTGCGGGACAGAAAGTCAAGGGAAGTCTACCAAATGGAAGACAGATGGCAAGATTAAAAAAAAAAAAGTGTTAACCATAGTTCTACTCTTAATAATAAAAAAAATCCATTTAGATTTTTTTATGGTGCCTCGATTACAGATTCTCTGAAATATTCACTATATTTAAAAAAATCCCAAATTCCTAGTTGTCACCAGAACAGGAATAGAGAGCTATGGATTTCATCCAGTGTAGAGGGATTTCCTCTTAAGCCTCGTACACACAATCAGATTTTCCGACGGGAATTGTGTGATGACAGGCTGTTGGCAGAAAATCTAATCGTTTGTATGCTCCATCGGACAATTGTTGTCGGATTTTCAGCGGACAAATGTTGGATGGCATGCTTTAAAATTTTCCGCCAAATACTGCCTGTTGTCGGATTTTCGGAGCGTGAGTACACAAGTCCGTCGGACAAAAGTCCAAAGTACAAACACACATGCTCGGAATCAATGCTTACCAAACACAACATTAGCAGAAGGTGCCCAAAAGGTGGTGCTAAAGAGCTGAAAAAAACACGCAGTTTCATGTTTGTTGGCCGACAATTATTTGCTGTTTTGTATGCAAGACAAATTCCTGACCAACGCCCTTCTGACAAAAGTCCTACGCTTTGTCCGCTGGAAATACGATTTTGTGTATAAGGCTTTAGTTCCTATTAGGGAGAAAGTAAAGAGATGCCTCCCCAATAGAACATAGACGGCAAAAAAGGACAGTGGTATAACCATCCAAAAAAAAAGGTTTTGGTGTTAGTTCTACTTTATGTATCTTACTTATGGGAAACTAGATCTGGAGGCAAGTAGGGAGTTCCCCCACTGTGAAGGGATTTCCTCTCACTTCCTGTTGTGGGAGAGAAAGTGAAATGGAAAACAGATGGCAAGACAAAATATTTTGACTTTATTTTGATTTTAAGTATCAAGCACAATACTAAAGAAAATTCATTGTAATGATTTATGACACCTAAATTCCAGACACTGAGAAATATTGATGATATAAACAAAAATCACCAGAACAGGTATAGAGGGGAAATCTTTGAAGAGGGGAAACGAGATCTGGCAACTGGGGATTTTCCCCAGTATGGAGGGATTTCCTTTAAGTTCCTGTTGGGGGACAGGAAGTGAAGGGAAGTCTCCCCAATGGAACATACGGTAGATGGAAAAAAAGGGACAGTGGTATTAACCATCCAAAATAATAAGTAATGCCGCGTACACACGATCGGATTTTCGCTCCAGCTTGGCTTGCATACACACGGTCACACAAAAGTTCTCTGAACTTTCGACCGTCAAGAACACGGTGATGTACAACACTACGACGAGCCGAGAAAATTAAGTTCGATGCTTCCGAGCATGCCCCAAATTGTTTCCGAGCATGCGTCTGAATTTTGCGCGTCGGAATTGCTACAGACGATCGGATTTTCCGATAGGAATTTTTTCCATTGGAAAAATTGAGAACCAGCTCTCAATCTTTTGCTGGCGGAAATTCCGACAGCAAAAGTCAGATAGAGCCTACACACGGTCGGAATTTCCGACCAAAAGCTCACATCGGACTTTTGCTGGTGGATTTTCTGACCATGTGTACGGGGCATAAGTGTCGGTCTTGGTTTTGCTTTGGTTTTGGTTTCCAAAAATGGAACTTCCGCTTTTCGGAACCCCCCCCCCTCCGGTGTCACATTTGACACCTTTCAGGGGGGAGCAGATACCTGTCTAATACAGGTATTTTGCTCCCACTTCGGGGCATAGATACCCGAGCCACCCGCGGGTATCTGCGCCCCTTCCTGTCTGCCCCCCCCGCTGTCTGCTGGGAAACACACAGGTCCCAGAAGACAGCAGGGACCAGTGGCATTGCGCAGTGCAAGTCGCGCATGCACAGTAGGGAACCAGGAAGTGAAGCTGCAAGGCTTCACTTCCTGATTCCCTTATTGAAGATGGCGGCGGCGGCATCCAACAGCCGAGGGATCGATCGGCTTCGGGTGCCAACATCGCGGGCACCCTGGACAGGCTGACCTCCGCTTTAAGTATCAAGTACAATACTAAAAAAAGTTTTGGACTTAGTTCTACATTAATTATCAAGTACAATACTAAAAAACGTTTTGGCCTTAGTTCTATGTTAAGTATCAAGCACAATACTAAAAAACGTTTTGGCCTTAGTTCTATGTTAAGTATCAAGCACAATACTAAAAAACGTTTTGGCCTTAGTTCTATGTTAAGTATCAAGCACAATACTAAAAAACGTTTTGGCCTTAGTTCTATGTTAAGTATCAAGCACAATACTAAAAAACGTTTTGGCCTTAGTTCTATGTTAAGTATCAAGCACAATACTAAAAAACTTTTTGGCCTTAGTTCTACGTTAAGTATCAAGCGCAATACTAAAAAAAGTTTTGGACTTAGTTCTACATTAAGTATCAAGTACAATACTAAAAAAAGTTTTGGCCTTAGTTCTATGTTAAGTATCAAGCACAATACTAAAAAACGTTTTGGCCTTAGTTCTATGTTAAGTATCAAGCACAATACTAAAAAACGTTTTGGCCTTAGTTCTATGTTAAGTATCAAGCACAATACTAAACAACTTTTTGGCCTTAGTTCTACGTTAAGTATCAAGCACAATACAAAAAAAAGTTTTGGACTTAGTTCTACATTAAGTATCAAGTACAATACTATAAAAAGTTTTGGCCTTAGTTCTATGTTAAGTATCAAGCACAATACTAAAAAACATTTTGGCCTTAGTTCTATGTTAAGTATCAAGCACAATACTAAAAAAACGTTTTGGCCTTAGTTCTATGTTAAGTATCAAGCACAACGCTAAAAAACTTTTTGGCCTTAGTTCTACGTTAAGTATCAAGCACAATACTAAAAAAAGTTTTGGCCTTAGTTCTACGTTAAGTATCATACAACAATACAAAAAAAAAACATATCACAGCCAAGAAAATGTGTTTTACTTCTTTCCATTGTAATTGTTTATGACACCTTGATTCCATATGGTGTGTAATATTCACAATATAATTGCTTCTGTTCGCAGTATACAGTGAAATTGTATTTTTCACCCCAGTACTTTTTAATAATGTTTCCAGTTTAAGAAGGCTTTCTCGTTTGACCAATTAACACCTTTCCAAGTACAAAGTCGCACAGCGAAGTTAAACTTCCAGTTAAGATAGCTCAGAACTCTTTTCTTGGCTACTGAGTCATAATTATAGCTGAGGTGCGCACGTATTCATGTGCTGCAAATGCGATTCATGAGCTCCATTGAGCGGGTCAGTACAGTGTACAAAAAACTGAGATCTAGGCTAAAATACAATGTAAAGAATAAGCAGAAAAGAAACGTGATGATAAAACTCATCAAAATTCCTTTGCTGGTCAGCGGAGACGTCTTTAAAGCTGAGTGTGGAGTTAAAAGACATAAAGTAATGCAGCTCTGTATCCATTAATATGTGTTTAAAGCTGAACTCCAGCCTTCCTGTCAGTCTTGCACAGATGTATGGGTTCCTCTCCTGTACTGAAATTGCTTAGTCTAAATTTTACTGTACACTGGGAGCTTCATTTAGTGAATGGAGTGCTCTGGTACATTACATCTAAACTATATTACCAAAAGTATTGGGACGCCTGCCTTCACACGCACATGAACTTCAATGGCATCCCAGTCTTAGTCCGTAGGGTTCAATATTGAGTTGGCCCACCCTTTTCAGCTATAACAGCTTCAACTCTTCTGGGAAGGCTGTCCACAAGATTTAGGAGTGTGTCTATGGGAATGTTTGACCATTCTTCCAGAAGTGCATTTGTGAGGTCAGACACTGATGTTGGATGAGAAGGCCTCGCTCACAGTCTAATTTGTCCCAAGGGTGTTCTATCGGAGGAGGTCCGGTCCGGGTCCGGCCAAGACTCAGAGAGACGCCGCTCAGCCCTTGCTCTGCATCCAATACAGTCCTCAACACAAGAGTGAGTGATGGTAAGCTGGAAGTGATGCTGCGGTTCAGCAAAAAGCACTGCTCACACTCCTCTGGACCACGCCAATCACATCCCTATATACAGCTATACTGTATATACAGTAACAGGTATTTCTGCAGTCAGTGATGATGGAGGAAGATTCATACAAAATGAAGAAGGTGGGTGTATATAGCTGCTGGGAATATACTACGATACGGGTTGAGGTTAGGACTCTGTGCAGGCCAGTCAAGTTCCTCCACCCCAAACTCGCTCATCCATGTCTTTATGGACCTTGCTTTATGCTTTATGCACTGGTGCCCAGTCATGTTGGAACAGGAAGGGGCGGTCCCCAAACTGTTCCTACAAAGTTGGGAGCATGAAATTGTCCAAAATGTCTTGGTATGCTGCCGCCTTAAGAGTTCCCTTCACTGAAAA
The DNA here is from genome assembly GCA_029206835.1 of Rana muscosa. Lineage (NCBI taxonomy): Eukaryota > Metazoa > Chordata > Amphibia > Anura > Ranidae > Rana > Rana muscosa. The sequence continues at coordinate 1,242,442,653 of CM055116.1, read as the reverse complement.
TAAGGGGCCAAGCCCAATTCCTGAACAACCCCACACCATAATCCCCCCTCCACCAAATGATTTGGACCAGTGCACAAAGCAAGGTCCATAAAGACATGAATGAGCAAGTTTTGGGGTGGAGGAACCTGACTAGTCTGCACCGAGTCCTGACCTCAACCCGATAGAACACCTTTGGGATATATTAGAGCAGAGACTGCGAGCCAGGCCCTCTCTTCCACATCAGCGCTTCTGGAAGAATGGTCAAACATTCCCATAGACTAGTGATGAGCCGAACACCCCCGGGTTCGGTTCGCACCAGAACCCGCGAACGGACCGAAAGTTCGCACGAACTTTAGAACCCTATTAAATACAATGGATGCGAACGTTCGAAATATAAAGTGCTAATTATAACGACTATTATGCATGTTATTGTCCTAAAAAGGGTTTGGGAACCCGGGTTCTGCACCAGGGGACATGTATCAATGCAAAACGAAGTTTTAAAAACAGCCGTTTTTCTGGAGCAGTCATTTTAACCACTTCAACACCGGGCTTTCAACCTATTCAATACCGGGCCTATTCTGGCACTTCTCTCCTACATGTACAAATCATCATTCTTTTGCTAGAAAATTACTCAGAACCCCCAAACATTATATATGTTTTTTTAGCAGACACCCTAGGGAATAAAATGACGGTCATTGCAACATTTTTTCTTGCACAATATTTGCGCAATAATTTTTCAAACGCCTTTTTTTTTTTAAAAAAATGGTTTCATGAATTAAAAAATAACAAAACAGTAAAGTTAGCCAAATTTTTTGGGAACATATGAAAGATAATGTTATGCCGAGTAAATAGATACCTAACATGTCACGCTTTAAAATTGCGCACACTCATGGAATGGCGCCAAACTTCGGTACTTAAAAATCTCCATAGGCGACGCTTAATTTTTTTTTACAGGTTACCAGGTTAGAATTACAGAGGAGGTCTAGTGCTAGAATTGTTGCACACGCTCTAACGCACGCGGCGATACCTCACATGCGTGGTTTGAACGGCGTTTACATATGTGGGCGACTTACGTGTGCATTCGCTTCTGATCGCGAGCTATTGGGGACAGGGGCGTTTTAATTTTTATTTCTTATTATTTATTTATTTATTTTACTTATTTATTTATTTTTTTACAATGATTTTACTTTTTTTTTTGATCACTTTTATTCCTATTACAAGGAATGTAAACATCCCTTGTAATAGGAATGTGTGTGACAGGTTCTCTTTATTGAGAGATGCGGGGTCAATAAGACTCCACATCTCTCCTCCAGGCTGGAAAGCATGAGATCAGTGAAATTTTTTTCACTGATTTCATACTTACAGCCGCAACGGCGGCTTTGTTTACATTTTTGAGACCCGGGCGTGACGTCATCACATCGCGCCCGGGCCTCCGACGATCATAGAGATGACTGGTGACCATCTGGTCACCAGTCATCTCTATGCTCATCACGTGACTCCACCAACGATGCCGGAAGATTTGCTCCGGGTCCCCGATCGCACGGGGGAGCCCGGAGAAGCACCGGATGGCGGCGGGAGGGGGGGGTGTCCCCTCCCGCCGCCTATAAGAACGATCAAGCGGCGGAACCACCGCTATGATCGTTCTTATGGTGCACAGAATCGCTGGCACTTCAAAAGGATATCTGAATGATGCCTCTAGCTGCAGGCATCATTCAGATATCCCCCTACAAAGCCGAGGACGTCATATGATGTCCACCCAGGATGGGAGATCCCATCTGTGGACGTCATTTGTCTATGGCTGGGTAGGGAAGTGGTTAATGATGCATAAAGTGAAAAAAAACAAAACAAATATTCCTTTAAATATCGTACCTGGGGGGTGTCTAAAGTATGCCTGTGAAGTGCCACGTGTTTCCCATGTTTAGAACTGTCCCTGCACAAAATTACATTTCTAAAGGAAAAAAAGCCATTTAAAACTGCTTGCGGCTTTAATGCAATGTGTGGTCCCGGTAATATGGATGAAAATCTTTGAGAAAAATGGCATAGCTACCCCATCACCCCCCCCCCCCCCTACCCCAGCCCATTACCAGCCCCTTTGGGTCTTGTATGGATATTAAGGGGAACCCCGCACACAAAATAAAAAAGGCCCTATATACTCTGAACAGCCGTATACAGGCGGTGCATGCAAGACAGGGACTGTAGGTTTGTTCTTATGTAGAATCTGTTTGTAATTTTGAACAGGTACATTGTTTAAGTGTAGCTCCAGCCAAAAAATCTATTTTTAAGCTTTTTGGAAAACATAGGGAAGGGTTATCACCCCTGTAACATTTGTTTTGCTGTCTGTGCAGTGTGCACGTGTTCAGAACAGTTCACCTCACTTTCCGTCCTAATGACAAATGTTTTTGAAAAGTGGGGTTTTTATTGAAACAACAATTGGTGATAAAGCATCAGTAGAGAGGAGACACTTTTTTCCCATATTAACTCTTACAGGAGAGAATTTGCCTTCCTAGGGGTAGATTTCCTCTCACTTCCTGTTGTATCCTTCCGTTTGCAAGGAGGAGTCGTTTCTAAGTTGGATGTTTGAAAGTAGGGGCCTGCCGTATATACTCAGCTGAAATTTGCCCCTTACATGTTGGTGTTGCCACAACACTGTGAGCCCTCACAGTTAGTCTTGGTGGGCGCATGAATGGGCCCTGCTGTGAATTATTAGATCAATAAATGTAATTACATGCCCCTGTAGAACAGCAATAAAACCAGATGAAATGAAAACCAGCAATAAGGGGTAGCTTCAGGTGTATACTGTGCAGGAAGCACACTACACCCACTGTATATGCTGCAGATGCCTGCCTGTGTTACACAACAGGAAAACACAGCAATAAGGGCTAGCTTCAGGTATATATTTTGCAAGAAGCACACTACGCCCGCTGTAAGTGCTGCAGATGCCTGTTAGTGTAACACAAAAGAAAAAAAACTACGAGCAATAAGGCCCCTTTCACACTGGGGCAGGCAGGTGCGGTGGCGGTATAGCGGCGCGATTTTCAGCGCCGCTATACCGTCGTTATTACCGTGGTATGCGGCCACTAGCGGGGTGAATTTAACCCCCGCTAGCGGCCGAAAAAGGGTTAATTCCCCCCGCGTTTGCGGGTGGTATTACCGCGGTGTCCCATTGATTTCAATGGGCAGCCGCGGTAAAGGAGCGGTGAACACACCGCTCCTTCACCGCTGTAAAGATGCGGCTAGCAGGAAAAAATCGTGCCCTGCAGTCTTCAGTGAGAAAGCCGAGGGCTTTCACATTGAAGCGGTGCGCTAGCGGGACCGCTCCAAAAGTCCTGCTAGCCGCATCTTTACAGCGGTGAAGGAGCGGTGTGTTCACCGCTCCTTTACCGTGGCTGCCCATTGAAATCAATGGGACACCGCGGTAATACCGCCCGCAAACCGCGGCAATAGCCGCGGTTTGCGGGTGGTATTAACCCTTTTTCGGCCGCTAGCGGGGGTTAAATTCACCCCGCTAGCGGCCGCATACCGCGGTAATATTGACGGTATAGCGGCGCTGAAAATCGCGCCGCTATTCCGCCACTGCACCTGCCCGCCCCAGTGTGAAAGGGGCCTAAGGGGTAGCTACAGATGTATAATGTGCAGGAGGCTTAGCAAAAATATCACTGACACTGTCCCTACCTATCCTTCTCTCTCCCTACACACAAGGTTTAGCAGAATATCACTGACACTGTCCCTACCTATCCTTCTCTCTCCCCACACACAATTTCACTAACACTGTCCCTGCCTATGTATATCTTTCCCTACACGCCGGAAAACACACTACACAAGGCCGCCGCGCTGGCGGCCTTTTATAGTGTGGGGCGTGTACTAAACCCCCCTCAGCTATAATTGGCCACAGGCATCCTGCCTGTGGCCAATTATGGCTCTTCTCGCTGCCGGCACTGTGATTGGCCAAGAATGCGGGGTCACAGTGCATGCTTGGCCAATCACAGCGCCGGGATTTTGGGTCGTTCGCGTCACTCGAATTTGATGCGAACGACCCAAAACGTTCGATCTTCGTCGAACGATCTAACAGCCGATGTTCGAGTCGAACGTATGTTCGACTCGAACGCGGAGCTCATCCCTACCATAGACACACTCCTAAACCTTGTGGACAGTCTTCCCAGAAGAGTTGAAGCTGTTATAGCTGCAAAGGGTGGGCCAACCCAATATTGTTCCCTATGGACTAAGACTGGGATGCCATTAAAGTTTATGGTGTCAAGAAAGGTGTCCCAATACTTTTGGTAATATACTGTACAGTATACCTGGATAACAAAAGCAGCTGAGGATTGGTAAGCCATGTTCCCTTTTAGCATTTAATTTAAAGCATCTTTTTTTTCAATGTACCATTAGATGTGGTTGTCATAGTTTTCTTTTTTAAAGGCTTTTACCCCTTCATTTTCACCTGGTGACTCTGACGGTAACACACTCCCTGTCCTGTGGTGGTAATGCTCACTGACCCTACATTATCATACTTTTCTCATCCATCTGGGACCTCCCACCTGGAGATGGCCCAGTGACTCCACTGCAGTTCATACAGCAACAATAAGACTATTTAGATAACATCCTCATTGGAGAATTTTGGCCTGAGCTATTTGTGGGGAAAAACAACCGTGCAAAAAATGGCCCGTCATTAACCACTTCCCATCCGGGCCAATTCTGGCACTTCACCCCTACATGTAAAAATCATAATTTTTTTGCTAGAAAATTACATAGAACAACCAAACACTATGCATGTTTTTTAGCGGAGACCCTAGAGAATACAATGGCGGTTGTTGCAACTTTTTATCTCGCACGGTATTTGCTCAGCAATTTTTCAAACGCGTTTTTTGGGGGAAAAAAATGTTTCATGCTTAAAAAAAAAGAAACATTAAAGTTAGCCCAATTTTTTTGCATAATGTGAAAGATGTTACGCCGAGTAAATAGATACCTAACATGTCACCCTTTAAAATTGCACACGCTCGTGGAATGGCAGTACTTAAAAATCTTCATGGGCAACAATTTACATTTTTTTACTGGTTACTAGGGATGAGCTTTATGTTCGAGTCGAGCATGAGTTCGACTCGAACATTGGCTGTTCGCCCGTTCGCCGAATAGCGAACAATTTGAGGTGTTTGTGGCAAATTCGAAAAGCCGCGGAACACCCCTTAAAAGTCTATGGGAGAAATCTAAAGTGCTAATTTTAAAGGTTAATATGCAAGTTATTGTCATAAAAAGTGTTTGGGGACCTGGGTCCTGCCCCAGGGGACATGTATCAATGCAAAAAAAACGTTTTAAAAACGTCAGTTTTTTCGGGAGCTGTGATTTTAATAATGCTTAAAGTGAAACAATAAAAGTGAAATATTCCTTTAAATTTCGTACCCCGCACCAAATAAAAAAAAAAACGTGGGGGTCCCCCCAAATTCCATATCAGGCCCTTCAGGTCTGGTATGGATTTTAAGGGGAACCCTGCACCAAAAAAAAAAAATGGAGTGGGGTCCCCCCCAAAAATCCATACCTGACCCTTATCCGAGCACGCAACCTGGCAGGCCGCAGGAAAAGAAGAGAGCGCCCCCCCCCCTCCTGAACCATACCAGGCCACATGCCCTCACCACATGTCCCCATGTTGATGAGGACAAGGGCCTCATCCCCACAACCCTTGCCCGGTGGTTGTGGGGATCTGCGGGCGGGGGGCTTATCGGAATCTGGAAGCCCCCTTTAACAAAGGGGAATTCCAGATCCCGGCCCTCCCCCCTATGTGAATTGGTAATGGGGTACATTGTACCCCTACCATTTCACAAAGAAAGTGTAAAAATTTGTAAAAAACACAGACACAGTTGGACAAGTCCTTTATTTAAAAATAAAAAAAATAAATAAATTCCAGCGATGTAATCCCGTCGATGTCCAATGATGATCCATTCTCCATCGACGCTGCAGTCTCCCCTCTCCAGCAGGAACGAAACCCCCATGACGCATAGAAGGGGGCGGAGTCACCCGTCCTTATCATAGGGAACCCGGGATTCCCTATGATGAGGACGGGTGACCCCACCCGTGACGTCACGGGGGGCGGGGTCATCCGTCCTTATCATAGGGAACCCCCATGTTGAGGGCATGTGGTCTGGTATGGTTCAGGAGGGGGGGCGCGCTCTCGTCCCCCCCTCTTTTCCTGCGGCCTGCCAGGTTGCATTCTCGGATAAGGGTCTGGTATGGATTTTTGTGGGGACCCCACTCCATCTTTTTTTTAAATTTTGGTTCGTTTTTTTCAATGACTTTTATCTGTATTGCCGGGACCCGACAATTCATGAATAGCCGCTAGTAGTTTTAAATTTATTTTTTTCCTTCAGAAATTACATTTTGTGCAGGGACAGTTCTAAACACGGGAAACATGCGCGACTTTACAGGCATACTATAGACACCCCCCAGGTACGAAATTTAAAGGAATATTTCACTTTTATTGTTTCACTTTAAGCATTATTAAAATCACTGCTCCCGAAAAAACGGCCATTTTTCAAACTTTTTTTTGCATTGATACATGTCCCCTGGGGCAGGACCCGGGTCCCCAAACACTGTTTATGACAATAACTTGCATATTAACCTTTAAAATTAGCACTTTTGATTTTTCATGTTCATGTCCCATAGACTTTAACGGTGTTCGCACAAATTTTTTGCTGGTGTTCGGCTTATCCCTACTGGTTACATGTTTTGAGTTACTGAGGAAGTCTAGGGCTAGAATTATTGCTCTCGCTCTAACGTTCGCGGTTATACCTCACATGTGTGGTCTGAACACTGTTTTCATATGTGGGCGGGACTTGCGTATGTGTTCACTTCTGCGTGCGAGCACTTTGATTGCTTTTACAAAAAAGATCACTGTAGCAGCAATGTTTTACACTGTAAATGTAATGTAAATTTTATATGGGTACTAGCTGGGAGGGAGCTGCACGATTCTGGAAAAAATGAGAATAACAATTTTTTCATGACAGCTGTGATTACTAGTAATCTGTGATTGGCTACAGCTAAAAAAATATAAAAATGTTATATGGGTAGTAGAGCTGCACAATTGTAGAAAAAATGAGAATCACAATTTTTTTTGCTTAGAATAAAGATCATCTTTCACATTATACAAAAATATTGAGCTAACTTTAAAAAAAAATTTTTTTTCATTCATTGAAGTGTATTTTTTCCCAAAAAATTGCTTTTGAAAGACCGCTGCGCAAATATACTGTGACATAAAATATTGCAACGACCGCCATTTTATTCTCTAGGGTCTCTGCAGGAAAAAAACAATATATATATATATATATATATATATATATATATATAATGTTTGGGGGTAATTTTTTAGCAGAAAATACAGATTTTGACTTGTAAAGCAACAAGTGTCAGAAAAAAGCCTAAAGCCTCATACACACGATCGGACTTCCATCAGACAAATCCGTGGATTTTTGTCCGAAGGACGTTGTCCATGAACTTGTTCTGCATACAGACGGCAGAACATTTTCAGCCAACATTCACAAAACAACGTGGTTTTTCTGCTCTTTATCGCCACACTTTGTGCAACTTCTGCTAATGTTATCTAATGGTTAGCATTGGTTCTGAGCATGCATGTTTGTACTTTGGATTTTAGTCCGATGGACTTGTGTACACACGATCAGATGATCCTCCATCGGACATTTGTTGTCGGAAAGTTTGAGAGCATTCACAGCGAACATTTGTCTTTGGAATTTCGACAACAATTGTCCGATGGAGCATACAGACGGTCGGATTGTCCGATAAAACACGTCCGTCGGACCGTTGTTGTCGGAAAGTCCGATCGTGTGTATGGGCCTTGAGTCTTTATATGGTTAAACTGACCTCATTTACAGACCGAACTTCATCCCTTTGTTCTAAAAGAACCAAATGTTACAATGTTTTCTTTTATCACAGCCCTGAGCAATGTTGATAAACATTTGTCGGATGGTTGTTTTTTTTTTTTTTTTTCCACAGCTGTGAGTGAGCAGAAAACGGCTCTGCAATCGTTACATGAATGAATCGTGGTCCAAATGCCTCATTAAGATCGTGAGGGGAGTTGAACCGAAATGGCAATTTTTTAGCGATTAATCATGCAGCCCTAATGGGTACAGTGTTGTATGACCGCGCAATGTGTCATTCAAAGTGTGACAGCGCTGGAAGCTGAAAACTGGCCTGGGCAGGAAGGGGGGTAAAAGTGTCCTGTATTGAAGCAGATAAAGACCAAAAGGGGGCAAGTTCATTGTTGGGGTTACATAGCACTTAAACGGTTTATTGGCATGTTTCTTTAAGATCACTCTATCCTAAAGAACAAGAATTATTTTACATTATCACTTCAACTAACCCATGCAGAAAATCTGTATTTTTTTTATGCAAGAATAGAATAAGTACAATTTGTAAATAGCTATGCCGATGCCATAAATCTTGACAGTGCCACACTCAATTTACATAAATTTAATGAGAATATAAATTAGCTTGTGCATTTCCAGCGGTGAACTTCTGAAGTTGTCACAAGGCAATAATGTGAAGTCATTTGATTAGTAAACTGTAAATAGTAGAACCTTTGCTGTTTGACCTCGACTGCGATATTAAATGATACTGCCAATATCTATTATAATCTTGGTGGGTCGCCAGATATTTATACCTCCTTAATTGACCATAAAAGGCTTCGCGCATTCACCGACTGTATATATTACCACTTGTCAATTCCTTTAAATGAGTCTGATAATCAAGTTAAATCATTTCTCCAGCTGACCATATAAAATCAGTCAATTTGGTAAACACAAACGTCCAATTAATCAAGTCGGAACAATGAATACTAGATGGAGTCCTTGAGAGGGAACGCCGCGGGTTTTGGGAGAGAAGAATAACAATTAATGGAGATAATGATTTTATGGAGGTGCGCCTTGTTTTAAAGCTGCGACTTAATGAATGGATGTAAGAACTAACTGCTTGACTGAGCATGTGTAAATCTACTTTAATATCAAACTGATTACTCTACCCTTCTTCATCTTCCTGAATCTCCGCTCTATTATTTATACACCATCCTGAGCCAGATATCTTTACCTATAGTTGAACTTCAGGCAAACAGTGAAACACACAGCTGAATTATATACAGTATATAGGAGTAGGAATAAGCTTAGGTTTGGTCCAAACCCAGAAGGAAGCTGTCAGTGCTATGGGCGGGAGATTCCTCACCCTGCATCTGCACATACACAAAGGGGTAGTGATGCTCATGACACTATTGACCTAATATGGCTACATGGCCATATTAGACCATTAAGTTTGACCATGGGTTGATAATGTACATAATATCGCTGGGGACATAAGGGTAGTTCATTCCCCATTCCAAGGCAATTATTTTCTGCACATCACACTGGAATCTGGAGAATCTTGGGAACTCCCGCAGCCTGCGGGCAGGCATGTACTGGCCATTGGGAATATCGGGAGTTTCCCAGTGGGCCGATGGCTCAGTGGGCCAGTTTCAGTGACAGCCAGTGGCGTCATTGGGGGTGGCTTTTGGGGCTATAGCCTTGAATCTGGGGCCCATAGCCCTGAGTCCCAGGGGTCCCCAACCACATGGCCGCAGCCCACTGATTACATAATCTCTCACTGCCTGCCCTCTCTCTGGTGGCCCTGATGTGAGGAGAGGCTCTCTGGGGACTCTGAGGTAAGGAGGGTCTCTCTGGGGACCCTGATGTAAGTGGGGGGCTCTCTGGGTACACTGATGTAAGGGGAAGGCTCTCTGGGGACCCAGATGTAAGGGGGCTCTCTGGGGATTCTGATGTAACCGGGGCTTTCTGGGTACCCTGATGTGAGGAGGAGCTCTCTGGGGACTCTGATGTAAGGGGGAGGCTCTCTGGGAACTCTTATGTAAGTGGGAGGCTCTCCGGGGATCATGATGGAAGGAGGAGGCTCTTTGGGGACCCTGATGTAAGGGGAGGCTCTCTAGGGACCCTGATGCAAGACTGAGGCTCTCTGGGGACTCTGATGTAAGGGGGGGCTCTCTGGGAACCATGATGCAAGACTGATGCTCTGTGGGGACTTTGATGTAAGGGGCGGGGGGTCTGTGGGGACACTGGTGTAAGGGGGGCTCTCTGGGGACCCTGATGTAAGGGGGTCTCTCTAGGAACTCTGATGTAAGGGGGAGGCTTTTTTTGTGCAAATGCGTATAGTTTATATACTGTTTTTGTGCTTGTTTGCAAAATTAAAGGGGTTGTATGGGTTTATTTTTTTAAATAACAAACATGTTATACTTATCTCTACTGTGCAGTTCGTTTTGCACAGAGTGGCCCTGATTCTCCTGTTCTGGGGTCCATCGGCGGCTGTCTCAGCTCCTCCTCGCAATAGCTAACCCCCCTCTGGGAAGCTCTATCTCGAGGGGGTTAGCTTGCGGGCACACTCCCTGTCATACACGCTGCGTCCATAGACACAGAGTGTATGACTCGGTCCCGCTCCCTAGCGGCCGCGTCATTGGATGTGATTAACAGCAGCACGAGCCAATGGCTGCGCTTCTATCAATCTATCCTATCTATCCAATCAACGGCCAGACTCCGTGGAGAAGAGGACGCACACAGCAGGTAAACGGGCTCGGGTAAGTAAAACGGGAGGGCTGGGGGGCCTCATTGCCAGGTGTTTTTTCACCTTAATGCATACAGTAGGTGCCTCAGATTTTGTATATCCAGCGCAATGGGATCGTGCTGGATATCACCGCTGGAGCCTGTGCTTCTCGCGCTCGCTGCCCCACGAGATGCCGCGCATCCATAGGAATCCATTGGGTGCGGCGAGCGGGAGAAGCGACATAGCTCGGCGCTGTCTCCCGCGACGGGGATAGCGGGTGGTCAATCTCGCCGCTAGCAGAGGCGAGATTGACACAAAATCTGCGGCACCTACTGTAGGATGTATTAAGGTGAAAAAACACGAACCTTTACAACCCCTTTAAAGTGGGTCGGTCTAGATGAAGTCCAGGGCCAAATTTTTGTCCCAGTCCAGCCCTGCCTGCGGGGGTCTAAGGATCCAATTCTTATAGGCGATGTTCTGAGCCCAATGCCCGATGGTCCCGATTGGACCCGATAATGGACATAAGCTTTGTCCAACTGAAGTTCTTCTGCACAGGACAGCAGCTGCTCCACCTCAGTTGCCTACTCAACCTGTTCAGGGGAAACAGACCACTCCAACTCTCCTGTTTCCCTCTCAGGCTGTTCTGCTTGCAGTTCTGTCTCTAAATTATTATCTGCTCTCACACCCATAAAAAAGAAAAGACCCGGTTCACACTGGGGCGGCACGACTTGTCCCGCGACTCTGCCGGGCGATCTTCACACGACTTCAGAGGTGACTTGAAAAATGACTTCTTTATTGAAGTCAATGCAAGTCGCCCTGAAGTCATCCCAAAGTAGTACAGGAACCTTTTTCTAAGTCGGAGCGACTTGAGTCGCTCCTATTAGAACGGTTGCATTGTACAGAGTGGAGCGCGACTTGTCAGGCGGCTAGGTCATCTGACGAGTCACCCCTGTGTGAACCGGCTCTAGGAGAGTTAAGTTAAAATATATTAAATTATTTTCTTGAGTTTAGATACACTTATTAACAATAATATCTAAAAAGTAGGGGTGTATAGTACACACCTGAAAGTTACATTATTTTGAATGTTACTGCGTGTTATTTTCTAAGCATATGAACACATCAGCATTATCATTGCATGTAATTATATCTTTTTCATATCTATGAGCTGTTTTGGGGAAATTCACCGGTAAAACAATAGTGCTTTAATGCCAAGCTGCTCACCGTTTTTTATATACTGATCTGAATTTCATTGAGATGGAAAGGACTTGCAGGACTATAATTATGCATACATGACAGCAAAAATGTGATAAGTACATCAAGATTTAGTATGTCTCTATTAGTTTCTTGGTAAAGGAGAGCAGTATGTCTGCCAAGCCTGAATCATTACCTTGATGTGATCAGTGTGATAACTGGGACTGCCTGGATCCCTTCCTAGATTTCGGGTGCAATTACTAAATAAAGCTACATTAGACTGTTGGCAGGTTATCATAACTGTTGTGATTAATGGACTTTGTAATATAGTCTTGTATACTGGAAAATCATTAATAATGCTTTGAAAAGCCAATGAGTGGTTTGGTTTCAAGAAATCCCTCAGCAATTTGAAATAGATGGAGATTATTATATTCCAATTACGTCTGAGCCACCAAGTGGTTTGTTAAAGTGGAACTACTGTACAACTTTGCTTGAAGAAAAGCCATAAAAATCCACAAACTTTATTGTAGATTTCTACCTGTTTCTGTTGAGCAAACATCCTATTCTACAGGCTGTTGAAATAGTTTAGAATCAGCAGAATGGAACTAGAGAAACACCTTCCAAACAAGAAAGATTAAAAAAAATAGGATTTTATCGCATATATTGAAAATATAATTAGCTAACTATTTATTGCAAGTTCTTGTTTTTGTAACAAAGACTTTATAGAGACTGTTTTCTCAAAGGTTGATGAAGTCAAATGAAGGAAAACCAAAGGTGTAGTTCATTCACCTCCTATTGGTTAAAGCAAGACTGTGGAAGAAAGGAATTTTCAGGACAAGGTGTATCTTAAGCCCCGTACACACGGTCGGACTTTTGCCCAACAAACTTCGTTTTAAGCAAGTTGGGCCAACAATCCGACCGTGTGTACGCTCCATCGGACAAACTTTTTTCGTTTGGTTTTGGATTTCATCGGACAAAAGTTGGGTCTGCAAACGGACAAACTTTTGCCCAACAAAAGTCAGATGGAGCAAAGTCCGACCGTGTGTACAGATAACCATCGGACTTTAGTCCGATGGACAAAACAACTAATGTTAAAATCAACCAACAATAGCAGAAGTTGACCAAAGGGTGGCAGTAAAGATCAGAAAAGAGCAGAAAAAACACGTGATGTTGTAAGAAGTTTTAAGAAAGTTTGCAGAAAAGTCCGAGTGTGTGTATGCTATGGGTGTTCCCAACCAACTCCGTTCAGACAAAAATCCACAGAAAAGTCCGATGGAAGTCCGACCGTGTGTACGAGGCTTTAGATTGAGGATCCTTAGGGGGTATATGTGGCAGCAACCAATAGAGAGCAGCCATTTCCTTGTGGTAGGGTTCCAAAAACCCTGTCCTAGGTGTCTGGTTCGGAACCCTTGACCTCTTCTGTGTCTGGCAGCAACTCTTCTTGCTGGGCCACCTGAGATACTGGATAGCTCCCTGTCGGACTGCTTAGACAACCTTGGCTTATGTCTTGTTTCTCTTGAACTTTGAACCCTTTGCTCCTCCCATTAACTTCCTATTTAAGCCATGCCTTTTTCATTTGCCTGTCTTCCAGATTACAGTGCTCTGTCCAGCCAATATCTTGCTCTTGTCACTCCTGCTGCCGTCCGTATCTTTGCTACCACTAGTTACTGACCTTTAGCTTGTTCCTTGACTATGCTTCTGCTTGACCCCAACCTGCAACAACTTGTTATTGAACTTTGGCTTGTTTATGGACTATGCTTCTGCTTGATCTCTTCCTGCTATATCTGATACTAGACTCTGGCTTACTCACCTTCTGGTGGAGCAATCCTAATGCCGCGTACACCCAAACGTTTTTAATGTCATTGAAAAAAACTAAGTTTTTCTCGACGTGATTCTCTCAAGCCTGCCTTGCCTACACACGATCATGAAAAAAAATGCTAGAGCAAAGCGCGGTGACGTACGAAATGTACAACGGCACTATAAAGGGGAAGTTCCATTCGGATGGCGCCACTCTTTGGGCTGCTTTTGCTGATCCTTGTGTTAGTAACGTTTGGTGAGAGACGATTCGTGCCTCATGCTTTTCAGTCTGTTACAGCATGACGAATGTGCTATCTCCATTACGAACGCTAGTTTTACCAGAACGAGCGCTCCCGTTTCATCACTTGCTTCTGAGCATGCGCATTTTTTTCACGTCGTTAAAGCCTACACACGGCCGTTTTTCATGACTAGAAAAACGACGATGTGAAAAACGACGGGAAAAATTAGAGCATGTTCCAAAATTTTAATGGTCATTTTTCACGTCGTGAAAAATGCTCTGGAGCCCACACACAATCGTTTTTAATGACCAAATAAAAAAATTGCATTTTTCTCGTCATGAAAAACTGTCGTGTGTATGCGGCATAAGGACCGTAACCTGGTACTAACATGCAGCAAACCCCATCTCCACCATCAGGAGCTCTGGTGAATACCGTTTAGCACTTTCACTCTGCATCACATGTGAGCCCATGCCATCCACCAGGGTGAACTGCTGCTACACTTATGAAATAATTGAAAAATTGGTTGATTTTCCACCAAGAATAGGACATGGGAGGGTTTTGAGTAATTTAAGAAAAAAGAACGTGGCAGAACTGACAACACACAGTCAACAAAAATGCTGTATGTTGTCAGCCCACAGCAAGAACTAGGAGTTGAGTGCACATTTTTCTATGTGCTTGCAGGATCTTTAAAAGGATTAAACACGAGGAATTGTGCATATATTGCAGACATGTTTATTTTGCCCTGACATGCACGTTAACCGGTTGTGGGTACTGGGCATGCTACACACACCCAAAAAAATACAGGCCACAGGGTGTATAGTGCATCCTGTCCTTCCCCACCACCTCAAACTGATAGCTGGTGTTTGCTGAGCAAATAGAGCAGCTGTAGAAGCTGCTGCTGTCAACAAAAATAACTCTCTAACAGTGTTTATAAAAACAGTTCAGACATAAGGTAGATAGCCACTTCAAGAGTGCTATACTTACATATACGTTGCAGCTTTAAAGTGGTTTATCTGGGGTTATAGCTAAAGCTATCAACCATAACCCCCGGTATTTTTTTTTCCAGCTTCTCTTTCTCATAAAAGTGATCTGAGCACCTGATTAGCCACTGAATCACATTTAGAAGCAGTAGGATGGGTCCATCCTCACTCCCGCCGCTCGCTGGTGTTTCTCGGGCTTCCTGACAAGCCTCGGAAACGATCCAACGGTTCGCGCGGCTGGCCATAGAGGTGAAGAGAGACCAGATCATCTATGATTACCTCGATGATCTAGGAGGACCGGAGTGACATCAAGATGTCACTTCTAGTCTAGGGAGGAAGTAAACTTTTTTTTTTTTTTTTTAAACATAAAATCATTTTTTTTTATCTTTTGCTTTTCAAAGGTAGAGGAGATATCTGGGATCTTATAGACCCAAGATCTCTCCAAAAAGAGGACCTGTCATCCAATATTTCTATTACAAGTTATACTGAGGCAGGTTGGCACAGCTGCGCGAGCTGTCGTAGCTGTACGTCGGCTTTTTAAGATGCTGTAGCAGGCGCGTGATGACCGCCGGGCACCAGCGATCAATCGTGACAGAGCGAGAACCGGGATCTGTGTGTGTAAACACACAAATCCCGGTTCTGTCAAGGGAGAGGAGAGAGATCGTGTTTTCCTACTAAGTTGGAACAACGATCTCTCTCCTCCTCTAGTCAGCCACATTCCCCCCACAGTTAGAAACACACATAGGGAACACAGTTAACCCCTTGATCGCCCCCTAGTGTTAACCCATTCCCTTCCAGTGACATTTATACAGTAATCAGTGGCTATTTTTAGCTCTGATCGCTGTATAAATGTCAGCGGTCCCAAAAAAGTGTCAAAAGTGTCTGATGTGTCCATCGCAATGTTGCAGTCCCAATAACAATCGCAGATCACTGCCATTACTAGTAAAAAAATTAAATAATAAAAAATAAATAAATCTATCCCCTATTTTGTAGACACTATAACTTTTGCGCAAACCAATCAATATACGCTTATTGCAATTTTTTTACCAAAAATATGTAGAAGAATACATATCGACTGATGAAGAAATATATATTTTTTTTAAATTCAGGATATTTATTATAGCAAAAAGTACAAAATATTGTGTTTTTTTCAAAATTGTCGCGTTTGTTTGTTTAAAGTGCAAAAACAAAAAACCGCAGAGATGATCAAATACCAACAAAAGAAAGCTCTATTTGTGGAGAAAAAAGGACAGAAATTTTGTTTGGGTACAACATCGCACGACAACGCAATTGTCAGTTAAAGCGACGCAGTGCCGTATAACAAAAAAAGGCCTAGTCAGGAAGGGGGCAAATCCTGAAGTGGTTAAAGTTAAATTAAAGTAATTTTTTTTCAGTCATTTTACATAAATGGCCATGTCAACAGGCATGATCAAACCTTGTCACTGTCACTAAGATGGTCAAAGCAATTATGTGCGGCTAACACAGGAGCCCATACTGGTACAGCGTAGGGAAGAAGTGGCTGAAATAGACCGTGGAGGATTAATACCACTGAGATGCAAAAAAGGATAAAAAAAAAAAGGTGACAGCAGTGTTTTATGGAAAAAAAAAACATGGCAGCTGTTATGATAGGCTTAAAGGGGTTGTAAAGCTTTGTGTTTTTTCACCTTAATGCATCGTATGCATTAAGGTAAAAAAAAAACACCTTGCTGTCTCCGCCCCCCCCCCGAGCCCCCGTTTTACTTACCTGAGCCCCGAATCTCCGTGGGCGCGATCCCGCATTGCTTTCCCCCAGCTCTTCATTGGATGATCGATAGCAGCACAGCCATTGGCTCCCGCTGCTGTCAATCAAATCAATGACGCGGCACGCTGGGAGGGCGTGGCCGAGTGATACAGTCGGCGGCTGTGGCCGCCGACTGTATCACACGGGAGCGCGCCCGTTAGCAAACCCCCTTGGGAGAGCGCTTACCAGAGGGGGGGTTAGCTCTTGCGGGGAGGAGCAGAAACAGCCGCCGAGGGACCCCAGAAGACGAGGATCGGGACCACTCTGTGCAAAACGAACTGCACAGTGGAGGTAAGTATGGTATGTTTGTTATTTAAAAAAAAAAAAAAACCTTTACAACCCCTTTAAGCAAACTAAATATTGTTTAGTTAGAGTCTGTACAGACAGATGTGCTTGGTGAATTATTTAGTATAAAAAAAATGCTATTTTCACACTTCACCAAAGCATAATTATTTAGATTTTAGGGCATTGTCTCCCTATCAGGGGGTCAAGTTTTTATTTTATTTTTATTTTTTTATGCCTTTTCTCAATATTATACAAACTTATTTATGGTATTAGAAGTAGAAAAATATGCTTGCATGTAAGATAAAATAACACACTGACTTTACACTTCTCCTTTGTAGACATTTTAATTATTTGGATGATTTGCTTTTGATGTGGACAGAGAAATATGCTTCCCCACTGCCTCCACTGCTTCTTAAAACTTCTAATTTTCACGTGTTATGAATTTTAGTGCCACCTGGGTGTCTTTTATGTAAATCAAGGAGAAAATATTCACAGAGTTTAAATGGCTGTCCATTGCACAGCATTTAACTGTGGCTTATATTGGAGCTTAGAGTCAGACGATAGAACATTTAACGGGATGGTTAGACTGTAAAATACGTGAGATACTCGGGCCTTCTCTGCTAGTCATTTTTCAAAGGACATGTTGAAATATTTATCAAGGCTTGTGCCACCATGTTAGTGTCCATGGGCATTAGTGCAGGGTAGGAAATTTCAGTGACACCTATCATAACAGGAAAGTTAATTTATTGAGTCAAGATTTTTTTAATTTTTTGTGATTGGTGTGTTTCCAACTCAAGCTATCACTTTTTTGTGTTTCTTGTTTTGGATAGACACAGAAAAATCAAACACTTCTGTCAATTTTTTATTGCTGTCAGTGACCCCATTGGAAAGATTTTCTGTCATTCTGACAGCTCGTGACAACAGGACAAGACATGAGGGGATCAAGACAACAAGACCATGGGAACCTAACAAATATCTTATTCTTTCGTTGGTTTTCTGTAAAAATGTGTTTGTTGCAGTTTTTGTCTCTACTGGAAAACGTTCTCATCATTTTCATTTCCAACATGAAAATGAAGGAAAAATCTCCTTAATGGGGGACACTGCAATAAAAACCTGACAGCATAGTTGCCCAAAAAAAAAAAAACAGGGACACCTTTGCTCTCCATCCAGCAAACCACTGTAGGTGGGGAATGTACTTTAACCACTAAAGTGTGGTGGCCCAATTCTGGGAGGGCATCAATAGACGTCCTCTCAGAACTCTGCTTCCTGCGACGTGCATCAGGCATGCTCTTTGACCGCTGTATCCTTCACACACAGCTGGTCACAGATCGGGGTAAGGGATCAACCACAATGGCCCTTTACCATATGATAAGCTGTGTCCAATCATAGCTGATCACATGTAATCAGAATTGCCGGTTATCAGCATTCCTGAACTCCCACGCTGTGTCTGTGGGAGGGAATGAGAGCTGTTAACTGGCAAGCCTGGCAGGACATCGTATTCACTGATAATAAGGACACTGATCATCAGTGCCCTGATTATCAGTGCAGCGCTATCAGTACAGCCTTATCAGTACCTCCTCATCAGTGCTGCCTCACCAGTGCCAATCAGTGCTGTCTCACCAGTGCCCATCAGTGTCACCTCATCAGTTTCTATCGGTGCAGCCTATCAGTGCCCATCAGTGCTGCCTCACCAGTGCCCATCAGTGCCACCTCATCAGTTTCCATCAGTGCAGTCTATCAGAGCCCATCGGTGCAGCCTCATCAGTGCCGCCTCATCAGTGCTGCCTCACCAGTGCCCATCAGTGTGGCCTCACCAGTGCCCATCAGTGCTAGCTCATCAGTTCCCATCAGTGCAGAATATCAGTGCCCACCAGTGCAACCTATCAGTGCCCATCAGTGCAGCATCATTAGTGCCTCCTCATCAGTGCTACCTCGCCAGCGCCCATCAGTGCCACCTCATCAGTGTCCATCAGTACTGCCTCATCAGTGCTGCCTCATCAGTATCCATCATGTAATTGTCATTCAAACTGTGAGAGCAATAAAAGCAAAACATTGGCCTGGGCAGGAAGGGGGTAAAAGTTCCTGGTAGGCAAGTGGTTAATTGGGGGTGGGACATTCATTTAAAATGGGCGTGGTTCTACAAGAGACAGATCATTAACCTACCAAAGGGGGGTAGTCTTTACCAAAACAGTGCAGAGGCATCCAGGCACACAGCAACAGTCCATATACACCAGCTCATTGAACGGTTTAGTCTTTTAAAACTTGAATTGCTTGTAGAACTGGTAACAGGTGGAGGGTTTGGGGTATGGGACACTCCAAAACATTAGGTATTGTTTGCAGAGGACCCTTCTCACTTAGCAGCACAAGTAACAGGCAGAATGGAATGGTCTATGGCAGTGATGGTGAACCTTGGCACCCCAGATGTTTTGGAACTAGATTTCCCATAATGCTTATGAACTCTGCAGTGTAGTTGAGAATCATGGGAAATGTAGTTCTAAAACATCTGGGGTGCCAAGGTTCGCCATCACTGGTCTATGGGATCACGTCTGGGGGCGATGAAGTAGGTTTGAGCACAAGGCTCAAACTTACAGAATCCTGGAACAGGATCAGTTCATAGGTACAGCCTCCTCCATTCAACTTACAGCCCTATTCTCCCAGCAAAGTGGAAAAGACAATCCTCAGGGCCCCAGACTATTTAACAGTATCCCAGCCACCATCTGGGCACAAATCCCCAGGGATTGGCTAGACCATGCTCAATATTTATGCTGCTCATTTAAATTCTCCCTCCCTAAGCTCCAGAAACTTTTTCTAGAGGCAGGGGGAAGCAATCAAACTTTCAGCCTTTGAAGCCCAGAACAGACCAGACCAGACCAAATGATTACTGCTCCCCTGGTTACAGAAGGGGGCACAACTAAATGTACCTTGCAGCCTAACAAGGAGGGTGATTGACAATAAAAAGGGTGCAACAAGTATTTGCATAGGTGTCAACAATAAAAAATATATATATTCAAAGTGCAGCAAAAGTCCAAGCTTAGTGCAAATAATAAATTCACAGTCTATCAAAATTTTAAAGCAATGCTATATTAGAGTCTTCTATCCTCCAACACCGTGCCTTAAAGGAAAGTGTAGCGTGCATATAAAAAGTGCTTAACCCGAAGTGACATTCAAATGTGCTTACCGAATCTCTACGGCCATAAATGACCATCAGGCATATAAAGTAGGGTGACCAGACATCCCCGGTTTCCGGGGACAGTCCCCGGATTGAGGACACTGTCCCCGGACCAAGTCTGTCCCCGGTTTTCTCCCCAGATTTGATTTGAACGGGGGCTGGGGCAATTTCAAAGACAGTCAGTGCAGAATTTTAAAAAAAAATGGAATTAAACACCCCCACTGCTCCGCTCCTACTAGATTAGGAGGGTGTATTTTTTCCATTATCTGTGCCCCTTTCTGATGATCATGTGCTGGTCGGAGCGGAGGGAATATTTCTTCAGTTTCGGGCTCGTGCCCATTCAGCTCCGCTCACATGTTCTTCTGCCTTGGCTCAAGTCCCGGCCAGCCGCCTGCCTGCTTATCTCCTTACCTTCACTGGTGGATTGATCTTCCTCCGCTCCCCACCCAGTAGAACCCGGGGCCCGGAGAGTGAGACTTGACAGGCTGTGAGGCAGGCGGCGATGGGCAGAGATTCGCTGATTGCCGCCATTACTAGTAAATAAAATAAAAATGTCCCCGGATTCCATTTTAAAAACCTGGTCACCTTAATATAAAGGGTTCTTTACTCAGGGTCCACCTTCTTGCGAACCTCTCCCGGGATATGATCAATCCTCAATCAAAATCAAATGAACCTGCTCTCCATTAGTTTTAAAGAACGTCTGTATTTCCCATAATTTGGTCCTTCAATCTGAAAAGTTCAAGGCTCCACTGCAATGAGCCACAAGGAAGCAGAGATAGTGTAATATTGTCTTTTATTTAAAAAGTTACTTACAGAGTTTAAAAACTTGTGTCAGGTAGGCAGGATACACACGCAGCTTGAGGGGAGGCAGTGGCCGGTCTTGTCACTACAATCTATGGCCTATGCAAATACTTGTTGCGCCCTTTTTATTGTCAATCACTGGTTATTAGTTTTACTAATTTTGGAGCTGCACTTGTTGTCATATATCATTTATTGGCGCTGTATCCTATTTTCAATTTTTTCACTAACAAGGAGGGTGCTACAACTGTATAAAGAGAAACATTTGTCATACACATATCTATGTACTGTTCATTATTAAAAATGATTTGTGTATTTGTTTAGCTACATAGCTGGCCATACATGGCTACTGCCGAATCAACTAAAATTTGAGTTATGGGTGGCCCAGTCGGCACCAGCCAGCTCAACAAAAGCCATCCTAAAAATTGAGGGTGCCTGGTGATAATGTATTGGCCAAACAGTGACTGCATATGAAAAGATGTTTATCTAATCAGATGCAGTCACTGTTTGGGTATTCAAACAGCCGTGGCTGCTGTAGTTGTCTAAATACAATAGTGACCTGAGGCGATTCCTCCATACACACTATTTATTGTGGGTAGGGGAAATAAGTGATTGCTCTAATTTAGGGCAGAACAAGAGACATTTTCATGTGTACAGTTAGCCTTAAGAAGTGTATTCATTGAAAGGATTTTTTTTTTTAATTCAACCAGCAGGCTGAATGAAATTAGGGATGAGCCGAATAGCCGAATAGCGAACAATTTGGGGTGTTCGCGGCAAATTTGAAAGCCGCGGAACACCCTTTAAAAGTCTATGGGAGAAATCAAAAGTGCTAATTTTAAAGGCTTATATGCAAGAGTTATTGTCATTAAAAGTGTTTGGGGGACCCGGGTCCTGCCCCAGGGGACATGTATCAATGCAAAAAAAGTTTTAAAAACGTCTGTTTTTTCGGGAGCAGTGATTTTAATAATGCATAAAGTGAAACAATAAAAGTGAAATATTCCTTTAAAATTGGTACCTGGGGGGTGTCTATAGTATGCCTGTAGAGTGGCGCATTTTCCCCGTGTTTAGAACTGTCCCTGCACAAAATTAAATTTCAAAAGGAAAAAAAGTCATTTAAAACTATTCGTGGCTAGGGATGGACGAACATCTCCCGGGACGGTTCGTGAACGCGATCGCGTGAACGCGGGTAAATGTTCGCGAACCGCGGGTTCGCGGCGGGCCCCATTTATTTCAATGGGAGGCGAACATTAAAAACCTCCAGGTCATATTTGCAGCCACAAAATAATTACTAGCTGTGCACACATAGTCCCACAACATGGACAATGACATAACAGAAGTATTAAGCAAATTTGAGATCGACAACGACAAGCATTCTTTTTTTATCTGAAATTTTTTGTCAATTCAGGAGCGCATGAAGGCCATGGAAGAGACGCAAGGCCAGGCTATGAAGGGGGTGCATTAGATGATCCTGCTTTTGGAAAAGTTGCCATAAATGTTTTTTTTATTTTTATAAGTTGTATAAATCGTTTATACAGTTATAACTTTTATTTAGTTTTTTGTAATATTGCTCGGTTTTATTGTAATAGCTCGGCCTAAATCAGCCGGAACTGACAGCAGCCGGTAAATACATGTCAAATACATATAGGGTCCATTCACACATCTGTAAAATGGGTCCGCATCCGTTCCACAATTTAGCGGAATTGATTTTCAATTCCAGTCTGAAAAATTTGGCATTCACAGCCTGGATAAAGAAGTAAGTGTCGGCCAGTACAGGCCCCAAAAATTAGCCAAAAGGCATTCATCTGACAGCAAAGAACTTTAAATTCTGTGGCTGGAGGTACATTAGGCATTCACAGGATAAATACGTTTCGGGCACTACAGGCCCCAAAAATTAGGCATTCAACGGACATAAAAGGCCTTTTATGCCGCTGTATTTACCCAAGAAGACAGGGACCATGAATAATTGTTATAGGTGGTGGTGGATATTTGTGGCCTGTCATGAGGAATTTGAATGAAACATGGTCTACTGGTCACATGTGTTGAATTCCTCAGAGATCCATGCCTCATTCATTTTTATAAATGTGAGGTAGTCAACACTGTCGTGAGCTAAGCGAGTGCGCTTATCGGTCACGATCCCCCCTGCTGCGCTGAACGTCCTTTCGGACAGGACACTGGACGAGGGGCAAGCCAACAGTTCCATTGCAAATTGTGCAAGCTCTGGCCAGAGGTCAAGCCTGCCCACCCAGTAGTCCAGGGGTTCATCACTTCTCAGAGCGTCCACATTGGCCGTTAATCCGATGTAGTCGGACACCTGTCGGTCTAGGCGTTCCCTGATGCTGGATCCGGATGAGACCTGTCGATGGGTCGGCTGAAAGAATGATCTCATATCAGAAGTGACCAAGACATCTTCAAACCGCCCTCTTCTTGCAGGCGCTGTTGGATTGGTATCCACAACTGTTCCTCTGGGAGTGGAAATTCCTCTGCCAGCGCACGCAAAAGCAGAATGCAGCATTTCTCGAAGCAAGGCCTGGAAGTGCTCCATTCTGACAGCCCTCTGTGATAGTGGTAACATTTCTGCCATTTTTTGTTTGTACCGGGGGTCCAAGTACGTTGCCACCCAGTAATGGTCCTTGCCCTTTATGCTTTTTATACGGGGGTCCCTCTTAAAACACTGGAGCATGAAGGCCCCAATTTGCACTAAACTGGAAGCAGTGTGGTGGCCTGGCTCCTGCTCATCATCATCCAGGATAATGTCGTCCTCGATCTCCTCCCCCCATTCACGAACAACAACAGCAGGGATCCCAGAAAGGTTTAAAGCATGCTCTTCTTGCTCCTCCTCATCCGCCCCGGCACCATCCTCCTCTGACTCCTCTTCAGACTCCTGTTGTTGACTTGTCTCAGATAGAGTAGCCCCCCCTGGGAATTCATCCAGCATTGCGACTTCCTCATCTTCCTGCTCCTGCTCCTCGACGGCTTGATCAATGACACAACGCAATGCACGCTCCATAAAGAAGGCATAAGGTACGATGTCACTGATGGCACCATGGTTGCGACTGACCAGTTTGGTGATCTCATCAAATGGCCGCAAAAGTCTGCATGCGTCGCGCATGAGCAGCCACTGACGCGGTGAAAAAAAAACAAGATCCCCAGAACCTGTTCTGGCGCAGAGTTCGTACAGGTAGTGTCGTTAACTGCACGTTTCTGCTGGAGCAGCCTATCAAGCATATACAAGGTTGAGTTCCATCGCGTCGGGCAGTCACAAATAAGACGTCTGACCGGCAGATTGTGTCGCCGCTGAATGTCAGCAAGGCGAGCCATGGCCGTGTAAGATCTTCTGAAATGGGCCGAGATTTTCCTTGCCTGCCGCAAGACGTCCTGGACCCCAGGGTATTTGACAACGAATCACTCCACGACCAAGTTCAACACGTGTGCCATGCATGGCACGTGTGTAATTTTGCCCTGTTTCAACACGCTCAGCAGATTGGCACCGTTGTCGCACACCACTTTACCAACTGTCAAATTGAGCGGTGTTAGCCACTGATCTGCCTGTGAACGCAAAGCTGAAAGGAGTGCAGGGCCAGTGTGGCTCTTGGCTTCCAGGCACAACAGACGCAGCACAGCATGGCAACGTCTCACCTGGCATGTCGAATAGGTTCTGGGGATCTTGGGCGGCGCAGCGGAAGAGACGGTATCAGCGGAAGAGGAGGAGTCAGCCGAGGAGGAGAGGGAGGATGGAATAGGAGGAGGAGGAGAAGAAGAGGCAGGCCTGCATGCAATCCGTGGCGGTAAAACCAAATCTACATGGGTGCCACGGGTTACATGCTTGACGGCCGTCAGAAGGTTCACCCAGTGGGCAGTAAAAGTAATATACCTTCCCTGCCCATGTTTGCTAGACCACGTGTCTGTGGTCAGATGTATATTGGCACCGACACTGTGTGCCAGAGATACATTCACTTGCCACTGAACATGGCCATATAGCTCTGGGATGCCCTTCTGGGAGAAATATTTCCTTCCTGGGACCTTCCATTGTGGTGTTCCAATGGCCACACATTTTCGAAAGGCCTCCGAGTCCACCAGTTTATATGGCAGTAGTTGGCGGGCTAGGAGTTCTGACAAGCCAGCGGTCAACCGTTGGGCAAGAGGGTTATCCGGCGTCATCATTCTTTTACGCTCGAACATTTGTCCCACGGAAGCCTGCCTTTTTCCAGATAAACTTGGGGACGTGATGATGGAAGGTGGAGTGGAGGACAACTGTGAAGAGAGAGGAGAAGTAGTAGAAGAGGCTGGACGGTGAGAGCCTGGAGTTTGGCTTTGTGGGTTCTGACGGCGTTGCTCCCACTGGGCTCGGTGATGGGAGTTCATGTGCCTTCTTAAGGCGGTCGTCCCTAGGTGAGTGTTGGGCTTACCGCGACTTATGCGTTGACTGCAAAGGCTGCAGATGGCAACAGTATTGTCAGCAGCGGACACGTTAAAAAAATCCCACACTGCGGAGCTATGTGCCGGAGTCCTGGGAGCGCCAGATGTGACCGAACATGGTTGATGGCTCGCTCTGAGTCCTGATACATTAGCAGTCTTGTTTGTCACTCCTGTGCAATGTAAGTTCCGCCTCCCTTTCCTCCCTATCTGCTGGTCCATCTCTCCCTCTGAACTCCCCTCCTGGTCCTCTCTTGTGGGCACCCACGTGACGTCCATAGACACATCATCATCTACGTCACCTTCCCCACCACTAACATTAGAGATCTCGGAGTAGGCAGCAACAGCGGGGACCAACATCCTTGGGCTGATCTGGGTACTGTCGTCAGACTGCTGAGTGGCGGTTGTTGCTACCTCCTCTTCCTGATCCAATGTCAAGAATGCCTGCGCATCGGAAATGTCTTGTGATGGATCGGAAAATAATTCCTGTAACTCAAGCGGAGGGTATATGGTGGCGGTGGTGTTGGTGGTAGTGTCTTTGGGGGTGCACACAGCAGAGAGTGAAGAGGGTGCAGATAGAAAGGATGAGGAGGGTGCAGAAGAGTAAGGCTGAGTGAGCCAGTCAACCAAGTCTGGTGCGTCCTTTGACGTAATCGAACGCACCTTCTGCAACTTCCCACTTTGGCTCCGGCCTGGTGCTCCTGCCCTACCCCTACCACCCCTGCGGAAGGGCCTGCCTCTTCCTCTGCCTGTCATCTTTTTAAATGACCCTGTGACAAAAGGCTGTAGAGAAGGGCAGTATATGTGGAAGAAGGTATATAACACCCCGCTTCAAACTGTGGTTTTCGGGGGCCACTGGTCTATCACAGCAGTTATAATACTTTTTTCTAATTGCGTTTGTCACTCTTTGTAGTATCGCTGCAGAACCTCTCAGCAGTCACAATGCTGCACAGTAGAAATGCACTATACTATTTTTCCTATATGTGAAAGTTTTTTATGCGTGTTTTAGACCCCTATATACTGCACACCAAATAGTACACACCTATACCAGTCCTTAAAATGAACTTTTGGGGAGCTTTATTGGTTAGCGATTTTAGTCGCTAGTCTGTGCCTGCGACACACAGCGGCAATTTCTACCTAAACCGAGAAAAGAGCTGCAGCAGAACCGCTCAGAAGCTGCACAGTAGAAATTCTGCACAGTTGAAATGCACTATATATTATATAGTATAGTATATAGTATATATTATATAGTATGTTTGAAAGTTTTTTATGCGTGTATTAGACCCCTATATACTGCACACCAAATAGTACACACCTATACCAGTTCTTAAAATGAACTTTTGGGGAGCTTTATTGGTTAGCGATTTTAGTCGCTAGTCTGTGCCTGCGACACACAGCGGCAATTTCTACCTAAACCGAGAAAAGAGCTGCAGCAGAACCGCTCAGAAGCTGCACAGTAGAAATGCACTATACTATTCTTCCTAGAGTATTTTATGCGTGTAGTACACCCCTATTTACTGCACACAAAATGGTACACCTATACCAGTCCGTAAAAGGACTTTTGTGGACTGTACACCTATACCAGTCCTTAGAAGGACTTTTGTTTTAGTAGAGTCTGTCCCTGCTAGTACACACACAGCAACCTTCCTACACTGACTAAAGACAGCTGCAGAACCGCTCAGCACTGCAGTCCCAATGCTGCACAATTGAAATGAACTAAAAGTGTATTACACCCCTATACACTGCACACAAAACAATTGTACACCTATACCAGTCCTTAAAAGGACTTTTGTGGACCTAATAGCTAGGATTACAGTCTGTCCCTGCTCCACACAGCAACCTGTCCCTACGCTGACAAATAACAGAATATAAAATGGCAGCCAGATCAGGTCTATTTATAAGGTAGGGGGTATGTCCATCTGCTGAAATGTCTCATTGGCTGTCCTGTACCACATGATGGATGTGTCATAGGTCAAAGTTCCACAATGTAAAAGATTCAGAATATGGTGGCCGCGAACCGGCCGCGAATAGCGCCATATGTCCGCCGGTTTTGCGAACCGCGAATGCGCAAAATTCGCCGCGAACCGACCGCGGGGCGAACCGCAAGGCCATCTCTATTCGTGGCTATAATGAATTGTCGGGTCCCAGCAATACAGATAAAAGTCATTGAAAAAAACAACAGCACAGTGTTGCGCGGCCATGCAACACTGTACCTATATTAAATTTTTATATTTTTTTTCACGCAGATAAAGCTTTCTTTTGGTGGTATTTATTCAGTACGGTGTTTTTTTATTTTTTGCTGAACAAAAATTTTGCTAAACTGAACATTTAAAAAAAAAGCAACACAGTTTTCATAGTTTGTTATACAATTTAGCAAACTGGTAATTTTTCTTCATTGATGTGCGCTGATGAGGCTGCACTGATAAGGCACTGATAGGTGGTACTGATGGGCACTGATAGGTGGCACTGATGGGCAGCACTGAAGGGAACTGATAGGTGGCACAGATGAGCACTGATAGGCACTTGTAGGTGGCACTGATAGGCAGCACTGGTAGGTGACACTGATGTGCAGTGATAGGTGGCACTGATGATGAGGTACTGATTGGAAACACTGATGGGCACTGATAGGTGGCACTGGTGTCTTTTGAAAGGTGGCACTGGTGGGACCGGGACCATTGGCAAGTATGTGACAGTGGTCTTATGTCTTTAACAATCTGTTCAAAACTACAAAAATTGGCTATGATTTATTTGTTTTTAACAGACAAGTGTTCCAGTTTGTTTCTCTGGTATTCCAAAGATGGAGGTATGGGGTTTAAGTGTCACACTATTGTTCACTTGACCTGAACAGTATGACCCCATACATGACCAGTATGACCTGAAGATTAGAATATTATGTGTAAGCGGAATCCAGGCGGATTGTTATTT
The DNA here is from genome assembly GCA_029206835.1 of Rana muscosa. Lineage (NCBI taxonomy): Eukaryota > Metazoa > Chordata > Amphibia > Anura > Ranidae > Rana > Rana muscosa. The sequence goes on along the minus strand of CM055116.1, from coordinate 1,242,414,519 downwards.
TGGGTTTTAATTCTTCAGAAGAAGCAGTTAGAAGCCTGCTCAGTTAAATAGTTGTCTGGCATCCTAACAACTTACCTGAGCAAGCTTTTAACTACAACATGAAATTGAAGTCCCAAATTAACCATCCTGACAATGGTTCTTATGCCTTTCACACTCTGTTCAACATAAAAAATGGGTTTTGATTATTAATGAATTAATTAAATGTATTTATTTATTTATGTATTTACTTTTCAACTGGCAAGTGTTGCAGTTTGTTCCTCTGGTCCTCAAAAGTTGGAGGTATTGGGTATAAGGGTCATATTACTGTTTACACAAAACCAGTTTGACCTGAAATTCGATTTATGTGTAAAGCCTCGTACACACGACCGGTTTTCTCGGCAAGAAAAGACAAGAAAACTTTTGGGAGAGCTTTCTTGCCGAGAAAACCGTTGGTGTGTATGGTTTCTCATCGATAAAACTGCCGGGAATCTCGATGAGAAAAATAGAGAACCTGCTCTCTATTTTCTCGTCAGGATTCTCACTTTTGTCGTCGGGATTCTCGTCGTCCTGTTTTCCGACGAGAAAACCGGTCGTGTGTATGCTTTTCCGAGTCTTAAAAAAACGTGCATGCTCAGAATCAAGTATGAGATGGGAGCGCACCTTCTGGTAAAACTAGCGTTCGTAATGGAGATAGCACATTTGTCACGCTACAACGAACTGAAAGCACAAAGACTGAAAAGCGCGAATCGTCTCTCCCCAAACTTTTACTAACACGCGGTAACACGAGATCAGCAAAAGCAGCCCAAGGGGTGGCGCCATTGGAATCGAACTTCCACTTTATACTGCCGTCATACGGGTTGTACGTCACCGCGCTTTACAACAAAGAGATTTTTAATTGACAGTGTGTATGCAAGGAAAGCTTGACAAGAATCCCGTCAAGCTTGACAAGAATCTCGTTGAGAAAACCAAAGTTTTTTTTACGACGGGATTCTCGGCCGTGTGTACTAGGCTTTAAAGCAGAGGTCAGCCTGTCCAGGGTGCCCGCGATGTCGGCACCCGAAGCCGATCGATCCCTCGGCTGTTGGATGCTGCCGCCGCCATCTTCGGTAAGGGAATCACTTCCTGGTTCCCTACTGCGCATGCGCGACTTGCACTGCGCAATGCCACTGGTCCCTGCTGTCTTCTGGGACCTGTGTGTTTCCCAGCAGACAGCGGGGGGGCAGACGGGAGGGGGCGCAGATACCCGTGGGTGGCTCGGGTATCTATGCCCGGAAGTGGGAGCAAAATACCTGTAATTCTTCAAAAGTTGTAGTTAGAAGCTCACATACTTAATTAGTTGTCTGGCAGCCTAACAATTTCTCTGAGAAAACTTCTAACTGCAATTTACGAAGAATTAAAGCCCCAAATGAACCATCCTTCTATGTCCCCAATGGAGACAGCTCAACAAAAACCAGACAGCAGACCTATGCCTTTCACACTCTGTCCAAAACTAAAAAAAATGTGGTTTGATTTTTAATTAATGTATTTATTTATGTGTTTATTTATACATATATAGCAGTGTGTGCAATGTTTTTACCCTGGCGGAACTTTTTTTTTCTCCTTTTTTTCGGGTCCGGCGGTGCGGCTGGCATCATCACCATTGACAATAGATCTACATTGGGGGCCATTTTATTTTATTTTTTTAATAAAGGAATTGTCAAAAAGGGTGTGCGTACCCCGTACTCATTCACATAGGGAGGGGCTGAGATCTTGGGGCCCCCTTGTTAAAAGGGGCTTCCAGATTATAAGTCCCCTGCCCGCAGAACCCCAAAACCAACGCAAAGGGTTGTGGGGAAGAGGCCCTTGTCCCCACCAGCAGAGCCCCCCCACCCCAAAGCAATCTCCCTATGTTGAGGGCATGTGGCCTAGTATGGTTCAGGAGGGGGGGTGCTCGCTCGTCCTCCCCTTCCTGGCCTGCCAGGCTGCATGCTCGGATAAGGCTCTAGTATGGATTTTGGGGGGACCCCACACCTTTTTTTTTTACATTTTGGCATGGGATTCCCCTCAAAATTCATACCAGACCCAAAGGGTCTGGTATGGATTGGGGGGAACCCCCACACCGTTTTTTTTTTGTTTTTTTTACAGTTTTGTATTGCTGCCGATGTTTTTTTCATCCCGCTGTCAGTGGGGAAGCACATGCACTAACATGTGGCCTCATCATAAAGACTGGCTCCCCAAGCTGTTGTTTACAAAATAAAGAAGGCTTGCTGGGAAAATTAATTTATATGTATTTTTTTTTAAATTATATATGTCAGTTTTGCTGCAGCGAGTTCTATACATACAGACACGCCACTTTACAGGCAGACTAAGCGGACCCCCAGGCACTATATTTAAAGGAATTTTTCATTTTTATTGTTTCACTTTAAGCATCATTAAAATCACTGCTCCTTAAAAAATGTTATTCAAAAAAACATTTTTGCATTGATACATGTCCCCCAGGGCAGCACCCGGGCCCCCATACCCTTTTTATGGCCAATAACATGCATATTCACCTTCAAAATGGGGACTTTTGATTTTTTGAGTTCGGGTCCCATAGACTTTAATAGGGTTCTGGGTTAGGGTCCGAACTTTTTCCATGTTTGGGAGTTCTGGTGTAGAACAGAATCGGGGGTGTTCGGGCCAACTCTACTTAACACAGTCCTTTGAGCCATAGGACATAAAGTGGACAGCACTGGGACACAGTTAGCAATGTTCCAGGCCAGGCAAGCCTTAAACTTATAGCACCAGGGGTTAACATCAGCAAAAATCACTAGGATCCCTCTCTCAGGTATGTACTTACAGTGTTGCTAGGACTTGGAGTCTTCTTTCAGATTTAGGCAGACAGTTTCCTCAGTGGAGCCGTCAGACCGGATCTTTAGTGAAACCTCTCTTCAAGCTCTCAAGAATTGGCAGCAGAACAGGTCCCCCCAGCTTTGCAAAGCTGGGACCTCGACAAGACAGGCAGGATCTTGAGCTGGACTGCCAGGAAGGGCAGCAGCCCTTCTGACTGGGAACCTTTCCTCTTGAGGAAGAACCCTGCTCTCTAAGGCTCCAAACTATTTATACACTTCCCAATCACCATCTGGGCACACCTCCCCAGAGATTGTCTACAGCTGCATAAATATTCAAGCTGTTCATTTGACTCTTCAACCCACTACATTCTGTAAGAGAGTGGGAAGCAATCAAACTGGCAACCTGCAGGGCCCAGAGCAGCCCAAAACAATCATATGCTGCTCTGCTGATTACAAGTGCACTATAAAACTAACTTTGCCTAACCAAACCTAGTATGCTATCTAGGAGGGTGCTATAGCATACCTATTGAAACTAAAAATGTAAATGTATTTTATTGGGATTTTATGCGATAGACCAACACCAAGTGGCACATAATTGTGAAGCGAAAGAAAAATGATAAATGTTTTACAAATAAATGTGAAAAGTGTGGCGTGCATATCTACTCAGCCCAATACTTTGTAGAACTGCCTTTCACTGCAATTAGAGCTGCAAGTCTTTTTGGGGATGTCTCTACCAGCTTTGCACATCTAGAGAGGGACATTCTTCTTTGCAAAATAGCTCAAGCTCTGTCAGATTGGATGGAGAGCTTCTGTGATCAGCAATTTTCAAGTCTTGCCACAGATTCTCAATTGGATTTAGGTCTGGACTGTGACTGGGCCATTCTACCACATGAATATGCTTTGATCGAAACCATTCCATTGTAGCTCTGGCTGTATGTTTAGGGTCGTTGTCCTGCGTGTCTCTGCTTCACGTGTAAAACTCCTGCTGTAGTAATAGCAATTCCTGTGGCAGGCTGACAACGCAAAGCTACTGCCTTGCAAACAGCAGCAGTGTTGTCAGCCTGTCACATGCATTCTTTAGTTTGCTGTTGGACTGCCTATCAGGCCATCGTATAGAAAGCCCATCCGCCATCTAAAAGAGTGACACTGACAAGGCTGCTGCTAATCACGAGGCAGCAGTTTAGCGCTCTCAGATTAAAACAGGAAATGGTGTTACTGGTAGGATCTCTAGGTCAAAACATTTTTGACCGTCAAGAACGCGGTGACATACAACATTACGATGAGGCGAGAAAATTAAGTTCAATGCTTCCGAGCATGCGTCGAATTGTTTCCGAGCATGCGTAGGAATTTTGCGCATCGGAATTGCATACAGACGAACGGAATTTCCGACAAGAACTTTTTCCCCGGTTGCCGCCCCCTCTCTCCTCACCACCCCCTATATGCATAAAGGATAGATGAATCTATCCATGGCTGCGGGGGTCACCCCCTATTAATGAGTCGGGCCCCTGTCAGGATGCCGGGTGCATGAATTACAGCGGCGGGGGTGTTTTTTTTTTTAAACACCTGATTAGAGCCAGAGGCAAGTAAGGGGGTGAGGAGTGCTTAAAGCAGAAGTTCCACTTTTGGGTGAAACTCCGCTTTAAGAAAAATGAAACAAAGATACACTGAAACATAGATTAACAATCAATATATACACTGTATTACCAAAAGTATTGGGACGCCTGCCTTTACACGCACATGAACTTTAATGGCATCCCAGTCTTAGTCTGTAGGGTTCAATATTAAGTTGGCCCACCCATTACAGCTATAACAGCTTCAACTCTTCTGGGAAGGCTGTCCACAAGGTTTAGGAGTGTCTATGGGAATGTTTGTCCATTCTTCCAGAAGCGCATTTGTGAGGTCAGGCACTGATGTGGATATAAATAGACATGTGCAATTTGTTTAGTTTCTAATTTGTTTTTCTCGAATTTAGAGAAATTTGTTAATTCCGAAACTTCAGAATTTCCGAATTTTTCAATTTCCCAATTTTCGGATTTTCGAATTTTCAAAATTCCGAATTTCCGAAATTCGGATTTTCGAATTTTTGAATTTTCGAATTTCCGAAATTCTGAATTTTTTGTTTTTTTGCTTTTTTCGCAAATTCGAAAAATTCATTTTTTTCCTTTTCGTTTTATTGTTTTTTTTGGAAAATCGAAAATTCGGAATTCAAAAATTCAGAACTCTGAATTTCCGAATTCCGAATTTCCCAAATTTTCGAAAAAAAACGAAAACGAATTTTTTTTTTCGAATTTTCCGAATTTCTGAAAAAAGCAGAAAAACAAAAACGAAAAAAACAAATTTTTTGGCAGTGCACATGTCTAGACATGAAAGCCTGGTTCACAGTCTCTGTTTTAATTCATCCCAAAGGTGTTCTGTCGTGTTGAGGTCAGGCCACCCCAAACTTGCTCATCCATGTCTTTGTAGACCGTGCTTTGTGCACTGGTGCTCAGTCATGTTGGAACAGGAAGGGATCATCCCCAAACTGTTCCCACAAAGTTGGGAGCATGAAATTATCCAAAATGTCTTGGTATGCTGCCGCCTTAAGAGCCTTAAGAGCACCACCAAATGATTTGGACCAGTGCACAAAGCAAGGTCCATAAAGACATGGATGAGTGAGTTTGGGGTGGAGAACTTGACTGGCCTGCACAGAGTCCTGACCTCAACCCGATAGAACACCTTTGGGATGAATTAAAGTGGAGACTGCGAGCCAGGCCTTCTCACCCAACATCAGTGCCTGACCTCACAAATGGGCTTCTGGAAGAATAGTCAAACATTCCCATAGACACTCCTAAACCTTGTGGACAGTCTTCCCAGAAGAGTTGAAGCTGTTATAGCTGCAAAGGGCGGGGCTAAGACTGGGATGTCATTAAAGCTCATGTGCATGTAAAGGCAGGCGTCCCAATACTTTTGGTAATATAGTATAGTTGGATGTTAATGGAGTTTTAGGAATTTGCACAGCATCCATCAGCAGTGGATTCAAACAGCAGAGGCACTCCAATAAAATGCAACTATACAGTATACTGATTATTGAGTCCACATACACAGTATCTTTTTTTATTGTTTCAAGCCCTGATGAAGGGCTACAGTCCCTGAAACATGTTGGCTTTAAAATAAATTTGTATTCTGACCTAAATATCACGGTGTGGCACTTTAATACTCTTCTAAATTCAATACTCTTTAACCACTTGCCGACCGCTGCACGACTATATACATCGGCAGAATGGCTTGGCTGCGCATATGGACGTACCCCGTACGTCCCCTTTAAGAGGCGGCATTGCAGGCGCGCGTGAGCTCCGTGAGTGTGACCACGGGTCCCGCAGACTCGATGTCCCCTGTGTGTCCCTCGATCCTGTCATGGAGCGACAGAATGGGGGGATGCATGTGTAAACAAGGCATCTCCCTGTTCTGCATGGGTGACAGGACACTGATTATCTCCTCCCTGCGTTTGGGAGCAGTGATCACCGTCGTGTCACATGTAGCCCATCCCCCCACAGTTAGAATCACTCCCTAGGACACACTTAGCCCCTTCCCCGCCCCTACTGGTTAACCCCTTCCCTGCCAGTGTCATTTACACAGTAATCAGTGCATTTTTAAGGCACTGATCGCTGTATAAATGACAATGGTCCCAAAATATCATCAAAAGTGTCCGATGTGTCCGCCATAATGTCGCAGTCACGATAAAAATCGCTGATCGCCGCTATTACTAATAAAAAATAAATTAAAGAAAATGTCTTAAAACTATCCCCTATTTTGTAGACGCTATAACTTTTGCGCAAACCAATCAATAAACGCTTATTGCGATTTTTTTATTTCTACCAAAAATATGTAGAAGAATACGTATCGGCCTAAACTGAGGAAAAAAATATATATATTTTTGGGGGATATTTATTATAGCAAAAGGTAAAAAAATATTGCTTTCTTTTCAAAATCGTTGCATTTTTTTGTTTATAGCACAAAAAATAAAATTCGCAGAGGTGATCAAATACCACCAAAAGAAAGCTCTATTTCTGGGGAAAAAAAAGACGTCAATTTTGTTTGGGAGCCACGTCGCACGACCGCGCAATTGTCAGTTAAAGCGACGCAGTGCCGAATCGCAAAAAGTGGCCCGGTCATTGGGCAGCCAAATCCTCCGGGGCTGAAGTGGTTAATCTAATTCCAAGGTGATCACAGAAGACTTCAGTGTGCATCTCTATGAGTAAACCCCTTTGGCTGAAATATCTTAGAGGAGAGGAACCAAAGGTGGGGACAGTATAGTGACTGTTTGCCTCAATGAATCAGGATCCATGTGATGTCATTGGAGTGTGGAGCGTTTCTGTTTGTTCAAACAGATAAGGAAACCAAAGGGTTCTAGCATCTCTTACTCACTTTCTTAAACAAAACTTTTAGGAAAACTGTACATAATTAAGCACAATGCCAAACATACTAAAAATATATATTTTGGGTTTACAAACACATAAAGAAAAAAAATATTATAGTTGCCCTTTAACCACATACGTTGTGCTTTTAACCACCTCAATAACGGACACTTATGCCGCGTACACACGATCGTTTTTAATGTCATTTTCAAAAACGACGTTTTTCTCAACGTGATTCTTGTTTCCTCTCAAGCCTGTCTTGCATACACACGATCATTAAAAGAACCGCTTGAGCAAAGCGCGGTGACGTACAACACGTACGACGGCACTATAAAGGGGAAGTTCTGTTCGAATGGCGCCACTCTTCATGTTAGTAAAGTTTGTTGAGAGACGATTCACGCTTTTCAGCCTCGTGCTTTTCAGTCCGTTACAGCGTGACGAATGTGCTATCTCCATTACGAACGTTAGTTTTACCAGAGCGAGCGCTCCCGTCTCATACTTGATTCTGAGCATGCACGTTTTTTTCCCCTCGTAAAAGCATACACACTACCGTTTTTCACGTTGTTAAAAAAAACGACGTGAAAAACGACGTGAAAAAATAGAGCAGGTTCTCATTTTTTTTGGCCATTTTTCACGTCATTAAAAATGCTCTGGAGCATACACACGATCGGTTTTAATGCCCAATTTAAAAAATGTCATTTTTAACAACGTGAAAAACGATTGTGTGTACGCGGCATTACATCCCCTTCCTGCCCAGGCTAATTTTCAGCTTTCAGCACTGTCACACTTTGAATGACAATTGTGCGGTCGTGCGACGTTGTACCCAAATAAAATTTTGATAATTTATTTCTCCACAAATAGAGCTTACTTTTGGTAGTATTTTATCACCTCTGCGTTTTTTATTTTTTGCGCTATAAACAAAAAAAATAAAAAAATGTTTTCCTCAGTTTAGGCCGATATGTATTCTTCTACATATTCTTTGGTAAAAAAAAAAATCGCAATAAGCGTATATTGATTGGTTTTCACAAAAGTTATAGCGTCTACAAAATAGGGGATAGATTTATGTCTTATTATTTTTTACTACTAATGATTTTTATCGTGACTGCGACATTGCGGCGGACATATCAGACACTTTTGACACTATTTTGGGACCATTCACAATTATACAGCGAGTACCAGTAAGTGAGCTATGAGTAAGCACTGAGTACCAGTAAGTGAGCTATGAGTAAGCACTGAGTACCAGTAAGTGAGCTATGAGTAAGCACTGAGTACCAGTAAGTGAGCTATGAGTAAGCACTGAGTACCAGTAAGTGAGCTATGAGTAAGCACTGAGTACCAGTGCGAAATGTCAGCTGTGTGTCCCGATTTTCTGTTTGCTGTGGATTGTAGTGTATTCCATTTTTACCAATAAAGGACATTTAAAGCGGTTGTAAACCCACTTTGACAACTTGCACCTACAGGTAAGCCTAGATTAAGTAGGTGCAAGAAATATCTCCTTAACCTACACATTCGTGTGACGTCATCGGCGCTCCGGCCGATCACAGTGCCTGAGCGGCGATAACAGGAAGGGACATCGAGGCAAGTTGCCGGCCCGAGCTCGCATGCGTGTGACGTCATTGCCGTTCCATCCAATCACAGCGCCTGAGCGGTGATAACAGGAAGGGACATCGAGGCAAGTTGCCGGCCCGAGCTCGCATGCGTGTGACATCATTGCCGTTCCATCCAATCACAGTTCCGGAGCGGCGATAACAGGAAGGGACATCGAGGCAAGATGGTGGCGGTGGCGGAGGGGAACGAGGAGCAGTTCGGAGGCTTCGATCTCAGGTAAGTCATTCATAATGAACTAGTATGCTATGCATACTAGCTCATTATGCCTTTCTTTTGCAGGGTTTAAAAAAAAAAAAACAAGGGTTTACTTCCTCTTTAAGGAATTTTTTCCTGTCCAAACATCCTTTTCGTTTTATACAGTGATCAGTGCTATAAAAATGCATTGATTACCGTGTAAAGGTGACTGGCAGGGAAGGGGTTAACACTAGGGTGGCGATCAAGGGGTTAATTGTGTGTCCTAGGGAGTGATTCTAAGTGTAGGGGGAGGGGACTGATGAGAGGAGGAAACTGATCTTTGTTCCTATATACAAGGAACATACGATCAGTTCTCCTCTCCTCTGACAGGACGTGGATCTGTGTGTTTACACACACAGATCCACGTCCCTGCTCTGTAATGAGCAATTGCGGGTGCCCGGCGGCCATCGCGGCCGCCGGGCGCGCGCACCGAGTGCACAGTGATGCGGCGAGCACGCGCGCTCATCAGAATGCCGGGAAAACAAGGACATCATATGACGTCCACCCGGAGGGAGGGAGGGTGCCTGGCGCCATCATTTTACTATACGGGGGTAGGCAAGTGGTTAAGGAAAAAAAAAACATTCTTCCTCGGGAATAATGCTTGTGACAAGCAGAATATGAAAGATTTCATTAATGATGCCCCTTTCTATAAGAAGAAATCACTAAAGATTACTTCCATCGCTTGTCTACGATTTGACTTATCAGCTTGTTCGTTGAGGTCCCTGTGATATCCAGTGTAGATTATAAGCCAGATAGGCAACAAATTCTGCAAAGCCTTCTAGGCAGCTGCTTTTATTTCAGAGCCCAGCCAGCCTTTTCCAAAAATAAGTCAGTGAAGCAAATTGGGCTTATAAACCCCTCACTAATGTGATTCCATGGAGCTACGGAATAAGCAGGGAGGAATATTATTGATGACTGATGAAAACCGAGAGCGAGGTGGCATTCAACCGAGCCACAGATACATATCAATTGCTAATAAAGAGTCTTTATTGGTTCTTGGTCTCTTGCTAGCCAAAAGAAAAAGAACATAATGTTAAAGTGTTTGTAAAACCTTTTTTGCTCTCTCAGTATATAGGGTTAGCACACAAAGTACAAGCAATGCATCCATATAATGCAAAAATAGAAAACTGCAGAAATATATTTTTTAAATGTCTTTGTTGCAGGTCACGTAATAACAATTTTTCTCCCCTGCTCTGCATGGCCCAAGCTGGTTGGCAGGTCAAGGCCACAACACGTTATGTGCTTCTATGAGGCTACACAACATGACATTGAGGCTTCCCTGCTGTCAATCATTCAATTAGAACAGCCCTATCAGGCACTTCTGATAAGGATCCAAGCAAAGTTTGGTTTGCTTGACATTCACCAAATCTAGTAGGACGCTTGTGAGGTTCACCACGGCTTACCATCCAACTAGGAACACGTTTCTGGATGTAGACGTCTTGGTCCAGACCAATGGGCATCTAATTAGCAATATTTTTTTCAGAAGGCAACCACTGACAATGGTTTATTTTATGCAAAGAGCTTACACCTAGCACCTAGAGTTGAGGTAAAGGCTATGTACAGGCCATGTGAGTTCCTTCACACCAAACTCCCCAAACCATGTTGTCATGGAGCTGGCTTTGTACACAGGGGCACAGTCATACTGGAACAGAAAAGGGCCTTCCCAAAACCGTAACCGAAAACTGAATCCACAAGTATGGTTGTATCAGGGATCTTGTACAACAAGTGCTCTTTCCTGTGTGTGCTTATTCCGATTCACATGCAGGGTTGTGAGCATAGAAGCCTAACTAGACTTGCACACACGGCCACAGGTTCTAGCGCCCAGGGGCCTATTTAAACCCATGGTCTGCCTTGCCTCAGTGCTGGATTGTCTTAAGCTCTAGTTCCTCTGTTCTTTGTTCCTGAAAGTTTACCTAGTTCCTGACCTGGCTATGCCTGACATCTCTCTTGGATCAGTACTGACTGTTATGTCTGCTGCTTGCTTGTGTTACTGACCTCGGCTTGGACATCTGACGCCGATTCTGCCTCTTGACTTGGTAACTCGCAGCCAGCACATTACTTATGCCTCGTACACACGACTGGTTTTCCTGGCAGGAAAAAAAACTGCGCTTTTCCCGACCGGATTCCTCTCAAGCCTGCCTTGCATACACACGGGCACACAAAGACCACTGAACTTTTGACTGCCAAGAACACGGTGACGTCAAAGACTACGACGAGCCGACAAAATGACATTCTATGCTTTCGCGCATGCGTCAAATTGTTTAGGAGCATGCACGTTTCCCCCCCCCCATGGGAAAGCATACACACAACGGTTTTCACGATGGGAAAAATTTCTCTTTTTTTTCCCCGCAGTTTTCTTGTCGGGAAAACTACGATGGAGCATACACATGGCCAAGTTCACCCGGCCAAAAGCTGTCATGGCAGTTTTCCCGACGGGAAAACCAGTCGTGTGTACGAGGCATAACTCCTGCCTGTTCCTGACCTTTAACTTGATCCTGACCCTGCACATGTTTGCCTGGCTGCTGCTGAATATAGCTTATGACTAGACTCCATACTGGGATGCAAATGGAAGGACCAGTTCCTGTTTCCAAGCTTCAGTTTACTACCGCAGCTTCCTGGCACTTGCGCCCTTCCACTGCCCTAGCAGTCTCTGTCTCCACTTACAGGGGTGCTTGGAGAGGCACTTGCGCAAGAGGCCATCCACATTATTTTGAGCATTACAGTGTCATGGATATGCATTAATGTCTGTCTGCCATCTTACCTTCCTCCTCATGTGTTCATCTAGAGACCAGACCTCCTTCACCTGGCTTCCTTTATAATCTCCTCCCAGCCTGACTCCACCCCAGGCCCTATCACTGAACACTATATTAACCTGTGCACTGCAAGCCTGCTTTGCTGATCAACGTGTTTGTTAGGCATTGTGTGTTTGGGTTCCTGCCTGCCGTGTGCTACGTCTGTCTCTCTGTTACGTTATTGGCTTGTCCCCGACTATCCCTGTCTGCTCGTGACCCTTGACCTTTGGCTCGTTCTTCGTTATCCTTGTCTGCTTGTGGCCCCTGACCTTCAGCTTGTTATTCGGTTCTCTCTATCGTGTGCTGCTGCTTCCCCTCTTTTCCCCTTATCCTACGGGGCGTGAGCTAGGAAACTCCAGGGTCCGCGACCTGGTTCCAGCCTGCAGCGTAACATCCTCACCACTAGAGGCCCTGGAGAAGACCAGCTGGGTCTTAGACTCCGCGCCCTGGGGAATCTTGGCTCTCGCTTCCATTGGGATCCCGGTTGTGCTCCTCTGGTCCCGCTTTCCACAACCACCCAGTTTCCTATCCGCAGAAGCCAGCCATAGGGTTCACTACCTCGCGGTGCACTCCTGTCCCCCTACGGTGTGCATCTGTCACCTGGCCACAGGTGACCCTGACAGTTTGATCAGCCATGAACCCGGCTGACATCCCGCTTCCCGCGGATGATCCATTGCAGGGCATAGTTCGCAGACTTGAGACCCAGGAATCAAATCAGACCCAGGTGATGCGATTCCTCCAGGATCTGGCTTCTCGATTCGAGCAGCTTCAGGTCTCCTTAGGAACCCCGAATCCGCAACCCCAAGTACAACCAGCGGCTGTACCTATCGCACCAGTTGCAGCCTCACACTCACTAAGATTGCCAGCTCCGTTCCGTTTCTCTGGGGACTCCAAGGCCTGCAGGGGGTTTCTCAGCCAATGCACTATTCATTTTGAGCTTCAGCCTCAAAGCTTCCTGTCTGACCGGGCTAAGGTAGCCTATATCATTTCCCTCCTCTCCGGTGAAGCTTTGGCCTGGGCTGCCCCCTGTGGGAGAGGAACGATCCGGTGGTTTCCAGTCTGTCCGAATTCTTGAAGCTCTTTCGTAATATCTTCGAAGAGCCGGCTCGGGCTTCTTCAGCGGCTAGTGCTGTCTTACGTCTTCGCCAAGAATCTAGTTCAGTGGGGCAATATGCTCTTCAGTTCCGTATCCACACAGCTGAATTGAGCTGGAATAATGAAGCCCTGGTCGCTACCTTTTTACATGGCCTCTCTGACCGAGTGAAAGACGAATTAGCGGGAAGAGCCATTCCCGTCGGTCTGGACGATGTAATTTCATTATGCAACCAGATCGACATTCGTTTTCAAGAGAGGTCCTTAGAAAAAAGACGCCAGCACTCTCTGGGTCCTAGCTAGTCTGAGCTCCCCTCCCTTCATTCCGTGGAGCATCCTCTACCTGCTGAAGAACCTATGCAGCTGGGCCGGACCAGACTAACCCCCGAAGAACGTGCTAGGCGCAGAACTCTGGGCTTGTGCCTGTATTGTGGGGGCAAGGGTCATTTTCGTGACTCCTGCTCGCTTCGTCCGGGAAACGCTCGGGTCTAATACATTTGGAAGGTGGAGTATTGGACCCAGAAACATCACCTTCTCGCCTGCTATTGCCGGTGTTCCTTCATGTAGGCACTTCTCCTCAGTCAACCCTTGCATACCTGGATTCCGGGGCTGCCGGCAATTTTATGGATTGGAGAACTGCTTCTTCTATGAAGCTTACCCTTTCACCTCTCACTACCCCATTGGTAGTCTCGGCAATTGATGGCACTGTTCTCCCAGGGGGCCCTATTCGCTTCCAGACGCTACCCATTAGGATGTCGGTAGGGATTCTCCACCAGGAGTGGATATCCTTTCTTATTCTACCCAAGGCCTCTACCCCAGTTGTATTGGGCCTCCCTTGGCTACAGCTCCACTCTCCACATGTGGACTGGGTCTCTGGGCAGATCCTGGCCTGGGGTTCCTCATGTTTCTCATCGTGTCTTCTCAAGGTGACCCCCAAGGAGAGTCTTCCGGTTGCTGCCACTTCTGTTTCTTCTGATCTTCCCGCCGCATACAGCGATTACCGGGATGTGTTCTGTAAAAAATCAGCTGAGGTGCTTCCTCCCCACAGGTCTTTTGACTGTGCTATTGATCTTGTCCCCGGAGCAACTCTACCCAGGGGTCGTACCTACCCTCTGTCCATCCCAGAGACCCAGGCCATGTCGGAGTATGTAGCAGAGAATCTGGAGAGAGGTTTCATCCGGAAATCCTCATCGCCTGCAGGGGCAGGGTTCTTTTTTGTTGCCAAAAAGGATGGTACCTTAAGACCCTGCACCGATTATCGGGGTTTAAATGCGGTTACTATTAAAAATTGATACCCCTTACCCTTAATATCTGAGCTATTCGATAGGTTGAAGGGTGCCTCCATTTTCACCAAGTTGGATCTCAGAGGCGCGTACAATCTCATTCGAATACGGGAGGGTGACGAATGGAAGACTGCATTCAACACTAGAGACGGGCATTACGAATATCTGGTGATGCCTTTTGGTCTGTATAATGCTCCAGCTGTGTTTCAAAACTTTGTCAATGAAATCTTCAGAGATCTGCTGTACCAGTTTGTTGTCATCTATCTGGATGACATTCTGATCTTTTCTGAGAATCTGCTCGTCCACAGAAACCATGTCTGCACTGTACTTCAACATCTTAGAGAGAACAATCTCTATGCCAAGCTGGAGAAATGTTCCTTTGAATGTTCTGAGGTCCTGTTTTGGGGTGCTTCGTCTCATGTTCGGGGCTTCGTATGGACCCTGGGAAGGTCTTGGCTATCACCAACTGGCCTCTTCCTGCTAGCCTCAAGGCCACACAGCGCTTTCTTGGCTTCACTAATTATTATAGGCAGTTCATAAGGAATTACTCTTCCATTGCCGCGCCTATTATCGCTTTGACCAAGAAGGGTGTGAATGCCAGAGACTGGCCTCCCGAAGCTGTCTCTGCATTTCACAACCTGAAACAGGCCTTTGTTTCTGGCCCCCTCTTGAGGAGACCAAATCCTGGGAATGCATTTTTTATTGAAGTGGACGCTTCTTCAATGGGGGTGGGAGCTGTGCTTCTTCAAATCTTTGAGAAGAGACGCCAACCATGTGCGTTCTTCTCCAAAAAAAATTCTCAGGCAGAGAGGAATTATGCCATCGGTGATCGGGAACTTCTCGCAATTAAATTGGCGTTAGAGGAGTGGCGTCATCTCTTGGAGGGTTCCCCTCACTCCATAACGATCTTTACCGATCACAAGAATTTACAGTATCTACAGAATGCTAAACGTCTGAATCCTAGACAGGCCAGGTGGAGTCTCTTCTTTGCCCGTTTTAATTTCACGATTACCTACAAACCTGGTTCCTGCAACGGTCGGGCTGATGCGCTCTCTAGGTCATTTGACACTTTGGACGAGGAGTCCGCCCCTGAACCTGAGCCGATCATTCCCACCTCATGCATTGTTGCCCACTCTACCACCCTGAAGTCTAAAATTCCGCCTGGTAAGACCTTTGTCCCCACTGAGCTAAGAGCTAAGATCCTTCGTTGGGGACATGATTCCAAGGTGGCAGGGCATTCTGGATTCCTCCGATCCTTCCTACTCATCAGTCGTCACTACTGGTGGCCTAATCTCCGCTCAGACGTCAAAGACTACGTTAAAGCTTGTCATGTCTGTGCTCAGTCCAAATCCTCCACACAAGCTCCTGCTGGTCTCCTCATGCCCTTGCCCATTCCTAAGGAACCCTGGGTCCATATTGCCATGGATTTTATCACCGATCTCCCACTGTCTGAGAATAATACAGTCATTTGGGTGGTAATCGATCGATTCTCCAAGATGGCTCATTTTGTTCCTCTTCCTGGTCTTCCTTCTGCCCCTGCCTTGGTTCCCATTTTCATTCGGGAAATTCTCCGCCTACATGGGGTCCCTTCTCATATTGTTTCCGACAGGGGAGTCCAATTCACGTCTCATTTTTGGAGAGCCTTTTGCAAATCCCTCAATATTGTCTTGGATTTTTCTTCTTCTTACCATCCCCAATCCAATGGACAGACTGAGAGGGTTAATCAGGAGTTAGAGGTCTTTCTTCGCACCTTTGTGTCTTCTCACCATGACGATTGGTCCTCTCTACTCCCGTGGGCAGAATTCTCCCATAACAATCATGTGAATACCAGTTCGCAGAAGACACCCTTTTTCACAGTTTATGGAAAACACCCTCAACTTCCTCTTCCCATGATCTGTTCTCCAGACATTCCAGCTTTGGCTTTGGTTCAGGAGTCTCTCAATTCCGTTTGGGGTCACGTTCATGATTCCCTCCGGGCAGCTGCTGAAAAATTCAAAGGCTTTGCAGACCGCCGCAGGCGTAAACCGCCTTCTCTTCAGCCAGGGGACAAAGTCTGGCTCTCTACCAGGAACATCAAGCTCCGAGTTCCTTCTCTGAAGTTTGCTCCACGATTCATCGGTCCATACACGGTAACTGCTAAACTGAATCCGGTTTGTTTCAAACTCCAGATTCCTAAGAGCCTTAAAATCACTAACTCCTTTCATGTTGCTCTTCTAAAGCCTTTAGTCCTCAATAAATTCTCTCGTCCTCTCCCTACCGTGGCGCCTGTCTCTGAGGATAATCAGGAGTACGAGATCAGTCAAATTCTGGACTCCCGACTCTGTAAAGGCGTTCTTCAGTACCTCGTTCATTGGAAAGGGTTTGGTCCTGAGGAGAGGTCTTGGATCACTGCATCTGAGGTCTTTGCACCTCATCTGTTAAAGGAGTTTCATCTGAAGTTTCCCTCTAAACCTGGGCCCAGGCGGGGAAGGGGGAGGCCTCTTAAGAGGGAGGGTACTGTCATGGATATGCATTAATGTCTGTCTGCCATCTTACCTTCCTCCTCATGTGTTCATCTAGAGACCAGACCTCCTTCACCTGGCTTCCTTTATAATCTCCTCCCAGCCTGACTCCACCCCAGGCCCTATCACTGAACACTATATTAACCTGTGCACTGCAAGCCTGCTTTGCTGATCAACGTGTTTGTTAGGCATTGTGTGTTTGGGTTCCTGCCTGCGGTGTGCTACGTCTGTCTCTCTGTTACATTATTGGCTTGTCCCCGACTATCCCTGTCTGCTCGTGACCCTTGACCTTCGGCTCGTTCTTCGTTATCCTTGTCTGCTTGTGGCCCCTGACCTTCAGCTTGTTATTTGGTTCTCTCTATCGTGTGCTGCTGCTTACCCTCTTTTCCCCTTATCCTACGGGGCGTGAGCTAGGAAACTCCAGGGTCCGCGACCTGGTTCCAGCCTGCAGCGTAACATCCTCACCACTAGAGGCCCTGGAGAAGACCAGCTGGGTCTTAGACTCTGCGCCCTGGGGAATCTTGGCTCTCGCTTCCATTGGGATCCCGGTTGTGCTCCTCTGGTCCCGCTTTCCACAACCACCCAGTTTCCTATCCGCAGAAGCCAGCCATAGGGTTCACTACCTCGCGGTGCACTCCTGTCCCCCTACGGTGTGCATCTGTCACCTGGCCACAGGTGACCCTGACATACAGTCAGGTACAGTATGTGACAGCTTACCTAAAATTTATTTGTATGCTGTAGTATTAACAGTAGGAATGAACTTGGGTTCAGTTCCAACTGGGTTTGGTCCTAACCTGGAAGTTAGCTGTCTTTACTGGGCCAGTGATCTGCAGTTTGGAGATTCCCCACCCCACATCTGCACCTGTGCAAAGGGTAGGGAATGCTCCAGACATCATTGACCTAATACAGCCAAAAGGCCATTTGAGGCCAACATAAGGTCACATTGGGTCATGGCCATGTTAGGTCATTGATATTAAACAAATATGGCCATGTGCCCATATTAGGTCAATGATATAACAAGCATTCCGCTCATTGGCCTGGCATGGACATCTGACTGTACAGCAGAATTAAAGCTCATTTCCAATTAACAGTACTCCTAAAAGGGTTGTAAAGGTTTGTGTTTTATCACCTTAGTGCATCCTATGCCTGGCAAACACGGGCCCCCAGCTTCCCTGTTTTACTTACCTGAGCCCGTTCACCTGCTGCGCGCATCCCTGGCGTCCTCTTCTCTATGGAGTCTCGGCGTTGATTGGATAGATTGATAGCAGCGCAGCCATTGGCTCCCGCTGCTGTCAATCAAATCCAATGACGCGGCCGCCGGGGGGATGGAGCCGAGTGACACACTCAGCGGCTATGTATGCCGAGTGTATGACACGGGATCACGCCCCCAAGGTAACCCCCTTGGGAAAGAGCTTCCCAGAGGGGGTTAGGTATTGCGGGGAGGAGCCGCGAGAGCCGTTGTGGGACCCCAGAAGAGGAGGATTGGGGCCACTCTGTGCAAAACAAACTGCACAATGGAGGTAAGTATGACATGTTTATTATTTTTTATTAAAATCCCACAAAGCTTTAGTATCACTTTAACTGGATACTTCTAAACTCAATTATTTGAAGGTGGTTCACAAACTTTTAGTTGGAGTTTAACATCAATTATGGAATTGTTGTTGAATAAATTACCTGTATTCCATCTATATCAAAAGTTCTTTAAAAGAAGAAAAATAAATAAAAAAATACAGCACCGATAAGCTTTAGAAATGTGCAGTCATATATTTGCTATATTTGAAAATTCATCTTTTATGGAATAGAAAACGTACAGCGTTTTAGATTAAGTGGTCTTGTTCAACCAGTCTCAAAATAAAAATGAGCAACAGAAAATAAAATTGCCTAAAGCAAGCTAGGTAATATTACATACCGCTGTTTGCTCTACTTTAGCATTACAACTGCCAATACCATCATCATTTGGTTTATTCCCGCGTTTGCATTATCGTTGTATCGTTGGGAGGGATATTGCACTATTACTCTATAAGAACATATATGCGATGACGGGATGTTCAGAGAGAGGAGACGATCTCTCGAACTCCTCGGCAAAAGGCAGAAATTCCTACCGGAGATGAAATTTTCGGCTTTCGTTAATGGCCTCGTTACTGTTCTTGCATGTGTTAACGACAGACTCTAATTGAAACTACATGATTTTAACAGTTAAAATTTCCAAAATGGTAGACTGTTGCTCAGGAGATTGATCAACCACAATGTGCAATATGGTAAGAACCTGTAACTGCCACATACTTTCCATGTAAGGAAAAGTTCAACACAAAAGAACAGATGGCACCTCGTATGACTCTGTGTTTAGACTTCGATGTAGGATTCTTTTTGTCATTCCCATCTTTTATTTGCCTTACTTACACTCATCATTGCTCTTTTTATCCACATTTAAATCTACACTATTAAAATAACCATAGCGGTTGTTTCTTTACTATGTTGAATTTATACTGGGATCTTATTTTTGTAAAAACTTAATGTAGATCTAAACTCAATTTCATAGCTCCCATCTGTCCATCATTTGAAGGGATTGTCCTTGTTTTTTTAACCAATCCCTTTGTCCCTCTTTCCTGCTCAGTTGTTATTTTTTTGGGCTGCTATATAGAACTCTATATAAAATATATATATATATATATATATATATATATATATATATATATACTATTTAACCACTTTAGCCCCGGAGGATTTGGCTGCCAAATGACTGGTCCACTTTTTGCGATTCAGCACTGCGTTGCTTTAACTGACAATTGCACGGTCGTGCGACATGGCTCCCAAACAAAATTTACGTCCTTTTTCTCCCACAAATAGAGCTTTCTTTTGGTGGTATTTGATCACCTCTGCGGTTTTTATTTTTTGCGCCATAAACAAAAATAGAGCGACAATTTTGAAAAAAAAGCAATATTTTTTACTTTTTGCTATAATAAATATCCCCAAAAAATCTATATATTTTTTTCCTCAGTTTAGGCCGATACATATTCTTCTACATATTTTTGGTAAAAAAAATCGCAATAAGCGTTTATTGATTGGTTTGCGCAAAAGTTATAGCGTCTACAAAATAGGGGATAGTTTTATGGCATTTTTATTAATATATTTTTTTTTTTACTAGTAATGGCGGCGATCAGGGATTTTTATTGTGACTGCAACATTATAGCGGACACATCAGACACTTTTGACGCTATTTTGGGACCATTGTCATTTATACAGCGATCAGTGCTCTAAAAATGCACTGATTACTGTGTAAATGACACCGGCAGGGAAGGGGTTAACCACTAGGCGGTGAGGAAGGGGTTAATTGTGTCCTAGGGAGTGATTCTAACTGTGTGGGGGCTGGGCTACGAGTGACACGACACTGATGAGGCAACTATGACCAGCATTTTCTGATTCTGGCACTCCCCCATATTGTTCCTTGGCCTCACCCCATCCAGTGCAAGACCATCCCTTGTAGCATCTTGGGGTTGGAGTCTGTGGAGTAGAGTAAATGTATATTGCCTTGAAAAAGTATTCACACCCCTTGAAATTTTCGAAATTTTTTTCGCGTTATAACCAAAAACATAAACCTATTTTATTGGGATTTTATGTGATAGACCAACCCAAAGTGGCACATAGGTGTGAAGTGGAAGGAAAATGATAAATGGTTTTCAATTTTATTTACAAATTATTATGTGAAAAGTGTGGCGTGCATTTGTATTCAGCCCCCTTTACTCTGATACCCCTAACTAAAGTCTAGTGGAACCAATTGCCTTTAGAAGTCACCTAATTAGTAAATAGAGTCCACCTGTGTGTAATTTAATCTCAGTATAAACCTCTGAGGGAATCTGTGAACCCCTCAGAGGTTTGTTAGAGAACCTGAGTGAACAAACAGCACCATGAAGACCAAGGAACACACCAGACAGGTCAGGGATAAAGTTGTGGAGAAGTTTAAAGCAGGGTTAGGTTATAAAAAAATATCCCAAGCTTTGAACATCTCACAGAGCACTGTTCAATCCATCATCTGAAAATGGAAAGAGTATGGCACAACTGAAAACCTACCAATACATGGCTGTCCACCTAAACTGACAGGCCGGGCAAGGAGAGCAATAATCAGAGAAGCAGCCAAGAGGCCCATGGTAACTCTGGAGGAGTTGGGGCTGAATGCAAATGCACGTAACACTTTTCAGATATTTATTTGTAAAACATTTTGAAAACCATTTATCATTTTCCTTCCACTTCACAATTATGTGCCACTTTGTGTTGGTCTATCACATGAGATCCTAATAAAATACATTTACATTTTTGGTTGTAACATGACAAAATGTGGAAACTTTCAAGGGGCATGAATACTTTTTCAAGGCACTGTAGGTACAAAAAAATTTAGTAAATCATATTTAAAAGGGTACAATATAATAAGATCAGTGGAAGATTGTAGATATGTTTTAATACCTTGGTTTATCCTTTGTAGACATCCATTATTTATGTATACCCTCCCTAAAAAGTGAACGCTGTTCATGAAACGCAAGTCCTCATACAGGTGATACTCGAAAAATTTGAATATCGTGCAAAAGTTAATTTATTTCAATAATGCAACTTAAAAGGTGAAACTAATATATGAGATAGACTAATTACATGCAAAGCAAGATAGTTCAAGCCGTGATTTGTCATAATTGTGACGCTTATGGCTTACAGCTCATTAAAACCCCAAATCCACAATCTCAGAAAATTTGAATATTGTGAAAAGGTGCAATATTCTAGGCTCAAAGTGTCCCACTCTAATCAGCTAATTAAGCCATAACACCTGCAAAGGGTTCCTAAGCCTTTAAATGGTCTCTCAGTCTGGTTCAGTAGGAATCACAATCATGGGAAAGAATGCTTACCTGACAGTTGTGCAGAAAACCATCATTGACACCCTCCCTAAGGAGGGAAAGCCTCAAAAGGTAATTGCAAAAGAAGTTGGATGTTCCCAAAGTGCTGTATTAAAGCACATTAATAGAAAGTTATGTGGAAGGGAAAAGTGTGGAAGAAAAAGGTGCACAAGAAGCAGGGATGACCGCAGCCTGGAGAGGATTGTCAGGAAAAGGCCATTCAAAAGTGTTGGGGACTTTCACAAGGACTGGACTGAGGCTGGAGTCACATCAAGAGCCACCAAACACAGACGGATCCTGGACATGGGCTTCAAATGTCGTATTCCTCTTGTCAAGCCGCCACTCCTGACCAATAAACAACGTCAGAAGCGTCTTACCTGGGCTAAAGAAAAACAAACCTGGTCTGTTGCTCAGTGGTCCAAAGTCCTCTTTTCTGATGAGAGCAAATTGATGAGAGAGGCACACACTGCAAGATGCTTCAAGTCCAGTGTGAAGTTTCCACAGTCTGTGTTGATTTGGGGAGCCGTGTCATCTGCTGGTGTTGGTCCACTGTGCTTCATTAAGTCCGGGGTCATCATAGCCGTCTACCAGGAGATTTTGGAGCACTTCATGCTTCCTTCCGCAGATGAGCTCTATGGGGATGCTGACTTCATTTCCCAGAAGGACTTGGCACATGCCCACACTGCCAAAAGCACCAAAACCTGGTTCAATGACCGTGGGATTACTGTGCTTGATTGGCCAGCAAACTCGTCTGACCTGAACTCCATAGAGAATCTATAGGGCATTGCCAAGAGAAAGATGAGAGACATGGGACCGAACAATGCAGAAGAGCTGAAGGCCGCTATTGAAGCATCCTGGTCTTCCATAACACCTCAGCAGTGCCACAGGCTGATGGCTTCCATGCCACGCCGCATTGAGGCAGTAATTGCTGCAAAAGGGGCCCAAACCAAGTACTGAGTATATATGCATGCTTCTACTTTTCACAGGTCCAATATTATTCTATGTACAATCCTTGTTTTATTGATTGCATGTAATATTCTAATTTTCTGAGATTGTGGATTTGGGGTTTTCATGAGCTGTAAGCCATAATCATCACAATTATGACAAATCACGGCTTGAACTATCTTGCTTTGCATGTATTGAGTCCATCTCATATATTAGTTTCACCTTTTTAAAGTGGTTGTAAACCAACTTTGTAAACAAACACCTACAGGTAAGCCTAGATTAAGGCTTACCTGTAGGTGCATGAAATATCTCCTTAACCTACACGGTTAAGGAGATATTTGCATTTAAAAGCGGCGACGCTGACGTCACGCGCATGCGCATGGGGTTAACCTCATTCACAAATTCAGCTAGGTCGCAGCATTCGACGATGTAGCCGAATTCGACGGCTCATGCGTGCATGCGCGGAGTCACGTCTTCGCCGCTCCGGCCAATCACAGCGGCGCTGTGATTGGCTGGAGCGGCGATACCCGGAAGTAACCTTCCGGCTATCACCGCAGCGATGGCTGCGGCTGAAGAGGGAGACGAGAACGGCTTTGGGGGCCCCGATCTAAGGTAAGTGATGCACAATGAGCTATTATGCTAGTCATATTAGCTCATTATGCCTTTCTCTTACAGGTAGTTTAAAAAAAAATAAAAAATTATAAGGGTTTACAACCACTTTAAGTTGCATTAGTGAAATAAATTAACTTTTGCACGATATTCAAATTTTTCAAGTATCACCTGTATGTCCAAGAAAGAGATGCAATCAGGATTATAGATAGATTTAAAAAAATCAGCAGTGGAATGCAATCTACCGAGGTTTAAAATGTTATAAAAATATTACCAGTGTTATAAATTGTAGATTTACTTATGGTCACATAATTAGCTCTCAGCGGTGGCTTTAGGGGAGAGGAGAGATCGCCGACAACAGTGGTAACGTGTGGTGTGGTGATGTCATCCATTAAAGTGTAAGTAAACCCTCCTATCGTTTTCAGCCAAGGAAGCTGCCATGTTTGCCTCTGTTTAATCTATGCCATGATGCTGCATGTGTGATCAGTTATGACACCAGCCATTGGATGGTTTGAGGCTCGGTTCACACCTATGCGAATTGGATGCGGCTTACAACGCATCCAATTCGCAAGACATTTTAAAATACATAGATTTGTATGAGGCTGGTTCACATATCTGTGGGGACTTCCCAGTGCAGAAAAAACGTGTGCGTTTTCTAGGCGTTGCGTTCTGGCTCAGGTGCGAATTCAGGCCCATTATCTTCTATGGACACACATCTGATTTGCAGATGCATTCCATTGCGAACAGGCATTCTCTCCCCCTGCTCACTACACCTCCCCCTCTCCCTGCTCATCTGATCTGCAGCTACAATGCAGAGAAAGCGCTGAACAGCTGCTTCTTCTCTTCGCACAGAGAACAGAGATGGAATTCGCACCGGACTGGTGTGAACCCAGCTTTACAGTTTGGTTGAGAGCACAACCAATGGGAGTGTTACATTTCCGGCACGTTTCCCGGAAATTACACTGTTTTTTGAAACTGGTAAATGGATGGGTTTACTTCCGCTTTAACTTGCTATGGGCCAACCGTTGTCCACTGTCCCTCCTCTCCCCTGAAGCCGCCGCTGAGAATCCGAACATGTGACTGGACTGGAGTACCCTTAGAATAGGTAAGTATAAGCATATTTGTTTTACAGGGTAGTTAGAATAAAATTAAGAAGGGGTAAGGGCAAGTTTAAGCCTGGAATTCCACTTTAGGATGAGAAATACATATATTGTTTTTTCAAGGTATATAAGGCTTTATTTTGGGGCTAATTCACACTTGTAAATTGGGAGGTAAAACCATGTTTTTACCACCGCTCAACTGCTCGTCCCTAAGCTGCAAAAGCAGCAGACTGGGTTGTACACATGCACTTCATGGCCAGGACAAAAAAGATACCCCCTGTACCACCCCCAGAATGAGTTGCATTTAGGTGAATAGGGCCATGATACAGCCGCCTTGTGGTTGCAGCATTGTGGTGCGGGCTTAGGGGTTTAAAACATGTTTTGAGGAGGTGACATAACACCTCATCCGTCAAACAACCTCTGATCACTCCTTAGATGGATTTCTCTACTGTAAACTAGCCATTAGTGATATTGTCCTGCAAAAATGCTTTCATTCTCTGTGTGATCTATAGACAACCTTGTCTACTTTTTCTACTTTTTTTACTTGTAATACTGTATAACCATAGGCGTGCGCACAGGGTGTGCCAGGTGTGCACAGGCACACCCTAATTACTCCCTGCAGTGCAGATTTACACTGCTGCCCGGTGCCCCCTCCCACAGCATGGCTGGCTTCCCTCCTCTCCCATTGGCTACTGCAGTGGGCACACAGATATTTCAGGATGAGTGGGGGAAGGGGTAATGTCATTTACCGGGCCCCTTCCCTTTCTGAATGAACACAGTGAGAGATCGGTACCGTGTTTTTGAGCTTTCAGGTGCACACCCTAATGGAACAGGCTGCGCACACCTATGGTTATAACTACATTACATTCAGGCTTGATTAACATTTGTTTGTGCACCAGAGACCACGTGCGTTTCTTTGCATTTTTAGTGTGTTCCCATGTGTTGCCTGCAGGGCAACCCACTCATTTCAATGGGCCACCCTATGCATGAGAAAGCTGAAAAGTGGCACCTGACCCTTTTGCTAAATTGGGCCACAACAAAATGCATGGCTTTCACTTTCACACATGAAAGCAGATATGTGGGGGTGCCATTAACAATTAATGGGAATGTTCAGTGTCTGCTAAAGGGCAGCGCGTTTCTGTGCATGTTGGGAAAGTGTGTGATTTTGTGTGCATTCCACAGACAACAGCCAGCCTCAGACCCAAGCTCACCCCTTTGATCTGCAGATAAATAAATGTAGGTAAAGTAGATGCAAAATAATGATCATGTTACTTTGTATCTCTAAATATATGTCTGAACAGTGTTTACAAACACCAAACAGAGGGTCTGTATTTGACAGCATTGCCTTGAGCCAGCTGCTGGATTTATATAGAATGCCCAGCCTATAGAAAAATGATAGCCGGATGGGGGTTTCATTGTTCTGAAGGAGGTCATATGACCTCCTTCAGAACAAGCCACCCGTGCGCGCAATCAGGGGGGTGCACAGCGTGGCGATCGGTGGTGGTGTGTGTCGCTCAGACACACCACATCTCCGATCACGGTAAAGAGCCTATAACTTAAGCTCTTTACCATGTGTTCAGCTGTGTCCAATCACAGCTGATCACAGTGTAAATAGGAAGTGCCGGTTAGCCCTCGTTCACACTGAACACAGGTTTGAAATCATGCAAGTACAGCTGAACTCACACAATTTCAAACCTGCATTTCAGTGCGAGTTTGGGGGCGATTTGAAAGTTATCTGTGCGGGTTCATGCACAGATGATTGAAATCGCCCCTAAAGTCACCAAAAGTAGTGCAGGAACTACTTTTGGAAATCTGTGCGGCGCCATAAAGTCTGAGTCGCACCGATTGTGACAGTGCCATTGCCAGAAATAGGCTGCGATTTGGCGTGCGATTTGACTTGTCAAATCGCATGTCAAATCACGCTGATGTGAACGGGGGCTTATCGGCATTCCTCTACTCGCGCTGACAGCGTGTGAGTAGAGTAGAGCCAATAAACAGCTCTCCTGACAGGGGGAGTATGTGCTGATAATCAGGGCATTGATTATAAGTGCAGCCCCATCAGCAATACCTGCAAGTGCCCACCAGTGATGCCAATCAATGCCCACCAGTGGTGCCAATCAGTGCACATCAGTGATGCCTGTCAGTGCCTCATCATCAGTGCTGTATATCAGTGCCCATAAAGGCTGTCCATCAGTGCCCACCAGTGATGCCAAGCAGTGCCCACCAGTGGTGCCAATCAGTGCTTCATCATCAGTGCTGTCTATCAGTGCCCATAAAGGCTGCCCATCAGTGCTGCATATCAGTGCCACCTATCAGTGCCCATCAGTGCTGCATATTAGTGCCACCTCATCAGTGCCGCCTCATCAGTGCCCATCAGTGCAGCCTATCAGTGCCCGGCAGTGCAGCCTCATTAGCGCACATCAGTGAAGGAGAAAAATTCCCTTTTTAAAAAAATTTGTAGCAAAAAATAAAAAACTTAGTGGTGATTAAATGCCACCAAAAGTAAGCTCTATCTGTCTAAAAAAAAAAAAGCTAGTTTGGGTACAACGTTGCATGACCGCGCAATTGTCATTCAAATTGCGACAGAGCTGAAAGCTGAAAATTGGCCTGGGCAGGAAGGGGGTGAAGGTGCCTGGTATTGAAGTGGTTAAAGCAGCAGGAAGAATGAAACTAGAAGATAAGGAATAGAGCATGCTAAGTACATCCTGTGCACATTGGTGAAGTTTTTGGGTGTATGAAGCATGTTTAATGTAAACGATTGGTTAATGCATCATCATAAAGACAGTCAGTCTCAAATCATGACATGGAAGGGTACACTATTACAAACAGATAAAATCAGATGGGCTTTAATCAAATTATGGAACAACAAGTAAAACAAAATATAAAAAATATACTTTAGTCTCCCTTCAATAGGACTAGAAACAATGTTATATAACAATATCAGCTCTCTAGTTTCTTCTATAGACTTTCTTCTTGCTGGCAAACCATTTCACATGCATATGAGGGCTGATCTCCATGTAGCGCGGCTGGTTCTTTGAAAGGACTTGAAATATCACCATGATCAGACTGCCATATCGTAATCTCTTTGTCAGACAGATTGGTGTTTTAGTGAGGACTGTGGCGGAAAATAGATGGGTTTTACATTTTTCATTAGCGTATCACTTTGACAGTTGAACTCTATTATGATGTCTTCAGGAAGTATCTGATCCTTTCTATTATGCCGGGTGACAAAGAGAAAGCATCGGCAATGATTCAACAAAGGTCATACGCAACCGCTGTTCTGCTCGCCGTGGTTCACATGTGATGAAAGAGGCTTAAAGAGAATCTGTCCTCTGTAAAGGCAAGATCACAATACTGCTGAGACAAAAAAATATATAAATAAAATATATATATATATATATATATATATATATATATATATATATATATACATATGCATACAGTCAGGTCCATAAATATTGGGACATCTACACAATTCTAATCTTTTTTGGCTCTATACATCACCACAATGGATTTAAAATGAAACAAACAAGATGTCCTTTAACTGCAGACGTTCAGCTTTAATTCGAGGGTATTTACATCCAAATCAGGTGAACGGTGTAGAATCTACAACAGTTTGTATATGTGTCTCCCACTTTTTAAGAGACCAAAAGTAATGGGACAATTGGCTGCTCAGCTGTTCCATGGCCAGGTGTGTGTTATTCCCTTATTATCCCATTTACAAGGAGCAGATAAAAGGTCCCGAGTTCCTTTCAAGTGTGCTATTTGCATTTGGAATCTGTTGCTTTCAACTCTCAATATGAGATCCAAAGAGCTGTCACTATCAGTGAAGTAAGCCATCATTAGGTTGAAAAAAAAACAACCCATCAGAGAGATAGCAAAAACATTAGGTGTGGCCAAATCAACTGTTTGGAACATCCTTAAAAAGAAAGAACGCACCGGAGAGCTCAACAACACCAAAAGACCCGGAAGACCACAGAAAACAACTGTGGTGGATGACCGAATAATTCTTTCCCTGGTGAAGAAAACACCCTTCACAACAGTTGTCCAGATCAAGAACACTCTCTGGGAGGTAGGTGTATGTGTGTCAAAGTCAACAATCAAGAGAAGACTTCACCAGAGTGAATACAGAGGGTTCACCACAAGATGTAAACCATTGGTGAGCCTCAAAAACCGGAAGGCCAGATTAGAGTTTGCCAAACAACATCTAAAAAAGCCTTCACAGTTCTGGAACAACATCCTATGGACAGATGAGACCAAGATCAACTTGTACCAGAGTGATGGGAAGAGAAGAGTATGGAGAAGGAAAGGAACTGCTCATGATCCAAAGCATACCACCTCATCAGTGAAGCATGGTGGTGGTAGTGTCATGGCGTGGGCACGTATGGCTACCAATGGAACTGGTTCTCTTGTGTTTATTGATGATGTGACTGCTGACAAAAGCAGCAGGATGAATTCTGAAGTGTTTCTGGCAATATTATCTGCTCATATTCAGCCAAATGCTTCAGAACTCATTGGACGGTGCTTCACAGTGCAGATGGGCAATGACTCGAAGCATACTGCAAAAGCAACCAAGGAGTTTTTTAAGGGAAAGAAGTGGAATGTTCTGCAATGGCCAAGTCAATCACCTGACCTGAATCCGATTGAGCATGCATTTCACTTGCTGAAGGCAAAACTGAAGGGAAAATGCCCCAAGAACAAGCAGGAACTGAAGACAGTTGCAGTAGAGGCCTGGCAGAGCATCACCAGGGATGAAACCCAGCGTCTGGTGATGTCTATGCGTTCCAGACTTCAGACTGTAATTGACTGCAAAGGATTTTCAACCAAGTATTAAAAAGTGAAAGTTTGATTTATGATTGTTAATCTGTCCCATTTCTTTTGGTCCCTTAAAAAGTGGGAGGCACATATACAAACTGTTGTTATTCCTACACCGTTCACCTGATTTGGATGTAAATACCCTCAAATAAAGCTGAAAGTCCGCAGTTAAAGCACATCTTGTTTGTTTCATTTCAAATCCATTGTGGTGATGTATAGAGCCAAAAAGATTAGAATTGTGTCGATGTCCCAATATTTATGGACCTGACTGTGTGTATATATATATATATATATATATATATATATATACACACACCCTGTTCCAAGCTATTATGCCAATGATATTTTTCTCATTTACCTAAATAATTTATGTAAACAACAGTCAGCATAATTCTCATGGTATCAACTATTAAGAGTACAATTCAAATATTATTAAACAAACCTCCTAATGATAACAGTTTTTTTTTTTTTTTCAAAAATAAAAAACTTACAATGCACTGTTCCAAATTATTACGCACAGTAAGTTTCAAAACACTTTATAGGTTGTAAAGAACTGAAAATTGTCATTTGTTGTGTTTGCAGCATACTTACTGAAATCAAAAGCTATTTCCTGACAGACTCCATGGCAGACTACGTGTGGGTTAACCCCGCCTCCTCTCCATAGCTATAGGACCCCTTACCCATAAATTTGAGCTCACCTCCACAGACAGGTGTTCCTTTTTTGTCCTCCTCATTTGGACCTTCATCATATGATTCAGTGCAAATCCAGGATGTCCGTCAGGATCAGGTACCAGTTATGCGGTGCACCCAGGGCCCAGCTATGAGCGGGCGAGTGGTTTTCGGGCAGATGATACCCCTATGGTGGAAGGGATGGGCCCAGTGTACCAGGACGGACGCAGGACTGGCTGGCAAGGTCTGAAGTTTTTTTGTCCATTTTCATGGCAGACAGTTTATGTGTGTTGCTTTGTCTGTCCTCCTTGTATATTTGATTATCGCGCCGTGTGTGGAACGCTTTTGCGTTCCAGGACGCCACTCCACTTCCTGGTTCCCGGTCCGCTGTACGTCTGCGCATGCGCGAGCCGCGGCGAAACTGAGGCTTGGTTTTCGCGCATGCGCGGTATGGCGGAGGGGTCAGGGGCCGCACATGCGCAGTAGGTTCGGTCCCTCCTGCGCATGCGCGCAGCGGGACCGGCCCTGACGTCATTCCGGCGGGTTATTTAAACCGCTGAAGAGCCCTATACAGGTGGGACAACCTGTGGGCATATAGCGGCAGCCTCCCGGAGCCTCTTTTCTACTGGACGAGGGTAAGCAATGTAATGCATGTAATGTTCTATACTGAAGTGTCTCTTAAAGGGACAGTTTTAAAAAAAAACAAAAAACACTTTTTTTGTGTGAGTTTGTTGTGCTGTGCTTGCATTGATTTGCCTATCCTCAGTCTAGGTAGAGTAATACGGTTCATTGTGTGTCTTCTTCATCATGGACTCATCGTCACCGCCGTGTGGCCAGCCCTCTCGCACAAGGTATGTGCGGAGTGGGTAGGGGGTTTGGTGTCTTGGTGTCATTAATGCTGGTGCCTGCTAACGGTTTCAACCTGCCCACCCCCCCCCCCCCCTCCTGTCTGTATTATCTCTTACAGCCCGGCTACATCTCATCGGTCACAGGATAGAGACCTTGCCAGGCCACACCATCACCAATCATCTTCTAGGTCCAGACGTGATACTCCGTCTAGGACCCACCATCATAGGGGACGCTCACATTCCCCCTCTAGACATAGGAGATGTTCCCATTCCTCCTCTAGTCACCGCCACCACCACCGCGATGTTCGCTCTGACCACAGAGCCTGTTGGGGATGTAAAACCAGAATCCCAGAGGGCAAATCGCTGTGTGAACCATGCTATGCCCGAGCGGTCGGTGAGAAAGAGACTGAAAAACAGAATTTGGAGTCTCTTGTTAAGCGTGTGGTACAGCAGTCTATGATGGAAATAGATGCCACCCACACAAGGAGTCAGTCCACCACCTTGTCTGGCTCCTTGGCTGACGAGGCCCAGGAGGATCCCGGCCAATTCCAGCCCCATGATTCCTCCCATAATTCCTCGCAAGACGAGATGGAGGGAGATGATTATGTAGTGGGATTCGACTATGCTTCAGTCGCTCCACTAATCAAGGCAGTGAAGGAAACTTTAAAGTTGGAGGATGCCACTGCCCCCCCAGAAAAACAAAGAAAACTGTTTAAGCAACTGGGGAAGGAACGCTCAAATTTCCCATTTCCCTCCGAGCTGAAAGGAGTGTTTGAGGAAGAATGGAGCAAGGGAGACAAGAAGAGTTCCATGCTGAGTAAAACCTCTAAACTATATCCCTTTAAATCCGGGGAAGTTAAGCATTTGAAAAATGCTCCCCTCGTGGATGCAGCAGTAATGCGCCTAGCAAAGCATGTCACCCTCCCACTAGATGACACTGAGGCTTTTAAAGATGGTCTGGATCGAAAGATTGACCAAGATCTTAAAAGGATATATAATTTAAACGGTATGGCTTGCAAACCAGCCCTAGCCCTTGCAGTCACCTCCAAAGCAATGGAGGCCTGGGTGGAAAATGTGGACTCCGTTCTAAAAGGTGTCTCGGAGGAACTAGCACAAAGTTCAGCAGTACAAGAACTTAAACTAGCTGTTGCCTTTTTGGGAGAAGCATCAATTGATCTCATCCGCTTGATGGCTAAATCCATGCTTTCTTCGGTCACAGCCAAACGAGCACTGTGGTTGCGCCCCTGGCTTGCTGATCCAGCCTCAAAGCAAGCCTGGTGTAAAATTCCTTTCGAAGGTACTTCCTTGTTCGGGAATAAGCTAGACAACGCCATTTCAAAGGCTACAAGCGGAAAGTCGGGGTTCCTCCCTCAAGACAGACGTCCGTTTAACCAAAGAAAACCTCAACAGGGACGCAGTACAGAGCGTTCAAGAGAGGCACGCTCCTATAGGCCCGGACAGGATTTTAGGAGAAGCTGGAATTGGAATAGGCAGACATCTTTCCAAAAAACCAGTAAGAAACAGACGCCTGGTGGGCGCGAGCCAACCAAGTCCTTTTGAGATTGGGCCCGCCCAGGTGGGTCGGGTAGGGGCTCGCCTACGTCTCTTCCAGCATGTCTGGGTGGCCTCGATCTCAGACCATTGGACCATCAAAACGGTCTCAACAGGTCACACATGGTCCTTCACGAAGGTCCCTCCATGCAGACCAATGAAGACTTCCATGCCTCAATCAAAAGAAAAACAACAAGCTCTTCTTTCTTATGTGAATGCCCTGAAAGAGCAATGAGCAGTGGTGCCTGTCCCAAAGGACGAGGAATTCCAGGGGGTATACTCCCCCCTCTTCCTAGTACAAAAGAAAAACGGCTCCTGGCGTCCAGTTATAGATCTCACTTTCCTAAACAGGTACATAAGACACGAGAAATTCAGAATAGAATCACTCTCAACGATCCAAAGAATTGTTCAACCAGGCGACTGGTTGATCTCAATAGATCTAAAGGATGCGTATTTTCATGTTCCCGTGGCAGAAGAGTTCCACAAATACCTTTGATTTCAAGTCGATCGAGAGCACTTGCAATTCATCTGTCTTCCATTCGGACTAACGACCTCTCCAAGAGTCTTTTCCAAGGTACTGTTGGCGATTGTATCTCTTATCAGAATACAGGGTGTGCGTCTGTATCATTACCTAGATGATCTGCTACTACTGTCCCAAGACAAACAGCAGCTGCTGATCCACAGAGACCGAGTGATCTCTACACTGATAGAGTTCGGATGGCTCCTAAATCGGGAGAAAAGTCAGCTAGAGCCGACCCAACGCCTAACTTATCTAGGAGCTCAATTCAACACCGTAGAGAATACCATATCTCTTCCGGAGGAAAAAATCCCGGTCATTCGGGAAAGAATAGCCGTAGCCCTAGACTACTCTCACCTAAGGGCGTCACAGTGCCTGAAGATAATCGGCACAATGGTGGCCACTTCCCCCATGGTCAAATGGGCAATGTGGGGGCTTCGTCCTTTCCAATCAGGATTCCTCCAGCAGTGGAAGGCAGACGATCCCAATCAGCCGATCAGGATTACTCAGTCAATGAGGAACAGTCTCCCCTGGTGGCTTCAACACAAAAACTTGTTAACATGCCACTCTCTTGCTCCCATCCAATGGATGACTGTTACATCCGATGCCAGCAATGCGGGCTGGGGGGCACATTGTGGGGCAGAATTGGCTCAGGGCAAATGGGATGCCCGTCTCCACATTCCAGGGTCAAACGTTCTGGAACTACGCGCGGCATGGTGCGCCCTTCAAGCCTTCTCCCACCTTCTGAAAGGGAAGTCGGTCCTACTCAGAATGGACAATACCACTGCTGTGGCATATGTGAAGAGACAAGGGGGCACTCGGATCTCCACCCTTCTCCAAGAGGTCGAACCTATCATGACCTGGGCTCAGAGGAATCTGCTCAACTTAACAGCAGTCTTCATTCCAGGGGAGCAGAACATTCAAGCAGACTTTTTGTCGCGCAGTACCTTAGACAACAACGAATGGTCACTGCATCCACAAACATTCCAGTGGATCCTATCGTTGGGAATAGTCCCAGAAGTGGATCTGTTTGCATCCCCTTGCAATCACAAAGTGAACAGATACTTCACTCGAGGTCGGTGCAGCCAAGCCTTTGGAGTAGATGCACTAACGAGCCAATGGAGATTCAACAAGGCATATGCCTTCCCTCCACCTCCGATTATACTGAAATTCCTGCAGCGGCTCCTGTTGGAGAAAGTCGAAGTGTTAACAATAGTACCATATTGGCCGAGCAGGCCATGGTTTCCTCTCCTGAACCTGATGAGTTTCAGGGACCCGCTGCCTCTTCCCCTCAGGCCGGACCTTCTTTCTCAGGGGGCGACCCTGCACCCTTGTCCAGCGATACTGAGACTGATGGTTTGGTTTTTGAGAGGGAGAGGCTAGAGTCTCTTGGATGTGCCTCAGGGGTAATCTCTACCCTTATGAGCTCCAGAAAGCCTAACACAAACAAAACCTATAACATAATCTGGACAAGATTCGTCAGCTTCATGACTTCTGCAGGGAAATCCTTCAGAGATCCTGGAGTTCAAGATGTTTTGAGTTTTCTCCAATCAGGCTTGGATCTTCCTTTGTCAATCAGTTCCCTCAGAGTACAAGTTTCAGCCTTATCGGCATTTTCAGGAACATCATGGGCAACTCATCCCCTGGTTCAACAGTTCTTTCGGGGGGCTTCGAGAATCAGGCCTCAGAGGAAACCCAGATTCCCCAAATGGGATCTTCCGCTCGTCCTTGATGCTCTGTCATCACTCAACAACAAGGATCTTTCTATTAAGGACTTGTCAATCAAGCTGGCCTTTCTAGTGGCTATTACCTCAGCCAAAAGGGTTTCAGAAATAAGCTTCCTGGGTAGGGATGAGCTTCGTGTTCGAGTCGAACATACGTTCGACTCGAACATCGGCTGTTCGATCGTTCGACGAAGATCGAACGATTTGGGCCGTTCGCGCCAAATTCGAGTGACGCGAACGGCCCACAATGCACTACGCCATCGCAGTGTCATCCAGGCGCTGTGATTGGCCAAGCATGCACTGTGACCCCGCATGCTTGGCCAATCAAAGCGCCGGCAGCGAGGAGAGCAATGATTGGCCACAGGCAGGATGCCTGTGGCCAATTATTGCTGAGGGGGTTTAGTACACGCCCCACACTATAAAAGGCCGCCAGCACGGCGGCCTAGTGTAGTGTGTTCCGGAGCAGGGATAGAGCAGCATAGGCAGGGACAGTGACTTTTATTTCTTTCTTGCTTAACCTGGATTCCTTTAGTTTAGGGAAAGAGAAGGATAGGTAGGGAGAGTGTCAGTGTGTTTTGTGCTTGTGCTATATTGTGCTTAAAAAAAACATTTTTTCTAGGGACAGAAAACTGTAGGTAGGGAGAGTGTGTCAGTTTCTTTCACTGTCAAAGTCCTTGTTTCCAGGGACCTGGAAGGACAGTGAGGTAATTCTCCTTGTGCTATATTGTGCTTAAAAAAAAATTTTTTCTAGGGACAGAAAACTGTAGGTAGGGAGAGTGTGTCAGTTTCTTTCACTGTCAAAGTCCTTGTTTCCAGGGACCTGGAAGGACAGTGAGGTAATTCTCCTTGTGCTAAATTGTGCTTAAAAAAAACATTTTTTCTAGGGACAGAAAACTGTAGGTAGGGAGAGTGTGTCAGTTTCTTTCACTGTCAAAGTCCTTGTTTCCAGGGACCTGGAAGGACAGTGAGGTAATTCTCCTTGTGCTATATTGTGCTTAAAAAAAACATTTTTTCTAGGGACAGAAAACTGTAGGTAGGGAGAGTGTGTCAGTTTCTTTCACTGTCAAAGTCCTTGTTTCCAGGGACCTGGAAGGACAGTGAGGTAATTCTCCTTGTGCTAAATTGTGCTTAAAAAAAACATTTTTTCTAGGGACAGAAAACTGTAGGTAGGGAGAGTGTGTCAGTTTCTTTCACTGTCAAAGTCCTTGTTTCCAGGGACCTGGAAGGACAGTGAGTGAATTCTCCTTGTGCTATATTGTGCTTAAAAAAAACATTTTTTCTAGGGACAGAAAACTGTAGGTAGGGAGAGTGTGTCAGTTTCTTTCACTGTCAAAGTCCTTGTTTCCAGGGACCTGGAAGGACAGTGAGGTAATTCTCCTTGTGCTAAATTGTGCTTAAAAAAAACATTTTTTCTAGGGACAGAAAACTGTAGGTAGGGAGAGTGTGTCAGTTTCTTTCACTGTCAAAGTCCTTGTTTCCAGGGACCTGGAAGGACAGTGAGGTAATTCTCCTTGTGCTAAATTGTGCTTAAAAAAAACATTTTTTCTAGGGACAGAAAACTGTAGGTAGGGAGAGTGTGTCAGTTTCTTTCACTGTCAAAGTCCTTGTTTCCAGGGACCTGGAAGGACAGTGAGTGAATTCTCCTTGTGCTATATTGTGCTTAAAAAAAACATTTTTTCTAGGGACAGAAAACTGTAGGTAGGGAGAGTGTGTCAGTTTCTTTCACTGTCAAAGTCCTTGTTTCCAGGGACCTGGAAGGACAGTGAGGTAATTCTCCTTGTGCTAAATTGTGCTTAAAAAAAACATTTTTTCTAGGGACAGAAAACTGTAGGTAGGGAGAGTGTGTCAGTTTCTTTCACTGTCAAAGTCCTTGTTTCCAGGGACCTGGAAGGACAGTGAGGTAATTCTCCTTGTGCTAAATTGTGCTTAAAAAAAACATTTTTTCTAGGGACAGAAAACTGTAGGTAGGGAGAGTGTGTCAGTTTCTTTCACTGTCAAAGTCCTTGTTTCCAGGGACCTGGAAGGACAGTGAGGTAATTCTCCTTGTGCTAAATTGTGCTTAAAAAAAACATTTTTTCTAGGGACAGAAAACTGTAGGTAGGGAGAGTGTGTCAGTTTCTTTCACTGTCAAAGTCCTTGTTTCCAGGGACCTGGAAGGACAGTGAGTGAATTCTCCTTGTGCTATATTGTGCTTAAAAAAAACATTTTTTCTAGGGACAGAAAACTGTAGGTAGGGAGAGTGTGTCAGTTTCTTTCACTGTCAAAGTCCTTGTTTCCAGGGACCTGGAAGGACAGTGAGGTAATTCTCCTTGTGCTATATTGTGCTTAAAAAAAACATTTTTTCTAGGGACAGAAAACTGTAGGTAGGGAGAGTGTGTCAGTTTCTTTCACTGTCAAAGTCCTTGTTTCCAGGGACCTGGAAGGACAGTGAGGTAATTCTCCTTGTGCTAAATTGTGCTTAAAAAAAACATTTTTTTCTAGGGACAGAAAACTGTAGGTAGGGAGAGTGTGTCAGTTTCTTTCACTGTCAAAGTCCTTGTTTCCAGGGACCTGGAAGGACAGTGAGTGAATTCTCCTTGTGCTAAATTGTGCTTAAAAAAAACATTTTTTGTAGGGACAGAAAACTGTAGGTAGGGAGAGTGTGTCAGTTTCTTTCACTGTCAAAGTCCTTGTTTCCAGGGACCTGGAAGGACAGTGAGGTAATTCTCCTTGTGCTAAATTGTGCTTAAAAAAAACATTTTTTCTAGGGACAGAAAACTGTAGGTAGGGAGAGTGTGTCAGTTTCTTTCACTGTCAAAGTCCTTGTTTCCAGGGACCTGGAAGGACAGTGAGTGAATTCTCCTTGTGCTATATTGTGCTTAAAAAAAACATTTTTTCTAGGGACAGAAAACTGTAGGTAGGGAGAGTGTGTCAGTTTCTTTCACTGTCAAAGTCCTTGTTTCCAGGGACCTGGAAGGACAGTGAGGTAATTCTCCTTGTGCTAAATTGTGCTTAAAAAAAACATTTTTTCTAGGGACAGAAAACTGTAGGTAGGGAGAGTGTGTCAGTTTCTTTCACTGTCAAAGTCCTTGTTTCCAGGGACCTGGAAGGACAGTGAGGTAATTCTCCTTGTGCTAAATTGTGCTTAAAAAAAACATTTTTTCTAGGGACAGAAAACTGTAGGTAGGGAGAGTGTGTCAGTTTCTTTCACTGTCAAAGTCCTTGTTTCCAGGGACCTGGAAGGACAGTGAGGTAATTCTCCTTGTGCTAAATTGTGCTTAAAAAAAACATTTTTTCTAGGGACAGAAAACTGTAGGTAGGGAGAGTGTGTCAGTTTCTTTCACTGTCAAAGTCCTTGTTTCCAGGGACCTGGAAGGACAGTGAGGTAATTCTCCTTGTGCTAAATTGTGCTTAAAAAAACATTTTTTCTAGGGACAGAAAACTGTAGGTAGGGAGAGTGTGTCAGTTTCTTTCACTGTCAAATTCCTTGTTTCCAGGGACCTGGAAGGACAGTGAGGTAATTCTCCTTGTGCTAAATTGTGCTTAAAAAAAACATTTTTTCTAGGGACAGAAAACTGTAGGTAGGGAGAGTGTGTCAGTTTCTTTCACTGTCAAAGTCCTTGTTTCCAGGGACCTGGAAGGACAGTGAGGTAATTCTCCTTGTGCTAAATTGTGCTTAAAAAAAACATTTTTTCTAGGGACAGAAAACTGTAGGTAGGGAGAGTGTGTCAGTTTCTTTCACTGTCAAAGTCCTTGTTTCCAGGGACCTGGAAGGACAGTGAGTGAATTCTCCTTGTGCTATATTGTGCTTAAAAAAAACATTTTTTCTAGGGACAGAAAACTGTAGGTAGGGAGAGTGTGTCAGTTTCTTTCACTGTCAAAGTCCTTGTTTCCAGGGACCTGGAAGGACAGTGAGGTAATTCTCCTTGTGCTAAATTGTGCTTAAAAAAAACATTTTTTCTAGGGACAGAAAACTGTAGGTAGGGAGAGTGTGTCAGTTTCTTTCACTGTCAAAGTCCTTGTTTCCAGGGACCTGGAAGGACAGTGAGGTAATTCTCCTTGTGCTAAATTGTGCTTAAAAAAAACATTTTTTCTAGGGACAGAAAACTGTAGGTAGGGAGAGTGTGTCAGTTTCTTTCACTGTCAAAGTCCTTGTTTCAAGGGACAGAGAAGGACACCTGAAGGTAGCCCTTATTGCTTTTTTCCCATCTCCCTGCAGGCCATCTATTAGAATGTCTGGAAGGCAAACAAGGAGAGGCAGACAGTCAGGAGGCAATAAAAGAGGGCAAGCAGGCTCTGTGTCTGGGGGCAACAGTGCTGGTCGTGGACGCGGTGCATTGTCATCAGCACATGGCCATGGGACACGCTTGTCCTTCTTTTCGGCAGCTGGACATGTTGAGCCACATCATGCCGAAGACTTGGTAGAGTGGATGACCAAGCCCTCCTCCTCCTCCTCATCCTCTCTCACCCAGGCTCAGGGTACTGGAAAAGCAGCTGCCAAAGCGTCCTCTTCCCTGGTATCAATGTCAGACTCATCATCAGTCACTCCTTCCCTAGACCCACCATGTCCTCCTCCTGAGGAGTCCCCCGAACTGTTTCAGCACAGTGTTGGGTACATGCTCCAGGAGGATGCCCAGCGTTTCGAAGGGTCTGATGATGAAACCCAGCTAGAGGAAGGCAGTAGCGTGAGAGCAGACAGAGGGGATGCTCAAGAAGGACACCAATCTGGCAGTCATGTTCCAGCAGCTGCAGCATACTGCCAGATTGCCTCCAGTGATGAGGAGGGAGGTGATGATGAGGTCACTGACTCCACGTGGGTGCCTAATAGGAGAGAGGAGGAGGAGGAGGATGAGGAGGAGGCACATCTCCAACGAGGCAGGATGCCCTTTGGTGGCCAGTGTAAGGGCAGTACACCGACGGAATCACACCGCAGAGCTACGCCTGTGCAGGGCGCTGCCTCTGCCCGTCATTCAAAAAGTTCTTTGGTGTGGGCCTTTTTTGAGGCTAGTGCATCAGATCGCACAGCTGCTGTTTGCAACATATGTCTCAAGCGTATATCGCGTGGCCAAAACATCAGCCGCTTGGGTACCACATGCCTGACCAGACATATGTTGACCTGCCATGCAGCTCGTTGGCAAGCCTACCTCAAAGACCCACACCAAAGAACAAAGCGGACCTCTCCTTGCACCGCATCAGCTGGGATCTCCAACCCCACTATAACTTCAGTCCTCTCTGAAACATGCACTGAGAGGAATGAAGGTGTAGAATTAGGTGTGTCACAGCCAAGTACTTGCGGCCACTCTGCTAGCAGTACACCGACGTCCGATTCTAGCAGGCAAATTTCCCTGCCCCAGCTGCTGGACCGTCGAAAGAAGTTCACTCCCAGCCATCCACATGCCCAGCGGTTGAATGCTAGCTTGGCTAAATTGCTAGCGCTTCAACTGCTGCCTTTTCAGTTGGTAGACTCGGCCCCCTTCCGTGAGTTTGTGCAATGTGCGGTTCCTCAGTGGCAGGTTCCCAAACGCCACTTTTTCTCACGGAAGGCTATTCCGGCTCTCTACCGGCATGTGGAAGGCAATGTCTTGGCCTCGCTGGACAGGGCGGTCAGCGGTAAGGTGCATATTACCGCTGACTCATGGTCCAGCAGGCATGGACAGGGACGTTACCTTTCTTTCACGGCCCATTGGGTCACTCTTTTGGCAGCTGGGAAGGATGCAGGACAAGGTGCAGTAGTGTTGGAGGTTGTCCCACCGCCACGCCTCCAAAATGCTACTACTGGTTGTGACACACCTCTCTCCTCCACCCCCTCCTCTTCTTCTTCCTCCATGGCCTCTTCCTGTGGTTTGTCCTATGAACCAGCGGTGCTCCGTAGCCGTTCACGGGGCTACGCAAGTACGCAGGCAAAAAGATGCCATGCCGTGCTTGCGCTGGTGTGTTTGGGGGACAGAAGCCACACTGGGGCAGAGGTCCTGTCTGCTCTGCAGGGCCAGGCCGAGAGGTGGTTGACGCCACGCCAGCTTAAGCCAGGAATGGTGGTTTGCGACAATGGCACCAACCTCCTCTCCGCCCTCCGACAGGGACAACTGACTCATGTGCCCTGTGTGGCTCACGTCCTTAACCTGGTGGTGCAGCGGTTCTTGGGCAGGTACCCGGGCTTACAGGATGTCCTGAGGCAGGCCAGGAAAGTCTGTGTGCATTTCCGCAGATCTTATAATGCCAGTGCTCGCCTGGCTGAGCTGCAAAAGGAGTTGAACCTGCCCAAGAACCGCCTTATATGTGACATGCCCACCAGGTGGAACTCAACGTTGGCCATGCTGCAGCGGCTGCACACGCAGCAGAGGGCCATCAATGAGTACCTGTGCGACTACGGCACCAGGACAGGGTCAGGGGAGCTTGGTTTTTTTTCTCCACGCCAGTGGGGCATGATCAGGGATGCATGCACTGTCCTGGCACCATTTGAGGAGGCCACGAGGATGGTGAGCAGTGACAGTGCATGCATCAGTGACACTGTACCTCTTGTCCACCTGTTGGAGCACACGCTGCGTGGAATAATGGACAGGGCACTTGAGGCAGAACAGAGGCAGGAAGAGGAGGACTTCCTTGCCTCTCAAGGCCCCCTTTACCCAGACAGTGTTCCTTCTGTCCCACCCATCGCACAGGAAGAGGAGGAGGAGGAGGAGGAGGAGGAGGAGGAGGATTGTGTCAGCATGGAGGTGGAGGCTGGCACTCAGCATCATCAGCAGCAGTCTTTTAGGGATGATTTACAGTCCCAAGAAACCAGTGGACTTGTACGTGGCTGGGAGGAGGTGGCTGCGGATCATGTCGTCCTTAGTGACCCAGAGGACTCCGGAGCGAATGCCTCAGCAAACCTACGCTGCATGGCCTCCCTGATCCTGCAAAGTCTGCGGAAGGATCCTCGTATTCTTCGGATCAAGGAGAGGGACCATTACTGGCTGGCCACTCTCCTTGATCCACGGTACAAGGGTAAGGTTGCGGACCTTATGTTACCGTCGCAGAGGGAGCAGAGGATGAGACAACTCCGGGAGGCCTTGCAGAAAGGTCTGTGCAACGCGTTCCCAGAGACTGGGAGGTTACAAACTCCTGGTCCTGGACAACGAGTTGCTGAGGCTTCGGCCAGTCAAAGAAGGAGCGGTGGGGAAGGTGGCCGTATGACCGATGCGTTCAGACAATTCTTTAGTCCGCAGCCCCAAAGTATGATCGGTTCCAGCAACCATCGCCAGCGTCTGATAAACATGGTGCAGGAATATCTAGGGGCAAGGTCAGACTTGGACTCCTTCCCCACCGAAAATCCTCTGGCTTACTGGGTCTTGAGGATGGATCACTGGCCAGAGCTTGCACAGTATGCAATTGAGCTACTGGCCTGTCCTACATCCAGCGTTCTTTCGGAACGCACATTCAGTGCTGCTGGAGGATTTGTCACGGATCACAGGGTGCGCCTGTCCACCGACTCGGTTGATCGACTGACTTTCATCAAGATGAACCAGTCTTGGATCACCACCAGCTACCACACACCTGATGCTGATATAACAGACTAATTGATTTTAACATGTCACATCCCTTCAAGACTGATGCTGATGCTGAGTGCCTGTGCTGTTATGTTGACTGGCTATCCTCCTCCTCCGAGTCCTCAATGATACGATTGATGATGATAGCTTGGAAGATCATTTTTGTTTATGGGTGCCGCCACCAGTGGCTAAGGCCCAATTTTTCAGCCCCTGTTTTACAGGGGCGTGTAATTACAATTTTTTTAGCAATAATTTGCCATAGGGCTCATTGCTGTGCTCCAAGTACAGTATCTGTGAGGGGTTGGAGTGTTGTGGCACCAGTGCCTAAGGCCCAATTTTTCAGCCCCTGTTTAACAGGGGCGTGTCATTACAATTTTTGAAGCAATACTTTGCAACAGGGCTCATTGCTGTGCTCCAAGTACAGTATCTGTGAGGGGTTGTAGTGTTGTGCCACCAGTGCCTAAGGCCCAATTTTTCAGCCCCTGTTCAACAGGGGCATGCAATTACAATTCTTGATCTAATAATTCACAGCAGGGTCCATTGCTGCACCCACCAAGAGTAACTCTGAGGGCTTACAGTGTTGTGGCAACGCCACCACCACCACCACCACGAAAGGCCCAATTTTTCAGCCCCTGTTCAAAAGGGGCATGTAATTACAATTCTTGATCTAATAATTCACAGCAGGGCCCATTGCTGCACCCATCAAGAGTAACTGTCAGGGCTTACAGTGTTGTGGCACCAGCACCACCATCAAAGCCCCAATTTTTACTACCACTGTTCAACAATTATATGTAATTAAAATTCCTGATATAATAGTTGACAGCAGGGCGTTCCAGCACCAACCAAGAGTAACTGAGTGCTTACAGTGTTGTGCCAACACCAACAACTAAGGGGCCTATTTCTGCAGAGTATATACGGCAGGTCCCTACTTTCAAACATCCAACTTACAAACGACTCCTACTTGCAAACGAAAGAAGACAACAGGAAGTGAGAGGAAATCTACCCCTAGAAAGGAAAATTCTCTCCTGTAAGAATAAATATGGGAGAAAGGGGTCTCATCTGTACTGATGCTTTATCAGCAATCCTTGTTTCAAGAAAAACACCACATTTCAAAAACAGTTGTCATTGGGACGGAAAGTGAGGTGAAATGTTCTGAACAGGGGCACAGACAGCAAAACAAATGTTACAGGGGTGATAACCCTTACCTATGTTTCCCAAAAAGTTTAAAAATAGATTTTTGGGCTGGAGCTACACTTCAACAATGTACCTGTTCAAAATTACAAACAGATTCTACATAAGAACAAACCTACAGTCCCTGTCTTGTATGCACCGCCTGTATACGGCTGTTCAGAGTATATAGGGCCTTTTTTATTTTATGTGCGGGGTTCCCCTTAATATCCATACAAGACCCAAAGGGGCTGGTAATGGGCTGGGGTAGGGGGGGGGGTCATGGGGTAGCTATGCCATTTTTCTTAAAGAATTTCATCCATATTACCGGGACCAGACATTACATTAAAGCCGCAAGCAGTTTTAAATGGCTTTTTTTTCCTTTAGAAGTGTCATTTTGTGCAGGGACAGTTCTAAACACGGGAAACACGTGGCACTTCACAGGCATACTTTAGACACCCCCCAGGTACGATATTTAAAGGAATATTTGACTTTTTTTTTTTCACTTTATGCATCATTAAAATGACTGCTCCCGAAAAACGACCGTTTTTAAAACTTCTTTTTGCATTGATACATGTCCCCTGGTGCACAACCCGGGTTCCCAAACCCTATTTATGACAATAACATGCATAATAGTTGTTATAATTAGCACTTTAGAATTCGAACGTTCGCATCCATTGTATTTAATAGGGTTCTAATGTTCGTTCGAACTTTCGGTCCGTTCGCGGGTTCTGGTGCGAACCGAACCCGGGGGTGTTCGGCTCATCACTATTCCTGGGTTATCAAGAACCCTTTCTGACTTTCTTCCCGGACCGAGTGATCCTTATTCCCATGCTTGGGTCTAAACCCAAAGTCACTCCAGAATCAGCAGATGCTCATCCCCTGGATGTTGGCGAAACTCTGAAGGATTATCTGAGAGTCACTTCATCTTTCAGAAACTCGAACTACCTGTTCTTATTACATTCTGGCAGCAACAAAGGAAATAGCGCTTCCTCCAGAACGATAGCAGCCTGGATCGTCCAGTCTATCCAACAGGCCTACAGGGCAAAGGGCTTGGCCCCTCCAGAGGTGGTGACGGCTCATT
Organism: Rana muscosa; assembly: GCA_029206835.1. Classification (NCBI taxonomy): domain Eukaryota; kingdom Metazoa; phylum Chordata; class Amphibia; order Anura; family Ranidae; genus Rana; species Rana muscosa. Next base: position 1,242,370,415 of record CM055116.1, on the reverse strand, counting down.
CCACCAGAGGCATGGCAGCAGCTCGACACGTGGCTCCTGAAGTAATATGCAAGGCAGCTTCGTGGTCTTCCATTAATACCTTTATGACTCATTATTGTATTGAGCCTGCTTCCCTTTCCTCTGTAAATTTTGGTCGAAAAATCCTATCAGTTGATGGGAAAGATTAAATATTTTTGTTCAAGCATACCCTCCCGTGTGGATTGGCTAGTTATTTCCCACACGTAGTCTGCCATGGAGTCTGTCAGGAAAACGGAAAATTTATTACCAATACTTACCGTAATTTTCCTTTCCTGATAGACTCCATGGCAGACGGAGTTCCCACCCATGAATAAAAATATGAGAGTCGAAATTTGAGTCGGCTAGTTATGGAACACCTGTCTGTGGAGGTGAGCTCAAATTCATGGGTAAGGGGTCCTATAGCTATGGAGAGGAGGCGGGGTTAACCCACACGTAGTCTGCCATGGAGTCTATCAGGAAAGGAAAATTACGGTAAGTATTGGTAATAAATTTTCAGTTTTCAATCAAACTTTGAAAAACATTTTAACTTTTTAAACATTTTAACAGGTCAAGTTACATTTTAACATCGGACCCCTTGTTTGATAGCAGCTTCACAAGTCTTGAATCCATTTAACTTGTGAGTTTTTGGACAGTTTCTGCTTGAATTTGTTTGCAAGATGTCAGAATAGCCTCCCAGAGCTGCTGTTTGGATGTAAATTGCCTCCCACCCTCATAGATCTTTTGCTTGAGGATGCTCCAAAGGTTCTCAATAGGCTTGAGGTCAGGGGAGGATGGAGGCCACACCATGACTTTCTCTCCTTTTATCCCCATAGCAGCCATTGATGCAGAGGTATTCTTTGCAGCATGAGATGGTGCATTGTCATGTATGAAGATGATTTTATTACGGAAAGCATAGTTCTTCCTTCTGTACCAGGGAAGGAAGTGGTCGGTCAGGAACTCCACATACTTTGCAGAGATCATCTTTACAACTTCGGGGACCCTAAAGGGGCCGACCAGCTCTTTTCCCATGATTCCGGCCCAAAACATGACTCCACCACCGCCTTGCTGATGTCGCAGCCTTGTTTGAACAGGGTGGCCGTCCCTCCAACCATCCACTACTCCATCCATCTGGACCATCCAGGGTTGCACGGCACTCATCAGTGAACAGGACTGTTTGAAAATTAGTCTTCATGTATTTTTCTACCAAATGCAGCCGTTTCTGCTTGTGAGCATTGGTTAGTGGTGGCTGAATGGAAGGTTTATGCACAGTTGCAAGACTCTAGAGGACTCTACACCTTGATGTTCGTGGGACTCCAGAGGCACCAGCAGCTTCAAATATCTGTTTGCTGCTATGTAATAGTGTTTTAGCAGCTGCTCTCTTGATCCCATGCATGGATCTGGCAGAAATCTTCCTCAATGTGCCTTTATCTGCACGAAACCCGTCTGTGCTCTGAATCAGCCACAAATCTCTTAATAGTGCAATGATCACGCTTAAGTTTTCGTGAAATATCTAATGTTTTCATACCTCGTCCAAGGTATTGAACTATTTCACTCTTTTCGGCAGCAGAGAGATCCTTTTTCTTCCCCATATTGCTTGAAAATGGTGCTCTGTTTAATAATGTGGAACACCCTCCTTTAGTCGTTTTTCCTTTAATTGGGCTCACCTGGCAATCTAATTATCACAGGTGTCCGAGATTGTTTTCAGTGATCAAAAGAGCCCTGAGACACAATGCTAATTATGAATTAAACTGAAAAACAAAATATTTAATCTTTGTGACACTGAAATATCATTGGCATAATAATTTGGAACAGGGTGTGTATATATATATAAAACTGTGTAATTAGTAGTTGAAATCCAACATCTTTGGAGCTTTTTAATTAAAGGGAATGGATAGTCTTTTCCACGTTTTTGGATAATCATGTAAAAGATATCAGCTTGATGAAAAAAAATCTGACACTAGTCTGTATTTTATCGCTGGTTCCATGTACAATTACATGGGGACAGCCATATTTGCTTTCAGCCCCAGCAATAATAATTCATAGTCTTTAACCAAGGTAATGCAAAAGGCAATGGTCAGTAGGTGAATACAATGCCCCAATGCCAGTGGTCGGTGTTACGAAAAATTGCTCTGGTGTCAGCTTTCAGTGAAAGAAAAAATTCCTTGTCTGTGGTCAATAAGAGGAAAAAAGTGCCTTTTCAGGGGTCGGGGGGGGGAGGGGATATGTCTTGACAATGGTCAGTAGAGGTTAAAATTGCCCGACATCAGTGGTCAGTAATGGGAAGAATGTCTTGTCAGCTCCGAGGGTGTACAATGCCTCATTAGTGGTTAGTAGATGGAAAAATGCCCTGGCTGTCAGTGCTCAGTATCAGGAAAAGTGCCTTGTCAGTGGTCAGTGGAGGGGAAAATACCATGGTTTCAGTGGTCAATAAGAGGAAAAATGCTTTCTCAGTGGTCAATAGAGGAAAAAATATCACAGAATTACTAGCCAGTAGAAGGAATGATGTCCAGGCATCAGTGATCAGTAAGAGAAAAAAAATGCCTTGTCAGTGGTCACTAAAAGGTTAAAATGTCTTGTTAGTGGTCACTAAAAGGAAGAAATTCCTTTTTAGAGCTCAGGGAGAAAAAGTGTGTTGTCAGAGGTCAGTAGAGGGAACAAATGCCCCGGCATCAGCGGTCAGTCAAACTAAAATATTCCCCAGCACAGTGGTTAGTAGGAGGAAAAAATGTAGAGTACCAGCTTTGGTATTCACCAGGAGAATGAAATGCCCCAACATTGGTTTTAGCGGGAGATTTTTTTTTCTATTAGGGATTCTATAGGGTGCTGATGGGCCCTGTAGTGGACTCTGTGGGAGCTTGGGGGAATTTGTGGGTAGCTAGGGGGGCACTATGAGGGACTCTTTGTGGGAGCCTGGGGACTATGGGGTAAGCTAGAGGGCACTGTGAGGTACCCTGCAGAGGCTTGAGGACTCTGGGAATCTGTGTGGCACTGTGGGGAGCTGGAGGCACTAATGAGGCTCTTCAGCAGGCTAAGAGGCACTGTGGGGGTTGAGGGTCTCTGTTGGTGGAAAAGAGCCCTGGATCTGAGGCACTTTGGTAGCTAGGGCTTCTGCAAAAGACTACAGGGACACTGTTGGGGGCTGAGGAGCTCTGCAGGAAGGCACTGTGGGGGGAGGGGCAGCTGTAGCTTGTAGGGGGCATTCCCATTGGAAAGGGGGTTCTGAAGTGGACTGAGAAACACTTTTAGTGCTGGGGGCAATACACTGTGGGGGGTTGTAGAGGCTATAGGGAGAGTGAAACTAGAGATAATGCAAACAGATATTGTTACCCAACCACCCCCACCCCACTTACTGTTTACACCTGCTGTCTATATGAGCACCCATAACAAACGTTGTCCTCCTCTATTCATGGAACAGGTCACATGACCAGGAGTGAAAGCATGGGACTTCACTGGGAGGTTTGTGGTTGGTCTTCATCTGTGATCTGTTCCACAATGCATCCCGTGATGTCTGGTGGAGCAGTGCTCGGAGCTGGAATGTTCAGTATTCCAGCATTGGTACCCACCCATGGTTACTGCATGGGCTGCTATGGTAACAGTTCCACCAGGCTCATTACTTCCTGATTTTCAGTGCTCCTCGATGTAGTTCTCACAATGCATGAGTATGCCTTGACTTTGTCCTTTGCCTCAGTCTTTTGTAAAGGCCATTCGTTATTTGCAAGTTCTGTCATCACTGTTTTAGTGTAGACTGCATTTAAAAAAAAATAAAAAAACGCCTGCCCAAGGGACATATTTAAGTTTTAAGTGTAGCTTAGTGGGCTAATTCCTGTCCTAGCTTGTTATACCTCATGTCTTGGATGCTCCAGCAGCAATGACTCCCTGTAAAAATTCCTGACCCTGTTCCTTGCCACCTGGGAGTTTTGGGTGATTCCATCCACCTTGTGTGTATCCCAGTTGCTCCAGTTACTTTCTCAACAATATAAAATAAAAACATTCAGCAGCGATGGAGAGAACCCCTAATAATTGGGTACAGTAGATGTGCAGACTCAGGAACTCAATGCAAAGATCTCACCAGTAGAGTCTCCAAGAGGAAACTTTACCTGTAATACATTGCAGTTTTCTAGTCAAATCCAAATAAATATGGTGGATGCACTCGTTTTCTTTTTTTTAGACCAATTCTCTGCAAATACAGAACAATACCTGTTGATCCTGTCAGAATACCAGTGCTCTTGTAACTTCATAGTTACATAGTTATAGTTACATAGTTACATAGTTAGTCAGGTTGAAAAAAGACACAAGTCCATCCAGTTCAACCGTAAAAAATAAAAATAAAAAAATAAAAATAAACATATATCGTACAATCCCATATACCCAATTCTATACCCACAGTTGATCCAGAGGAAGGCAAAAAAAACCAGAAGAGCATTATCCAATTTGCTACAGCAGGGGAAAAAATTCCTTCCTGATCCCCCGAGAGGCAATCAGATATTCCCTGGATCAACTTTACCTATAAATGTCAGTACCCAGTTATATTATGTACATTTAAGAAAGAATCCAGGCCCTTCTTAAAGCAATCTACTGAGCTGGCCAGAACCACCTCTGCAGGGAGTCTATTCCACATTTTCACAGCTCTTACTGTGAAAAAACCTTTCCGTATTTGGAGGTGAAATCTCTTTTCCTCTAGACGCAAAGAGTGCCCCCTTGTCCTTTGTGTTGACCGTAAAGTGAATAACTGAACACCAAGTTCACTATATGGACCCCTTATATATTTGTACATGTTGATCATATCCCCCCTTAATCTCCTCTTCTCAAGAGAGAATAAATTCAGTTCCTCTAATCTCTCCTCATAGCTGAGCTCCTCCATGCCTCTTATCAGTTTGGTTGCCCTTCTCTGCACTTTCTCCAGTTCCCCAATATCCTTTTTGAGAACTGGGGCCCAAAACTGAACTGCATATTCCAGATGAGGTCTTACTAATGATTTGAACAGGGGCAAAATGATATCTCTCTCTCTGGAGACCATACCTCTCTTAATACAAGAAAGGACTTTGCTCGCTTTGGAAACCGCAGCTTGGCATTGCATGCCATTATTGAGCTTATGATCTACCAAAACCCCCAGATCCTTCTCCACTATGGATCCCCCCAGTTGTACTCCCCCTAGTATGTATGATGCATTCATATTATTAGCCCCCAAGTGCATAACTTTACATTTATCAACATTAAACCTCATCTGCCACATAGTCGCCCAATTAGACAGAGCATTGAGGTCGGCTTGTAAATTGGCGACATCCTGTAAGGACGTTATTCCACTGCATAGCTTGGTGTCATCTGCAAAGACAGAAATGTTACTTTTGATCTCAGACCCAATATCATTTATAAACATATTAAAAAGTAAGGGTCCCAGCACTGAACCTTGGGGTACACCACTGATAACCTTGGACCATTCAGAGTAAGAATCATTAACCACTACTCTCTGAATTCTGTCTTTTAGCCAGTTTTCTATCCATTTACAAACTGATATTTCCAATCCTGTAGACTTTACCTTACACATGAGCACTGAACTGATATCTCGAATAGAGTTGAGCGGACACCTGGATGTTCGGGTTCGATGGGTTCGGCCGAACTTCGGTAAAAAGTTCAAATTCGGGACCGAACTTGACCCGAACTTGACCCCGAACCCGAACCCAATTGAAGTCAATGGGGACCCGAACTTCTGAGGACTATTCGCACTTGTTTCCCGTGCTTAGAACTGTCCCTGCACAAAGTGTCATTTCTGAAGGAAAAAAAGTCATTTAAAATTCACTTGCGGCTATTAATGATAGGTTTTAGGGTTCTAGGGTTTTAGGGTTCCCCCAAATTCAATTACCAGGCCCTTCAGGTCTGGTATGGATATTAAGGGGAACCCTGCCGCAAATTAAAAAAAAATGTGTGCGGTTCCCCCAAATATCTGTACCAGGCCCTTCAGGTCTGGTATGGATTTTAAGGGGAACTCCACCCCAAATTTAAAAAAAAAATGGCGTGGAGTACCCCCAAAAATCCAGACCAGACCATTTATCCGAGCACGCAACCTGGCAGGCTGCAGAAAAAGAGGGGGGATGAGAGAGCGCCCCCCCTTCCTGAACCGTACCAGGCCACATGCCCTCAACATGGGGAGGATGCTTTGGGGTCTGGACCCCAAAGCACCATATCCCCATGTTGATGGGGACAAGGGCCTCACCCCCACAACCCTTGCCCGGTGGTTGTGGGGGTCTGCGGGCGGGGGGCTTATCGGAATCTGGAAGACCCCTTTAACAAAGGGGACCCCCAGATCCCAGGCCCCCCCTATGTGAATTGGTAATGGGGTACATTGTACCCCTACCATTTCACAAAGAAAGTGTAAAAAATTGTAAAAAAAAATACACAGACACCATTGGGAAAGTCCTTTATTTATAAAAAAAAAAAAAGAAAGACATTCCAGCGATGAAATCCAGTGTCCCGCGGCGATCCCGATGTCCAGCGCTGTCCAGACGAAATGTCATTGGCTGAGCCTGAGCGGACCTGATGAGGAACTTCCTCGGCAGTGTATTAAATGAATAGACCCGCCCCTTCTAAAGTTCCCCATCAGGTCTGCTCAGCCAATGACGTAGTGTAAGGCTGAGGACCTGATGCGGAACGTGAGAAGGGGCGGGTCTATTCATGTATTAAACTGTGGATGAAGTTCCCTATCAGGTCCGCCCCCTCGTATGTCAGACCCCGCCTACGTCATTGGATGAGCGGACCTGATGGGGAACTTCCTCCGCAGTATAACACATGAATAGACCCGCCCCTTCTCACGTTCCGCATCAGGTCCTTAGCCTTACACTACGTCATTGGCTGAGCGGACCTGATGGGGAACTTTAGAAGGGGCGGGTCAATTCATTTAATACATTGCAGAGGAAGTTCCCCATCAGGTCCGCTCAGGCTCAGCCAATGACATTTCATCTGGACAAAGCTGGACATCGTGATCGTGGTGGGACACTGGATTTCATCGCTGGAATTTTTTATTTTATTTTTTTAATAAAGGACTTTCCCAATGGTGTCTGTGGATTTTTATTATTTTTTTTTACACTTTCTTTGTGAAATGGTAGGGGTACAATGTACCCCATTACCAATTCACATAGGGGGGCCGGGATCTGGGGGTCCCCTTTGTTAAAGGGGTCTTCCAGATTCCGATAAGCCCCCCGCCCGCAGACCCCCACAACCACCGGGCAAGGGTTGTGGGGATGAGGCCCTTGTCTCCATCAACATGGGGACATCCTCCCCATGTTGAGGGCATGTGGCCTGGTACGGTTCAGGAGAGGGGGGCGCTCTCTCGTCCCCCCTCTTTTTCTGCGGCCTGCCAGGTTGCGTGCTCGGATAAAGGGTCTGGTCTGGATTTTTGGGGGTACTTCACGCCATATTTTTTAAATTTGGGGTGGAGTTCCCCTTAAAATCCATACCAGACCTGAAGGGCCTGGTATGGATATTTGGGGGAACCGCACGCATTTTTAAAAAAAAATTGCGGCAGGGTTCCCCTTAATATCCATACCAGACCTGAAGGGCCTGGTAATTGAATTTGGGGGAACCCCCCCGCTTTTTTTTTTTTTTTTATCAATGACTTTTCTATGTATTGCGGGGAGCCGAAAATTCATTAATAGCCGCGAGTGAGTTTTAAATGACTTTTTTTCCTTCAGAAATTACACTTTGTGCAGGGACAGTTCTAAGCACGGGAAACAAGCGCGACTTTACATGCATATTGCCGAACAACGGACCCGAACCCGAACATACAGTCAATTGTTCGGGTTCGGGTCCTGGACCCCAAAACCCAAAAGTTCGGTACGGACCCGAACTTTACAGTTCGGGTCCGCTCCACCCTAATCTCGAACAATGCTATCACCTTTCACAGCTACCATCTGTTAACTACAGGACACCTACCTCTATGTAGTGGAGATAAGAAGATGCTCTCTAGTCCTATCTTAGGTTGACAATGCTGCTTCCCCATTGTCCATAAATACAGTACAGTTAATGAGTATTATTACCCTAAAACAGGAAGTGGGTTACTGGCAGGATCTCCAAAGAAAGAAAGGCTAAAAAAAGAAAATCAATGCACCACATAATGCACTACATCTAAGAAAAAGAAGTAGATGAGATCAAGAATGCATAGAATGCATGAAGGTAAAAGACGTTGGGGTTGACTTACTAAATTCACTATGCACTTTGAAAAGTGCAGTTGCTCTCAGCATGTGCAGTTGCTCCAGATCTTAGTAAATGAGCAGAAGCTCTGCTGACTTCCATCATCCAATCATGTGCAAGCAAAAATGCATTTTTTTTAAATTTCCGTGCACGTGATTGGGTCATCTTTGAAAATTGAAGCTTTACCTCATTTACTAAGCTCTGGAGCAACTGCACTTGTAGAGGGCAAAGTGCACAGTCTATTTGACTTTAGCAAATCAACCCCATTGTGCCTTTACAACCACTTCAAGACTTGTGGTTGGGAGGCATTAAAATACATATTTAGCACCCCCAACCGCCCAACCTTTAAGCTGCAAAGGCAATGGATGGGGTTATTCACATGCCACACTTGCAATGCTTTGAGCCTGCGGCAAAAACCATTACTTCTGCCTCATTCAGTGGGCAGTATCACCACCAAACATGACCCACTCAAGCAAATTGGGGTGCGTTGCAAACGTGCCACAACCATGTGTAATGCTCACAGTTGTGGCACTTTGGTGTGGGATTTATGGAATTAAGACAGTTGGTAAAGAGCAGGGCTTCTTTTCAGCGGGAACGTGAGGGAACGCAGTTCCGGCACCTCCTGGACTGACTGTATGTAATGACAAGGGGTGCCAGCGTGTGCTGCAGGGTATTGATGCTCACTGCTGGGGATCTATTTTTGCAGGGGGGTCTATTGTTGCTGGGGAGGTCTATTGTTGCTGGTGGGGGACCTATTATTGCTGGGGGGGTCAGTTGTTGCTGGGGGGTCAGTTGTTGCTGAAAGAGATCTAATGTTGGGGAGGGATCTATTGTTGATGGCAGCCAGAGAGTCTATTAATGCTGGCGGGAGTCTATTGTTGCTGGTGGGGAAATTTTGTTGTGGGTAATCCATTGTTGTTAGGGGGATCTATTGTTGCTGGCTGCAGGGGATCTATTGTACTGCTTTTCTTAATATCATTACCAAATTCCATACAAATTACTTAGCACCACAAAATGATACTTGGTCCTATATTGACTAAAAGGGACAGTACTGGGAGGTGGGTAGGGCCGGAGAAAAGGGGTGACTCAGAACGGGGGAGTTCCTGCACCTATTGTCTGAGAAAAAAAGCCCTGGTAAAGAGACATCATATTGCCTCCTCAACGCCTGTCAAAAGCCTCTTAAAAGCAATCTGAATGCAGAACGTTTAGAGGCACAGCAATCTTGCTGCACATCTCAGTGTAGGCTTAAGCCTCGTACATAGGGTTCGATTGTTGGAAGGGGATTGTTGACTGTTGTCCTAAATTCTTACCGTTAGTACACTCCTTTTGACAATTGTCCTTTTGACAAATTGTCCAATTTTCGGCAAACAAATGTTGAATGACATGCTAGTAATTTTCCGGCAGACAACTGCTCCACGTCAGATTTTCGGATGGTCAGTACACAAATCCATCACATAAAAGTCGAAAGTACAAACACGCATGCTCGGAATCAATGGTCACCAAACACAAAATTAGCAGAAGGGGCCCAAAGGGTGGCGCTCAAGAGATGAAAATCCTTGTAGTACGTCACTACGTTCGTTTTTGTGGCACGACAATTGTGTAACATTAGTATGCAAGACAAGATCCTGGCACACGGCCTTTTGACAAAAATCAGACGCTCGGTTGGCCAACAATCGAACCGTGTGTACAACTGTCTACCAAAACCGGAAATATCCAGTTTGTGTGGATTGTTGCTTTAAGTACACATATCTTTAGCAATTTGTCAATGGCTATGTGCATGGGAACGCATGACATGAATGTTTTTTTTTTCGGGGGAATTTTTTTCTATACTGATATTATATAGAAGATTCATAATGTAAATTTGCTACAACTGCTGCGTTCAATTTCTTCTCAGCAAGGTTTGATTACATCAAATAATGTGTTTATTTCTCAACAGCATACATCTATTATGTATAACTGTAATAATGTGAGCTATATTACCAACCAGGGTCACATTGAAGTCATTTAAAAAAAGGGAAAAAAAAAACTTTGTGCAAGGCGCACCTCTCTTCCGCGCTGTGAGTTGTCGGAGACATTCAGCCTCCTTAATGAAAAAAGGAAAAAAACTATTTTCAGAGTACGATACTGCTCTTTTCTTTTCATTTTCCTCGTAAATAATTTCCATAGTTTCGCATTAGTCCAATTTGCAAAAAATTGAGCAAACAGTGCAATTTTCTGCAATTATCTGTCACGCAGAAGTAATGGAAGAGGGACAGAAGTAAAGAAAGGTCCTTATCTATGCGCAAAGACATTTTGTGGAAATGGAATATCGGCAAATGAAGGTCTTTTAAATGGGACACAGCAAAGTAAGAAAAAAAAAAATTCTATTTTTTGTGCCTGTAGTTTATTCTTTCCTACATTAGAAATTTGCTGATAAAGCATTTGAAAAAAGAAAAAAAAGAAAAAAGTTGTCTTTTTAAATTCACAAAATTATCTAAAACATGCAACCTATATTTTGATGGCTACATTAATAATTAAGTGCATTCACTCAATTATCCCTGTTGAGTATATCACAATTTATTTTAGATTACACTTCATAGGCAAATCTGTGTTCTAACTCTCAAGCTTATCTTTTTAATTATAACATAATTTTACAACGAAGAAAAAGTCTGCGGAAAGGTCTGTCCCATTAACAAATGACATTGTCAATGACAAGATTGGCCAACAGTTTATTTTTTTACATTGTGCTGAATATACACAGAGTAAAACAGAACATTTCATAAATATTATTTAACCACTTCAGCCCTGAGGCTCGTTTTGAGACTTATTGTTTACAAGTTGAATTCAGTTTGGTTTTTTTTGCTAGAAAATTACTTAGAACCCCCAAACATTATATATATTTTTTCAGACACCCTAGAGAATAAAATGGCGGTCATTGCAATACTTTATGTTACACCGTATTTGCGAAGCGGTCTTGCAAGCGCAATTTTTTGGGGAAAAAATACACTTTTTTTAATAAAAAATAAGACAACAGTAAAGTTAGCCCAATTATTTTCTATATTGTGAAAGATAATGTTACGTTGAGTAAAATGTTATGCTACAAAATTGCACCCGCTCGTGGAATGGTGACAAACTTTGACCCTTAAAAATCTCCATTCATGATTTTTAAAAATTTCTACAGGTTACCAGTTTTGAATTACAGATGGGGTCTAGGGCTAGAATTATTGCTCTTGCTCTAACAATCGCGGAAATATCTCACATGTGTGGTTTAAACACTATTTTCATATGCGGGTGCGACTTACGTATGCGTTCGCTTCTGCGCGCAAGCTCGGCGGGACGGGCGCTTTTAATTCATTACATTTTTTTTCCCTATTTATTTTACTTTTTATTTTTTATTTTTACACGGTCCTTTAAAAAAAAAGGTTTGGGTCACTTTTATTCCTATTAAAAGGAATGTAATCATCCCTTGTAATAGAAAAAACACATGACAGGACCTCCTAAATGTGAGATCTGGGGTCAAAAAGACCTCAGATCTAAAATTTAGACTTAAATCCAATAAAAATAAAAAAATTGTATGTAATTTTTTTTTTTTTTACAAAAAAAAAAAAAATTCCCCTTTAAGACCATTGGGCGGAAGTAACGTTTGACGTCACTTCCGCCCTCCAATGCTATGGATCCGAGTGAGGGCCATCTTTCCCTCACTCGGCATCCAGGCTGTGAGGGGAGCAGACTCAATCGTCTCCGCCGCTACCGACGGCTCCGGTAAGCGGCGGAGACGACCGGAGCGTAGCGGGGGGCCCTCCCGGGACCCTCCTGCCCCCCATAAAATTGATCTTGCGGTGAATCCACCACAGAGACCAGTTTTATCTTAAAGAGATCCGCATGCCATTTCTGAAAATACCAGGGTTTGTGGTAGCTAGCTGCTGCCATAACCCTGGTATTTAATGTCAAATTACCGACGTACAGGTACGGCGATTTGCGTGAAGTGGTAAAAGGGGATTGTAATTTCCTGTGTTAAATGGAGGATTCAGCAACCAAGTGAATATACATCCTGTTACCTGCTCATATGACTACTGATAGGGCAGTACAGGCAGTTTTCTTGTACTGACCTGGGCTCCATTGGGTCTGTCAGGAGCTGCCTTTTGTATAGGCCCCAGTGCAGCCTTATATGGGGCCCCATGATTTCTAATGGTGGTGCTGTGTGTAAAATTGTACTGGCAGGTGAAGAGTAGATGAAAAATTGGGGATAAAATCGTGCAAATTGCGTGCAAACTTGGAGTAAATTTGGTGCCAAATAGGTACACTCAAGGTGAAAATCAGTGCTAATTAGGAATCCTATAGGTTTTACTCTGGTAAAAACTGGGGCCCTGGCAGGTAGGTTGTTGTCACCTACTAGACTGTGGAGCCCGAGATGATGAGAGTGGCCTCTTGCGCAATTCCTATCCAATCACCCCTGGTAGTGCAGACAGGGACAACAAGGGCAGTGGAAGGACGCAGGCTCCAGGAAGCTGGAGTAGTGAACTTGAGTTTAGAAACACAGGAGTCCTTCCAGCAACAGTATGGGGTCAGGTCACAAGCTATGTTCAGCAGTAGTGAGTGTGTGTGTGTGTGTGTGTGTGTGTTTGTGTACCGTTGCCTATTTTTTAAATTTTACTTTTTTTTTTTTCACCGTCAGTCTGTGAAAAATAATGAGGTCGGGGCAATTGTTGGCACAAGAACATGTTCAAGATAGTCGAAAGGGACTTCAAGTGCCATTTAAAGTTGCATACACCCATGAAAACTTTAAAACACCATAAAGTAAAACTAAAGACAACACTTTTTTTTCCGTTTTGGATAGAGTATAGGAGGGTTATAACCCTTGTATTTTATTTTTTATTTTTTAAATCGGTGTCCCATTGGAGAGATTTTTCTTCACTTCCCTTCACTGTCCCATAGCCACAATAGGAATTGAGAGGAAATACTGTATCTCCAAAAGTTAGGGAATCCCTGGTTGTCACCAAAACTAGTGTTCCCATTGGAAGGTTTTTCTCTGAGGACAATCCACTATTTAGGATTTTCTTTCACTTTCACTCTCAATGATTACGGTCACCAGAAGAAATAGAGAGGGTGAATCTGCCTAAAGGGGGCACAGACCGCAATATAAGGTGTTCTAATCCTTCTCCACTTTATCCAAAACTAAAAAAAAGTTTTGCCTTTGGTTACTGTATACTTTAGTTTCATTTTCTTTTTTGAGTTTAATGTATTTTGCCAAAAAATTATGAAATTTCACAAGAAAAAATGTAATTTTTAACGGAAATTTTGGAGGGATTGAAAACTCAATTTCACTCAGCCCTAGCCATTACCATGCTCAAGATGTCCCATACTCGTATGCAGGAGATACAAACACAGTAGTGGGGATCTCCTTTGCCGCATACACACGACTGTTTTTCATGACGAGAAAAATGACATTTTTTTATTTGGTCATTAAAAACGATCGTGTGTGGGCTCCAGAGCATTTTTAACGACGTGAAAAATGGGCATTAAAATTTTGGAACATGCTCTAATTTTTCTCGTCGTTTTTCACGTTGTCGTTTTTCTCGTCATGAAAAATGGGCGTGTGTAGGCTTTAACGCCGTGAAAAAAAACGCGCATGCTCAGAAGCAAGTAATGAGACGGAAGCGCTGGTAAAACTAGCGTTCGTAATGGAGATAGCACATTCGTCACGCTGTAACGGACTGAAGAGCACGAGGCTGAAAAGCGCGAATCGTCTCTCACCAAACTTTACTAACCCGAGGATCAGCAAAAGCAGCCCAAAGGGTGGCGCCATCCAAATTGAACTTCCCCTTTATAGTGCTGTCGTACATTTCGTCCGTCACCGTGATTTGCTCGAGCATTTTTTTTTCATGATCGTGTGTAGGCAAGGCAGGCTTGAGAAGAATCACGTCGAGAAATACGTTGTTTTTTTCAATGACATTAAAAACGGTCGTGTGTACGCGGCATTAGGGTCAGTTTGGGTTTGAAAGGGTCTAATGCTGCATACACACGGTCTGAATTTCCATCATAAAAAGTGTGATGGGAGCTTTTGGTTGGATATTCCGACCGTGTCTAGGCTCCATCCAACTTTTTCTGTCTGAATTTCCACCAGCAAAAGATTGAGAGCAGGTTCTCTATCTAAAAGTTCTTGTCGGAAATTCCGATCGTCTGTATGCAAATTTGAAGCGCAAAAAAAACACGCATGCTCAGAATCAAGCAGAAGAGCCGAACTGCCTATTGAACTTCATTGATCTCGGCTCGTTGTACGTGTTGTACGTCATCGCGTTCTTGACGTTCGGAATTTCAGAGAACTTTTGTGTGACCGTGTGTATGCAAGCCGAGCTTGAGAAGAATTCCGGCAGGAAAAACCATCCAAGTGTTTTCCGACGGAAATTCCGCTCGTGTGTACGGGGCATTAGAGGAGTCAAGAAGTTAAAGACTGGATAACTCTTTTTGTGAAAAAGCCCAGTTTTCCCGGCATTTCTGCTGCAATGCCTCTTACAGCCTTACCAAAATCTATAAAATGCTTTTGATGAGCCGATAGTATATTTGTGTCCAGTCAATGAACTAGTTACAGAGATTCTAGAGGTGTGAAATGACTCAGTTGAGTGTGATTTCCCAAATGACTTTAGACTTTCCCCCCCCCCCCCCCCCCAATCTGATGGATAGCTAATACAAGATGCTGATAGGACTGAGCTTCAACAGCAATCCACTTAAACTGACATTTGTGCTTAAAAGCTGTGTCAGACACCTAGAAGATCTATGAAAATTTGCTGACTGGCAAAAAAGGAGCGCAGAGCTGCCTGTAAATGAGATAAAAATGGATTTGTATCCGTTTAGAGTAATACAAATTCACAGCAGTGAAAAGCAAAATTGCTTTTTGATGTCTATATATTGCGCAAATAGATAATTAAAAGCAATGATGTTAGTGAGTTTGATTTACATGTGGTTTATAATTTTTTTTTCATCTGTTTGATAATTGTGTTTTAGTGCCGTTTATTTGCTTTGATTCCACATAAGGGATTGTGTGATGTTCTGGGTTGACAAGTATTTTCCTCTGATATTAAACACGTTTAAATCACACAAATGCAACGAAAGCTCTTCTCTAGCTCTTGTCGTTTTAGAGAAGTTTTTATTTAGTAGGCTAATGAGCAGCTACTGGTGTGACGCTGAACATTTGTTTTATTTAACCACTTCAGCCCCGGAAGAATTGGCTGCTCAATGACCAGGCCATTTTTTGCGTTTCGGCACTGCGTCGCTTTAACTGACAATTGCGCGGTCGTGCGGCGCTGTATCCAAACAAAATTGACGTCCTTTTATTCCCACAAAGAGCTTTCTTTTTGTGGTATTTGATCACCTCTGCGATTTTTATTTTTTGCGCTATAAACAAAAAAACTGCGTCAATTTTGAAAAAAAAAACACAATATTTTGTACTTTTTACTATAATAAATATCCCCATTTTTTTTTTTTTAAAAAGCAAATTTTTTCTCAGTTTAGGCCGATATGTATTCTTCTACATATTTTTGGTAATAAAAATCGCAAAAAGCGTATATTGATTAGTTTGCGCAAAAGTTATAGCGTCTACAAAATAGGGAATAGATTTAGGCGCCTTTCACACGGACGGCTGTTTTGCCGCAGTTAAAAGCATGTAAAATGTTCTGTGAAATTCAAGGCTCCATGCACTGCGGTTACATGCGGCCGCGTTTAGCTGCGGTAGTCATTCTCATGGCAACCCTTTTAATACCTACTGATTATGATGTGCTTCCTGTTGTTCTTCTTTTTTCTCACGCTGCTATCCGCAGTTGACACAAAAGACTGCGATTACCTGCGGTTATGTGCATATAGCTGCGCTACATCGCACCTGGACGCATTCAATTCTATTTTTCTATTTGCACCAAACCGCATGTAACGAAATCGCAGCTAAACGCTGTGTGTGAATAGGGCCATAGGAAATTGTGTGCTTTTAGCTGCGGTAGAAAACTAGAAAATCCGTAGCTAAAAGCACCATTCTATCCGTCCGTGTGAAAGGCGCCTTATAGCATTTTTATTATTATTATTTTTTTTACTAGTAATGGTGGCGATATGCAATTTTTATTGGGACTGCAACATTATGGTGGACACATCGGACACTTCTGACACATTTTTGGGACCATTGGCATTTTCATAGCGATCAAAGCTAAAAAATGCACTGATTACTGTAAAAATGTCACTGGCAGGGAAGGGGGTTAACACTAGGGGGCGATCAAGGGGTTAATTGTGTTCCCTCATGTGTTTCTAACTGTAGGGAGATGGGACTGACCTAGAGAAAATGACAGATTGTGGTTCCTAGCTATTAGAAACTCATGATCTGTCTTTCCTCACAGAACAGAGCAGAGATTTGTGTGTTTACACACACACGTCCCTGTTCTGCCTCTCGTGCCCAGCGGGCAGCGCGACCGCCGGTTACGAGCATCGGCACCCTTATGGTGCAGCGGGTGCGCGCCTGCTATCCCGCTTAAAGGGACCGACGTACAGCTATGGCGGTTCGCGGGAACATGCCGACCTGCCGCAGTATAATGACGGCGGCTGGTTGGCAAGTGGTTAATAGGAAAAGTGAACACATTGACCAACATGACAATTTTACTGATAATGGACATTTAACCACTTGACTATGAAGCTTACAGTGGGGAAAAATAATTATTTGATCCCCTGCAGACTTTGGAAGTTTGCTCACTTACAAAGAAATTAAGGGTCTATAATTTTTATCATAGGTGTATTTTAAATGATAGAAACAGAATATCAACCACAAATCCAGAAAAAAACAAAACACATAAAACAAATGCTATAAATGAAGTTGCAGTTCAGTGAGTAAAATAAGCATTTGATACCCAAGCAAAACATGACTTAGTACTTGGTGGAGGAACTCTTGTTGGCAAGCACAGAGGTACAGTAAGAGGTTTCTTGTAGTTGGTGACCAGATTTGCACACATCTCAGGAGGGATTTTGCTCCACTCTTCTTTACAGATCTTCTCTAAATCTTTAAGGTTTCTTGGCTGTCTCTTGGCAACTCGAAGTTTCAGCTCCCTCCATAATTTTTTTTTATATGATTAAGGTCTGGAGACTGTTCTAGGCCACTCCATGACCTTAATATACTTCTTCTTGAGACACTCCTTTGTTGCCTTGGCGGTATGTTTTGGGTCATTGTCATGCTGAAAGACCCATCCACCACCCATCTTCAGTGTTCTGACTGAGGGAAGAAGGTTCTCATCATGGTTTTACAATACAAAGTCGGCCTGTACCTTTAGCAAAGAAACAGCCCCAAAGCATCATGTTTCCACCTCCGTGCTTGACTGTAGGGATGGTGTTCTAATGCCTTGTACACATGACGAGAGAAATGCCATTTTTTAGATTAGTCGTGAAAAACGGTCGTGTGTATGCTCCATAGAATTTTTCTTGAGAAAACTGTCCGAAAAAAAATTAGAACCTGCTCTATTTTTTCTCGTCGTTCTTTATCACGTCGTGAAAAACTGTCATGTGTACGCTTTTACGAGGGGAAAAAAACGTGCATGCTCAGAATCAAGTATGAGACGGGAGCGCTCGTTCTGGTAAAACTAGCGTTCAGAATGGAGATAGCACATTCGTCACGCTGTAACGGACTGAAGAGCATGAGGCTGAAAAGCGCGAATCGTCTTTCCCCAAACTTTTACTAACACGAGGATCAGCAAATGCACCCCAAAGGGTGGCACCATCCGAAAGGAACTTCCCCTTTATAGTGCCATCGTACGTGTTGTACGTCACTGCGCTTTGCTCAAGCGTCTTTTTTTCATGAACGTGTGTATGCAAGGCAGGCTTGAGAGGAATCACGACGAGAAAAATGTTGTTTTTTTGCATGACATGAAAAACGGTCATATTCAGCATTTTTCTTCCTCCAAACACAGCGAGTCGAGTTAATGCCAAAGAGCTCAATTTTGGTCTCATCTGACCACAGCACTTTCTCACAAACCTTCTCTGAACCATTTAGATGTTCATTGGCATGACTTTACATGGGCCTTCTTGAGAAAGGGAACACACCATGTTTGAAGGAAGAAAAATTCTGACTATGACCCCAAGAACACCATCCCTACAGTCAAGCACGGAGGTGGAAACATGATGCTTTGGGGCTGTTTCTCTGCTAAAGCTACAGGCTTCCGGGTGCTATGCCTGCTGAAGGCATCAGGGGGTATAATTCCTGCCGTGGCATGTGTACACCCCACTGCCTCTGCAGCTGAAGGGGGCAAAAGTTGTGGAGTGGTAAAAACTAGGGCTGTGGAAATTAACGATTAATTCCTCGATTAACCTCCCTGGCGGTATTCCCGAGTGTGGCTCGGGGTGAGATTTCTGTACCTAAAGCGGTAACCCCGAGCCACACTCGGGGTTGCCTCGCTGGATCCTGGAAGAGGTGACTTACCTTGTCTCTGGGATCCCGCGATGTATTCCCGCAGTGTGCTGCGGCCGGATCTTCCGCCCGATGCACTGTGTGTTCCCCTGATTCCCTTCCCTGCGAGCGTCGCAACGCAGGGGGGCGTAACCGGTGGCAAATTCAAATGTAAAAGCACAAACACACTGATACAATGTAATCCTATTGGATTACAATAAAAAATAAAATAAATTGACCTTTGATTGCCCCCCAGTGCTTTCTCCAGTGCCCTTGCCTGCAGTTTTACTGTACTTAGTACCTGGAAACTGCACAGCGACCATGGCATCCAAAAAACGCGCCTCCACCTCAAAGTCGCTATATGACATGCTGGAAGTCAGCGACAGCGACTCAGAATGGGTTGCAGAGGAGTTGAGCGACAGCGACAGCGATTTGTGGGGAAGCTCTTCATCGGACGCAGAAAGTGATTTTAGCGATGATCCTGCGACTGTGCCCAGCGACGTGCGGACCTGGTGCTCAATTGACTGCGGTACGGAGCACGCAGCGCCCCCAAGATTTCCATTTACAGGAGCACCTGGGATTAAAGTGGAAGTTGAGGACAATAACCCCTTGGCATACCTCGAGCTCTTTCTGATGGATGAAGTTATTTCCAAAATAGTTTTGGAGACGAATCGCTATCAGGAGCAACAAGCTGCTACCCATCATCGCTATTCAAGGAGCAGAAAATGGGAGCCAGTAACCAGAGAGGACATATGGAACTTTTTGGGCCTCATAATTCTACAGGGAGAGGTGGGGAAACCAGAAGTGGTATTGGACCACCAACAAATTGCTGGCCACGCCTTTTTTTGGCACAGTTATGTCCGAATATAAATTTTCTCTTATCATGAAGTATTTGCATTTTGCAAATAATGATGACTTTGATGAGAGTTCTCATCCAGCTCCTAAGCTGAAAAAAATGTGGGAAATTTACCAACTTATTCTCACGAATTTCCAGCAGGCCTATGTACCGGAGAGAGATATAAGTATTGACGAAAGTCTGATGGCGTACAAAGGTAGACTTAGCTGGATACAGTTCATAGCATCAAAGCGAGCTCGTTTTGGCATGAAGTCATTCATGCTGTGTGAATCCAGCTCTGGCTACATCTGGAATTCGGTCCTGTACACCGGGAAAGGGACCAAATTCAGCGATCGATTCAGATTTTTTGGAATGACAACCGCTTCGGTTCTCTCCTTGATTGAGCCATTGCTGAATCAGGGCTACTGTGTCACCACAGACAATTTTTACACGTCCCCAGAACTCTTTGAGTTCCTTATCTTGAACAAAACGGACGCCTATGGGACCGTTAGGTCTAACCGGCGTGACATGCCGCCAACCTTTGCCCAAAAAAAGCTTGGGGCAGGATAAATAGTTGCCTGGCAGAAAGGCAAAATGATGGCACTGAAATGGCAGGACAAAAAAAACGTGTGCCTTCTGAGTACCATCCACAACACTTCTACTGCAATGGTACATACCAAAGGTGGAAAAGAGGTCATGAAGCCACAGGTCGTGTTGGACTACAACAACACCATGGGAGGTGTGGACAGGGCTGACCAGGCCATGACCTTTTATCCTGCGATGAGAAAGCAACAGAAGAAATATTATAAAAAAATATTCAGGCATCTTCTGGAACAGTGCCTGTGGAATGCTTTCATTCTTCTGAAAAAAAATAGTGACAGGCCTATGATCCATGCGGACTTTGTGTGGAAGGTTGCCAAACTAATTTTTCTAAAGCACCAGACGCCAACGACTGTAAGCAGATCTGGACGTTGGGCTGCTGGCGTTGTGAACCCGGAACGCCTGACTGGTCGTCACTTTATGGACCACATTCCACCTACTGAAAGGAAGTCAGCACCCACAAGGATGTGTGTGGTTTGCTGCTCCAAGCGTGACGACACCGGAAGGAAAATCCGTAAAGAAACGCAGTTCTATTGTCCCGATTGCGATGTAGGACTTTGTGCTGTACCTTGCTTTAAAATTTTTCATACCCGAGACGTATACTGAATCAATATGACTTCTTTTTTTTTTTTTTTTTTTAAAAGAGTTTTATTATGAAAAGGTGCGATACAAGTAAAAAAGTAACAGTATACCCCGTCCGGGGTCAGTACAGAATACGTTCAACAGGAGTAAACAAAAGTAAACAAGAGGAGGCTATATGGAGGTATGTTCCATCACAGTATCCTAGACCATTTTGCTTAATACAGAGGGATTCTTGGGCTCTGCATATCAAAGGTAGGCGCCAATAAACTGCAAACGGGCCCCGAGGGGCAGCGGCCCTACGTCTACTCCCAGCCAGTCCGCACACCCCACCTGGGAACCTGCTGTGCGCGGAGTGATTGGGAGCAGAACACCCAGGGACGGGAATGAACAAAGGGTTTCGGCAACCCATCCACCTGCCCTGGTTACTGACCCCGAAAGGGGCCAAACCATCCAGGGTGAGACTAAGCTTGACCCTCTAACGGTAGTCCGGAGGGGTTTCAGGCCCCATCTAAGGAGTAGCCTCCAACATTCTATAAGGCGGACCATCTAGCTGTACCTGTCAACATGAAGAAATGGAAAAGGAAGAGAAGGAAAAAGGAAGAAAAGGAGGAGGACAGGTCAGAAGTAAACCCTGCAAAGCTAGAACCATGCTAATTATAAGAATAAGAGTAGAAAATAAAAGATGGGAGAGAAAGAATGGGATTAGGGAAGGGAAGAGGGAGTGAGCTAGAGAGAAAAAGATAAAGGGAGGGGGGGTCAGGGCTTCCTCGCGGAGGTGGGAGGGAGAGGTCCGGAAACCAGCCAGATTGGGGCTGTCTAGTGTCCACCTATGAGTAAAGCAGGGAGATGCCTAAATGTGTAGCCCAGGGTTCCCAGATGTGACGGAACTTTTCTGGAGTGTCAAGTAAGATGTTTGAAATCTTTTCCTGTGACATAATCCAGGAAATCTTGTGTTTAGCTTGGTGAAATGACACCGAGGGCGATTTCCAGGAATGGGCCAAGGTAATCTTGGCTCCCAGCAAGATGAAGTGTATGAGGTAGCGGGAAAATTTAGGATCCTTAGGGATAGTATCATTGAGGAGTGCGATAGTGGGGATCTGCCTCACCTCGTGACCGGTGACTTTGCGAATGAGGCTGAAGATTCTATTCCAGAACCCCCTGATTTTAGGACATTCCCAGAGGGTGTGGAGGAGGGACCCTGTAAGGCCACAACCTCTGAAGCATAGGGGGGAGGACTCTGGGTAGAACTTAGAGAGGCGGGTAGGGACCAGATACCATCTGGAGATAACTTTGATGTCAGCTTCCATCAGGGAGGTGTTTAAGATACCTTTAAATGAGCGGGAAAAATTTGTGTACCAAGTGTCTAGATCCCATTCAAACTGGAGGTCATGCTCCCATTTTGACATATAGCTCGCTTTGCCCCGAGGATCAGCTAACGCTGAGTAGATCAGGGAGATGCCCCCCCTGACGCCCACGGCCGAGGAGCACCATAGCTCATATTGCGTAACAGAGAGTTGGTTGTCTGAACTTTTCCAGACCCCACGCAAAAAATGTAGTAATTGATAATATCGGAAAGTTTCGGAAGTGGGCATGTCTAGTTTAGAAGAGCAGTATTTGAGCGAAATGGGGCCATCATTGTTAAAGTATTGTCCTATTCTGTAAAGGCCCTTGTCGAGCCACCATCCAAAAGCCTTGATGTTTAGACCCGGGGGAAATTGGGGATTGTGGAAAATATGAGCCAGAGGATGCCAGGAAGAGGACAGTGAGGGATGTTTATGAAGGGTGTCGCAGAGTGCCATTGAATGGGAGAGGGTGGGTGAAAGGATCGAGGGACGTTCCTTGTGTGGTCTCCAGGCTAAAAAATCTAAAGTGTGATTAGGGGTTGCTTGCCTTTCTATATCTACCCAATCTGGTTTTGGACCCTTAGTATAGATCGCTGAGAATTGACATAGTTGGGCTGCTTGGTAGTACCACCACAAATTGGGGAGACCTAGGCCTCCTTTCTTCCTTGCCCTATACAAAACTTTTTTAGAAAGACGATGACCCTTGCCCCCCCATATAAACTGTATGACTTTCGATTGGAGTCTATCCAGTGCTCGCTTCTTGACAGGGATAGGCAGGGACCGAAAAAGGTATAGCAGTCTGGGTAATAGGGTCATCTTGACTGAGTTGACTCTGCCCAGCCAGGACAGGTCATAGAGAGACCATTGTGAAAGTTCTTCTGTGATTTTTTGGAACATGGCAGAGTAATTGTTTTGGAATAGGAGCTCTACTCTGGGGGTAAGGAAGACTCCCAAATAGGGAAGGGAAGAGGTGCACCAGGCGAAGGGGAAGCTAGTTTTGAGCTTATCGACTATGTCCTGGGGAGTGGTGATGTTCAGGGCCATTGACTTTGCCATGTTAACCTGTAGGCCTGAGACTGCTCCGAAAGTATTTAGTAGTTGGAGTATGTTGGGGGTTGATTTGAGAGGAGAGGTGATAAGAAGAAGGACGTCGTCCGCAAAGAGGGCACATTTGTGTGAACGTTGACCACATTGTACCCCATGAATGCCTGGGTGCTGTCTAATTGCAAGAGCTAGGGTTTCTATCGCTATAACGAAGAGAATAGGGGAGAGTGGGCAACCCTGTCTGGTACCTTTTAAAATCGGGAATTGGTCAGAGAGATGACCTTGTAGTCTGATCTGTGCTTTCGGGGAGGAGTAAAGAGTTTCCAGGGTACGTAGGAATTCAGGGCCAAAGCCCCACTGGTGTAAGATGGAGAAAAGGTATGGCCAAGTAACCGTGTCAAAGGCCTTTTGGAGGTCTATAGAGAGAATGTATCCCTTCTGAGGGGGCCCGCCATCCCAGGAGGATTGCATGAGGGAAATTAAATCTACCGCTCTCCTGATCTGGTCCGGCCCCTGTCTCCCGGGGATGAATCCCACCTGGTCCCTATGGACATAAGAAGCAATGAAGGAGGCCATTTTATTGGCCAGGATCTTGGTCATGATTTTCAGATCATTGTTGATCAATGAAATTGGCCTGAAGTTGCCTACATCACTAGGGTCCTTTCCCTGTTTGGGGATCACAGAGATAAATGCAAGATTGGCCGCGGGTTCGAGAGGGGAGCACTCACGTAGGGAGTTAAAGAGATGGGCCAGGTGAGGAGAGAGGATCCCAGAGAAGGTTTTATAATAAAGGGCGGAGAAGCCGTCCGGCCCTGGAGCCGAGTCAGTTTTGAGGTTTTTAATGACTTCCTGGACCTCCTCAGTGCGAAATGGAGATTCCATCATGGATCTGTGGGACTCTGAAAGTTTGGGGAGAGCAACATTTGCCAAAAAGGATTCTAAGGGAGCAGGGTCAGCGGAGGAGGGAGAGGAGTATAGCTTGGAGTAGAAAGCCTGGAAGGTTTCTAGGATTTTCTGGGGGTTCTGGGTGAGAGAACCCGAAAGTGATTTAATCCTGGGTAAGGAGAAATTTTTGATCTTTGGAGAGAGTTTGGTTGCCAACCGTGAGCCTATTTTATCCCCCTGTAAGTAGGATTTGCCGCTTAACCAGCTTAAGTGCTTATCTGCATTAGAGGTCAAGGCTGTGCGGGCGGAGTCCAACTTAGCCAAACTGGAGGGAGTGGGGTTTGATTTATGGGCCTTACTGAGCAGTTTAAAATCCCTTTCCAGGTTGTCCAAATCAACCTTCCTACCTTTTTTCAGGTTGGAAGCCATTTGGATCATCCTTCCCCTCAGATCGGCTTTATGGGCTCCCCAAAGAGAACTAGGGGAAATGTCCCTGTTATCATTTAGGAGGAAGAATTCTTGTATGTCCCTTTCCAGCATGGTGCAGTGGACCGGGTTGGCTAGGAGGGATTTACTCAGACGCCATTGAGGAGGGCCTGAAGGTGAAAGGGAGCCAGAGAGTGTAAGGGTAACTAGGGAGTGGTCAGACCATGGTACGTCCTGTATCTTGGCGTGAATAGCTGTGTGTATGTCCGAGTTGGGTATGAATATATGGTCAATCCTGGCATATGTCTTGTGGGGGGGCAGAATAATGGGTAAAGTCGTGGGGTTTAACTCTCTCCAAGAATCGATTAGGCCTAAGTCATGAAGGAGTCAGGCAATTCTGAGGCTTTGTTTGGAGGGTCTCTTAAGGCGGGGTCTATCCAGGTGGGTTTTGTCAAGTGAATGGTCAAATGTGATGTTGGAATCACCCCCATGAGGATTCTGCCTTCTAGGTGAGGAGAGAGGATGGAGAACATGGATGCAAAAAATTTAGCCTGGCCCTTGTTAGGGGCATAGTATGAAACAAAGGAGTGCATTACTCCTTCTATAAGCCCTTTGACTAGTAGGTACCTACCGTCTGTGTCACGAATTGTGTGAGCATGGGTAAATGGAATCCGCTTAGCGAGGAGGATGGCTACACCTCTTTGCTTGGTGTCTGCATTCGCAAGGTAGAAGGTGGGGAAACTGCGGTGGAGAAAGGAGGGGGTATAGCTAGCGGGGAAGTGAGTCTCCTGTAGAAGGACAACATCAAGGCTTCTGGTATGGTAGCTCTGAAATGCCTTCCGGCGTTTGGAGGGAGAATTAAGTCCCTGTGTTTTGTGGGAGGCTACCTTCAAAGGCAGCTTGTGAGTGTTACTCTCAGCCATGGGCGCCCAAGGGGGTGTGCGAGAATGTAAAAGGGGAGCTTACCTGGCAGGAAGGGAATGACCGGACCTCCAACGTGAAGCAGATCATCGACATACGCCTAAGAACAAGACATGGGGGAAGCCTCCACGAGGAATCCTTAAGGAAAGGGGAGGGGAACCCTGTGGAGAGGGGACAAGGTGAAAGTGAGAAGAAAGAAGAGGTAGAGGAGAGAAGAACAGAGATATCATTACAACGGCTGAATAAATTGCAATAAGAAGGTAAATCAAACATATGTTACAATTCAGTGAAAAAACAACAGACCCGGCAAGCCGGGTAAATGTCCAAGGACTCCTGTAAGAGGGGTCCTGGAAAGAGGGCAACCCCACTCGGGGTTGTCTACCTGCCGTAACCAGAGGAAAAAAAATTCCCTCTGCGAAACAACAGAAAGAGTGGCATGGAGAGCCACTCCGGCCTCTAGAGCCCCCAAGGGGGGAAAAAACATGTCTAGAGAGGCCAATGTGCAAAAAGTTTTGAAAAACATTCAAACATATATAACAAATATAACAGGCCAAAAAGTTGTGTAAACCCAAATATAATTAGTGTAAGGAGTGAAACCTGCAGGGGGGGAAGTGGGGGGGGGAGGCAGGGGAGAGGGGAGTGGGGGGGAGAGGGGAAGGGGGGGGAGGAGGGGTAGGATAGGTATGAACTAATAGGCTTAACCATAAGTGGGGACTAATACAGGCACATCATAGTTGCAACAAGTCAGGAGTACCGAGAAAACTTCTTCCTCGTCAAAATGGGAGTATCGATAGGTGATGGGTGTCCCTGCAAGCCACACATGGGCAAGCGGGGACCCCCCCAACCTGATTCAGATTCTGGTCCAACTATTGTAAGTCAGGGCCATGTGGGACTGCTAACCCCCAAACTTAAATAGGGGGGTAATTGACTCTCTGAGTCATCAAGAGCAGTCAAAAACAAGACATCCCCCGGCCGGGAGAGAATGAAAAGAAAAGGCAGAAAAGAAGAAGATCCTCATCTCAGGGGTCGGGATTCCTTCTATCTCTTCGATTGTTGTTTATTCCATAACGGTGTCAGAGGGCTGCCCGGGGGTGGGCGCTTTGAGGAGCTTGATTTGGCTGTCGTATTCAGTGTAGCAAGTTCTTGGGAGATAAGTCCAAGTTGAAGCAGGAGACGTTCGCCATCCTGAAATGTGGAGAAGCCGCAGGCTTTGTCCCTGAAATGAAACTGTAGACGAAATGGAAAAGCCCAGCGGTATTTGATGGAGTTCTGGTTAAGGACCTCCAGAAGGGGTTTGAGGGATCTCCGTTTCTGGACCGTGGTAGGCGAAATGTCAGCAAAAATTTGGATTTTCTGTCCCTGGAAGGAGAGATTGTCCAAGTTGCGGGTCAATCTCATAACGTCTTCCTTCACACCATAATAATGGGGCTTGACAATGATGTCCCTTGGTAGGCCGTCTGGGCGGGGGGGCTGGAGGGCTCTGTGGGCCCTGTCAAGTTCCAATCTGTGTTCCTGAATGTCTGGGATAAGTTCTTTAATGAATAGCTTAACTGTGCTGGGGACATCAGCAACAGATTCAGGGATCCCACGTATGCGGAAGTTGTATCTCCTACTTCTGTTCTCCAAATCATCAATCTTAGAGAGAGCAGTCTCAAGTTGATCTTGTAAGGTTTGTATGCATGTGGTGTTTTGGTTAGTGCGGGCAGCAGTGTTATCTACCGCCTGCTCAATAGCATCCATGCGGGCTCCCAGGCTCTGTAGATCAGCTTTAATGGTGGCAGTGATCTGTGAGGCATTGTGAGCTAGTCCTGAGGCTAGCATTTCAGAGAAGTTCAGCAGCATGAGTTGCATGTCAGCAGAATGTATTGGCTGCAAGGGGGAGGAGAGGTTGGGGCCTGCCAGGCCAAACGGGATCGCAGCATGGGAGTGTGGGGGAGATTTCCAAATGTTCTGTCCAGCAGCGACTCAGTGGATGCTGGGGAGATTGCTGGGGGATTGCAGGTACTCACAGGAGTTGCCAGCAGGCCATTCTGGAGCTGGTAAGGGGATGGATGATCCGCGATGGAGTCCGAGTCCTCCATGCCTCCTCGTGCTGCGGCCGCCATCTTAGGTGAAGGAAGCACTGCCTGTGCAAAGTCCAGCTGGCGGCTTACTTCGCTTTTTTGTGAGCCGCCTGGCCTATGTATCTGTGCCTGGGTCTCCCGCTAGTTGATGGGGTCAAAGCTGGCTGGTTCCTGCTCGATCTGAGGGCTCAGGGGGCAGTGAGAGGCCGGAGTGGTGCGGAGCTCCCGTTCAGAGCATCTTCCCGGAAGTCCCGCGCATGCGCACCTCCTCAATATGACTTCTAATATTGCACCCTTGTTTGAGCCAAAAAAAAATCTGTGTTTTTGTTTATATTATTTACTAAAATTTATTGAATAAAAAGTATTATTATTATTAAATTATTATTTGTTATTATTTATTATATTATAATTTATGATTTTGTGTTTCAAACTTTATCATACCCGAGATGTCTACTAGACTCTGGTTTGGACAGATTTAGGTGAGTTATTACTAAGAATTACAGGCCTACAATGTAAAACGCCAAATTTCCATGCAAAATAATGGTACCGCTTTCAGCACCTAAAATCTTCCAGAATCATACCGCCAGGGAGGTTAATCGACTAATTTTTTTGATCGATCAAAATTATTTTGATCGGTACTCACCTCTCCGCCGACTTCCGGGTCTTCAGGGAGTTCTGTCGGAGATCCGGTGACGTCACGGACACCGGCGGGGCTTGCCGTGTCCATCTGAAGGGCTCCTTTGCTGTGCCTTCATATCTGCATGCCGGCGGGACCTTACTATCTGCCACACGAAAGGGCTGTTACACTTCCCTCTATCAACCTGGCATTCTACAGCCATCCACTGGGAGTTGTGATAGTTCCCTTCACGGGACATCTACATGCCGACGGACTGGTGTTAACCCCTCCTCATCTGGATTCAGCAGTGGTATCGTTGTACACATTTTTATACCAGTATCATACTTAGCTACATGTTTTTATGACTGCTTTTGCTACCGTTTGGTATTATTCGCACCATTTTTACAGTTTATGTAGCTACATTGATTTTATCTCCAGTGCAATATTTATTTTGTTACCTACTTGAAGACTATAAAAGTTTTAATGCTATTCCCATCGAGCGCTGCCTTTGTGTGTTTTGTGTATCCTGCTATCCATTTTTCCAGTGGTTGGTAGCTGCACAGTTAATCGGCCTGCAAGGACATCAGCTAAAAGTAGTTGGATCTGTATGTGCGTTTATAATTAATCAAAATTAGTCGATTAATCGATAAAAAAAAAATCGATTAATCGAACACAAAAAATTTAATCAGTAACAGCCCTAGTAAAAACCAGTCTCCACTGTGGTGTTTTATTGCTACCCCCAACTGTTAGTGGGAATGACCCGTATAACAGGCAAATATTTAAGGACTGGTTCACACCATGAATCACACAGGAACTCGCTGTGCATTCCTGTGCAATTCACATATGATCTGGATGCAGTGCGATGTCAGTCCATTCAAATGAAATCATGCAGACCATACCAAAAGCAGTGCATATTTTCTGAAAATTGTCATTAAGAGTTACTTTCCTATTTGACCATGTTGGGTACTTTACCTTTAGAATCACCACCGGACATAAAATTATATACAGTAGATAATAAGCTCTTTTCCCTTGGAGTCTTCTGACAAAAAGTTTCATAAATAGTAGGGGGAGAGGTCAAAGCCAACAAATAATGTGTGGAGTAAAAATATCTAATATGCAGATAAAGGAAATATTTTAGTTTATTTAATTTGTTGAAGATCGGAGAAAGCAATAATGGTTGACTTGACTTGAAAGTGTGACAGAGTTGTCAAAGCAGACCAGACAAAGTCTCAAGATTGAAATAACGCAACCTTATATTGAGGATCTCCCAAGAAAGATGTTAGATATAGGAGATATAGGGGATGCCAAATTATATTTTTTTATAATGACCACAGTTTAAGGCAGTAGGGCAGCACAGTGGTGTAGTGGTTAACACTTTCACCAAGCAGAAAAAAGGCTTGCCGGTTCGAATCCCGACCACGACACCATCTGCCTTGAGTTTACATGGTCTCCCTGTGTCTGTGTGGGTTTCCTCCCACACTCCAAAAGACATGCTGGTAGGTTACAAAAAATTATTAAAAAGATATAAATTTATTAAACATAAATTAGGGTATAAACTATTTTGTTAAAAAAGCCCACATTAGAGTCGATACAACAATACCGTCATAATATAAAGAAACCATATCTCTCAATGGAATAAATATAGGAATTACAACATTGTTCCATACAGTACATATTCCAACAGATAGATGAGGTAAGGTAAAGGCGGTAGAAGTTGTTGAAGAAGATGTTAAATTCGCTCTCGCTCGACAAGTTGGCCCAGTATATATGTGTGTATAACTGTGTGTCCAAAGAGTGTTGAGATCCTACGGGGTAAATGACAGCACCAGCCAGGCAGACACTGGCTGCAAAAAGTGCCTAGAGGCGATTCAGTTCACATGTGTAGCGCTATACAAGTCTCTCATTCATTCATTCAAGAGATTGGGTAACTAAAGTGGTAAGAGGGGTTATATCTTATGCCATTACTGAATGAGATCAAGTTGAACTTGGGAGATAATAAGATCAGATAGAACTTTTGAATTGGGAACATTCCATTGGGCTATTTGGGAGAAAACGAGAGGTAAGATAATAAATCCAAAAATGGAGAAGCCTACCTTTAGTGTGAGCATGGTATAGGGTTGGTCTAGCAAAACAAGGTTTAGTATTTAACCAGTGGCGGCTGGTGCTCAACATTTTTGAGGGGACGCAAACAAACTGAAAAAAACCCCCATCAATTGCAGCCACTGTGCCCATTAATTGCCACCACTGTGCCATCAAACGCAGCTACTGTGCACATCAAATGCTGCCACTGTGCCCATCAAGCGCAGCCACTGTGCCCATCAAACACAGCCACTGTGCCATCAATTGCCACCACTGTGCCATCAAATGCAGCCACTGTGCCCACCAAACGCAGCCACTGTACACATAAATTGCCTTTCTTGGCTGTTTTCCTATTTGGCTGTGTGACAGGAAGTGAAGCCAATTTTAAGAAAGGGACACAAAGCCCAACCTAAAAAAGACAAGCAGGGGTTCGAACACTCACTTGGTTTCCCTTAAAATGCCCACAATTAGAATAGGATTGCCTTGAGCTACATTTTAGCACAGTGCTCTAAATCAGTGCTTCTCAATTACTAGAAACATCCAGGTGCTGTTCACACACAAAAAGCACCAAAAAAAAGCCAAGTCCCTGAGCAAGCTCAGACCAACCCAAATACATTTCACACACCAAAAGGCACAGGAAAAAAGCAAAGTCCCTGAGCATGCCCAGACCAAACCAATTGCATCTAGCACAAAAGAAGCCACCCCCGTCCAAAAGCACATCATCATGCTACTAACTTAGAGATGGGACAAACACCCCCCGATCCAGGGGGGCAAACAAAGAGCCCAACATGGGCAAAAGTTAGACAACAAATATATTGCAGTCTATGAGAAATTACTTGTTAATTTTGCGAGTCACCACTTGGCTGGCTTATCTTCTAGTTATTGGCCTTAAAATGGGTATGGGGGCCCAAGTCCCACCCTAAGGGACATATATCAATGTCACCAATTTGGACAACACCAAAAACAAAACATGGAGAAGTGCCTTTAAATATGCCAAATTGCTTAAGGGCCATTTCACACCACATGCAGTCCATTGCGTTTTTTTATGCATCAAAATCGCATGGAAAGTTGGTTATATGGTTTAGAATGGCATAGTTCACACCAGTGCTTGCAGTTCCAGTGCGTTTCAGTTCCAGAAAAAAAGAACATGCTGCATTTTCCCTGCACTGGACTGTACTGTAACGATGTAAAACGTAACAAAAACGCACTGGAACGCACCGAAATGCACCAAAAACTGGAACACACTTGTCCTTATCTAAGGTTAATAAAAAAGAGGGGAGAAAAAAAGCACTGGACTGCATCAAAACGTACACAAAACACACTGGAACGCATCTAAAACACGTCAAAAACATGCAAAAAAGCACCTGGAACGCATCCGGATTGCGTTTCTATGGTGTGAACTGGCCCCAAGGGGCCAGTGCGTATTTTATGCATCAAAAAATGCATGGAAAGTTGGTTATATGGTTCTAAGTGGCAGTGTTTGTTCCAGTGCATTCCAGTTCCAGAAAATAAATTACAACATGCTGCATTTTACATGCACTGGACTGTACTGTAACGCTGTAAAACGCATCAAAAATGCATCATAAACTCACATGCAGAAAAGCATCTGGAACGCATCTGGACTGCGTTTCTATGGAGTGAACTAGCCCTGAGCCCTGGTTCACACTGGTGCAATTTGACATGTGTTTTGACATGTCAAATCGCATGTCAAATAGGTAGAATTTTCCGGCAATTCCCTTTCAATGGCACCGTCCTAATCATTGTGACACCACATCTGCGGCACTGCACCGATTTCCCGCAGTGTGAACCTGGGCTCATGCTAGTAACTTGGGGGGGGGGGGTTACTCTGCCTGTAAAATGATGCTTCAAAGATGTACAGCTTTATAGAAAACTGACAAATCTACATTGCAGCTGCAAGGTTTAAACACAAAACAAAAAATTCCCAGGCCCCCCCCCCAATACATACAAGGCCATTTGTGTCTGGAAAGGCTTAAAATGAAAACCCCCACGTGAAAAATACCTCCCCAAAATCTTCAACAATTGTGCCCCTCCCACGCACTAACAAACCCCTAGCCAAACACAATAGGCCAGCCCATGAAAGGGGGGTGTATGCTTGGGAGCAGAAGGGGCTCGGGCACCCCAAAAGTCAACCAACTTGTTCCCTTATTCAGGGGGACAAGAGCCTCTTCCACACAAGCCTAGGCTGGGGTTGTGAGGGGCTGCTGACAGGGGGTCTTTACTAAACGTGGAAAGCCCCTTTAAAGTAGTGGGTACAAGGTGCTTTGTGATTGGTATTGGGCTGAGCCCATCATGCCCAAAGGCAGCCAGCTATGTTGAGTCCATGTGGCTTTGAATGGTTCGGGAGGGAGTTGGGCGATCGCTCTTTATGCACCTTTCCTAGCTGGCCCTGTTTTTTACTCTGAAATAGTATGTGGTTTGGATTGGTGAAGGCAGCTCACAGCTTACAGAGTGTGGAGTTCCCCTTTAAAATCTAAAACTAGCCCCAAAGAATTATATGCATTAGAAGCGGGAGACACGAGCATTGTAGTGTGGAGTTCCCCTTTAAAAGCAAAAACTAGCCCCAAAGAATTATATGCATTTGAAGGAGGAGACACAAACATTGGAGTGTGGAGTTCCCCTTTAAAAGCACAAGCTAGCCCCAAAGAAAACATATGCATTAGAAGGGGGAGACACGAGCATTGGAGTGTGGAGTTCCCCTTTAAAAGCAAAAACTAGTCCAAAGAAAACATATGCATTAGAGGGGGAAGGTTAAATGCCCTTTTGGGAGGAGCTAGAGTAGCCAGAGTATTTTTACATAATTTTAACAAGGTACATGTAACATGTTAACAACGTAACACGCTAACATGACCTGACCTGTGTGCAAATATCCTTAAAAAAATACATAAAAGTGAACCAGCGTTAAAAAAAAAAAAGTTAAATTTGGAGCTGCGCCTGTTCAACCCATGCAAATGCATTTACGTTACTTGACATTTACTAAAATTTTGCCGGCGCGTTGAACTAACGCACTTGAACGTGCACAAATGCCGCTTGCGCATGCGCAGTGCATAAAAAGACCTCGCATAGTTCTAAACGTAATTGCAGGCGCAGCAGGCTTGTTCTGAAAAAGTTACTTTCTCATTCTATTTTGGGCATATTTGTTACTTGGGAGTTGGTACTATATTTCCTCACATCACCCCACATCACCCCATAATATTGGCACTTCCAACTTCTTTTAATTTTGATTTGAAGATGCCGTGCGCCAGGTCCATAGTGGCGCACTGAGCGCCTCCTCCCATGCACGAGAAAACTTTAGTGGGGAATAGCGCTGCGTTACCGGCGCAAATGTTTCGTAAATACCAAAACGCCCTTTGCCCCTCGGCGTGCGCCGCAACTCAAGGTGCAAATGGTTTCGTAAATCAGCCCCATAGTGTTTTGCTTTTAGGCCAAAAAGTTACATTTTAGTCTCATCTGATCAGAACACCTTCTTCCACATGTTTGCTGTGTCCCCCATATGGCTTTTAGCAAACTGCAAACAGGACTTCTTATGGATTTCTTTCAACAATGGTTTTTTTCTTGCCACTCTTCCAGATAGGCCAGATTTGTGGAGTGCACCACTAATAGTTGTCCTGTGGACAGATTCTCCCACCTGAGCTGTGGATCTCTGCAGCTCCTCCAGAGTTACCATGGGCCTCTTGGATGTTTCTCTGATTAATGCTCTTCTTGCCTCTCGGTTTAGGCGGACGGCCATGTCTTGGTAGGTTTGCAGGTTTGCCATACTTTTTCCATTTCCTGATAATTGATTAAAGCGGAGCTCCACCCTAAAGTGGAACTTCCGCTGATCGTAACCCTCCCCCCTCCGGTGTCACAATTGACACCTTTCAGGGGGAGGGGGGTGCTGATACCTGTCTAAGACAGGTATTTTCACCCACTTCCGGGAGTCCTCTCTGCGGGAAATCTGTGGGAAGTACGTCATTTCCCGCAGATTCCCCGTTGTGTTCTGGGAGACACTCGGCTCCCAGAACACATGGGGACCATTCAGAACGGCGCAGCGCGACTCGCGCATGCGCCGTAGGGAACCGGCAGTGAAGCCGCAAAGCTTCACTTCCTGGTTCCCTCACCGAGGATGGCGGTGGGAGCAGCAGAGTGACGAGCGATTGCTCGTCATCTGCTGCGGACGTGGCTGGACTCCAGGACAGGTAAGTGTCCATATATTAAAAGTCAGCAGCTGCAGTATTTGCAGCTGCTGGCTTTTAATATTTTTTTTTTCCACGGCACCTCCGCTTTAAACAGAGCTCCGTGAGATGTTTAAAGCTTGGGATATTTTTTAATAACCTAACCCTGCTTTAAACTTCTCCACAACTTTATCCCTGACCTGTCTGGTGTGTTCATTGGCCTTCATGATGCTGTTTATTCACTAAGGTTCTCTAACAATCCTCTGAGGGCTACACAGAACAGCTGTATTTATACTGAGATTAAATTTCACACAGGTGGACTCCATTTACTAATTAGGTGATTTTTGAAGGAAATTGGTTCCTCTAGATCAGCCTTTCTCAACCTTTTCAACACAGAAGAACCCTTGAAATAGTTCTCCGGTCTCGGGGAACCCCTGCTAAAAATTAGAAATCTACAATTCATGATACCTTTGTGTGATGGTCAGTGGGAAGGATGGGCCTCAGGCCTCGTACACACGACCGAGTTTCTCGGCAAGAACCAGCAAGAAACTTGCTGGCAGAGATGTCTTGCCGAGAAACTCGTTCGTGTGTATGGTTTCTCGTCAAGAAAACCGACAAGTAATCTCGACGAGAAAATAGAGAACCTGCTCTCTATTTTCTCGTCGAGATTCTCGTCGGCATGTTTCTCGACGAGAAAAGTGAGTGTGTGTACACTTACCTGTCCTCCCGGAAGCCCGCGCATGTTAGAAATGAATTTGACGCATGCGCGGTAGCTTCCTAGGCATAGGTAGGGTATACCAAGATGGCGGCGACGGCATCGAATGTGACGAGCGCATGCTCGTCGTAGTCAATGACGTCACCAAGTTCGCTCGATTCAAAGAACCGCGGGTTCTTTGAATCGAGCGTGTGTACACTCGGCCGGGACAAGTTTCTTGTCCAAGAATCTCGTCGAAAAAAACGACATGTTTTTTTCGACGAGAATCTCGGCCGTGTGTACGAGGCTTTACACTTGTGGTCATTGGGAAGAATTACCTCCTTACAGATGGCTAAAAAGATCACTGGTGTCAGTAGGAAATTATCTGAGAGGCAGAAATTGCCCAATGCTGAAGGAACCCCTAGCAACCTCTGGAGGAACCCTAGTTGAGAATCACTGATCTAGATTTTAGTTAGGGGTATCAGAGTAAAGGGGGCTGAATACAAATGAACGTCACACTTTTCACATATTTATTTGTATCAAATGTTGAAAACCATTTGTCATTTTCCTTCCACTTCACAATTATGTGCCACTTTGTGTTGGTCTATCCCATAAAATCCCAATAAAATACATTTATGTTTTTGGTTGAAACATGACAAAATGTGGACAATTTCAAGGGGAAGCATGAATACTTATTCAATGCACTGTGTGTGTGTATATATATATATATATATATATATATATATATATATATAATTTATTTTTTCATTTTTTTCAGCATAGGTCTTTTTTCTTTTTTTTTTTAGGGTGCAACACAAGGAAAAGCAAAAAAAATCACTAAACAACATAAATCCAAATGAATACATGGGGAACAATTCCTTTAAGAAAAAATAATTATAACCACGTGTAATAAATCAATAAAATAAATATATTAATGAAAGTCCAAGTGTAATAAATTAATATAATAAATAAATGACTGTAAGTCCAATGCCACAGTTAAATCCAGATGTGTCAGTGTGTTTCTTCCACCAAAAAGAAGATGATAACACCACTGTGCACTCTTTTTAACTTTGACCAACTTTTAAGCTGCATAAATGAAAGCAGCTTCGTAATGCCAACTCCAGTGGAACTTCCCCAGTCACAGGAGCAAAACAATTCTCATGCATAAGAGACAATTAGCACTTGAATGGGGTTAGGTGAGGGGCTTTATTCATTTCATTTATTTAGTTATTATATTGATTTATTACACTTGGATTTTTATTCATTCATTCATTTATTATATTGATTGATTATTGGTTATAATTTTTTGTTCTTAAAGGGATAGTTCCCCATATATTCACTTGGATTTATGGTGGGAGGTTTTCTTGTGATTTTTGTCATTTGTTCTGGTGTTGCACCCTAATGCCCTGTACACACGATCGGATTTCTGATGGAATAAAATCCGATGGAATTTTCTGTCGGAATTCCGATGAAGCTGACTTCCATCAGTCTTGCATATACACCCTCAGACAAAATTCTGACCGTCCAAAACGCAGTGACGTAAAACACTCCGACGAGCCGAGAAAAATGAAGTTCAATGCTTCTGAGAATGCGTTGACTTAACTCCACACAGACGATCGGAATTTTCTATCGTTTTTTTTTCCATCGGAAAAATTTAAAACATGTTCTATTTTTTTACATCGATGGGAAAAAGTCCGATGGGGCCTACACACGATCGTTTTTTTCCGATGAAAAAAGTCCATCTGACTTTTTTCATCGGAAAAAAAGATTGTGTGTACAGGGCATAAATAAGTACATGTATATTGACCTTTGTTGCTAACTGCCAATATTATTGACTCTAGCGCTGACTTTTACTCTGCATAGATCCATGTTCATCTCAAGCTTGCATTCTGATGTTTTTTGTTGTTTTTTTTTTTGCATCTAAATCACTTTGAACATCCCTAATAATGATATAGCATGGGAAGGGTGACCAGATGGCATCCATATGTCCAAACTTTTTTGTTAGGTAAAACAAAGCCTACTCTCTATGTTGTTACCAGCCATTGGAGTGAAGGTGCCCTTTAAAAGCTTTAACCATGAAAAAAATACAAATAAAATAATAATTCACAGTAAGCAAAAAGCCTGCAGGACATAATTATTAACAAAGGCGCCTTAGAAGTAACAATGGTGAATATGGCAATTAAAGTATAAGTAGGACATACAATTTTCAAGTCATCCTTTCTTTCCGAATCCTGCCATTCCCATTCTTGACTGGTGGTATTTTCAATACATATCAAATGCAAACATCATTTATTAAGAATTTGACCTTCTTTTGCCTGAAGTCATCCTTTGATAAATTCATCATTTATTCCATCAAGCTCAGAATGGCTTTATAAAGGAAATAAGGAGGAATGAATAGTTCGGGGAAGATGCACAAATCCGCTCTGATTCTGAAAACAGAATTTCACAGTTGCCCAGAATCAATCAGTTGCTTCTCATTCTTCAAGCTGAGCTGTGTATTAGCTTCTTCTAAGTGTGAAGAATTGATTTTTAAGGTTCCCCCGCCAGACAATTGGAATTTGAGAAATGAGAATGCTTGCATGATGTAATATATGCATATAACGAGAACATTATTTCAAGCTGAGAACAAAGGTGTAAATATAAATAAATACATAGAAAGACAAAACAAAAAAACAAATCGAACATCTATATTACTATTCATTTGTTTGTTTTTTATTATTATTTGTATCATTAACACGCTGTTTATTTATTCAGTTACAGTATGATTTTTTTTTAACCATTCTATTGATTTATCTATCTATCTATCTATCTATCTATCTATCTATCTATCTATCTATCTATCTATCTATCTATCTATCTATCTATCTATCTATCTTATCAATGTATCTATTATATAGCCCTTGAAATACAAATATAGAAAATGAGAATGCTTCTGTGATGTTTTTTATACATTTAAAAAACGAAAATTATTTAAAGCTGGAAGCAAATATACCATTACATAAATAAACTAAATAATAAAATAATATTAAATAAATTAAATAAAGTTCAAAACATGTACATTCTATAATAATGTTTAATAATTATGTTTTTGTTATTTTGTTTGAAATTAATTTTCTTTTTCTCTCTCATAGGTCATAGGTGTGCAACCCAAAGCTCAAACACATATGCATGTATATACAGTATACTGACAATGTCAGTAGAGCAATGGATGGTGTCAGTAGGGCCGTAGATGGTGTCATTCGTGTTTATTTTTGTTATTATTTTTTTTACAATTGAATTTTTTTTTATTATTATTTTTTTACAATTTGGGAAGCCCCATTATAGGGCTTTTTGTGAAATATCAGGGGTCTAAACAGGGGGAATCTGCGCCACACGGTGTGATTAAGGTGTGCCCAGGAACACATGGCACACCCTGTGTGCATGCCTATGCTCTAAGTCTAGATAGTTCTATCTATCTATCTATTTATCTTTCTAATCAATGTATCTATTATATAGCCCTTGACATACAAATATGGAAAATGAGAATGCTTCTGTGATGTTATTTATACATATAAAAAAAGAAAATGATTTAAAGCTCGTAGCAAATATACCATTAAATAAATAAAAAAACAAATAAAATAAAATAAATAAAATAAAGTTTATAAAAAAGTACAGTACATTCTATAATAATGTTTAATAATTATGTTTTTGTTATTTTGTTTAAAATTCGTTTTCTTTTTCTCTCTTAGTCATAGGTGTGCAACCCAAAGCTCAAACACATACAGTATGCATGTATATTCAGTATGCTGACAATGTCAGTAGAGAAATGGATGGTGTCAGTAGGGCCGTGGATGGTGTAATTTGTTTATTTTTTTTTTTTTTTTTTTTTTTTTTTAATTTTATTTTTTATTATTTTTTTTTTTTTTTTACAATTTGGGAAGCCCCATTATAGGGCTTTGGTGAAATATCAGAGGTCTAAACAGGGGGAATCTGCGCCACACGATGTGATTAGGGTGTGCCCTGGAACACATCTATTTATCTATCTATCTACAGTCATAGCCAAAATTGTTGGCACCCCAGAAATTTTTCCAGAAAATCAAGTATTTCTCACAGAAAAGTATTGCAGTAACACATGTTTTGCTATACACATGTTTATTCCCTTTGTGTGTATTGGAACAAAACAAAAAAAGGGAGGAAATAATCAAATTGGACATAATGTCACACAAAACTCCAAAAATGGGCTGGTCAAAATTCTTGGCACCCTTAACTTAATACTTGGTTGCTCACCCTTTGGAAAAAATAACTGAAATCAGTCGTTTCCTATAACCATCAATAAGCTTCTTGCACCTCTCACCCGGAATTTTAGACCACTCTTCCTTTGCAAACTGCTCCAGGTCTCTCTTATTGGAAGGGCGCCTTTTCCCAACAGCAATTTTAAGATCTCTCCGCAGGTGTTCAATGGGATTTAGATCTGGACTCATTGCTGGCCACTTTAGAACTCTCCAGCGCTTTGTTGCCATCCATTTCTGGGTGCTTTTTGACGTATGTTTGGGGTCATTGTCCTGCTAGAAGACCCAAGATCTCGGACGCAAACCCAGCTTTCTGACACTGGGCTCTACAGTTCGACCCAAAATCCTTTATTAATCCTCAGATTTCATGATGCCTTGCACACATTCAGGGCACCCAGTGCCAGAGGCAGCAAAACAACCCCAAAACATCATTGAACCTCCACCATATTTCACTGTAGGTACTGTGTTCTTTTCTTTGTAGGCCTCATTCTGTTTTTGGTAAACAGTAGAATGATGTGCTTTACCAAAAAGCTCCATCTTGGTCTCATCTGTCCACAAGACATTTTCCCAGAAGAATTTTGGCTTACTCAAGTAAATTTTGGCAAACTTGCTTTTTTATGTCTCTGTGTCAGTAGTGGGGTCCTCCTGGGTCTCCTGCCATAGCGTTTCATTTCATTTAAATGTCGACGGATAGTTGGCGCTGACACTGATGTCCCATGAGCCTGCAGGACAGCTTAAATTTCTTTGGAACTTGTTTGGGGGCTGCTTATCCACCATCCGGACTATCCTGCGTTGCAACCTTTCATCAATTTTTGTATTCCGCCCACGCCCAGAGAGATTAGCTACAGTGCCATGGGTTGCAAACTTCTTGATAATGTTGCTCACTGTGGACAAATGCAAATCTAGATCTGTGGAGATGGACTTGTAACCTTGAGATTGTTGATATTTTTCCACAATTTTGGTTCTCAAGTCCTCAAACAGTTCTCTTCTCCTCTTTCTGTTGTCCATGCTTAGTGTGGCACACACAGACACACAATGCAAAGACTAAAGCCCTGTACACACGATCGGATTTCCTATGGATTCTAATCCGATGGATTTTTCCATCGGAAATCTGATGAAGCTGACTTCCATCAGTCTTGCCTACACACCATCTGTCAAAAATCCGACCGTCCCAAACGCTGTGACGTAAAACACTCCGACAAGGCGAGAAAAATTAAGTTCAATGCTTCTGAGCATGCGTCGACTTGATTCTGAGCATGCGTACGTTTTTTTGTCCGATGGAGTTCCACACAGACGATCGGAATTTGCTATCGTTTTTTTTTCCCATCGGATAAATTTAATAATGGGGCCCATACACGATCGGTTTTCAGAATTTTGCACTGCGCAGCTTTAACTGTAAATTGTGAGGACATGAAATGTTGTACCCAAATGAAATTTGCATCCTTTTCTTCCTACAAATAGAGCTTTATTTTAATGGTATTTGATTGCCTCTGCGATTTTTATTTTTTGCGATATAAATGGAAAAAGACTGAAAATTTTGAAAAAAAATGATATTTTCTACTTTTTGTTATAAGGAAAATCGAATAAACTCAATTTTAGTCGTACATTTAGGCCAAAATTTATTCAGCCACATGTCTTTAGTAAAAAAAAATGTCAATAAGCGTATATTTATTTGTTTGCGCAAAAGTTATAGCGTCTACAAACTAGGGTACATTTTCTGGAATTTACACAGCTTTTAATTTATGACTGCCTATCTCATTTCTTGAGGTGCTAAAATGGCAGGGCAGTACAAAACCCCCCCAAATGACCGCATTTTGGAAAGTAGACACCCCAAGGAAATTGCTGAGAGGCATGTTGAGCCCATTGAATATTTTTTTTTTTGTCTCAAGTGATTGAATAATGACAAAAAAAAATTACAAAAAGTTGTCAATAAATGATATATTGCTCACACATGCCATGGTTATATGTGGAATTGCACCCCAAAATAAATTTTGCTGCTTCTCCTGAGTACGGGGATACCACATGTGTGGGACTTTTTGAGAGCCTAGCCGCGTACGGGCCCCCGAAAACCAAGCACCGCCTTCAGGATTTCTAAGGGCGCAAATTTTTTATTTCACTCCTCACTACCTATCACAGTTTCGAAGGCCATAAAATGCCAAAATAGCACAAAACCCCCCTAAATGACCCCATTTTAGAAAGTAAACACCCCAAGGAAATTGCTGAGAGGCATGTTAAGCCCATTGAATAATTTTTTTCTTGTCCCAAGTGATTGAATAATGACAAAAAAAAAAAATTACAAAAAGTTGTCACTAAATGATATATTGCTCACACATGCCATGGTTATATGTGGAATTGCACTCCAAAATACATTTTGCTGCTTCTCCTGAGTACGGGGATACCACATGTGTGGGACTTTTTAGGAGCCTAGCCGCGTACGGGGCCCCGAAACCAAGCACCGCCTTCAGGATTTCTAAGGGCACAAATTTTTGATTTCACTCCTCACTACCTATCACAGTTTCGAAGGCCATAAAATGCCAAAATAGCACAAAACCCCCCCCCAAATGACCCCATTTTGGAAAGTAGACACCCCAAGCTATTTGCTGAGAGGCATGTTGAGTATTTTACAGCTCTCATTTGTTTTTGAAAATGAAGAAAGAAAATAATTTTCTTTTTTTTTTTTTTTTTTTCGATTTTCAAAACTTTGTGACAAAAAGCGAGATCTGCAACATACTCACCATATCTCTCAGCAAATAGCTTGGGGTGTCTACTTTCCAAAATGGGGTAATTTGGGGGGGTTTGTGCCATCTGGGCATTCCATGGCCTCCGAAACTGTGATAGGCAGTGAGAAGTGAAATCAAAAATTTACACCCTTAGAAAGCCTGAAGGCGGTGCTTGGTTTTTGGGGTCCCGTAGGCGACTAGGCTCCCAAAAAGTCTCACACATGTGGTATCCACGTACTCAGGAGAAGCAACAGAATGTATTTTGGGGTGTAATTCCACATATGCCCATGGCATGTTTGAGCAATATATCATTTAGTAACAACTTTGTGCAAAAAAAAAAAAATTGTCTTTTTTCCGCAACTTGTGTCAACATATAAAATATTCCATGGACTCGACATGCCTCTCAGTATATAGCTTGGGGTGTCTACTTTCCAAAATGGGGTCATTTGGGGGGGTTTTGAACTGTTCTGGCATTTTATACACAACATTAGGAAGCTTACATCCACTCTTCTAACCACTTGAAGACAAAGCCCTTTCTGACACTTTTTGTTTACATGAAAACATTTATTTTTTTTTGCAAGAAAATTATGTTGAACCCCCAAACATTATATATTTTTTTAAAGCAAAGGCCCTACAGATTAAAATGGTGGGTGTTGCATTTTTTTTTTCCACACAGTATTTGCGCAACGATTTTTCAAACGCATTTTTTTGGGAAAGAATACACTTTTTTAATTTTAATGCACTAAAACACACTATATTGCCCAAATGTTTGATTAAATAAAAAAGATGATCTTAGGCCGAGTACATAGATACCAAACACGACATGCTTTAAAATTTCGCACAGACGCGCATTGGCGACAAACTACATACATTTTTAAAAGCCTTTAAAAGCCTTTACAGGTTACCACGTTAGATTTACAGAGGAGGTCTACTGCTAAAATGACTGCCCTCGATCTGACCTTCGCGGTGATACCTCACATGCATGGTGCAATTGCTGTTTACATATGATGCCAGACCGATGCTTGCGTTCGCCATTGTGCTTAAACCCGCAGGCATCAATCTGGTATAACCATTCAAAGTCCAGCAACATACCAGTACGTTGCTGGTCCTTGTTGGACATGTATTGTAATCTTTTTTTTCATGCAGCCTGTTGGCTGAACAAAAAAAAAGAAATTGATCGGTGGGTATGCCCACCATTAGAATACCTCCCTTCATTCACCCACTTCAAATGATGGGCATACATGCACCATTTATATATGCCGAAGCATTGGGGCATCGTCCCGCAAAAATTATATCGCACACACATGGTCGGACTTTTCCACGGGCAAGCCTCCGTCGGAATTTCGACCGTATGTATGTGGCATTAGGAGCAAAATCGCACCTCCGCTCCTCCGCCCCTGCTGCCCCAATTCTTCGGCATATATGCTTTTTTTTTTTAACTGTGGTGGTGAAATCACCTCCTACAGCACTGGAGTCGCAGGGATCAGGCCTGTCTCTGCGAACGCTGAAGTTATGTGTGTTGTGTTTTGTAAGTGACAGTGATCGATCGATACTGCACTTGGGTGGCCTGGGCTGGACGGAGGGGCAAAACGCAGGTGCTAGCAGGTATCTGGGCTGATCCCGCTAACACTGTGTTTTTGGGAACCCTAAACTGCTGGGGACGCTAGTATAGATCTGATCAGATACTATACCACTAAGGGAGGTGTATGCTTCACGCGTGGGTGTTAGCGTTACTGGCACTAACCTGACGCTGCCTGGGGTGTGACGCAGGGTTAACTAGGGGCAATTAGGGGGTTAAAACCTTTATTAGATAATATATGGGGGTACCTGACGCTATAAAAACCTGCGGCGAACCTAAAAAAAATAACTGGCTATCTATCGGCACCAGCATAAGTAATACAGCGATCAGAAAAACGATCGCTTAGTGACACTGGCAAAAGGGGGTGAAAGGGTTACCTGGGGGGGCGATCAAGGGGTTAAACCTTTATTAGGTAATATATGGGGGTACCTGACGCTATAAAAACCTGCGGCGAACCTAAAAAAAATAACTGGCTACCTATCGGCATCACCGACAATAAGACAGCGATCAGAAAAATGATCACTTAGCGACAGTGGTGATAGGGGGTGAAAGGGTTACCTGGGGGTGATCAGGGGGTTAAACCTTT
Organism: Rana muscosa; assembly: GCA_029206835.1. Taxonomy (NCBI): domain Eukaryota; kingdom Metazoa; phylum Chordata; class Amphibia; order Anura; family Ranidae; genus Rana; species Rana muscosa. The sequence continues at coordinate 1,242,326,437 of CM055116.1, read as the reverse complement.
ATTAGGGGGGGTTAGGGGGCTACACTGGACCTAAACTAACTGTAGTGACACTTTTACAGTCACAAATGTCACTGATTGCAGTGATCAGTAAATAAATGGTCACTGCAATCAGTGACACTGTGACTGGGGGCTGGGGGGTGATCTGGGGGGGCCCTGGGGGGGGGGGCGATTTGTGTTCCTATGTGTCCTGGTGTCAGTGTACTGTTTGTGCACTAACCTGTGTGTCTTCTCTTGTACGGCGCTCGGTATATGTGAGCGCCGCATGAGAGATGACATCACTTCCTCTGCCTGTGTAAACACTACACAGCAGAGGAAGCTTTCTCATTCGCCGGGAGCGATCGCGGGGGGGTGGCCGGAATCGAACGGCCGTCCCCTCATCCCGGATCGCTCCCCAACGGATAACGACTGCTCACTGTATAGAAGGGGGGTCCGATTGGACCCCCCAACCATACAAAGGCAGTCACGTACACTGTACGTGATTGTGCCTGTCGGTGCCATTCTGCCGACGTATATATACAGTGAGCGGTCGTTAAGTGGTTAAAGGAGCATCACATGCTTGAAACAATCTTATTTATCCACAATTTTGAAAGGGTGCCAAGAATTGTGACCAGCCCATTTTTGGAGTTTTGTGTGACATTATGTCCAATTTGCTTTTTTTTCCCTCCCTTTTTTTGTTTTGTTCCAATACACACAAAGGGAATAAACATGTGTATAGCAAAACATGTGTTACTGCAATACTTTTCTGTGAGAAATACTTTATTTTCTGGAAAAATTTCTGGGGTGCCAACAATTTCGGCCATGACTCTATCTATCTATCTATCTATCTATCTATCTATCTATCTATCTATCTATCTATCTATCTATCTATCTATCTAGTGTATCTATTACTGTATATAGCCCTTGACATGCAAATATGGAAAATGTGAATGTTATTTATACATATAAAAATTATTTAAAGCTGGGAGTAAATATACCATTAAATAAATAACCTATACATAAAATAAAATAAAATTAATAAGAAAGTTAAATAAATGGGCATTCTATAATAATATTTAATAATTATGTTTTTTGTTATTTTGTTTGAAATTCATTTTCTCTTTCTCTCTCAGTCTCGATAGTCTATCTATCTATCTATCTATCTATCTATCTATCGATCGATTGATCTATCTATCTATCTATCTATCTATCTATCTATCTATCTATCTATCTATCTATCTATCTATCTATCTATCTATCTATCAATCTACCTCTCTGTCTTTCTGTCTCATGAGTGATTAGGGCTTTTCGACATGCGTTTGTGCTCTTCAAGGCTGTCACATTCATTGTCCTAGGAATTCAGATGCCAAGTTCAAATATCAATTCACATTTCCAAAATCATGATTGCACGTCAGTTTCAACACTTGAGTGCTTTATAGATGGGCAGACATTTACCTTTTTGTGATTGCTTGATCAAAAAGAAATAAACATACATACATTTTTTTATGTGGTTTTTGAGCTGGGTTTTGACCTCAGTGAACCTGTGCCCAGACTATGCACCTAAAGTATATACTTATTCTGAGCTAGCAGTGAAAGAGCCTTAATCCTTTCGCCGCCAGAGATGTTTTTGCATCATTATTATTATTTTATTTATTTTTTTGCTTTCTTGTTTAAAAAATTTTTAGGCCTGAAGTTTTTATATTTTCTGAAAGCAGACACCCTAGAGCAGGGGTCTCCAAACTTTCTAAATAAAGGGCCAGTTTATTGTCCTTCAGGGTTTAGGAGGGCCGGACTGTGGCCAGTGGGAGAAGAAAATAGGCATGTACACTGCCAAAAAAAAAATCGTTTTTAGTTTTCATTTTTTTTTTTTTTTTAGGGACATTCGTTATGACCGTAATTCGTTATTTTGAATAAATTTGTAGCTTTGGAAAAATTTGAATTTGTTACGTTCCATTTGTTTAGATGCAGTATTCGTTATTTTGATCATTCGTAAAAAATAAAAATAAATTAAGTTCTTGGGTAGACCTTTAATTTTTATTTACACTTTTTAAACTTTTTTCTAAACTTTTTTTGATCACATAGGGGACAAAAATTTGACAGGTTCTCTTTAATTAGACATCAGGGGTCTTACCTGCTCTCCAATGAAGATAATGGAATGCACATCATGTTCCTCTAGCTACTTGCCCAGCCATACTGGCTGGGGACAGTGACAACAGGACCTGGAATTGATGTTTTGCAGGTCACTTCCCGGTCTGTAACAGGAAGGGGTGATCAGTGAATGGATGTTCACTTATTACCCTTCCCTCTACACTGCAGTACCTGCCATGCTGGTACCGGGTCCATCGATGGGCACATGGAGCCTGAGAAACAATGCAGGAGCGTGTGAGGGGGACCCACAGTTACTGGAATATGAGGAAGCTCAGCTCCAGGAAAGATGTAGCCGGCAACGCCAGAATACCATGAAAATCTTTATTTTCTACATGAAGGTCAAGATTAAAAACAGCTGATGAGTTTCTGCACACAGAATTGTTCACATATGGGGAAGCTATATGGTGGCTGCTGGATTGCTTCTATAAGACACCTGACAGTGCAGCCACTAGGAGTGTGTGTAAAAAACCCCGAAGCCTAAGACATGGTTTTTACATTGGCGGCAGTAAAAGGGTTTAGATAAGCCTTCACTGACCTCTGTAGCTATAGGCATTAATCCTCAAAGTTTACAACAGACTCTAAAATGTCAGCTCTATCCCTCCATTTTTTTCCTGCAGGAGGTTGCTGCATAGCTTTGTGGGAATGCAAACTCTCTTTTTCAAACTGTTTTCCCCTCAGGCTTGTTTTCCCCTAAAGTGTTGCAGCATGCTTGGGTTTTCCCCTAATTCACCTTGGTGTTGGGTAAAGGTTTTTTTGTAAGCAGCATACTGTACCTTTTGTATTCCTATCTTAGTGTTGTATGGAGATCATGGATTGAATTAGAACATGATATATAGCAAGTAACCTTACTAGGCTAGGTGTCTTGCATACACACCATCAGACCAAATTCCGACCGCCCAAAACGCGGTGACGTACAACACGTACAACGTCACTATAAAGGGGAAGTTCAAATCCAACGGCGCCACCCTTTGGGCTGCTTTTGCTGATTTCGTGTTACCGCGTGTTAGTAAAAGTTTGGTGTTAGCCGATTCGCACTTAAAATAAATATTAAGATATTTTGGAGACCTGGCTTTAAAATAAAATATTAAGATTCATGAGATCACAAGAAACAAAGAAATACGTTTGTCAGAACTCGGTGTGAAAATCTGCAGCGAAAAAAAAAATTTGTTCTTGCATTAGAAAGAAGAAAAGAATGTGCTACATTTAACGATGCATTCATTTGCAGCATGACGAATGTGCTATCTCCATTACGAACGCTAGTTTTACCAGAACGAGCGCTTCCGTCTCCTAATTTAGTCTGAGCATGCATGGATTTTTCTCTGATGGAGTTCCACACAGACGATCGGAATTTCCTATCTTTTTTTTTCCATCGGAAAAATGTAAAACATGTTCTATTTTTTTACACCGATGGAAAAAAGTCCGATGAGGCCCACACACAATCGGAATTTCCGATGAAACAAGTCCATCGGACTTGTTTCATCGTAAATTTCAGATCGTGCGTACAGGGCAGAAGAGTTCACTCCTACACTGGCCACCAATTTAGGGGTCATTTCTACACTGACCACCAATGTAAGGGGTCACTTCTACACTGGCCACCAATATAAGGGGGCTATACTACACTGACCACCAATAGAAGGGGTCACTTCTTCTAAACTAACCACCAATATAAGGGAGCAGTACTACATTGACATAAACAGTCACTTGTACACTGATCACCAATGTAATGGGTCACTTCTACACAAACCACCAATGTAATTGGTCACTTCTACTCTGTCCACCAGTATAAGGGTTCACTTCTACCCTGACCACCAATTACAGGGGGAACTTTTACACAGACCACTATTGTAAGGGGTCACTTCCACACTGACCACCAATGTATAGAGGGTTACTTCTGTACTGACAACCATTGTACGGGGTTACATCTACACCGACCACTTATTTAAGTGGTTATGTCTACAACAACCACCAATATAAGGAGTTACTTCTACACTGACCACCAATGTAAGGGTTAATTTCTTTATTGACCACCAATATAAGGAGTTACTTCTACACTGACCACCAATGTAAGTTGTCACTCTCTGTGATTCTATTCTAACCAACATTATTATTATAATTTTTTTCAGTGTTTATTCTTTTATTTAAAACTCTCAACACTGAACTGATCAACTAGCTTTATTATGAGCTATAAATCTAATTTAATGGGGGATTCCAAGACCTGAAAATTATTTTAATGTAATCAAGGATTCCTCCGGGGGAAAAATAGTCGACAATTATATAGTGGCTGTGGCATATGTTATGTACAAATTATTGCAAATATATTTTTTTTTTATCAAAATATTTATAGAGACCAGTGATAGAGAATACTGATGAATAGACTTCTGACAATGTACAGAATATTACAATTGCACTCCTTGAAGTAAGCTTATCTTAAAATTTCCAAAAATATACAATTTTTACTATTATACAGGATTTACAGTGCTGTGAAAAAGTATTTGCCCCCTCTTGATTTTTATTTTTTTTGCATATTTCTCACACTTAATGGCGGAGTTCCGCCGAAAATAAAATAATTAAAAGTCAGCAGCTACAAATACTGCTTTAAATATTAGGACACTTACCTGTCCAGGGCACCCACGATGTCCTCACCCGAAGCTGATCTGTCTCTCGGCTCCCGGGTGCAGGCGCCAGCATCTTCAGTAAGGGAATCAGGAAGTGAAGCCTTGTGGCTTCACAGCCTGGTTCCCTACTGCGCATGTGCGCATCCTCACTGGTCCCTGCTGTCTTCTGGGACCTGTGTGTCTCCCAGAAGACAGCGGGGAGGATGGAGGAGGGGCCGGACATGGCGTAAATCATTGCAGAATCTGCGGCAATCTGTCCCCGGAAGTGGGAGCAAATAACTGTATTAAACAGGTATCTGCTCCCCCCTCCCCCCTAAAAGGTGCCACATGTGACACCAGAGGGGGGGAGGAACCAGAAAAGCGGAAGTAAAATTTTTGGGTGGAACTCCGCTTTAAATTATTCAGATCATCAAACAAATTTTAATATTACACAAAGATAACCCAAGTAAATCCAAGATACAGTTCAAATTATTATTTAATTTATTAAAGCAGAGTTCCACCCACATTTTTCACTCCTCACCATGCAGCACTAATGTGCATCCTTAAAATGAATTGGCGATTTATTTTTATTTTTTTCTGTTCACTTACCTGATTAATGCTTGTATTTAATTTCACTTCCTCCTCTACGGGGCCACAGCCGCAGACATCATTTCCGGTTTTGCATTGGCTGCTGGGAGAACTAGGTCAGCTTGGCATAGCGTCTATGGAAATTCTTGGCCAGCTTGGCATTGCACAGTAACATTTAACATTGGCGTCTATGGAAAATCTTGGTCAGCTTGATATGGCTGTGCCATGCCAAGCTGACCAAAATTGCACCGAAATGCACATGCGCGAGATCGGCAGGTGCATGCTGGGTAGCCAGCATGCACGGAATCCAGAAAGAAGTACACTGTGGCTTCAGATGCCCACACTGGAGATGGCCATGATGTGCAGAAACATCACAAAGTAAGAAAACAATGCTGCACAGATAGAAAACTGGGCATAATTTACAGCATACCTTTGTTACATTGCACGAAACATGAGTATTCTAGGGGTATTTTTTATCTTAAAAGTCATTTTTCAGCTTGAACTCCGCTTTAAGGGAAAAAAGCTGTTCAAACCTGCCTGGCCCTATGTGAAAAAGTAATTGCCCCCTCCCATGCTGAATCATGAATGAACTGTAATTCACCACAATTTTTTGGAATGCTGAGTTAAATTTCACTTGCCACACCCAAGCCTGATTACTGCCAGACCTGTTGAATCAAGAAATCACATAAATAGAATCTGTCTGACAAAGTGAAGCATGCTAACAGATCACAAAAAGCCACACATCATGCCACAATCTAAAAAAAAATCAAGAACAGATTAGAAACAAAGTAATTTAAATGTATCGGTCTAGGAAGGGTTTCAAGGCCATTTCTAAGGCTTTGGAACTTCAGTGAACCACGGGGAGAGCCATTATCCACAAATGGAGATAACTTGGAAGAGTGGTGAACCTTCCCAGGAGTGGTCGGCCTACAAAAATTACTTGAAGGGCATGTTGACGACTCATCCAGGAGGTCATAAAAGAACCCAGAACAACATCTAAAGAACTGCAGGCCTCACTTGCCTCAGGTAAGATTAGTGTTCAAGATTCAACAATAAGAAAGAGACTGGGCAAAAATGGCATCCATGAGAGAGTTCCAAGGCCAAAGCCACTGCTGACCAAAAAGAACACAAAGGCTCATCTCACATTTACCAAAAAACATCTTGATTATCCCCTTTTTAGGCAACTATTCTGTGGACTGATGAGACAAAAATTGAAATTTTTGGAAGGTGTGGATTCCGTCACTGCTGGCATAAAACTAAAACAGCATTTCATGGCAAGAACATCATACCAACAGTCAGACATGGTGGTGGTAGTGTGATGGTCTGGGGCTGCTTTGCAGCTTCAGGACCTGGACGACTTGCCATAATTGACGGAACCAGGAATTCTGAGCTCTACCAGAAAATCCTAAAGGAAAATGTCTGGCCATCAGTTTGTGACCTCAAACTCAAGTGCACTTGGATTATGCAGCAGGACAAGGATCTGAAACACAACCTCAAGTCCACCTCCAAATGGTTAAAAAAAGGTTTTGGAGTGGCCTAGTCAAAGCCCGGACTTAAAGCGGAGTTCCAGCCTTTTTATCTTTATTAAAAGTCAGCAGCTACAAAAAGTGTAGCTGCTGACTTTTAATAAACAGACACTTACCTGCACCACGGTACAGCGATGCGGCCACCCAAAGCATTGTTCCTTTCCCCTCCTCTCCGCCGGTGCCTCCATTCACACTGTGGGCACCCGGCCGTGACAGCTTTCGGCTTCATGGCCGGGCATGCACTGCGCATGCGCGAGTCATGCTGCGCTCTAGGAGTGAACAGGCGATCTCCTGGGACCTGTCACGTGTCCCAGGAGATCGCCTAGAGGGAGGGGCCGCCTAAGGTGAGAGGAGGAGTCCCCTAGGCGGCCCGTAGGTGGAAGTAGGAAGTGGGACAGGAAATCCCACTCATACTGAAGCCCCCACCCCCCCAAAAAAATTACATGCCAAATGTGACATGTAAGGGGGTGCTTAAAGCGGAAGTTCCACTTTTGGGTGGAACTCCGCTTTAAATCCAATTGAGATGCTGTATCATGACCTTACACAGGCCAACCATGCTGCAAAACCCTTCAACGTGGCTGAATTAAAACAGTTCTGCAAAGAAGAGTGGGCCAAAATTGCTCCACAGCAATGTGAAAAACTCATTGCCATTTATCGCAAACCCTTGATTGCAGTTGTTGCCGCCAAGGGTGGCACAACCAGTTATTAGGTTTAGGGGGCAACTACTTTTTCCCATAATGCCAGGCAGGTTTGGTCAGCTTTTTTGCCTTAATAAATGAAACCATCATTTAAAAACTGCATTTTGTATTTACTTGGGTTATCTTTGTGTAATAATAAAATTTGTTTGACGATCTGAGTCATTTAAGTGTGACAAATATGCAAAAAAATTAAAATCAGTTTTTCATAGCATTGTATATAGCACCAACAGTTTGAGCATCTCTTTAAAAAGTAAGGTACAGTTACAATACAAATCAATACACAAGGGTTAGGAGGGCCCTGCTCATGTGAGTTTACAATCTAAAGGGAGAAGCAAATGATACAAAAGGTAATAACTGTGGGGGGATGAGTTGAAAGGGAAAGTAAAATCCAATTGTTAGGTAGAGATGGAATTGTCTCCCCTAAAAAGTGTTTTTAAGGCTCAACTGAATGCAGACAAAGTAGAACAAAGCTGGAGGAATTGAGTGTGGAGTTTCAAAGAAAGGGAAAAGCTCTGGAAAAAAACAATCTTGTAGACAGGCATGGGAGGAGGTGACAAGGGAGCTAGAGAGCAGGAGGTCTTGGGAGGTATGAAAATTATATTTTGGGTGATATTTTCAGAAGAGCAGAGCTGCGAATGTCTTGGGCGAGCAGAAGCCAGTGAAAGGTTTAGCAAAGAGGGTTGTTGGATACTGAGTGGTTGGATAAGTGGATGATTCTGGCAGCAGACTAAAGGGGGGATAGCCTGTGTAGCCTGTGTAGATGTAGGCTAATGAGGAGGGAGTGCAATAGTCAAGATAGTTGTGGTATCATTTGATAAGAAGAGGTGTAATTTGGAAATGTTGCAGAGATAATATGCAGCCAAAGTCAAAGGTTAGGGTTTAGGATTACACCAAGCACCATGGTTTGAGGGGAGTGATTGATTGCAGTGCTGTTGATCTCATTGGCATGAATGTTGCAAATTTTCTTTTGTTTGCTGTCTGGTGAAACTGTTGTCAGCAGGACATATTAAGTGACCAATATCTTACTAATGGAGCCATGGATAGCAGTACCAATCCTGGTTCTCATCCTTTATCACTCAAAATTTGAAGAAAAAAAATGGCTGGACATACACTTTAACCACTTGTCCCCCGCCCACTGTCAATTGACAGCGGGCGGAGGATACTCTCGTTCTGGGAGGACATCATATGACGTCCTCCCTTTAAAACGAGCTAGGAGGCGCGCGCTCGCCGCCAGCGGCGCGCGCGCGCACCCGCCGCGTTCACAAGGCCCCGGTGCGCTTGCCCGGCGGCCGCGATTGCCGCCGGGCACCCGCGATTGCCCGGGAAACGAGCAGGAAAGTGGATCTCTGTGTGTAAACACAGAGATCCACGTCCTGTGAGGGAGAGGGGACCGATGGTGTGTCCCTTGTACATAGGGACAACCATCGGTCACCTCCCGCAGTCAGTCACCTCCCCCCACAGTAAGAACACATTGAGGGAACATATTTAACCCCTTCCCGCCCCCTAGTGGTTAACCCCTTCCCTGCCAATCACATTTATACAGTAATCAATGCATTTTTATAGCAGGGATCGCTGTATAAACGTGAATGGTCCCAAAAATGTGTCCGATGTGTCTGCCGCAATATCGCAGACACAATAAAAAATCGCAGATCGCCGCCATTACTAATAAAAAAATAAAAAAATAAAAATGCTATAAATCTATCCCCTATTTTGTACACGCTATAACTTTTGCGCAAACCAATCAATACGCGCTTATTGCGATTTTTTTTTTACCAAAAATATGTAGAAGAATACGTATCGGCCTAAACTGAGGAAAATTGTATTTAAAAAAAAAATGGGTATTTATTATAGCAAAAAGTAAAAAATAGTGTTTTTTTTCCAAACTGGACGCTCTTCTTTTGTTTATAGCGCAAAAAATAAAAACCGCAGAGGTGATCAAATACCACCGAAAGAAAGCTCTATTTGTGGGAAAAAAAGGACACAAATTTCGTTTGGGAGCCACGTCGCACGACCGCGCAATTGTCATTCAAAGTGTGACAGCGCTGAAAGCTGAAAAATGGCTTGGGCAGGAAGGGGGTTTTCGTGCACAGTAGAGAAGTGGTTAACAATAAACTACTGTATACTGTATATACAACTCTGCATCTTTGAAAGTAGGAAAATACTACCGTATTTATCGGCGTATAACACGCACCCTAACTTTAAGAGGGAGGTTTCAGGGAAAAAACTTTCCACAGCCCCCTGCGTATAACACGCAGGCACAGTTTACCCTCTATTTTCAGGGTAAAAAAGTGAGTGTTATACGCCAATAAATACAGTATATGTATATATTTTTTATGAAAAATACATTCAGACACATCCAACTGGCCTTTTCATGGTAGGGACAGATTGCGCTTAAACCCTGGACCCTGTTTATTGTGGCACACATTTTCAATGTCATCCAGATTCAGTTTCCTTTGTGGGTCTTGACATCTGGTCACATGACAACTCAGGTCCGCAAACAAAGTTGGTGCTGCAAGACTTCCCTTTGGAAGACTGTGATTGCAGGTCTGAACAGGGGCAGATGGCTATATGCTCCACGTGTTAGTGACCACAGTTCCTCTTCTGATCAATCTCTGAATGGTGCAGTATTGCAATTTAGAACTACTAGCCATCCAGCTCTTCCTTATTTTTGTAGCTAGGCCCTGGACTACGATAACATGAAGATCAAGATGGTGCCTTGTTGTCTTGTCTCTTTGTTGTTTCCTTCTCTCTGTGAAGCCGAAGACATGCTAAGCCATCCTTACTCCAGGGGGAAAACCCATAAGTTTTTATTTTCTGAAGGTCACTGGGAACTTTGGGCGTTATAGTCCAAGCAATCTCCAAGTAATGGCGTGACAAATCTTCCAAACTACATATCCTGGCATGCTTTTGGGCCGGAGAAGAAGTCAGAGGGAGCTCACCTGGAAAATGCCCCTCTCTTAGTGCCACAGGAGTCTGTAGGATGGTCTTTGGCCTGGTGTTTATCTTCATAGTAAGACCTTACTACTGGGTGACTGATACTGCCTAGAGAGTTTGTGAGGCTATATCGGCCACCACCCAACCAGGTGAGTCAGAGGGATCAAGACATCTGTGGGGTATAGAGCAAAGAACAGAAGGACTCATTCTATTCAGCAGCTTCTGTGGGGGTGGAGCTGCATTTAAATCTTCCGTATCTTTAAAAAACACAATTATCCATTTGGTAAGGACCAATTTCTGCATAGTTTCCTTGACAGTTAGTGGCATGGGCCCACCATAAAAAGTACATTTTTGATACAGAGAGGGGACTACAAACAACATTTTTAATACATTTTCAGAAAATTTTAGATTTGTATGAGGGCTAGTATTTTGTGTGAACAAGGAATATAATAATATGATCAAACTGATACCACAACACTTCAAAAACTTCAATTTTTTCCCTGTAGCAAACAAAATGAACAAAAAACACTAATCACCTTAGCATTCATAAGCTATCATTACGTTCTCACTGTACACCAACAATTAAAAACTGTAAATGGAGCCGCTGAATTTGGTTGGAAAAAACATTGTACCGTTACCTATAATTTAGAGTATATCGTTGAAAGGAGAAATTAATTCCAGCCTTGCGAGTACATAAAATAACATACGTCTTATGCTAGCTGCAAGCAACCAGTTTAAAATATTTAATTGATGAGCACTATCAGAAGGCAAGTACATGCTGAAATACAAGCTACTAAGCTAGATGGAAAAGTGAACAGGATTAAATGCTATATAAAAAATTGTAGTACAAGCACTGACGTACTTTGAACAATGTGCAAAATTCTGTTCAACCACCTGCAAACTCAAAAGGTTATATTCTAATGGACACAAAAGACGTAAGAACAGGGAATGATGTACATTAGTCTGGACATGTTGGTTCTTAGACAGAAGGAACCTCTTAACCTGAAAAAGAGATGATGGAGTATAGTCATGATATAATCTGCAGATATAGTGATGGTACTTAAAAAAAAAACTTCCAGCAGGCAACATGTTTTGTCTATTGAAAAAGTGCTCATACTGGTAGAGCTACTGGTGGCAACTAGGAGAGGGCATGTTGACTCCCTTTATGCCGTGTACACACGTTCGGTTTTACCGATGAAAACAGTCCGATGGACTTCTCTCATCGGACAAACCGATCGTGTATGGGCCCCATCGGTCTTTTTTCCATCGGTGAGAAAAAATAGAACATGTTTTAAATTTATCCGATGGGAAAAAAACGATAGCAAATTCCGACCGTCTGTGTTGAACTCCATTGGACAAAAAACCCACGCATGCTCAGAATCAAGTCGACGCATGCTCAGAAGCATTGAACTTAATTTTTCTCGGCTTGTCAGAGTGTTTTACGTCACCGCGTTTGGGACGGTCGGATTTTTGACTGATGGTGTGTAGGCAAGACTGATGGAAGTCAGCTTCATCAGATTTCTGATGGAAAAATCCATTGGATTAGAATCCATAGGAAATCCGATCGTGTGTACAGGGCTTTAGAGTTCAGGCAATTTTTAGAGAATCATTCTAACAAGATATCTGTGAATTACTCATCAAATGTGGCCAAATAAGATATACTTTTGAACATCATACAGTGCAGCACATAAAAGGCAAGTGAAAAAAATATGAATAAAATATTAGTATATACCGTATATACTCGAGTATAAGCCGAGTTTTTCAGCACATTTTATTGTGCTGAAAATGCCCCCCTCGGCTTATACTCGAGTCTGTGTCATCTGCATACCTGATGAGCCGTGTCATGCAGTCAGATAGCGGCCATCCAGTGTACAAAAGCCGCGCCACCTCCTCATTCTTGTCCGTGATAGGGGAACACTCAGTTTCCCAGCAGTAAGTCACTGTTCAGTGTTTCGCCTATCACAGACGTCCTCTCGTACTTGCCCCACGGACGAGGGCAAGAGGATGTCCATGATAGGCGGAACACTGAACACTGCTGGGAAACTGAGTGTTCCGCCTATCACAGACGAGGACGAGGAGGAGGCGTGGCTTTTGTACACTGGATGGCCGCCATCTGACTGCAATGTATAACACAGGCAGATCAGGTATGGCACAGTGAGGCTGCAATGGGCACAGTGAGGCGTGCAATGGGCACAGTGAGGCATTAATTGGGCACAGTGAGGCATCAATGGGCACAGTGAGGCATCAATGGGCACAGTGAGGCTGCAATGGGTACAGTGAGGCGTGCAATGGGCACAGTGAGGCATGCAATGGGCACAGTGAGGCTGCAATGGGCACAGTGAGGCATGCAATGGACACAGTGAGGCATCAATGGGCACAGCTTATATTCGGGTCGGCTTATAATAGAGTATATACAGTAATTGTAAATAAACAAGCAAAAAGTCCCCTTGTGTGTATTAAGAAATTAAGAAGATTGTAGGGAGATGTGAATCACAGCAGGAACATCCAGGCTTTTCCGCAAAGGAATCACCACAGAAAACCACCACCATGAGTAAAGAGTGGTGGCTTACCAGATATTATTGACCCTTACAAGGAGAGGTCTCTAAACGCATATGACAGTCCACACACAGCCTCACAGCTGCTCCAGGGGTCCCAACAGGTTATTTTAACCACTTCAGCCCCGGGAGATTTACCCCCTTCCTGACCAGAGCACTGCGATACGGCACTGCGTCGCTTTAACTGACAATTGCGCGGTCGTGCAATGCTGTACCCAAACAAAATTGACGTCCTTTTCTTCCCACAAATAGAGGTTTATTTTGGTGGTATTTGATCATCTCTTTTTATTTTTTGCACTATAAACAAAAAAAAGAACGACAATTTTTAAAAAAACACAATATTTTTTACTTTTTGCTATAATAAATATCCCCCAAAAATATATAATATATAAAACAAACTTTTTTTTCCTCAGTTTAGGCCAATATATATTCTTCAACATATTTTTGGTAAAAAAAAAATCACAATAAGCGTATATTGATTGGTTTGCGCAAAAGTTTTAGCGTCTACAAAATAGGGGATAGATTTATGGCATTTTTTTTATAATTTTTTTTTATTGTGGTTTTTTGTGGGATTTTTATTGTGACTGCATAAATATGGCAGATACATCTGACACTTTTGACGCTATTTGGGATCATTGTCATTTATACAGCGATCAGTGCTATAAAAATTCACTGATTACTGTGTAAATGACACTGGCAGGGAAGGGGTTAAACACTAGGGGGCTCTTAAGGGGTTAAGTGTGTCCTAAGTAGTGATTCTAACTGTGTGAAGGATGGGCTACCAGTGACACGGTGAGGCTGCGATTATGGCAAGGTGAGGCTGCGATTATGGCAAGATTAGGCTGCGATTATGGCAAGGTGAGGCAGCGATTATGGGCAAGGAGAGGCTGCAATTATGGCAAGGTTAGGCTGCAAATATGGGCATGGTGAGGCTGCAATTATGGCACAGTGAGGCTGCAATTATGGGCACGGTGAGGCTGCAATTATGGCAAGGTGAGGCTGCGATCATGGGCACGGTGAGGCTGCGATTTTGGGTGCGGTAAGGCTGCGATTATGGGCATGGTAAGGCTGCGATTATGGGCACGGTGAGGCAGTGATTATGAGCATGGTGAGGCTGAAATTTTGGGCACAATAAGGCTGCAATTATGGACAAGGTGAGGCAGCGATTATGGGCACAGTCAGGCCACAATGATGGGCAATGTGCTTTAAAGGGGAGTTCCAGCCTTTTTTATGTTTATTAAAAGTCAGCAGGGGGGGAGAGGAGCGACGTTCCGGGCGGCCGTGTGGCTGGACAGTGGAGCAGGTAAGTGTCTGTTTATTAAAAGCCAGCAGCTACACTTTTTGTAGCTGCTGACTTTTATGAACAAGATAATAATGACATTATGCTGTTGGGCTGGTATAATGATGCTATGGGGCTGGTATGACATTTTTTCCAGGGCTGGTTTTTACTCCAAGTCTGGCCCTAAACAAGGGGGTGAAAAAATCCTGTCATCCCGGCCGGTGTCCTGCGCGCTTGCGCAGTAAGAACCGCAGCTGGGCCGACGAAAATAGCCGAACATAAATAGCTCAGAGACAGCTGAACACGGCGCCTGCGCAATGATGACCATCTTGTGACAGACGCTGCCGCACGCTCCCGATGCTTGTGCTACTCTGCAAGGGGGCGGGTGTATTACTGTTATAACGTCTAAGGGGCGGAGAGCTACAGAAGAGGCCGAGTTTTCTATTGATGTGCAGAGCTGATAACTTGGCCGTGCTTTTAGCAATATACTCTACGTCTTAGCGGGGCGTTTTTAACCAAATGAAGGGCGTCTTTTGCAATGTTGTTGGCCGGCTTTGCAGCATGAGTATATTGCTAATACCACCCCCAAGTTATCAGCTCTGCCCATCAATTGAAAACTCTGCCTCTTCAGTAGCTATCCGCCCCCTAAGATTTCTGACTTCTCTAAAATCCTTTTCATGGAAATACATCATGGCGAGCTGTTCATCACTATACACCGCTCTAGGTCTGTCCCTCTTATGTGGTCGGTTGCTATCCAAGGGGATTGGTGAAGAGTTATGGGTGACGACATCACGGGTCAGGTAGAGGGCCCCATAGCAGAATTTTGCTTAGGGCCCCAGGGAGGTCAGGATTGGCACTGCATAGGCATCTCCCTGTTCTGCTGCTCCGTGACACGATCGAGGGACACCGGCAGACATCGAGTCCACGGGTCCCGTGGGCACGGAGTATGCGGTGGGCCAATGCTACATTTTAAAGGGGACGTACCTGTACGAGTATATTAAAATCCACAGGTAATCTGTTTTTCCAAAATTATGATGTTTTGTCAGGCTATATACCCTGCTAAATATATATATATATATATATATATATATATATATATATATAAATGTTTGGGGGTTCTAAGTAATTAAAAAAAAAATACTGATTTTAACTGGTAAGCAACAAATGCCAGAAAAAGGCCTAGTTTTTAAGTGGTTAAAGGCACAGGGGCGCACTGGACACCCGGCATATAGCACTATGGCAGCAAAGGTGTACTGTGCATCCCACCATCAGTATTCCAACAGTACAAACAAATGGCCGCTGCCCCCTCCTCAATCTCCGTGTGCATTTACTTCACTTTAGGTAGCAAACACCCATGCCTACAAGTGTTGGCATGGGATCAAAGTGAACCCATTACTTTGCTATGGATTGACAGAGAGCACTCTGAAAACTGAAAATCAAGTAGACATAACCTGATATCATATAAAATTACTGTTGATTTTTTTCTTGACTGAAGTCTGTGAAATAACACTTTTTGACGGTAGATCTTCTGAAGCATTGTAAATTCTCCTGTTGTGCAGAATGAACTTCTCTGTACAGATCAAACAGATGGCCACTGCCCCCACCTATAACTGGTCTTCGCAGCAAGGAGCACATGGAAGTGCGAGGCATGTCAAACAAAACCAAAGAAAATTCCCAGCTCAATTTACCAACCAGCCTGCAACCAACCGAATTATACAGTCTAACAACTTGTGCTAAAAACAGGAGTTTAGTTTGCACACATTTGCAAATACCTGAGTAAGTTGCAGAGCCACTTTACGGCACCCCAGTATTATCTGCAGTCCTTACTCTATACATTTTTGAGAGCCTCCATAGTAGAAGCACATGCATAATAATGGATAGGTAGAGGCCAGGTGAGCCTGGAGGGAGCCCACCCCTCCTTAACCACTTGCTGCCAAATCACGTACCTTTACGTCATTTGGTTTGAAGTGGTTGTACCGGAGTGATGTCTGCAGCTGAGGGGAATCACCCCAATGCCTTTTTTTTAGAGCTGACGGTTGGCTCTCTTGTACTAACAACCGATGCGGTTAAGCAGCTTCTCGGCTGTTATTACAAGCAGCGGAGGGGACTTCCACCGGGAGACCCAGACAACCAGCCGGCACATTCGTCAGTTGGCCGGAGACCCGAACAAAGCTGGAATGGGCTTTGGTTGGGTCTCGTATATGGTAACCTGGAATCAACGTCATAACATCACTTTTGGTTGACTCTGAAGCCAATGGCGCCAGTTTTCAAAGATCAAATGTATTCAAAAACGCTGATCTTGGCGTTTTAAATACTTTCAAGTGCAAAGGAGGGGTTTGGGGTCTTATAGACTCCAGATCCCTCCATAAAGAGTACCTGCACTGGCTATTACTGTCACAAGGGATGTTTACATTCCATGCCATTGATTGCCAAAGAGCACTCTGAAAGCTGAAAATTAAGTAGACATAACCTAATATCATATAAAATTACTGTTGATTTTTTTTTTCTTGACTGAAGTTTTTGAAATAACACTTTTTGACGGTAGATCCTCTGAAGCATTGTAAATTCTCCTGTTGTGCAGAATGAACTTTTCTGTACAGATGACAGACTACAATGTAGCAGCACAGGGAATCAAACAAACTGCACGGCTTACAAGTGACCTTGGACAGTTGCCTATCCCCTCAGGTCCAGAACTGAACAAAGTGATAAAAATTCTTGGTAGACCAAATCTCTGGAGTCTGCACTGATAACGCTATAATTATCTGATCTAGAAAATATTGCTTTACCTTAAATATGAGCTATTTTATTGTGTTACTTTAATTACATTGTGTCATGTCATGTTACAGTGTAAAATGACACAGTGTAACACAAAGTGACATATAATAAAGATGATGAATTGCCTCCAGAACAAAGAGCTGCTTTGCAGAGACACAAGAATTCCAGCTTTTCTCCTTCAAACGGTACATAAAAATATCTTAGTCATGGTTCTCGTGAATAGGGGGATGAATAATGGGCAGCCTGCTGCACGCTATCAGACAATTGTAAACAAATACAAAACGGCGAGCGGAAAAAATGTCAAAAATAAATACACATGTTGCATACAGAATCTAAAATCAATATGTAAATAAATGAAGGGTATAAATCTTGCTGCAGAATGTCGGCGATACATCACAATGGAGAAAGTACGGCCAGAATTCCTTATGGCTTTGAGTAACGTCTAAAAAATGCTAAATACATACAGGAAATTCATGTTATTTAACAACTTAAGCCCCGGACCAATACGCAGCATAAAGACCAGGCCCCTTTATGCGATTCGGCACTGCGTCGCTTTAACTGACAATTGCGCGATCGTGCGACGTGGCTCCCAAACAAAATTGACGTCCTTTTTTTCCCAAAAATAGAGCTTTCTTTTGGTGGTATTTTATCACCTCTGCAGTTTTTATTTTTTGCGCTATAAACAAAAATAGAGCGACAATTTTAAAAAAAATTCTATATTTTTTACTTTTTGCGATAATAAATATCCCCAAAAAATATATAAAAACATTTATTTTTCCTCAGTTTAGGCCGATATGTATTCTTCTACATATTTTTGGTAAAAGAAAACGCAATCTGCGTTTATTGATTGGTTTGCGCAAAAGTTATAGTGTTTACAAAATAGGGGGTAGTTTATGGCATTTTTATCAATTTTTTTTTTACTAGTAATGGCGGCGATCAGTGTTTTTTTTTTTTTGTGACTGCGACATTATGGCGGACACATCGGACACTTTTGACACATTTTTGGGACCATTGTCATTTTCACAGCGATCAGTGCTATAAAAATGCACTGGTTACTGTGAAAATGACACTGGCAGTGAAGGGGTTAACCACTAGGGGCGCTGGAGGGGTTAAGTGTGCCTAGGGGAGTGATTACTACTGTGTGGAGGCGTAGCTACGAGTGACACGTCACAATTTCCGCTCTGATTACACAGAGCGGAGATCGCTGACATTGTCAGTAGGGGAGCAGGGAGATGTTGTGTTTACACTAACATCTCCCCGCTCTATGCCTCCGTGAGACGATCGTGGAGATCCCCGTGGCGATCGAGTCCGCGGGACCCGCGGTCCGACTCACGGGGAAGGCAGTGGGGTCACGAGCGCTCGCCGCCGGCGGCGCACGCGCGACCCCAACGTCGGTCAGTTAAAGGGGACGTACAGGTACATGATTGTGCCTGTACGAGCCATTCTGCCAACGTATATATACAGTGAGCGGTCGGCAAGTGGTTAAGCTGCTTGGAGTCTATACTGATAACTATTAGGATATTTTGGTCTACATTATATTGAAGATACAGATTATGATTATAAAACAGGGGTATTCAAACTATGGCCTGCAAGCCAGAAATGGCACACCTCAAGGATTTCTGACCTCAGAAACCCCAGCTGGCTGGCAAAGGGTGTGCCAGTCTGTATCCTAATATAGAGAACAGTGCATCCACTCACTGCCAGCCAGCCAGCCATGACCCTTGCCCAGTTCCTAGAGCCAATCCCCTATCAGCATTCTAGCAACCAATAACATGGTTGCCCCAGCATTTATAAGAGGATTGAAATTCCCCCCATGGGGACCTGCGCAAGCGGATTCTGCTCTGTTGCTGTACCTGCTGGAAAGCAGGGAGGGACTCTGCTGGGCACTCTTGGGTTTAGGGGGGACTCTGCTGGGCACTCCTGGGTTTAGGGGGGACTCTGCTGGGCAATTCTTAGTGTAATGCCACATACACACGATCGGAATTCCGACAAGAAAAGTCCAATGTGAGCTTTTTGTCGGAAATTCCGACCGTGTGTAGGCTCCATCTGACTTTTTCTGTCAGAATTTCCGCCAACAAAAGATTGAGAGCAGGTTCTCCATTTTTCCGACGGAAAATCCACTCATCTGTATGCAATTCCGACACGCAAAAAAACACGCATGCTCAGAATCAAGCAGAAGAGCCGAACTTCATTTATCACGACTCGTCGTACGTCTTGTACGTCACCGCGTTCTTGATGGTCGGAATTTCCGACAAGATTTGTGTGACCGTGTGTATGCAACACAAGTTTGAGCCAAACGTGTTTTTCTTGTCAGAATTTCCGACCGTGTGTACGTGGCATAAAAGGTGTTTCCTTTGGGCACTCCTGAGTTTAAGGGGGAACTCTGCTGGGCACTCTTATGCCCTGTACACACGGTCGGTTTTTCCGATGAAAAAAGTCTGATGGAGTTTTTTCATTGGAAAAAACGATCGTGTATGGGCCCCATCTGACTTTTTTCCATTGGTGTTAAAAAATAGAACATATTTTAAATTTTTCCGATGGAAAAAAAAACGATAGGAAATTTTGATCATCTGTGTGGAACTCCATCGGAGAAAAATCCACGCATGCTGAGACTAAATTACAAGACGGGAGCGCTCGTTCTGGTAAAACTAGCGTTCGTAATGGAGATAGCACATTCGTCATGCTGTAACGGACTGAAAAGCACAGAGAATGAAAAGCGCAAATTGGCTAACACCAAACTTTTACTAACACGCTGTAACACAAAATCAGCAAAAGCAGCCCAAAGGGTGGCGTCATTGGATTGGAACTTCCCATTTATAGTGCCGTCGTGCATGTTGTACGTCACAGCGTTTTGGACGGTCTGAATTTTGTCTGATGGTGTGTAGGCAAGACTGATGGAAGTCAGCTTCATCGGAATTCCGACGGAAAATTCCATTGGATTTTATTCCATCGGAAATCCGATCGTGTGTACAGGGCATTAGTTGTAAGGGGGGCTCTAATGGGCACTCCTGGATGTAGAGAAGTACAAAATAGGTTACAGCGCACACATACAAAAATTACATTTAAATCCTGAAAGGCTATTTAAAAACACCTGAACATATTAAAAAAAATACAGGGATTTGGTCACACTATATGGTCATATAGTGCTAAGCCCACTTACTGCGCCAAAGTACCCCATTATCAGTGGGTCCTACACTATTCATAGAATGAAAGATCCTGCGTCTCAACCAAGGGAGATACATTCCTCTTTAACCGATTCCCAAATGACTCATGTGTATTTACGGGGGCAGAATGGCTCCCCTGTGCGAAACCCCGTACGGGTACGTGGTTTTTTTAAGAGCCGCCAGAGGGCACACGCGCACCACCATAGGGGTGCACGTGTGCCCGTTGCACGGCGGGGGACCCAATGCACGTGCCTGGCGATCGCGTGCATAAGCACCAGCACCAGCACGGGGTTTGTGTGTATTATAAAAATAGAGACCGCTCCATTCCAAAAAGGTTCGTTTTTTATTTTCTAAATAGGTTCCTTTAAGCTAGTGCATTGTTGATTCACTTACCTTTTCCTTCGATTTCCCTTCTAAATATTTGTTTTCTTTGTTTTCTTTGTCTGAATTTCTCACTTCCTGTTCCTTCTCAGTAATCTGTTCTGACTGACTAAACACCACTCGGATGATGGTGTGAAGTTTAGTGAGGAGAAACAAGAAGTGAGAAATTCAGACAAAGAAAAAAAACATTTAGAAGGCAAATAGAAGGAAAAGGTAAGTGAACCAACAATGCACAAGCTTAAAGGAACCTATTTAGAAAATAAAAAACAAACCTTAACAACCCCTTTAATGCTTATAATTAAAGTTTGTTCATTGTTTAACGATGGAGAAATACTGTTAAATGAAAAGCAAGGAAGCAAGTACAAAGAAGATTACAATTGCTTCAATCTGATTTGCTCTCGAAAGCAGGCACATACTTCACATTAAATTAAAAACTAAATATATATGTAAAAAAAAAAAAAAAAGTTCTTCACCACAAAAATTGTTAAATCTTTTCAGGTGTGCCGTGGATTTTTTTTAGATCTTTTTGGTGCGTTGCAAGACAAAAAAGTTTGAGAAACACTGGTCTTTAGTATAAGTTTATGCTCATACTGTACACTTCTAAATGCAATATGCCTGTAAATACGCATAAACGCACATTCATAGGTGACATTAGAGGCATTTTTTTTGGCCAACTTCTGATAGCATATTTGAAGCATACATTTATATGCCCATGTGCATATAGCCTTATGCCGCGTACACACGTCCATTTTTCTCGTCGGGAAAAATGTAATTTTTTCTCTTTGACGAGAAAAGCGACCGTCTGTGGGCTTTTGATCATTTTTCCCGAAGAGAAAAACGGCATTAATCACGAAGAGAAAAATTAGAACATGCTCTAATTTTTCTCGTCGTGATTCACGGCATTTTTTTCCGCAGCAGTTTTCCCAAATGGAAACACTGCCAGGGAGCCTACACACGGTCGTTTTTCTCGACCAAGAGAAAAAATGTCGGGAAAAACGGCCGTGTGTAGGGGAACAAGACGTTCCTCGTTTTTCTCATCTATTTTCTCGACTGTGTTTTCACCGTCGAGAAAATCGATCGTGTGTACACGGCATCATAGATTTTTTACCTTAAAGCTTATTGGTTTGCTAACTCTCAAACATGTTAATGTCATTGCTCATATATACATTTTTTTCTTCATTATTAAAGCTGAGGAGACTAAAAAGCAAATTTTTTAACCACTTGCCAACCAGCCGCCGCAGTTTTACTGCGGCAACATGGCTCGGCTGGGCGAAACGACGTTATGTTACCTCGCTTCACCCTGTGGCCCCGGAGCCGATGCAAGTGCCCGACGTGATGACCGCCGGGCACCCGCGATCGCTCGTGACACAGCGAGAATCGGGATCTGTGTGTGTAAACACACAGATCCCGGTTCTCTTAGGAGAGAAATGACTGATCGTGTGTTCATACAATGCATGAACAGTGATCTGTCATTTCCCCTAGTAAGTCCCATCCCCCCTTCAGTTACAACATGCAGAGGGAACACAGTTAACCCCTTGATCGCCCCCTAGTGTTACCCCTTCCCTGCCAGTGACATTTTTACAGTAATCCGTGCATTTTTATAGCACTAATCGCTGTAAAATTGTCAATGGTCCCAAAAATGTGTCAAAAGTGTCCGATCTGTCTGCCATAATATCGCGGTCCCAATCAAAATCGCAGATCGCCGCCATTACTAGTAAAAAAATTAATAAGAAGAAAAATGCCATAAATCTATCCCCTATTTTGTAGATTCTATAACCTTTGTGAAAACCAATCAATATACACTTATTACGATTTTTTTATCAAAAATATGTAGAAGAACACATATCGGCCTAAACTGAGGAAAAAAATTGTTTTTTTGAAAAAAAAAATATATATATATATTTATTATAGCAAAAAGTAAAAGATAGTGGGACTGATTTACTAATAACAGTGCGCTGCGCTGGTTCTAACCTTAATTGCTGTGCCGGATAACTCCTTCACTGGGCGCAGGAAGCAGCGGCGCACTGTTATAGTAAATAGAAATGTCAGCGGCGCTCTATTGAAAATGAATGGTTCCCTATGGGAGCCCATTGATTTGAATAGAGGTCGCCCGGGAAGTCGGATCCGACTTGCGGGCGACTCGTGTGCCGGCTGACACAGGGACAGCGCGACTTTGCGAGGCGATCTGGACACGACCTGAGCGTGCAGCAGCCGCTCAAGTCGTGTCCTAGAGGCGACTAGCCGACCGAGAATGTGTCCAGCGCGATGTCATCGCGCTGGTCCTCGGCAGCCTCGCTGTCCCATGTTTGGTATGAATCATGAAGGGGAACTCCAGGCCAAATTTTAATGAAAAAACCCGCATGGGTTCCCCTTCAGGAGCATACCAGGCCCTTAGGTCTGGTCTGGATTCTAAGGTGAACCCCCTAAGCCGAAAAACGGTGTGGGGGTCCCCCCAAAATCCAAACCAGACCCTTAGGTCTGGTCTGGATTTTAAGGTGAACCCCCTAAGCCGAAAAACGGCGTGGGGGTCCCCCCAAAATCCAAACCAGACCCTTATCCAAGCACGCAACCTGGCAGGCCGCAGGGGAAAAGGGGGGGACGAGAGCGGCCCCCCTCCCTCCTGAACCGTACCAGGCCGTATGCCCTCAACATGGGGGGTTTGGTGCTTCGGGGCAGGGGGGCGACCTGCGGCCCCCCCACCCCAAAGCACCCTGCCCCCATGTTGATGGGGACAAGGGCCTCTTCCCGACAACCCCGGCCGTTGGTTGTCGGGGTATGCGGGCGGGGGGCTTTTCGGAATCAGGGCGCCCCCTTTAAAAAGGGGGCCCCCAGATGCCGGCCCCCCACCCTATGTGAATGAGTATGGGGTACATCGTACCCCTACCCATTCACCTGGTGGCAAAATAAGTCATTAAAAAAAGACAACACAGGTTTGAAAAGTAATTTATTGGGCAGCTCCGGGGGTCTTTCTGCCGGGCCCCCGCTATCTTCTGCTAGCTCTTTTGCTAGCGGGGGTCCCAGGCTTCCTCGCCGTCTTCTTCCGACTTCGGGGGTCTCTTGTTCTGTTCTCCGGTTCTTCTCCCACTCTCCGACGCCTTCTCCTCGATCTCCGGTTATTTCTGCCGGACGCCCCGCTATCTTGTGCCAGCTCTTTTGCTAGCGGGGGCCAGTCTTCTACGTCGCCTTCTTCCTTCTTCTCTTTGCCCGATGTTGACTCGTCGCTCTCCACCGCCGCAATGAACTGTCCAAGCAGCGGTGCCACTTTTATTGGCATGGGGCGTGGTCACCGGATGATGCCACCGCTGACCCCGCCCCCGTTTCACGTCACAGTCCCATCATTCCCCGGGACTGTGACATCATACGGGGGCGGGGTCAGCGGTGACCACGCCCATGCCAATAAAAGTGGCACCGCTGCTCGGCCAGATCATTGCGGCGGTGGAGAGCGACGAGTCAACATCGGGCGAAGAGAAGAAGGAAGAAGGCGACGTAGAAGACTGGCCTCCGCTAGCAAAAGAGCTGGCACAAGATAGCGGGGCGTCCGCCAGAAAGAACCGGAGATCGAGGAGAAGGCGTCGGAGAGCGGGAGAAGAACCGGAGAACAGAACAAGAGACCCCCGAAGTCGGAAGAAGACGGCGAGGAAGCCCGGGACCCCCGCTAGCAGAAGATAGCGGGGGCCCGGCAGAAAGACCCCCGAAGTCGGAAGAAGACGGCGAGGAAGCCCGGGATCCCCGCTAGCAAAAGAGCTAGCAGAAGATAGCGGGGGCCCGGCAGAAAGACCCCCGAAGTCGGAAGAAGACGGCGAGGAAGCCCGGGACCCCCGCTAGCAAAAGAGCTAGCAGAAAGACCCTCGGAGCTGCCCAATAAATTACTTTTCAAACCTGTGTTGTCTTTTTTTATTGACTTATTTTGCCACCAGGTGAATGGGTAGGGGTACGATGTACCCCATACTCATTCACATAGGGTGGGGGGCAGGTATCTGGGGTCCCCCTTATTAAAGGGGGCTCCCGGATTCCGATAAGCCCCCCGCCCGCAGACCCCAACAACCAACGGCCAGGGTTGTCGGGAAGAGGCCCTTGTCCCCATCAACATGGGGGCAGGGTTATTGGGGTGGGGAGGGCCGCAGGTCGCCCCCCCCTGCCCCGAAGCACCAAACCCCCCATGTTGAGGGCACGCGGCCTGGTACGGTTCAGGAGGGAGGGGGGCCGCTCTCTCGTCCCCCCCTTTTCCCCTGCAGCCTGCCAGGTTGAGTG
Source organism: Rana muscosa (assembly GCA_029206835.1). Taxonomy (NCBI): domain Eukaryota; kingdom Metazoa; phylum Chordata; class Amphibia; order Anura; family Ranidae; genus Rana; species Rana muscosa. The sequence goes on along the minus strand of CM055116.1, from coordinate 1,242,301,568 downwards.
CTCGGATAAAGGGTCTGGTGTGTATTCTAAGGGGACCCCATGCAATTTTTTTTTGTTTTTTTTTGGGGGGGGGTCCCCTTTGAATCCATACTAGACCCAAGGGCCTGGTATGGACCTGGGGGGACCCCCACGCCATTTTTTTTTCATTTTTTTGGGGAGGTCCCCTTTGAATCCATACTAGACCCAAGGGCCTGGTATGGACCTGGGGGGGGGGACCCCACACTGTTTTTTTTTTGTTTTTGTTTTTAGAACCGTTTTTTTTTTTTTTACATTTCCTTTAACAACCAGCTATAAACAGGTCAAACAAAAAATTGCCGCAAAATTGCGGTACTTGCGTTTTGGATGTGGGTCCATTGAATTCTATTACATCCAAAACACTGTTTTTGTCCTGGCAAAAAAAATCTGCAGTTGCGTTTAAAATCGTTTTTCACAAACCCTCAAAATGCCTTTAGACGCCAAAGATTTCCACGTTTCAGACGCGGTACCAGCGTTTAGCCGCATTTTAGTTTAGAAGCGTTTTTTTTTTACATTGATAAACTCCAAATTTATGGCAAATGAGGAAAAACCATAATATATATATATATATATATATATATATATATATATATATATATATATATGAAATTGCTTCCATTGCATTGTGTGCAATCCACAACTTGGGGCAGCTGACGTGGCAAGTGGACAATCCACAACTTGTGGCAAGTGACACGCTAAATACAACTACACTGCTGCTCTCAGCTGCTCATATCACTCTGGTCTCACTAAATAGCTAAAATCGTAAATAATACTGTTTTTGGAGCTTAGGGCGGCTCCTTATCATATACCTGCAAATGTGGTAAAACACGGCATGCAAACGCCACAAAGCGCGCCTTTCTAAACGCCACTTTCAACCTTAGTTCAGAACATTTTGCACCAGCGTCCCGTCTACATGGGGCCTAAAAACGCCTATGCCATTTACAGCTCCAAAACGCCATGGTGGCCATGAGGCCATAGGCTAACATGGAGAGATGTTTTTAAGCTGCAAAAAACGCTCAAACAAGCGGTTGGAAAAACATCCGTGTGCATGTAGCCTTATATTAACCACTTGCGCACTGCCCAGACCAAGTTTCACATTTCAGCGCTGATGCACTTTTAATGACAATTGCGCGCTCATACAACACTGTAACCCAATGAAAATGTTTTATTTGTTGGCACACAAATAGAGCTTGCTTTTGGTGCTATTTGATCACCTTTGTGTTTTATTTTTATTTTTTTTCTATAAATACAAAAGACCGAGTTTAAAAAAAATAAAAATGGATATTTTACCCACTTCAGCACTGGGTCTATTCTGGCACTTCTCTCCTTTATGTAAAAATCATAAATTTATGGCTATAAAATTACTTCAAAACACCAAACATTATATATTTTTTTGGAGCAGACACCCTAGGGAATAAGATGGCGGTCATTGCAAATTTTTATCTCGCTCGGTATTTGCGCAATAAATTTTCAAACGCCTTTTGTTTGCTAAAAATATTACAAAACAGTAAAGTGACGGCCAATTTTTTGGTATAATGTGAAAGATGTTGTTATGCTGAGTAAATAGATACCTAACACATCACGCTTTAAAATTGCGCACACACATGGCATGACACCAAACTTCAGTAATTAAAAATCTCCCTAGGCGATGCTTAATTTTTTTTTACACGTTACCATTTTTGGCATTACAGAGGAGGTCTAGTGCTAGAATTGCTGCACTCGTTCTAACGCACGCAGCAATAACTCACATGTGTGGTTTGAACGGCGTTTATATATGTGGGCGGGACTTACGTGTGTGTTCGCTTCTGAGCGCGAGCTACCGGGGACATGGGCCTTTTTTCTTATTTTTTTTTTACTTTTTTGTATTTCTTACTCTTTTTTTATTTATTTTTTATTTTTTGGGATCTCTTTTATTCCTATTACAAGGAATGCAAACATCCCTTGTAATAGGAATGTGTGTGACAGGTCCTCTTTATGGAGAGATGCAGGGTCAACAAGACCCCGCATCTCTCCTCCAGGCTGGAAAGCATGATATTGTTCCAAAAAAATCACCAATCTCATGCTGACAGCCAAGATCACGGCTTGGTTAACATACGGGAACACGGCATGATGTCATAACGTCGTGCCTGCGCCTCCGACGGTCATAGAGATGACTGATGACCATCTGGTCACCAGTCATCTCCAAATCGTTCTCCGAGCCCCAGATGGCACGGGAGAGCCCGGTGAAGCACTGGATGGCGGCAAGAGGGGGGGGACGTCCCCTCCCCCCGCCTATAAGAACGATCAAGCGGCGGAACTGCCACTATGATCGTTTTTATTGTGCACAGAATCGCCGGCTGAAAAGAATGATATCTGAATGATGCCTGCAACTGCAGGCATCATTCAGATGTCACCGCCTAAAGCCAAGGATGTCATTTGACGGTGGGCGGTAGGAAACTGGTTAATATTTTTAAAAAAGGTAATTTTTCTTCTTCATTGATGTACACTGATGAGACTGCACTGATGGGCACCGATAAGGTGGCAAGGGTGGGCACTGAGAGGTGGCATTGCTATTTGGCACTGGTGGGCAGTGAGAAGTGGCACTGCTAGGTGGCAATGATAGTTGGCAGTGATGGGCACTGATAGGCACTGGCAGCACTGCTAGGTGCCACTGATTGGCACCAGTGGTGGGCATTGATAGGTGGCACTGGCAGGGGCTACTAATTGTCACAGATGATGCAGAATTGCCTCTTCCTCTTCGGGCCCGATGTCCCTTGCACATAAGCCGGTGATTGCCTTTTTTTTATGCTCACGCTGTCAGCACAAGGAGAAAACAAAAAACATTACCCAGCTTTTGTTTACATCACGTGATCAGCTGTCATTTGCTGACAGCTGATCACATGGTAAAGGGCAGGGATCGGCCCCTTACTCGGATCTGTCATCACTCGAGTCTCAGTGACTCTGTGACCACAGCGCGCGCAAAGGGGAGGACGTTTATTGACGGACTCCCGGCAATTGAGGACCATGCTGTGGCCGTCGATCAGTTATAGCGCTGATCTCAAGTGATTAAAGAGGGTCAAAATGGGCCATTGACATGCATCACAATTCAACTTAGGAATGAGTCTTTGAAAAGTTAAACTAAATAATTTGGCCACTTTATCCTTCCAAATAATTCACTTCCTGTCACATAGCCACACAGGAAGTGAGGGAAAATCCCTAACAATGTCTTTCCTTGGGGACACACAGGTCAGTCTAAATACTTTCCCCATTATGCACATTGCACTCGAGCATATTGCGGGGTACGCCACAAATTATTATTAGGTAGTTTGGACTGTGGGGTTTATTTACTAAAGGCAAATCTACTTTGCACTACAAGTGCACTTGCTGTATATCTTAGGGGGACATGCAAGCCAAAAAAAACACCATCTTTGCTTTTACATGATTGTAACATCCAATCACCAGTACTTTCCCTCAGATTTTCAGCAGCTACACTTTTACTGCAGAGTGGATTTGTCTTTACTAAACCCCAAACTACCCAATGATTTGGGGTGTACACAACAAAGTGCTAGAGTGCAATTTGCTTAATGGGGACACTAGTTAGATTGATCTGTGTGTCCCCAAGAAAAGCCATTGGTAGGGTTCTACCTTCACTTCCTGTTTAGCTGTGTGATAGGAAGTGAAGCCAATGTTAAGAAAAGGAGACAAAGGCCAAACTACAAAAAAAAATATAAAAAAAAAAAACACACACGCAGGGGTTCTAACACTTACTTTGTTTCCCTCAAAATGCCCACAATTAGAATTGTATGGCCTTGAGCTATTTTTAAGTGCAGTGCTCTAAATCAGTGCTTCTCAAGTACCCCCAACAGGCCATGTTTGCAGGTTTTCCTTCATCTTGCACATGTGCTTTAAATCACAGTCAATGGTTTTGATTTTTGGACAGCAATTCTCGATAAGCTAAATTCACAAAACATGTCCTGTTGGGGGTACTTTAGGACTGAGGCTGAGAACCACTGTAGTAAAAAAGGAAAATTGAATACTTACCACTCTGTATTTCATTTCCTGGTGACGCTCCATGGCAGCACACAATACAATCCATGCATATACTACCATGAAGGCACCAGGGTAGACAAATCACACCAGTTTTGTTTTGACATGCCAATCAGCTGTCACATTTGTTGCAAAGAAAACACAAAACAAACATCAAAACTTTCCATCTAATTTTATTGTTCAACAAAACAAAAGGGAAGGCAAAATAAAAAAAACATGGTCAATTTGAAACAGTTACAGACTCAACATCTTGAGCAATTTTTGGCCAAATAAATGCAGCAGACAATTAAATCAAAGTGAACAAACAACACGCATTAACAACATCAGAATTATTTCAGGGGAACATATCTCCCCCACACCAAAAATATACAATCCACATAAGTTAACCAATCACTTGTTTTGCAAAGACATTACAAATAAAATACAGTACATGTGTTACAAACTCGATAAGGACACCAACATGTACATTTTACCCCACACACACACACACTTGCCTCTTCTCAAGGCAAGCGACCGAATGCTCTGTGAGCTTTATATAACATATGTTTGTGTGCTAATGAGGCAATTGAAAACACATGCACAGTCCATAAAACACCCAAAATGCAAGTTCACTCAATGTAGAGACTGAAATTCAAAGTGGGCACACCTGTTAAGAATGTCCTTCAATTCCTAACCCATAAAAACACTCTCTGAGTGAGCATGCCCAGAAATATCCAGGCGCTGTTCACACACAAAAAGCACGCCAAAAAAAAATAACTGGCTGGGCATGTGCAGAACAACACCAATGCACCAATGTGCGACGCTTCAGTTCGCCTCTGGGTCCGCTTACACCCGGTGACCCCGCACCCCTCTGACGCACATGGATTTCACTGGGACTTTCCCCGTGGTGACAGAGGGGGGCGGAGCCACCGGGTGTAAGCGGACCAAGTGGAGAACTGAAGCGTCGCACAGCGGGAATCTCCAATTCAAACGGAGCGGCCGAAGAAGAAAGAAGAAGGGAAGACACTGGAGCAAGATGCGGACGAGAAGACCGAAGGAAGAAGGAAGATGAAGATGAAGATAAAGATAAAGAGGAAGATGAAGATGGAGGAAGAAACCCGAATGGAGAAAAGAAGAAGATGGAAGAAGAAGCAAGAAGAAGAAGGAAGAAGGAAGAAAAGAGAAGACATTAATAAAGGAATTGTCAAAAACCGGCTCTTGTAATTTTTTACATTTTTGACACTTTCCTTGTGAAATGGTAGGGGTACATTTGTACCCCATTACCATTTCACACAGGGGGGGGCGGGATCTGGGGGTCCCCTTTGTTAAAGGGGTCTTCCAGATTCCAATAAGCCCCCCCGCCCGCAGACCCCCACAACCACCGGGCAAGGGTTGTGGGGATGAGGCCCTTGTCCCCATCAACACGGAGACATCCTCCCCATGTTGCGGGCATGTGGCCTGGTACGGTTCAGGAGGGAGGGGGGGCGCTCTTGTCCCCCCCTCTTCCCCTGCGGCCGGCCAGGTTGCGTGCTCGGATAAGGGTCTGGTGTGGATTTTTGGGGGAACTCCACGCCATTTTTTTATAAAATTTGGGGTGGAGTCCCCCTTAAAATCCATGCTAGATCTGAAGGGCCTGGTTTGGATATTTGGGGGGAACCCGCTCGTCATTTTTTTTTAAAATTTGCAGCGGGGTTCCCCTTAATATCCATTCCAGACCTGAAGGGCCTGGTTATGGAATTTGGGGGAACTCCCACGCTTTTTTTTTTTGGTTAGCAAAGACTTTCAAAGACTTTTCTCTATATTGCCGGGAGCCGACAATTCATTATAGCCGCGGCTGCTTTTAAATGTTTTTTTTTTTTCCTTTAGAAATGTAATTTTGCTGGCGCACTGGCAAGTTCAGAGCTGCGCCTGTTCAACTTATGCAAATTGACTTAGGTGACTTGACATTTACTAAGATTTTGCCGGCGCAGTGTGTCGGCGCATTTAAACCATTGAAATTCCCGCGCTGAGCTCAAAAAAAACTCCCGCAGCTCAAATCGGAATTGCCGGCGCAGCGGGCTGGTTTTGAAAAAGTTACTTTCCCACTCTATTTTGGGCATATTAGTTATTTGGGCAGGTGTCTCTTCACTTCCTCACATCACCCCATGTCACCCCCATTATATTCTCACTTCCAGCTTCTTTATATTTAAATTTTAACATGCCCTGCGCCAGGTCCATAGTAGCGCACTGAGCGCCTCCTCCCGAGCGCAGAGAACACTATAGTAAATGGGAAATACGGCTGCGATACTGGCGCTAATGTTTTGTAAATACCAAAACAGCCATTGCGCACGCAGATGCGCCAATACTCATGGCGCAAACGTTTGGTAAATCAGCCCCATTGTGTTTTTTTCAAAACTTTGTCTGTCCTTTTGTTTATAGCGCAAAAAATCAAAACCGCAGAGGTGATCAAATACCACCAAAAGAAAGCTCTATTTGTTAGAAAAAAAGGACGCACATTTTGTTTGGGTACAATGTCGCACAACCGTGCAATTGTCAGTTAAAGTGACACAGTGCCGAATCACAAAAAGTGGCCTGGTCAGGAAGGGGGTAAAATATTCCGGGGCTGTAGCGGTTAATAATAAAAAAAAAGAGAAAAAAAGCAGATTGGTTCGTTTGTCAGGTTTTAACCTCTGACTGAGGAACCCACGGAGTCTCAGACGTTGTAAACTGGTTCGTTCACCTTCTGAATTCCATGTGCACTAAAAATCCTCATCCATGAAAAACCAGAGGGCAGCGCCGCCTTTCCCTATCATTCTGCTTTACTGCATTAAGCCTGCTACTAAATGACAGGTGGCGTTGAACAGTGGTCTTGACTACAATGCAGATAACGCACCACTCTGAAATTTAATTGTAACATATGAATATAAATCAGTTTTTGTCAGCCCGGGCAGGCCAAATCAATTCCAAACTCTTATTTTCTGCATTATAACCTCTGATAAAGCCAAGTGTCTCTCCGCTCTTCTGGGAATAGTTTTGCCACGGAAAGTTTAAAGAAAAGTTTCACCAGTGGAAAAACTAATTTAACCGTCATGATTTTTACTATTACTGAAATAAAGTTTTGCATAACTAAGGAGGGCTTATGGTGCTCAGCCGCATGCTGTTAGTACTTCTAAGGAATTTTTCACCAATAAAATATTGTATAAACTTAATTTAGATGAAATTACTATGGTATTGCTCTCTGTGTTCCCGTCGTTTTTCTAAGATGAGAAATCTTACATTGATTTTAATTTGTAGAATAAGACCAGGCACCTTTTATTTTCCTTCACTTCCATTAACTTAAAGAGTAAAGCTGGATACACACCAGTGTTAATTTTGTCGACTAAAACGGACTAAAACATTTTACACACGATCGTTTTTTCTGATGAAAAAAGACCGATAGACTTTTTTCATTGGACAAACCGATCGTGTGTGGGCCCCATCGGTCTTTTTTCCATCGGTATAAAAAAATAGAACCTGTTTTAAATTTTACCGATGGAAAAAAAACTATAGCAAATTACGATCGTCTGTGGGGAACTCCATCGGAGAAAAAACGCACGCATGCTCAGAATCAAGTCGACGCATGCTCAGAAGCATTGACCTTCATTTTTCTCGGCTCGTCAGAGTGTTTTTTTACGTCACAGCTCTTTGGACGGTCGGAATTTTGACTGATGGTGTGTAGGCAAGACTGATGGAAGTCAGCTTCATTGGATTTCTGATGGAAAAATCCATCGGATTTTATTCCATCGGAAATCCGATCGTTGAGATAATCATTATATTGCTACTGTTTAATAGTTATTCATTATTAACTATATAATTATGTTGCTACTATTCAGTATAATTTTTTCTGCTATCTCATAATGTATGTATTCCTTGTATCCATTAAACCATGTTTTATTGAATGATGCATTTAACTCAGCAGTGTTGCTTCATTTAAAGTCCCACCATTCTAGTTGTTGCTTTTTTCCAAAATATGGGGGATGGAGGCTAATCCCAGGGATTGCCTCACTTAAAATCCCACCCTTGTTAGTTCTATCTAAAATGGGACTAAAACTAAAATGCCATTTTAGTCAAAAGACTAAGACTTAGACTCCTTTAGCGCCTAAATACCGCCTGAAAAACTTCTGCCCTGCAGTCTTAATGTGAAAGCCAGAGGGCTTTCACACTGAGGCGATGCGCTGGTGGGACCGCACCAAAAAGTCCTGCTAGCAGCATCTTTGGAGCGGTGAGAGGAGCGGTGTGTTTACCACTCCTACACCGCTCCTTCACATTGAAAGCAATGGGAAACCGCGGTAATACCGCCGGCAATGCGCCTCTGCAGATGTGCATTGCCGGCGGTATTAACCCTTTTTCAGCGGCTAGCGGGGGTTAAAACCGAATGCAATTCCGTGGCAATTACAACGGTATAGCGCCGCTAAAAATAGCAGCGCTATACCGCCACCGCACCTCCAGCCCCAGTGTGAAAGGGGCCTAAAAGTAAATTGAAAGTTGACGCCAAATAACATAAATAATAACATATTAGATTCTTCACTCCAGCAGTATACAATGAATTTGGAAAATTTAGAGAAATGCTTAAATAATGCATTACAATTTAAATACACCTAATCGATTTTAGATCACTAAAATTAGTTTTAGTCGACTAAAATGATTTAGTCGACTAAAATGTTCTGGAGATTTTAGTCGACTGAAATGAAGGACATTTTAGTCGACTAAAATGTCCTGGAGATTTAGTCAACAAAATACGACTAAAACTAAAACAATTGCAGAAGACTAAAATGGGACGGGTCTATTCATTTATTACACTGCGGAGGAAGTTCCCCATCTGCCTACGTCATTGGCTATTCCCCGGCAAGCGGGGAAAGCTGGGGCTTACCCCTATGATCTGACGGTTGATCCCACCCCCTCGTATGTCAGACCCCGCCTACGTCATTGGCTGAGCAGACCTGATGGGGAACTTCCTCTGCAGTGTAATAAATGAATAGACCCGCCCCTTCTCACGTTCCCCATCAGGTCCGCTCAGCCTTACACCCAGTGAAGGTGACCCCGCCCCCTACGTCATTGGCTGAGCGGACCTGATGGGGAACTTGAGAAGGGGCGGGGTCTATTAATTTATTACACTGCAGAGGAAGTTCCCCATCAGGTCCACTCAGCAATGATGTTTCGTGTGGAGTGGAGACTGCAGCGTTGGACATCAGATCACCACTAGACACTGGATTACATCGCCGGAATGTTTTTTTTTTTTTTTTTTTTTTTAATAAAGGACTTTCCCAAATATGTCTGTGTGTTTTTTTTTACATTTTTTACACTTTCTTTGTGAAATGATAGGGGTACAATGTACCCCTTACCAATTCACATAGGGAGGGCCGGGATCTGGGGATCCCCTTTATTAAAGGGGTCTTCCAGATTCCGATAAGCCCCCCGCCCGCAGACCCCCAGAACCACTGGACAAGGGTTGTGGGGATGAGGCCCTTGTCCCCATCAACATGGTCACAGACCCCCAAAGCATCCTCCCCATGTTGAGGGCATGTGGCCTGGTACGGTTCAGGAGGGGGGGCGCTCTCTTGTCTCCCCTGTTTTCGTGCGGCCTGCCAGGTTGTGTGCTCGGATAAAGGGTCTGGTATGGATTTTTGGGGGGAACTCCACGCCATTTTTTTTAATTTGGCATGGAGTTTCCCTTAAAATCCATACCAGACCTGAAGGGTCTGTTTACATCACGCCAGCTGCTCAACAAGCTGATCAGCATGCGCAGACCCACCGGAGGCATTTTTCGACAGATGGCACTTCTCGATAGAACATCAGTCCATGCTTGGGAAAGATTGCGACCATATGGTTGGGATCCACCCACATGCCTGGACCGGCTCTCTAAAAGTCACCAGCTCTCTGCTTAGGGAGCTTTGAGAACTGAGCGATCAGCTGTGTTTTATCGCTCAGTTCTCAGCCTTAGAGCCGGCAGGGGATAGATGCAGCATCGGACAGATGCTTCATCCGCCTAGGTAAGTATGATTAAAAAAAAATCCCATACTTCTCTTTTAATGCATAGCTACTCAGAACACATTTAGCAACATCAGTATGAGTCAATAAAATTATATGTAGCGACCTCACCCCTCTCACCCCTTCTCATTCTCGGCTTGTCTTTCTTTGCCTAGGGGTGTTAGTGCTGGGGGGAGGGATGAGATACACCACGGCCCATGTCCTCCATAGTGAAGAGGTGAAGACCAGAAAGATCGGGCTTTGTGTAGGTGTCCTAGAGTCAAGTCCTGTACTTCGTCCCTGACTCCTTTGCTCCTAGTAACCAGAGTTCCACGCAGTGAATAGGTCCAACACAGTTTTATTCTTCTCAGCGAATAAACACAAAGTTCGGGTAAGTTGGATTCTTTTGCAACAACTTAGTCTTAATGGGGTTAGGTCGAGGCACAATCCTTTCCCTTCTCTTGCCAACCACTGTGGTATCACCAGTGGCGAATAGTCACTGCCACTGACTATGTGAAATAGAACGTGAATTACCTTCGCTAGCAGGGCCCCTGTCAGGGGAAGGATATCCGTCCAAGGGAGATACCGGAGGCCTCTCTGTCACCAGCGATGCTGCGCCGGACTCTCCAGAGAAGTTATGCACACCAGACCTCACAAACTCAGACATGGGCACCCAAGGAGTTAGGGCCCCCTTGGATTCCTCCACCCTCACGCAACTCAGTCGAAGGTACTGAGCCCCAGGCATCCGCCATAGTACCTCACCCCAGGCTAAAGGTGCCTGAGATGGACTCCATCTCCGCTCCGGCCAGGTCAAAGGCACCTGGGCCCGGAACACCGGAACGCCAGCACCCAAGCTGAAGGTACCTGGGTGCGGCCACGTCCTCCGACTCTGCACTCTGAACCCCGTGGTAAGGGCGTCCGCCCCTTTTATCTCCTCTCCCTTCGCGCCACAGTGGGTTCCACGCCCCGCTGTACCAGCTCCAGGGGAGGACAAAAAGGCACAGTCTTGCGGTGTGAGTTCACCTCCGGCCCCCGGCAACAACGCCACCTATAGGCCCAGGGAACCTCACACCACCAGAGTCCTCCAAGAACCAAAAAAGGGTCTCAGATCCCCTAGCAATCAGTGCATCTGGGTTACACTACCACCCAGATGCTTCCCCTAAATTCAAATACCCGCTACATATACAATAACTCTAAATGTTTACATTCGCTATACTATTATACCTTTATTTGGGGTCCCAGTGACATCATTGACCATATATGCTTATGTTACACATGGCCAATGACACCTGTCATCCACTTGCCCTGCCATTCGGCTGGAGGCAAAACAATTCACCAGACGTGTTGGTGGGTCAGCGTATTTTTTTTCCGATGGGTCGACAGGCATCAGGCATCATGACTAGCGTGGATCTACTTCGCTAGACAACGTGATTGATGGTAGAAGCACATTTTGCGGGACTTTTTTTTAAATGTATTTATTAACAGCTTCCCGACTGCCGCACACCGATATACGTCGGCAGAATGTCGCAGGCAGGCAAATGGGAGTACCTGTACGTCCCTTTGAATTTGCCGCCTAGCAGGCGTGCACGCCCATGCCCCGGGAGTGTGCTCGCGGGTCCTGAAACTCGATGTTCTCCGGCGGCCCACAATTGTGGTGTGGAGAGGCAGAACGGGGAGGTGCCTATGTAAACAAGGCGTTTCCCTGTTTTGCCTAGTGACATGACAGGGATCTACTGCTCCCTGTGATTTGGAGCAGTGATTGCTGTCATGTCAGTGGTAGCCCATCCCCCACAGTTAGAATCACTCCCTAGGACACACTTAACCCCTTGATCGCCCCATAGTGTTTAACCCCTTCCCTGCCAGTGTCATTTATACAGTAATCAGTGGCTATGTATAGCACTGATCACTGTATAAATGACAATGGTCCCAAAATAGTGTCAAAAGTGTCCGATGTGTCCGCCATAATGTCACAGTCCCGATAAAAATCGCAGATCGCCGCCATTACTAGTAAAAAAATAATAATAATAAAAATGCCATAAATCTATCCCCTATTTTGTAGACGCTATAATTTTTGCGCAAACCAATCAATATACGCTTATTGCGATTTTTTTTACCAAAAATATGTAGAAGAATACGTATCGGCCTAAACTGAGGAAAAAATTATTATTTTTTAGATATTTTTGGGGAATATTTATTATAGCAAAAACTGTAGCTCCTTTTATGTTTATAGCGCAAAAAATAAAAACCGCAGAGGTGATCAAATACCACCAAAAGAAAGCTCTATTTGTGGGAAAAAAAGGACGTCAATTTTGTTTGGGTACAACGTCGCACGACCGCGCAATTGTTAGCTAAAGCGACGCAGTGCCGTATCGCAAAAAATGCTCTGGTCAGGAAGGGGGTAAATTCTTCCGTGGCTGAAGTGGTTAAAGGACTTTACAAAAACGGTGTTTTTTGTCATTTGTGAATGAGCAGAGGTACTACAGTGCTGTGAAAAAGTATTTTCCCCCTTCCTGATTTTTTTTTTTTTTTGCGAAATTGTCACACTTAAATGATTCAGATCATCAAACTAATTTTAATATTACACAAAGATAACCAAAGTAAATACAAAATGCAGTTTTTAAATGTTAATTTAATTTATTAAGGGAAAAAAGCTGTCCAAATCTGCCTGGCCCTATGTGAAAAAGTAATCACCCAGGCACCCTCACATACCAGGAAGTCGATGCTTCTTACAGGGAAACGCGTCGGTAGGAGAGATTTCTGTGACGTCACCACGCACCAGCAGTCAATCTGAACCTTGCAGCTGTGTGTTTGTTCATGATCTTTGTTTTTATGTGCTTTGAAAAAGTTATTTTTGGGAATAATTACCAAAATTTTACTGCACATGAAGTTCCCCTCTTTTTTCTTTTTCTATTTTAAACTGTACTTTGCTATTGAGCTGAACACCCATTCATTCAGCTTTTTGACAAACTACCTATGAAGGTGTGTGGGTTGCTGAACGGAGAGGGAGTCTGAATTCGTATGTTCAGGAAAACAGCCCATGTGATCCAAGGAGAGAGACACGGAGGTGTGTATGCAGCCGACCAGAGAGCCTAAGTTTACAGCTGATATCTTCAGATAGGGATGAGCCAAACACCCCCCTGTTCGGTTCGCACCAGAACCTGTGAACAGACCTAAAGTTTGCGTGAACTTTAGAACCCTATTAAATACAATGGACTCGAATGTTCGAAATCTAAAGTGCTAATTATAAAGGCTAATATGCAAGTTATTGTCCTGAAAAGGGTTTGGGGACCCGGGTCCTGCCCCAGGGGACATGTATGAATGCAAAAAAAAGTTTTAAAAACTGCAGTTTTTTCGGGAGCAGTGATTTTAATAATGCAAAGTGAAAAATAAAAAGTGAAATATTCCTTTAAATTTCGTACCTGGGGGGGGGGGGGGGGTAGTACGCCTGTAAAGCAGCGCTTGTTTCCCTTGCTTAGAACTGTCCCTGCACAAAATTTCATTTCTGAAGGAAAAAAAGCCATTTAAAAGCACTCACGGCTATAATGAATTGTCGGCTCCTGGCAATACAGAGAAAAGTCATTCATTAAAAAAAATTAAAAATGCGTGGGGGTCCCCTCCAAATTCAATTACCAGGCCCTTCAGCTCTGGTATAGATATTAAGGGTAACCCTGCATCAAATTTAAAAAAAATGACGTGGGGTTCCCCCCAAATATCCATACCAGACCCTTCAGGTCTGGTATGGATTTTAAGGGGAACTCCATGCCAAATTTAAAAACAAAATGGCGTGAAGTTCCCCCCAAAAAGCCATACGAGACCCTTTATCCAAGCACGCAACCTGGCAGGCCGCAGGAAAAGAGGGGGGGACAAGAGAGCGCCCCCCCTCCTGAACCGTACCAGGCCACATGCCCTCAACATGGGGAGGATGCTTTGGGGGTCTGTGACCCCTCAAAGCACCATGTCCCCATGTTGATGGGGGCAAGGGCCTCATCCCCACAACCCTTGCCCAGTGGTTGTGGGGGTCTGCAGGCGGGGGGCTTATCGGAATCTGGCAGACCCCTTTAACAAAGGGGAACCCCCAGATCCCGGCCCACTCCCCTATGTGAATTGGTAAGGGGTACATTGTACCCCTACCATTTCACAAAGAAAGTGTAAAAAAATTATAAAAAAACACACAGACACAGTTGGGAAAGTCCTTTATTAAAAATAAAAATAAAAAAATAAAAAACCCATTCCAGCAATGTAATCCAATATCCCGCGGTGATCCGATGTCCAGCGCTGCAGTCTCCACTCCACACGAAACGTCATTGGCTGAGTGGACCTGATGGGGAACTTCCTCTGCATCTGCGATTTTTATCATGACTGCGACATTATGGCGGACACATCGGACACTTTTGACACATTTTTGTGACCATTGTAATTTTTACAACGATCAGTGCTATAAAAATGCACTGATTAGTGTGAAAACTACACTGGGAGTGAAGGTGTTAACCACTAGGTGGCGCTGTAGGAGGTTAAGTGTGCCCTAGGGAGTGATTCTTACTGTAGGGGGGATGGGCTGTGTGTGACAAGTAGGGATGAGCTTCTAGTTCGAGTCAAACTCATGTTCGACTCGAACATTGCCTGTTCGCACGTTCGCCGAACAGGGAACAATTTGGGAACACCCGCGGAACACCCTGTAAAAGTCTATGGGAGAAATCTAAAGTGCTAATTTTAAAGGCTTATATGCAAGTTATTTTCATAAAAAGTATTTGGGGACCCGGGTCATGCCCAAGGGGACATGTATCAATGCAAAAAAAAGTTTTAAAAACTAACGTTTTTTCGGGAGCAGTGATTTGAATAATGCTTAAAGTGAAACAATAAAAGTGAAATATTCCTTTAAATTTCATACCTGGGAGGGGGGGTGTATAGTATGCCTGTAAAGCAGCACTTGTTTCCCTTGCTTAGAACTGTCCCTGCACAAAGTGTAATTTCTGAAGGAAAAAAAGTCATTTAAAAGCACTCGCGGCTATAATGAACTGTCGGCTCCCGGCACAGAGAAAAGTCATTGATAAAAAAAAAATGCGTGTGGGTCCCCCCAAATTAATTTACTAGGCACTTCAGGTCTGGTATGGATATTAAGGGGAACCCTGCATCAAATTTTAAAAAAAAATGACGTGGGGTTCCCCCAAATATCCATACTAGACCCTTCAGGTCTGGTATGGATTTTAAGGGGAACTCCACCCCAAATTTAAAAAAAAATGGGGTCCATACCAGACCCTTTATCCGAGCATGCAACCTGGCAGGCCGCAGGAAAAGAGGGGGGACGAGAGAGCGCCCCCCCTCCTGAAATGTACCAGGCCACATGCCCTCAACATGGGGAGGATGTCCCCATGTTGATGGGGACAAGGGCCTCATCCCCACAACCCTTGCCCGGTGGTTGTGGGGGTCTGCGGGCAGGGGGCTTATCGGAATCTGGAAGACCCCTTTAACAAAGGGGACCCTCAGATCCCGCCCCCCCATGTGAATTGGTTAGGGGTACATTGTATAGTGTAATAAAGTGTAAGAAAAATGTAAAAAAAACACAGACACCTTGGAAAAGTCCTTTATTAAAAATAAAAAAATAAAAACACATTCCAGCGATGTAATCCAATGTCCCGCGTCGATCCGATGTCCAGCGCTGCAGTCTCCACTCAAAACGCTATTGGCTGAGCGGACCTACACTGCGGAGGAAGTTCCCCATCAGGTCTGAGGTACGAGGGGGCAGGAGCAAAAGGCAATGACTTTTTTCTGTATTGCCGGGAGCCGACTATTCATTATAGCCGCGAGTGCTTTTGAATGACTTTTTTTCCTTCAGAAATGACATTTTGTGCAGGGACAGTTCTAAGCAAGGGAAACAAGTGCTGCTTTACAGGCATACTATACACCCCCCCCCCCCAGGTACAAAATTTAAAGGAATATTTCACTTTTATTGTTTCACTTTAAGCATTATTAAAATCACTGCTCCCGAAAAAACATCAGTTTTTAAAACTTTTTTTTTTGCATTGATACATGTCCCCTGGGGCAGGACCCGGGTCCCCAAACACTTTTTATGACAATAACGTGCATATAAGCCTTTAAAATTAGCACTTTAGATTTCTCCCATAGACTTTTACAGGGTGTGTCGTGAACACCCCAAATTGTTCGCTGTTCGGCGAACATGCGAACAGGCAATGTTCGAGTTGAGCATGAGTTTGACTCAAAATCGAAGCTCATCCCTATCTTCAGACCTACATGCGAGTTTGACTCCCATAATAGGAGTCCTTCCTTTCTGGTAAGAGGCCATCTGGCTGCTTTTCCTCCAAGCCTATGGATGCATACATTATGTCATTATCGATTTATTAGTATCATAGGTTAACAAGGTAACAGATACAGAGTGTGTCGGATGAAGGTTGCTGTTTTTCTTCCTTTTGGGACTCCCTTTTGCGATTGCAGTTTTTTATTCCTCATTCACATATATATGGATTATCTATGGACTCTAAACTAAATGGTTTAGTGTGATTACATGGATTTTTTGCATTTATTTTGACAAAATGTATGCACCGTATTTTCATGATATGAATTTATATATTATATTTGTATACTATATGTTTATATCACCCAACTATTTAATTCACACTTTTTTGTAAAAATTTTTTTAGTGACACGGGTTTTTTCACTTTTTAATCACCATTTGCTATCCAAGGCAATTCATTATTGGTTACATATGTGAATCCTTCACGGATTCTTTGGTCACGTATTACCTACACATGTCTATTTTGCAGATGAAATTTTAGGCAAAAGGTAATTTTTTTTTAGCTCAGCTTAGTATAATTTTTATCATTGTCCATTGGTTATTGGGTGGTGTGTTTTATTGTCATAATTATTTTCTATGAATGGTTGTGTTATACCGTACTATTCAATTGTATTGTGTATATTTTTTATTGTTAATTTTAATAAAACTTGAGGCTGGGTTCACACTTGTGTGGTGCGAATTCCATCTCTGTTATCACTGCAAGGAGATAAGAGAGCTGTTCAGCGTTTTGTGTGTGGTGGAACATGCAAACTTGTTGACCTGGGAGAGGGGGGGAAGTGTAGTGAGCATTGAAAAAAGTCCTGCTCAGAACAGAAGACATCTGCGAATCAGGTGCGTGCCCATAGAAGATAATGGACCTGAATTCGCACCTGAGCCGCACTGCAATGTCTTGAAGACGCATTCGGTTTTTTGGTAATGCGCAGTGCGAATACATCGCACATATGTAAACCAGCCTCATTGAAAATAATCTATTTTTTAATGTTATGCGAATTGGATGAGATGTAAGCTGCAACCAATTTGCATAGGTGTGAACTTTTTAAATTTGTTGTGCCCACAAAGTCCATCTGCCTATCAAACCATTCCAATTTTTTTTTAGGTCACTACTTTAAAAATTTTCCTAACACATATCAAATCCTTACATTTTGAGTTCACTTCCACAATAATCTTTACAGTAAGCACTTCCTACCCTAGTTTGACAATGCTTACTTAGGCTTAATGTACACTGGCCTATATTTACAGCGGCCGTGGGAAAATGCAAAATGCGGCACAATCGTGACATGTTTTTGCCACGGTATTTCCAATGTTTTGTGTTTTCCTGAGCCGGCGGTCAAAACATTCCTATCCTGAATGCAGTTCTTCCGTGTTCAGGAGAGGGAGGTTGAAACTCACCTAGACACGGCAGCTCCTAAACTCTGCTAAAATGTCAATGTACACTTAGGCCTCATACACACGGCCGAGAATCTCGTCAGGAAAAAACACGTCGTTTTTCTTGACGAGATTCTTGGACAAGAAACTTGTCCTGGCCGAGTGTACACACGCTCCATTCAAAGAACCCTCGGTTCTTTGAATGGAGCGAACGCATTGACGTCATCGACTATGACGAGCGTGCGCTCGTCACATTCGATGCCGTCGCCGCCATCTTGCTACACCCTACCTATGCCTAGGAAGCTACCGCGCATGCGTCAAAGTCAATTTGAGCAGGTAAGTGTACACACACACACTTTTCTCGTCGAGAAACATGCCGACGAGAATCTCGACGAGAAAATAGAGAGCTGGTTCTCTATTTGTCTCGTCGAGATTCTGGTCAGTTTTCTCGACGAGAAACCATACACACGAACGATTTTCTCGGCAAGAAAGCTATCTCGGCAGTTTTCTTGTCGTTTCTTGCCGAGAAACTGATTCGTGTGTACGAGGCTATAGGCTTTTATGGAGTGGAGTTTAGGAGCTTTGGCAAAAAATGACAAAATCTCCTAAACTCAAGCTTAGGAGCTGCCAGTGTAAGCTAGTGTACATGAAGCCTTACTGTTTTTCTATGCAGGAGCGATGCTGTCTCTCTGTGGATCTGTACATTTAGGCACTGGACAATGAGCAGTAGCAGCGTTATGAGGTCAATCCTTACATCCCCCTCTGGTTAGCAATGCATGTTCACAATGTTAAATTCACAATACTGTCAAAAGCAGTTGACCAAGTGTGCTGCATTTCTTCTACTTCTGCTGCTGTCCATGTGAGATAACAAAATTACTATGTAAATAGATGCCAACTGTCCCAGATTTTCCAAGATAGTCTTGGCCCTTTGTCCCGTCAATGCTGGGCCCCAGACCATGTCCTGGGATCACATCATCAACATCATTTGCAAGTGCTTTTAACAAATTAAAGACTGTATTTCCCTATCTATACCTCTTTGTGGCTCATTCATGGTGGGGCCAAACTTTGCAGATTGAGTGGAAGGGAGCTGTGGATACGTATTAATGCCACGTACACACGATCGGTTTTTCTGATGAAAAAAGACCAATGGACTTTTATCATCGGACAAACCGATCGTGTGTGGGCCCCATCAGTCTTTTTTCCATCGGTATAAAAAAATAGACCCTGTTTTAAATTTTACCGATGGAAAAAAAAAAACGATAGCAAATTACGATCGTCTGTGTGGAACTCCATCGGACAAAAAACCCACGCATGCTCAGAATCAAGTCGACGCATGCTCAGAAGCATTGAACTTCTTTTTCTCGGCTTGTCGGAGTGTTTTACGTCACAGTGTTTTGGACAGTCTGAATTTTGACTGATGGTGTGTAGGCAAGACTGATGAAAGTCAGCTTCATCGGATTTCCGATAGACATGTGCACACTGAAATATTTCGTTTCGGAATTTCGTTTTCGTCCGAAAAATAAATTTATTAAGTTACTCCCGAAATTCGTTTTTATTTATTCGTTTTTCGTTAAAAATTGCATTCGTCCGAAAATCTGAATTAAGGTCGAATCTGTCATTGAAGGCTTATGGTGTCTGTCGAATGTTCAAAGAAGATTTGACGGAGCAGCGAAACTGTACGACGCTGCAATCATACATTTCCGGTCGAATGTTCCGCCCACAAGCAGTGATCTTTTCTCTCTATAATAACAAATCCTTTCTCTCTATAATGTCGAATCTTTTCTCTCCTATGTCGAATCTTTTCTCTCTATAATGTTGAATCTTTTCTCTCCTATGTCGAATCTTTTCTCTCTATAATGTCAAATCTTTTCTCTTCTATGTCGAATCTTTTCTCTCCTATGTCGAATCTTTTCTCTCTATAATGTCGAATCTTTTCTCTCTATGTAGAATAATCTTGGACTAATAGAGTTAAGGTTAGGCACATTCGACCACAGGTTCGATAGACACAGATTGTTATTGTCAGCGTCACGTCGAATCTCCTATTTATATCGAACTGTTGTAGCAACGAAAACGAAAATAAAGCATTTGTTTATGTCGGATCTTTCGGTTTTCGGATGCTGTGCTTTCGTTTTCATTTGTTAAAACGATAACGAAAATAGCTGAAATTCGGACGAAAATGCATTCGGACGAAAACGAATGCACATGTCTAATTTCCGATGGAAAAATCCATCGGATTTTATTCCATCGGAAATCCGATCGTGTGTACAGGGCATCAGAGTTTATTTTGATTGAAGCTTTTACCATCTCATACCATTAATGATTGGAGTGAAGCCCGTGCTAATTATTGGAAGCAGTAAGTAGTAATGTCTGTGAGGCTTGACAGAGTATAGCCAACGAGGATTCCTTTCATTTTACATGCCTTGGTGGTCACTTTGTGGCCAAAGATATCTGGTGAGCACAATTATATGTCACTTTTTTGGCAAGAGTTGAAGCACGTTGCACTTTAGGAAGCACAGTGTTGGAGATTATTTAGAAGACTCAAATTATTATATTACATTGTTTTATATGATATACATATATTTTTTGCTTTTAGTTTGGACTGTTGACACTTATGCACTTTAATATTGGATTTAGCATATGTTTTTAGTGTTTTTTGCATTTTGCAGATTTGCACTGCAGTCCATTTAACATGGTTTCCTATGGAACACGTTCTGTAGTGCAAATCTGCAAAATGCAAAAAGCACAAAAAATGCATAGGTGTGAATCCAGCTTGATGCCACGTACACACGATCGGACATTCCGACAACAAAACGTGTTTTTTTTTTTCTCAAACTTGACTTGCACACACACAGTCCCACAAACGTTGTTCGGAAATTCCGATGGTCAAGAACGCAGAGACGTACAACACTACGACAAGCCGAGAAAAATTAAGTACAATGATTCTGAGCATGCGTCAAATTTATTCCGAGCATGCGCAGCACTTTTGTGCATCGGAAATGGCTACACACGGTCGGAATTTCCGACAAGAGCTTTTGTGGTCGGAAAAATAGAGAACCTGCTCTCAAACATTTGTTGCCGGAAATTCTGACAACAAATGTCTGATGAAGCCTACACAAAAGCTCACATCGAACATTTGTTGTCGGAAATTCCGATCGTGTGTATGCGGCATAAGTGTGTTTCTGCAAAACTTAAAATGCACTAAAAAGGACATTGGTGTGAACCATGAAAACAAGAAGATGTACCCCTTTAAGCGGACTTTTAAGGCATAGGTATCTATACAAAAAGTGTACTAGAGAATGTATAAAGTATAACAGACGTATTTATTAAATATGTAATTTAGAAAAACATGTTTATAACAAAACAGTATATGGAATGTATACAGATCTGAATAAAAAGACACCAGTAGTCAAGCTGAGTGTGATCCTTCACGACGCGTTTCAGTTTTGATTCTTTCCTCAGGGGTGTTTATTAGGAAACACAAGTGTACATCTATATTATTCTAAAGAACATTACATGTCAGTACAAAAACATTTGTCTTACAAAGATTTACATTTATATATATTGTGGCAGCAGGCAGGTAAAATCACCAGGTTGCATCCAGGATGGAAGATATATATGTCCTAGATTCAGGCTTTATGCCAATTTATACCGCTAGGGGGAGTGCTGGGAGTCTTGCAGGGGAAGTGTTAATGAGCCCAGCTGAAGTAAGTGGGCTCATTAGGGCCTCTACAAGAACTCCCAGCATGCTAAGGGAGATGCTCCAACTTGGAACCAGATCTGTTTGGATAGTCTGGGGAGTGTGATCTCTGTGCGGTGAGCCAAAGCCTGTGTGGTTATTGATAAGAACTTCTAAAAGCAGGAACCTGGGGACTGGGACAGCACAAGGCTGTACCCATTTGTTAGTTAGGGACACCAACATGTGTAGTGAGCGGTCAAGTTGACCAGGATTTATTTTCCTGTTTCTTTTGTTTCTTTTGTTTTCTGCTATATTTTTTTGTCTGTATATAGTTCAAATAAAACCACACCCTTTTGTTTTCTTCTACCACTGTCTGCTGTGCCTAACACACCCGTTGCCGAGCTAACCCCCTCACAATATATATATATATATATATATATATATATATAGAAATGTCTATATATTCATATCAAGTATATAGTACACTTACATAAGCTGTAATGGTATCAAGGATAAAGATGAACATTCCATCAATTTTTCTTAAAAACAAAGTTAGGATGTGGGATAAGCTATATCGCACAGGGTGATCTCTATGGTCTCTCAGAGGTATATGTCCTCTGTATTATAGGCAGAGCGTGCAATGGCAGCAAATAAATCGGTGTGAACCAGGCCGAAAGCCAAAACTTTTTGTAGTTTTGGAATAGAATAGGGAAGGGATACCAATCCTGTTTTTTTTTTTTATATATATCTTACATATGCTACTATCAAGTTGTGTACCTGTAGTATGTTTTTTTGGCCGATTTTAAGCAGCAGTAGTATGCAAGGCTGAACTTTCTAGTAGTTAGGTGTGGACTCAAGACAGGGACTACAAAGTAGGGACAGTTTTAAAGCTGAACTCCAGAGTAGGTGTAGCACCCTCCTAGTTAGGTTGCTCCTCAGGCTAGGTAAATTTAGTTTTTGGCTCTTCTGTAATTAGTGGAGCAGTCTGTGATTGCTTTGGGCTGTTCTGGGTTTCATGGGCTGCAGGTTTGATTGCTTCACCTTATCTTCTGGAAGATACCAGAATAAAGTGGGTTGGGAGCCTGAATATTTATGTTGTTCCAGCCAATTCCTGGGGGAGGGTGCCCAGTAGGTGGCTGGGGGAGTACATAAATAGGCTGGAGTCTGGGGTAGCCCTATTTATGTCCAGGAGGAGAAGCT
The DNA here is from genome assembly GCA_029206835.1 of Rana muscosa. NCBI lineage: Eukaryota > Metazoa > Chordata > Amphibia > Anura > Ranidae > Rana > Rana muscosa. The sequence continues at coordinate 1,242,279,012 of CM055116.1, read as the reverse complement.
CCCAGCTTAAAGGGTTCCTGCCCTTCTAGGCAGCCCAGCTGAAATTCTACCTTTGCTCATCGAAGTCTCAGCTATGCTAAAGCTGGGGGCTTGTTTGCTGAAAGTCTTTGGAACCAATCAAGGGATTTTACTGAGGATCGGGTCTTCAGTGTTCAGGGGAGAAATGTCCAATTGCTATTGGAAAAAGGCATCCAAGTATCTAGAGACATTGAGAGCGCAGACCTGAGTGAAGTATCCTGGTGACTTTTGCTGCTGCCGTCCCTTGTGTATCAGTATTAGAGCTTCCCTGGCCTGGGATATTTCTGATGGTGTCTCAGCGCTGTCCATTTTCTGGGCTATTACTAAAGAGACTGTTCTAAGGAGTACTGACAAAGTGAGGAGTGTCCTCTCATTACTGTTCAGCAATAATGTAGTATCCCACAGTTCCCTGTGAACCAAGATATGTGTCTGAGACACTCAGGCTGTATGGGAATGAAGTCCTGTGCCCACCGCTGTGAGTGTTGGCCAGGAAGGGAGCTCTTCTTTGCTCCAGGCAATGGTAGAGAGTGGTCAGGTGTCCCAGGAGCCACACATCAGGTCAAGACCCACAGTTCCCCCATGCCCTATATAAGTTAATTCAGCAATAAATATAAAAAAGACAACCCCTAGACTATACAGTACATTGATCCAGAAAGAGTGACTGTTGCTGTGTGCCTGGCTGCCGAGAGGAACCTGTGGCAAATTGGTGGGCCCTTTCAGGGGTAAGAACCACATAGGGAAGGTTACAAACCCTTAATTTTTTGTTGTTGTTGTTGTCTGGGGAAATTCACTCCTTCTCTTTGTTCTAGTGACTATTGTCACTGGAACAACAAATATAGTGTAGCGCTAAACAAATGTGAATATACACCAAGTGATGTGAACACCGTGCAACAATTTAAATAGAAAAACAATAAACATATGTCTATGCCAAGAGCATATGGGAAAAGTCTCTAGTATGCCAAAATTAAAACAATAAATGACTGCAAAAAGAAGTCTCTAATATGCAAAAATAAATCCAATGAATAATGAAAACAGTCCAGTGCGGATTTGAATGCTGTTGCTCCTACCATAGAAAATGAGGCAAAGTGAAGTGAAAATAGCCACCACCGACTTAGGAGAGGCTTACCGGAAATATAGGACCCTAAAGAACATATGTTCAAAGGGTCAGCTGAGCTTAGTGTAAACCACTTTGAAGATTCAATCCTCTGCTGCAATTCCTATTAGACGTCTCTTGCACAAGACCACTTGCTGAGAGTGTGTTGATAACAGGTGTCCTATATTTCCGGTAAGCCTCTCCTAAGTCGGTGGTGGCTATTTTCACTTCACTTTGCCTTATTTCCTATGGTGGGAGCAACAGCATTCACATACGCACTGGACTGTTTGCATTATTCATTGGATTTATTTTTGCATATTAGAGACTTCTTTTTGCAATAATTTATTGTTTTCATTTTTGCATACTAGAGACTTTTCCCATATGGTCTTGTCATAGACATATGTTTATTGTTTTTCTATTTACATTGTTGCACAGTGTTCACATCACTTGGTGTATATTCACATTTGTTTAGCGCTACACTATATTTGTTGTATTGTTTATGCCATTTGTCCATTGGGTTTTGTAGCTTCTTACCCATTTAGGCAGCGCAGAAATTTTCTGTATGTGTGACTATTGTCACTGGGACTAAAAGTGAGGAAAATTTTCAAAAATTTAAGTTGTCACTGAAAAAGGAGTAAAGGAGAAGTCTTTCAAAGTGGACACTTGTAGTAACTAAGATTTAACTCACCTTGCACAGATTTTTTTTTGTTACTTTCTGATACTGTATGTCTATGGATAAATCCCCCCCCCCACCCAGAAATCTTCCCTGCTCTTTTTAATCACTTGCCGTCTGCCTCACGTACATATACGTCATCAGAATGACACAGGCAGGCAAAGCAACGTACAGGTACGTTGCTTTACATCTGCTGCCTAGCGGGCGTACATGCCCGCCGCGGGCTCCATGACCGTGCCCGCGGGACCCGCGGACTCGATGTCTGCCGGTGTCCCGCGATCGTGCCACAGAGCGGCAGAACGGGGAGATGCCTATGTAAACAAGTAATCAGTAATCAGCAAATTTTTATAGCACTGATCGCTATTCAAATGACAATGGTTCCAAAATAGTGTCAAAAGTGTCCCATGTGTCCGCCGCAATATCGCAGTCACGCTAAAAATCGCTGATCGCCGTCATTACTAGTAAAAAAAAAATAATACTAATAAAAATGCCATAAAACTATCCCCTATTTTGTAGACGCTAAAACTTTTGCGCAAACCAATAAATATACTCTTATTGTGTTTTTTTAACCAAAAACATGTAGAAGAATACATATCGGCCTAAACTGAGGAAAAAAAAATGTTTTTTTATATATTTTTGGGGATATTTATCATAGTAAAAAATATTGAATTTTTTTCAAAATTGTCGGGTTTTTTTTATAGCGCAAAAAATAAAAACCGCAGAGGTGATCAAATACCACCAAAAGAAAGCTCTATTTGTGGGAAGAAAAGGATGTAAATTTTGTTTGGGTGCCACGTCGCACTACCACGCAATTGTCAGTTAAAGCGACGCAGTGCCGAATCGTACAAAATGGCCCAGTGATTGGGCAGACAATTCTTCCGGGGCAGAAGTGGTTAAAACTGAAAACATGCCCATACATGCAAAAAAACAAAGAAAAAAGGCTTAGATACTTGATTGTATTTAATAAGTCCATGGAGTAAATGATGTTTATTATTTTTAACGTCTTCCAACGTTAATAATTGTTTTTAAAAAAAAGTAACGTGCCACATTCTTCAGCCTTTACTTTGGAAAGGTGTTCTGCATGCTTTATAAATATGAAGAGCAGCGACGGTGCTTTAATTTGCTTTTGTAGACCGGAGTTTTAAAGTACTAATTGCACAAGATGAAAAAAGCTGCATGAATTCTTTGTACGGAACCAGAAGCCATGGATGTATAATTAACTGCTGTGAGCGGAGAGGGAGATTTTTCATCAGCTTGAATGGAACTCTATCAGACGGCGTTTCAGGAGATTTTACAGAAATATTTTAACATGGTAAATCAGGTGGCACAGCTGAAAATAGAAATATAGTTCATCAATATGTGTGTGCTCAGTGACATTAACTTTCTATCGAGGCTGTCCGATAAATTTCGTCATGGGGCTTGATTACTCTAACAATGATCAGAAGCATTAAAATATCCTTTTATATTTTCCAAACTAATGATCAGAGCGCCAAATCCTCAAATGATGCTCTGTACTCAACTTTGATGAATTCAACTTTGTTCTGCTAGGTGTGCTGTTGCTTAAAGAGACCCCAACACAATAGGGTGCTGTTATTAACTCATTGCTGAATGTGCAAGTTCTGGGATTGTCCTCATAGTCATTGTCCCACTTTATGAGTCACTGTCCTGAGACAAATATGTATAATTGAAGTTAGAACTTTGAGTACTTCTTCTCAATCGGTGACTCAGCATGTAATAAAGTAAAGATGAGTATGATAGTCCAGGAGCTTTCAAAAACAAGTTGGCAATGACCCATCTTGACCAGGTCTCTTTAAAGTTTAAGATGCACTGTAGGCCAACAGTTAAAGAGTTACTTCAGTCCTCTGCTTAGTGGTTTAGCCCCCCTTCGGTGCAGATGTGCTGATGGGCTCTGCCCAGCCTTCAGGTCCAGGCAGAGCCCTTCAACACATTTGCACATGTGAAGAAGGTTCCCACACATGAACAAAGGCAGGACAGGTTTGTGACTTCTTGTCGGGAGCTTCCAGCACTTCTGCTCCTCATTCCAGCATCCTGGTTTTAGCTATGGCATTCTCCTTGTCTATCTGTCCACCTACAAGGTGATTAATGTGGTAAGTCTCTGGGTGGGGACCAGACCTTATTTAAGCCAGCCAAACCTTGAGTCTCATGCTTGTTATAGAGTGTGATAATGTGTGTAATATCTGATCAAGCTCCCTGTCTGTCTGCCCTGTTAGATTGGATTTCCCTGTGTATGACCTTGGATCGGATAACGACTATTCTCAAAAATTTGCCTGCCCTTTACTCGGACTGTCATTGAACCACTCTGCCTGTCTACCAATCGCAAGTACTTATTTGCTTTGCTCAGTTCACGCCTGCCCTGGCATGGTAGACAGGCACTATAGCATTGTGTATAAGTCCTGGGGGCAACCAAGTACTGGTAGGCCTGCTTGCCATATGGTAAAGGGGGCTGCTATAGGTGAAGGACACAATAGCCAGCTATAGAACAGATCCCAGCCCCCCTATGTGAATGGGTATCGGGAACATAGTACCCCTACCAATTCACCAAAAAAGTGTCAAAAATTAATAAAAACATAGACAGTTTTTGACAAATCCTTTATTAAAAAAAAAAAACAGTGTCCCCCGATGTAGATCCATCATCAATCACGCTGCCCGCCAACACAGAGGCGCTATGCCTACTGCAGGCTCCTCTGTTTGACATTTTTTTATAGGGTAGGGCAGGGCCACATTTCTACATCACCTGTGGGCACCACCCCTTCTGACGTCATGGACCCAGCATGCACCAGTCCGTGACATCAGAAGGGTGGTGGTGCCACCAGGTGACGCAGGAAGGTGGCTCTGCCCTACCCTATAAAAAAAATGTCAAACGGAGGAGCCTGCAGTAGGCATATCGCCTTTGTGTTGGCGAGAGCGTTTTTTCTTTCGGGTCGGCGGGTGGCATGATTGACAATGGATTTACATCAGGGGAAACTGATTTTTTTTTTTCAATAAAGGATTTTTCAAAAACTGTCTCCTATTGTCTTTTATTATTTTTGACACTTTTTTGGTGAATGGGTACGGGTACTATGAACCCGATACTTAATCACATGGGGAAATGGGATCAGGGGGCCCCCTTGTTAAAGGAGACTTCCAGATTCCGATAAGCCCCCTGCCTGCAGACCCTGACAACCACAGCCCAGGGTTGTCGGGAAGAGGCCCTTGTCTCCATCAACATAGGGACAAGGAGCTGCCCCAAAACACCCACCCCCCGTGTTGAGGGCATGTGGCCTTGTATGGTTTAGGAGGGGGCCATCCCCCCTTTATTGACCTGCCAGTATGCATGCTCAGATAAGGGTCCGGTATGGATTTTGGGGGGGGGCCCCACTCTGGTTTATTTTTTACATTTTGGTGTGGGGGGGGTCCCTACGCCATTTAAAAAAAAAATCTAATGCGGGCAATTGATGGCATTCTCTTCTTTACATTCATCTGTCGGTGGGGAAGCCCACTGACAGATGATGACTTATGGTTGTTAATGACGGGGCTTGCTTAATAACCACCTATTTCTTCACACAGCATTCAAATTGGTCGATCATTTTTAGACCGATCTAAATTCCAATCGTTCTGAAAATTTGAAATTTGTTAGAAAATTTGTAAATGAAACATTACACAGCACCCTGCACCTCTGGACCCCTTTACATTGCACAACACCCTGCACCTCTGGTTCCTTTACATCACACAGCACCTGCACTTCTGGACCCCTTTACATTACACAGCACCATGCACCTCTGGACCCCTTTACATCACACAGCACCTGCTCTTCTGGACCCCTTTACATTACACAGCACCCTGCACCTCTGGATCCCTTTACATAACACAGCACCCTGCACCTCTGGACCCTTTTATATTACACAGCACCTTGCACCTCTGGACCCCTTTACATCACACAGCACCTGCACTTCTAGACTCCTTTACATTACACAGCACCTGCACTTCTGGACCCCTTTACATTACACAGCACCCTGCACCTCTGGACCCCTTTACATTGCACTGCACCCCGCAGCTCTGGAGCCCTTTACATTACACAACCTGCCCCCAACACACAGCTCTGGACCCCTGCACATTACACAACCCCCTCCCAGCTCTGGATCCCTGCATGTTTCACAGCTGTCCGTTCCTACCTTACTCACACAGAGGGGGACAAACACCAGCGCTAAACAGAGGGCGGGAACTGCTGGAGTTAATTTTTTTATATTAACAATACTAATGATTGGTTTCTAGGACCACCTAGCAACCAATCACCTGCTAGTAAACAGCATTTCCCGGCTTATATTCAGCTCCGACCCACTGTCTCTCTCTCTCCCTCTCCTGCTGTACAGGAGAGAGAAAGAAAGTGTTTTCTATATCTCCTGCTCCGCTGTGTCAATCCGGTGGCGTGTCACCCGGGCAGCCCTGCATCCTGTCACAGCTCACCTCTCCCTGGCCTACGCTCGCCGCTCACATCCATCGCCACTGCACTGCCTGAGACCAACCGCGCTGTCACCGCTTCACTTACGGGGGAGGATGGGGGGCGGCCTGACACCAACTCAGTGTGGGGCACCTGGTGCGGAACCCCCCGCCCCCCTGTAGGTATGCCACTGCTATATACACAATCTTATACACACAGTTGATCCATAGGAAGGCAAAAAAAAAACAGTAAAGCATGATCCAATTTTCTCCAGCAGATGTAAAGAGTGCCCCCTTGTCCTCCGTGATGACCTTAAAGTGACTAACTCAACACCAGGTTCACTATATGGACTAGGTAGTGAGCCAGTCAACAGTAAATGGCTTCATGCTTGGGACAAACATAGATTAATACCAAGACAAAAAAGTTAACAAAAAAAAAGGACAGATTCGATGGACTACTTGGTCTTTTTTCTGACGTCTCTTTTCTATGTTTACTTACATTGCTTACATTTAAATATATACATTTAATGATGTATTAATAAATACAGAGCTGCATGGTTTGTGTATTTTATATTTGCCTAGAGTTCAGCTTTAAGTTACTTTTTTTTTCCAATATACTAGTCAATGTCATCGGCAATGTAATGCAAATGCATGATAAATGTGTCTCAATTACATCTCAAATGGATCTCAAACATGAGCCATTTTTCCTAAAAAACATCTAAAAGCATGCAGAAGAAAATATCCCTGCAGTTATCTCCGCTACTGAAAAATGTGTTCCTTATATTGCTCATTGGTATTCTGTCTGCACACATAGCTTTTATAGCATAGTGGCTACACATTAACCACGGGCACAGGAAAAAATGTGTGTATTCGTGCAAATTCTAAATATATTTCCTGGTTAGCAATGCTTAAGATAATGATTAATGTAAAGATGTGAGAGAAATGCAATAATCACAAAAAGAGGGTGGAGTTTGGATCTTGGACCAGTTAGAAGCCTCCTCATCAGGAACCTTAACCATTTGACCTCTGTAAGATTTACCCCCCGTTATGATCAGGCCATTTTAACTGATAATTTTGAAGTCTTGTGACGCTGTACCCAAATAAAATGTATGTCTTTTTTTTTTTTTAAATACCACCTTTCTTTTGGTGGTATTTGATCACCTGTGCGGTTTTTATTTTTTGCGCTTTAAACAAAAAAAGGTGACCATTTTGAAAAAAAAAAACTATATTTTTTACTTTCTGCTATAAAACATATTCAATAAAAAAACTGAAAAAGTCACGTCTTCATAAATTTAGGCCAATATGTATTCTGCTGCGTGTTTTTAGTAAAAAAAAAAAATCCCACCCAACATATTTTGATTGGTTTGCGCAAAAGTTATAGCGTCTACAAACTATGGGATTTATTTTTATTTTTTTCACTAGTAATGGCAGCGATCAGCAGGGCTGCGATATTGCGGCGGACATTCGGACACTAACTGACACTTTATGTTAGTGGTTCTCAACCCTGTCCTCAAGTACCCCCAACAGGCCATGTTTTGGGAATTTCTCTTAGATGAAGTTGCTGTCCAAATTACTAAGCCATTGACTCTGATTTAAACCACCTGTGCAAGATAAAGGAAAACCTGCACACATGGCCTGTTGGGGGTACTTGAGGACAGGGTTGAGAATTACTGCTTTATGGGAACCAGTACCACTAATACAGTGATCAGTGCTAAAAAATATGCACTGTCACTGTACTAATGACACTGGCTGGGAAGGGGTTAAACATCTAGGGCAATCAAAGGGTTAACTGTGTGCCTAACCATTGTTTTCCTACAGTGTAGCAAGTGTTTTTACTAGGGGAAGGCATGGATCCTAATCCTTGCTTTGCAGGAACACAAGATCAATGCCTTCCCTCCAGTCAGAACGGTGATCTGTCTTGTTTACATAGGGAGACCACCATTCTGTCTCTCTGCAGTATGATCTGCGCGTGTCAGTGGACATCGAGTCTGGGGTACCCGCCGATAGTCTTCCGCTATGTGTAATCACAATGGGTGCGAACCACTGGCAGCATGCATGCGTGTCCCTACCCGGAAATGTCGGATCGTGAATGAATACGTGATCCAGTGCAGAGGTGCCGCCCTGTAGCAGTAAAACTGCTACAGGGTGGATTTTAAGTGAATAAAGTCGAATTCCAGTCAAATTATAACTATACTTAAACCTGCTCCCATCCCCATTTTAAGCTTATTCTAACCAGCCTGTAAAGGAAAAATGTCTATACTTACCTATTCTGAGGGCGCACTGATCTGGTCACATGATCTCTCCAGCGGCGGCTTCAATGAAGAGAAGAGATTGTCGACAATGGCCGCAGAGCCTGGGCAATGACATCCTCTGTAGGCTTACTACAGGGCATTCACTCTCAGCTGTCCCTTCTCTACACTGAAGCTGGTGCTGGGAGCCGATCATGTGACCAGACTTAAGTGCCCTCAGAATAGGTAAGTATATACATCTTTCCTTTACAGGGTAGTTAGAATTGGCTTAGAATAGGGGTGAAAGCCGGTTTAAGTATTAAAGTAATTGTAAAGTCTTGGTTTTTTTTTTCAATAAAAATAATAACCATGTTATACTTACATCCTCTGTGTAGTGGTTTTGCACAGAGCAGCCCAGATCCTCCTCTTCTCAGTGTCCCTCTTCTGTGCTTCTGGCCCCTCCCTCTTGTCGAGTGCCCCCACAGCAAGCAGCTTCCTATGGGGGCACCCGAGTTGAGTCACAGCTCCCTGTGTCCATTCAGACACAGGGCCGTGACCCGGCCCTGCCCCCTCTCTCTCCTGATTGGCTGACTGACTTTTATTGACAGCAGCTGGAGCCAATGCGGATGGCCGAGACACTTGTGGGCATCGCTGGATAGAGATGGGGCTCAGGTAAGTATTAGGGGGTGCTGGGGCGGCTGCTGCACACAGAAGGCTTTTTATCTTAATGCATAACAGTAAAAAAAAAACTTCTGCCTTTACAACCACTTTAAGGTTTTCAAAGGATGTCTAAAGATTATATTTTTCTTAGAAAAAAGAGAAACATTTCATTTGATACTATAACAAATACTGTACATTTGGGAAAAAAACTCACTAGAAAAACACAGTCATCTAATATGTCATATATCATATCTGTATGTCTTATAGAAAAAGGTAGTTCAACAAACACTTCTTCACCGTCAGGGTGTATCCATTTATCTTTTTCACATTAAAGACTAACCCTCTGTGGAAAAACAATAATTCAATTCTCATCTATTTTACAACTCATGTTATCTGGCCTAATAAGGGGATAAAAAACTGAGGAAAAAAGAACAAAACAGCAGGCGAAAAAGAAAAGAAAGCAAACAGAAGGAGAAAAATAAAAGGAAAAATAAAAAATAAAAGGAGAAAAATGGGATACATCTACCATGCTGCGCTTTGACCTAACAAGTCCACAGGTCCAGTGTTCAAGTATCACCATTCATTAGCATTTCTCTAAATCTGGAGGTTGTACAGAAATGAATCCCTGGAGACTATTTACTAAGCCCTGGTTCACACTGGTGCGATTTGACATGCGATTTGACATGTCAAATCGGCGATATTTGCCGCAAATTGCAGGCAATGGCACCGTCCTAATCGGTGCGAAGCCGCATCTGCGGCGCTGCACCAATTTCAAAAAGTAGTTTCTGTACTACTTTTTGCGATTTCGGCCGCGATTTACATTGACATCTGTGTCAGATGTCTTTGTAATCGCGGCTGAAATCGGGACTGCCAGCAAGAGTGAAATCGTGCGAGTTCAGCTGAACTCGCACGGCTTCACTCCCGCAGCCCCAGTGTGAACCTGGGCTTAAACTAGAAAGTGCAAAATCTGGTGTAGTTGTGCACGGTAGCCAATCAGCTTACTTTAGCTTGTTCAATTAAGCTGATTGGTTTCTTTGCACAGCTGCACCAGATTTTGCTCTCTTCAGTTTTAGTAAATCAACTCCCATGTTTCCCAAAAGTATGAGTAAATATTATATAAGATAGCAGGTAATATTGTAATCTTTGCAAGTTTTGCATTTCATCCACCCTCAAAGAGAAGGCGGTTAAGGGGATTTCCAATGTCTAGGTATAATTGATCTAGCAACCATCAGTAAAAATCTAGGAGGCCCTTTTTTGCATCAGTCATTGAACTTGGAAGAATCGATAGTAGTGCAATTTTTGGGGAACATATTTTTTAAACACCTACTATATTATTGTACATATCAAATATGGATGACCAAAAGTGTGCAATTGCCCGGGCATGTCCATTGCCAATAAGGCAACAAGCTCAGATTACTTTGACATCACCAACAATTCTCCAATTGGGAATTTGAGGGAAACTCATATTCACCCTGGTAGGATATGTATGCCATCAAGTTAAGAGCTTGAAATTCCTCTCCTGAATTCTACTAGCAAAAGTAATTTTATGATTGCGACCAAATGCCTTAATAGCTTCCTTATAAATGATTGTGCACTGCAATTATTTTATAGATTCCCACTCACCAATGTAGTATGGGCGATTTGGGGTGGATTGGGTCAAAAGCATGGCATATAACATAGAAATCAAATGTTTTGGGCACTGAGTCCCTGAACATACTTATTTAAATGAGGTCATGGATCTATGAAATGGGGCTTTCTTAGAGAAAATAAAAATCTCAGAGCTGGAAATAAGTCAACCAACATCCTCATGGATAATCTAGATCTTTACCTAACAATACAAATGGTTATATACTTTCAGCAGAAACAGCTGTAATTATTGAAAAAATGTATGAGGAAGACCATCTAAACAGATATTGTGGGGAAATCCCCGGTGGGAAATCAGGGTTACCAAAAACTGGTTTAAATGGACCTATGCAAGATGTGATTGCTAATCCCTTAATCAAAGAATCCTATACTTTTAAATAGAACATCTCCTCTGAGGGACAGATCTGATCTGATCCAAATGAACTAAAGGGGGAAGAAGGTGCTTCAAACATTCTGCTATAACTTTTCAAATTTTTCAGATCCAATTTTTTTAAGAAAATGTTTCTATAACTAGGACCTAGGGAGGAGTCCTTGCCTTCCTTCTGGTATTATAGTATATTGGGCCTCCTGGGTTTCACCTGAGGGTTCACCTCAGACACCGCATTAAAGTAGGGTTGCCACCTCATCCCTTTAAACCCAAACACATACCGTATATACTTGAGTATAAGCCGACCCGAATATAAGCCAAAGGCACCTAATTTTACCACAAAAAACTGGGAAAACTTATTGACTTGAGTATAAGCCTAGGGTGTCCATCTGCATGCCTCACTGTGCTTCACTTTGCCTCACTGTGTCCATGTGCATGCCTCACTGTGCCTCACTGTGTCCATGCCTCACTGTGTCCATGCCTCACTGTGCCTCACTGTGTCCATGCCTCACTGTGCCTTACTGTGCCCATGCCTCACTGTGTCCATGCCTCACTGTGTCCATGCCTCACTGTGTCCATGCCTCACTGTGCCCATGCCTCACTGTGTCCATGCCTCACTGTGCCCATGCCTCACTGTCACTGTGCCCATGCCTCACTGTGTCCATGCCTCACTGTGCACAATCTCCCTACTGATCTCCTGCGCTGTGTGACTAGACTGACGTTTAACATAGGAGTCTATAGAAGGGGTGCCCGGCTTTGAAAAATCGTTGCTCCTCGGCCATAGGTCCCCTGAACAACACTTGTAGATGAAGAGTGGGGCTACATGTCTGCCAAATTTGGGGTCCAGGGGACCTAGGGCCAGCCGGTACCGGGTCCCCAAAATCACTGGAGAAATTACCGTTTAACATAGGAGTCTATGGAAGGGGTGCCCGGCTTTGAAAAATCTGTGCTCCCCGGCCGTAGGTCCCTCAGACAACAAACATTGCAAACTTGTAGAGGAAGCATGGAGCTACGTGTGTACCAAGTTTGGGGTCCAGGGGACCTACGGCTAGCGGGGATCAAGTGCACAAAGATGAAGATGGACACAGACTCGAGTATAAGCTGAGGGGAGCATTTTCAGCACAAAAAAATGTGCTGAAAAACTCGGCTTATACTCGAGTATATACAGTATTAATTACTAGGCTTGTGCACAACGGAAAAATTCGTTCCGTTTCGGTTCGTTTCTTTCCGGTCCTGTTGATTCGTAATCATTCGTAATTTTGCTAGACGGGATTTTTCGTGTTCGGACTCATTCATATTTTTGCAAGCGACATTTTTCGTTGAATTTTTTGTTGCTTTATAATTCGTACTTTCGGTAGAGTACGTTGTTTTTCGTTGATTCTGGACACAACTCCTACTTTCGTAACTTTTTTTGGGTTCGTTGATTCGTAATTTTCTGTGTCTCTCTCACGACGACGCTGCCTATTATGCCTAATGTGCTTCGAATGGATTTGTACTTTTCTAAATACATAGCGGTTATTTGTAACGATTCGAAATCTCGTATTTTACTTTCGTTTTTTACATGCGGCTATAGGCTCCGCCCCTGTACACCATTTTGAGAGGGTTCAGCACGGTGAGGGAGAAGCAGAGAGCAGAGCAGAGTGAGTGTTATTGTGCTTCGAATGGATTCGAAATCTCGTATTTTACTTTTGTTTTTTCATGCGGCTATAACCTCCGTCCCTGTACACCATTTTGAGAGGGAGTTCAGCATGGTGAGGGAGAAGCAGAGAGCAGAGTGAGTGTTATTGTGCTTCGAATGGATTCGTACATTCGTAACTTTTTTCATAACGAATTATGCCGAAGACCTTCGGGCATTCGCTATTTTGCGGTATAATTTATTTCGGATTTGGTCTTATTTGTAATTGCTCTGTTCGGAAATTCGAATGCTTCCGAATGTCCGAAAGTTGCTAAATTCGGACGAATTTCGATTCGTTACGAAACGAATTGCACAAGCCTATTAATTACACAGGTTCTGTGGCTGATTAAGGTGGTAATTAAACTCACTTGTTGTTATAAGGGAAAAACTTGCGCGCTACTATGTTCTACTTTTTAACCAAATATAAACCTTCAGCCTCCAGTGAATATAGTGAAAATAAACTCAGAAAAAAAAATATATAGTACATGTATAGTGACGGTGAATTAGCCGCAACCACTTAGTAGTGTACTCAAAAAACACTGCGTAATAAATGTAAAAGAAAAAGATGAGAATGGTGTGCTTATTCAATAATGTGCCATAAAGTAATATACTCAAAGAATGAATATGATGAGTATCAAATAAATAAATAATAAATAAATAAATAAATGTGAATAAAAGTCCAACTAAAGCCCAATGGTAGGAGTCAGTTCATATAAAGGTACAAATCTCATAGGGATAATTTGATAGAAGAAAAAACAGATAAAACATCAATCCAAAAATCGACTGTTAAATTTATGAATTGGCCGCTCACCTCCAACAATGACCCAAGGGTCAAACAAGGCATCTCTCATCAGATAGTCAGATAAGGAATCCTGCTGATGGATCTGTAAAGGCATCCAGGTTCCAGGTGAAAACAAAGAACTACGTCCAAAACTTGGCATCAAAACATCTTGGGTAATTCCATATATAGAGGAAACAGCTCGCTCCAAGGAATGCCACTTCTTGTATAAATGGCGCTCAAAGGAAACAAAGAACAGCCATAGTGCAATATTGTCAAATGAAAAGTAAATTTATTTAGTAAAAGAAACTGCTTACATCAAGTAAGGGTGAAAACCGCAGTAAAAAGCAATGGGAGTAGTGACACACTCGTCTCCTCCCCGTACTTCCGTAAAATACAACCGGAACTGACGTCACAAGGCTCCACTCGACGCGTTGCGTCACTGGTCACGTGACTTCTTCAGGGATCATGTGACTTCTTTGTTGCCTTATCTGCGTTAAATTAGCCTTTAGAACCTGTGTAATTCATATGTGTTTAGGTTTAAAGACATTAGTTGGGAACTCTACATTAAAGGCAAATAGTAAAATTAGAGTAAGTTGATCCCATAAAGACATACAAAAATGACTTGTGAACCCCACCTGGGCCAGGACTTTTTACCTGAGGTAACATTTTAATTACAACATTAATTTCTTGCAATTCAGATGATACATTCTCTGCTGTTTCCTCCCGGTTGCAAATTGTTAAAACAATATGGCATTGTTTTGATGGATAGCTGATATGAGTTCTGGGAATTGTTTTGCATTGTCTTGCCTTATATATATATATATATATATATATAAGTTTGCTGATTTAGAGGGAGCAGTTGAACTCAGATTCAGGAACAGTGTCTCTTTAAAGCGTAGGTCCTGTGAAAAAAAATAATATTAAAAGTGCCCCGCCGCCATCATCAGTGAGGGAATCAGGAAGTGAAGCATTGCGGCTTCACTGCCCGGTTCCCTACTGCGCATACGCGAGTAGTGCGGCGCGTTGTCATTGGTCCCCACTGTCTCCTGGGACCAGTGTGTTTCCCAGAAGACAGCGGGGGGTGACGCGAAGGGGCGTGTGTCAGGGATCGGATGGGAGACTGAATTGACGAGGTCGGCCTCTCTTATATCTCCTGTCCTGGCTCCGCTGGAGGTTAGACAGAGGAAGCCGAAGGACAAGAGGGACACGAGTGCCTGGAGCAGGAGGTCCCGGGAGAACAGTTTGGCAGGGTTCAGCAGACTGGAGTAGGCTGTGATGTGCCGAGCAGGAACAGGTAACAGCCAGGCAGGTAGCTGGGGGTTAACAGCAACCAGGAACAAAGACAGGAGCAAGGTCTCAGGAATAGCCAGGTTCATCAGCAGGCGGGCAGCGAGGTACAAGATCATAGAGCCAGAGTCGGGAACGGAGCCAGGACAGAGATGGACATCAGTACAGGAGCAAGGTCAAGAGCAAGCCGGGTCAAAATACTGGGGAGACACACAGGATCAGAGCAGGACTCAGGAACACAGCTGAGATCAGTCAGCAAAGCACAAGAGCCCAGACTCCCTTTAAATAGGCTGTCTGGCGCCAAAGGAGAATTAGGCTCGTGCGCGCATGCGCACCCGCGAATGCGGGTTCTGGCGCGCATGCGCGCGCCTGTTTGCCATTCTATGGCAAAGACTATGTGCTTGTGCACGTCAGTGTGCAAAAAGTCTTACAGGAATTCCCTGACAGCGTGACTCCCGCGGAAGTATATTCCCGGAAGTGGGAGCAAATACCTGTATTAGACAGGTATCTGCACCCCCCCCCTGAAAGGTGCCAAATGTGACACCGGAGGGGGGAGGGTTCCGAAAAGCGGAGGTTCACTTTTTGTGTGGACCTCCGCTTTAATTTACCCAAATTGTAACAGAAAGTCATCACACATTTTTGAGAAGGAGACAAGGCTCTCTGACTGTTGACAACTTATGTACCTTTCAATGTTATGCTACATTTCACACATCCGCTGCTGATGTCAGTTTACACAGGATCCAAAGTAAAATAGGAACAAAATGAAAGACAGAGAGAGAAGAAGCAATTTCCCTGTTTTCTTCTTCTTTTTTTTTATAGTTATTTATTTTTTTGCATTGAAAAAGGCTCTTCAGCTGTTATTCTTACCAAGGTTGAATTATTTCTCTCCCCTTGATTTCATATGTTATTAGCATTGCCTAATTGATCATGTTGAAGACACCGTTGTGTTCGAGTCAAGAAGGGTGTTGCTTGCAAAGACATTTGGCAGAAAACGCAGCTAATTGTCTCTGCTTAGCATTTCTCTCACGTTAATTCTCTCAAGCATTAAAAGCAAAGTGAAAGATTAAAAGCGGGTTATTTTCCTGAAAAATACTCAGCCGTTTCAGATATTTATGACACATGACTCACGTTGAAAAGTACATTTAAAATAGATAGCTGCTATTTTTCTGCCAGTTCCTGGTTTTAAAACATCGTTAACCCTTCACCCGTGCACTATGAAGTGGCTGAAGATCCATGATTACCTGGCCTTTGTTGCAAGTGATCTGTAGCAATTAACCTGAACTTTCGTAGGCTAGAAGTAAGGACAAAAAAAAAGAATGTCTATTTAATAGAAGTGAGTTAGTACGGACTCTAAAAGGTCATTATGGCAACATGATATTTTTTCCCTGTGGCTAAAAATAAATAGCAGCTTTGCAATAAACCAAATAGCACTGTCCATAAAACCAAAGGTGAGTCTCAAGATTTAAAGGTGTTAAAACTTACTTAAGACAAAGCCATTACTTCAATACTTCAACCTTTTATAGAAACAATTGTGTTCTTCTCAAAAAACTATTATCTTTTGTCCTCATAAATATAGTTAGATTTTTTCAGACAGCCCTCCAGTTTTGCTATTTTCACCATCATGCCTAGACCTGCCCCCTCTTTATTAGGTTCAAGTATTCCCTGAAAAACCATCTCTTTAATTTTGCCTCCCTATTATCATGTTCATTAGAGTACTGCTGATCATAGCTGGTTTGATGCGGAAATCCTTGGACCAGCATTTGCAAGCCTAATTGTAAGGTCGGTACTGAAATTAGGGATCAGAGTCAGAAGGTCAGATTAGGCAAGACAGGCACTAAAAAAATAAAAAAATAGAACAAAGTTGCCTTGCAAAAAGTTGCTTAAAGATGCACCAAAAGGTGTCTGGGCTTGGACTGACATGTTTTCGCCAATGGCTCCAGTGGTGAACATAGCTTCACTGAAATTAGGGATGAGAGGTTGACTTTACGATTTTTTTTTGTCACAAAAACACAAATGTTACTATAATTTTGACACATTGGAAACTCAGTTTCTCTCACTAAACTAAAAAAAATCAAACTCTTTTTTTTATTTTATTTAAGTAGGTAGGTGCATTCAGTGTTGTCTAGTTTATATATTTTTTTTTTTTGTATTTAGTCATTGCGTTTCATCAAATTGGACATCATCTGGCATCACCTACCCCAGATGATGTCAAATTTGACGAAATGTGTTGAATCGAGTTCCCATCAAGGCCAATGCGTGCTACATGCCTATTTCCTGTGATCACATCTGTGTGTTGGATAAATTCAACAGCGCTGTTTTTCTGTTTGATGTAAGTGTTCTATACATTATTAATACATTTTATAATTACGTTTTTACACTATGTGTGGATGCTTGTTGTGTCTCCACATGAATTCATGGAATGGGAGACTGGATTGAGAAAGTGGTGTCCCTTCCTATTGAGCCCCTTTGGAAGATTTGGAATATTCTTATGGTTAATGTTATATGCTGGTTGCAGTAGGTCTTCTGCTCCCAATTACTTTGATTAGATTATTGGTTGATTTCCCAGGAAGGGAGTCCCTTCTGCTCACAGAGGCCCTGCCAACTTTGTTATCAAGCCGTGTCTTTCCACTTAGAGAAGGTTCTGGTTCTCTTATTTATCTACAGGTTTAGCGCAATATACTGTGTGGAGAGGGCCATTTATCATAACCCCTCGAAAAGAGGGCTATATATTTTTTTGGGGTTTAGATACTCTTTTATTTTGCCTTTCCTGTTGACTTCAGTGTATGTTGCAAAAATTCAAAAAAATTACTAAAAATCTCCTTGTCTCTGCTGAAATTTTGGGTAAAAGAAAACACTCATTATAACTCACCTCTTCTGATAACAATAACTTTCAGAAAACAGAGACAGAAAGCCAGACTGAGACATAATGGGGTTAATTTACTAAAAATGCAGAGTGCAAAATTGGGTGCAGTTTAGACACGTGCAATTCTTTTTGGTCCAAATATAAATTCGGACAATTTTTTTCTTATTCTGTATCCAAATCTCAGATGACGTGGGCGCAGGTGACGGACACGTCATGGGGGATTCGTTCCTCGCTGGAGAATGAGTGGAGAGACTGCAGCGTCGCTGGAATGCATCATCGTTGGACATCAAGGAGACGGGAGACAGGATTTCATCGCTGGAAATTCATTTTTTATTTTTATTTATTCATTTTATTTTTATTTTTTTTAAAATAAAGGACTTGTCCAGCTGTGTCTGTGTGTTTTTTACAATTTTTTTACACTTTCTTTGTGAAATGGTAGGGGTACAATGTACCCGTTACCAATTCACATGGGGGGGGGGGCCGGGATCTGGAGTTCCCCTTTGTTAAAAGATTTTGATAAGCCCCCCGCCCGCAGACCCCCACAACCACCGGGCAAGGGTTGTGGGGATGAGGCTCTTGTCCCCATCAACATGGGGACAAATTCCCCATGTTGAGGGCATGTGGCCTGGTACGGTTCAGGAGGTGGGCGCTCTCTCGCCTCCCTCTTTTCCTGCGGCCTGCCAGGTTGTGTGCTCAGATAAGGGTCTGGTATGGATTTTTGGGGGGAACCCCACACCATTTTTTTTTAATTACGCGGGGTTCCGCTTAATATCCATACCAGACCTGAAGGGTCTGGTATGGATTTTTGGGGGGAACCCCACGCCATTTTTTTATTTTTTATTTCACGGGGTTCCCCTTAATATCCATACCAGACCTGAAGGGCCTGGTAATGGAATTTTGGGGGGACCCCCACTCATTTTTTTTTATTTTGATTCCCTGCGCAAAATGTAATTTTTGAAGGAAAAAAAGTAATTTAAAACTACTGGCAGCTATAAATGAATTGTTGGGTCCGGGCAATACAGATAAAAGTCATTGAAAAAAACGGCAGGGGTTCCCCTTAATATTCATTAACTATACACACCCCCCAGGTACGAAATTTAAAGGAATATTTCACTTTTATTGTTTCACTTTAAGCATTATTAAAATCACTGCTCCCGAAAAAACGTCTGTTTTTAAAACTTTTTTTTGCATTGATACATGTCCCCTGGGGCAGGACCCGGGTCCCCAAACACTTTTTATGACAATAACTTGCCTATTAACCTTTAAAATTAACACTTTTGATTTCTCCCATAGACTTTTAAAGGGTGTTCCGCGGCTTTTCGAATTTGCCGCAAACACCCCAAATTGTTCGCTGTTCGCCGAAAGAGCGAACAACCAATGTTCGAGTCGAACTCATGTTCGACTCAAACATAAAGCTCATCCCTATTCCTGACAATCTGCCCTGAACCTAGGTATTATTAAGCCTGTGCACCTGTGGCTTAGTGTTCGAGCATTGTGTCTCCACTGTGAAGCCAAACCCTCCTGTTCCTCTGGTGTTTGCTTTTGCTAAGATGAGTATTTCCTTATTCTGTGTGTTGTATGATCCTGTCTTTGTTTCCCTCTGCCTGTGCAGTATATTCCTTTTTTGTTTCTGTCAGTGGATCTCTTCATTTCCTGTTGCTGTGTGTGTCTGCCTCAGTATAGTCTCTGTGTGTACACAGTGTCCTTCCAGCATACTATTTTATTGCACTGTGCGTGCAACCTGAGTACTGACACTCAGCACAACATCCACACCTCCAGTCGCTCTGGTGAAGACTAGGGGGCTCCTTAGAGCCACTCTGGCACACTTTTATTTGCATGCGGTCACACTGCTCCCGCACCCTGTGAGGACCCGTACCCAGGCACACCTGTTTAGTTGTTGCATTGGTTACTAGATCTTAAAATTACAGTCCTTACCATCTGATTGTGACACCCCAGACTTTATTGTCTGCTGGGAGATCCTTTTGTCATGATCAGAAGGTAGCAGCCTGCAATGCACAACCCAATGCCTAGGTGAAGAAATATAGCTGGTTGGTGTTTTGTCTGCCTATAACAGCACCTGTTTCCTTAAGGCAAGTAGGCCTACCAGTATCTAATTGCCCCCAGGTCTTATAAATAAAAATGCTATAGTTCTTGACCAAATTTTATCAGGACTGAGCAACTGAGATGAGGAAGGGGACCTGTAGTTTTGAGGTTGGTAAGGCACTGGACATTGGCTGGTAGCAGAATCCTGGGACAGTCCAATGTCAGGGCAGGGAGTGAGCAAGTGTAGTCCAAAAACTGTTCCAAGGTTAGGGCTTGTAGAAAGCAAGGGTAATCCAGTTAAGAATCCAAGCTCAAGTTCGGGGAGCCATCCAAAGAGTAATCTGATACAAGACAAACGTTGGCAACAAGGAAAGCCAAGATAATAGCTGCTGTCAAGCGTGGAAACAAACATGGAGCCAGGAATATAACGCTATCATAAACAGAGAGACACAGGCTGATGAGGTTTAAACAAGGCACCTCCTGTGGTGGGGATCAACCCAACTAAGGCCCCTTTCACACTGGGGCGGGAGGTGCGTCGGCGGTAAAGCGCCGCGATTTTTAGCGCCGCTTTACTGTTGGAATTGTGGCGGTATTCGGCCGCTAGTGGTGCAGTTTTACCCCATGCTAGCGGCCGAAAAAGTGTTGTAAACCACCGCAAAGCGCCTCGGTATAGCCGCGGTGTCCCATTGATTTCAATGGGTAGATGCGGCTAGCAGAACTTTTTTAACCGTCCTGTTAGCGCACCGCTCCAGTGTGAAAGCCCTCGGGCTTTCACCCTGGAGAAACAGCAGCCGCTGTTTCATGTCGGTTTGCAGGTGCTATTTTTAGCGCAATAGCGCCTGCAAACCGCCCCAGTGTGAAAGGGGTCTAAGGGGCATGTGGCCTAACCTGTTTCCCCCCAGCTGATGAGAACTACTAGGAGGCTGTGAAGACTCATTAACCCTCAGCTGATAGGAGAAGCTGGAAGGCTGCATAACAGAAACTAGGATCAAAACAAGGTCCGTATACACTGTACCTCCATCATGAATCAGCTGCTCAGTGAAAGACACACTCCTTTATTTTGTATATCCATTGGAACCAAGTCTCTCTTCCATAGTCCAGCGATATCGCACACACACATCAAAATTCCAAAACAGGAATATCGTGAAAATCTTCCAATGGGGAATCTTATTTCATTGAGAATTTTCTAATGAGGAATTTGCCACAATTTGGAGAGATTTCTTCTAATTTCCTGTTGTGGCTACCTGACAGGAATTGAGGGGATATCTCCCCATTTGGACACAGATGAAAAAAAAAAAAAAAATCTGACAAGTCTTTAAACCATTTCTTACTCTACCTTCACTCCAGTGCTGCACACACTGAAGTGGGCTTTCTTATAAAGCACCACATACACTATATTACCAAAAGTATTTGGGAGCCTGCCTTTACACGCACATGAACTTTAATGACATCCCAGTCTTAGTCCGTAGGGTTCAATATTGAGTTAGCTCGCGCTTCGCAGCTATAACAGCTTCATCTCTTCTAGGAAGGCTGTCCACAAGGTTTAGTAGTGTGTCTATGGGAATGTTTGACCATTCTTCCAGAAGCGCATTTGTGAGGTCAGGCACAGATGTGGATGAGAAGGCCTGGCTCACAGTCTCCGCTCTAATTCATCCCAAAGGTGTGCTATCGGGTTGAGGTCAGGATTCTGTGCAGGCCAGTCAAGTTCCTCCAACCCAAACTCGCTCATCCATGTCTTTTATGGGCCTTGCCTTATGCAATTTTGAGTTACAGAGAAGGTCTAGTGCTAGAAAAAAAATTGGGGTCACTTTTATTCCTATTACACAGAATGTAAACATCCCTTGTAATAGAAAAAAACATGACAGAACCTCTTAAATGTGGGATCTGGGGTAAAAAAAACCCTCAGATCTCACATTTACACCTAAATGCAATAAATAAATACATGTTTTTTAAAAAAAATTAAAAAATAATCCCCTTTAAGAGCATTGGGCAGAAGTGACATTTGACGTTGCTTCCGTAATTCAATGTTATGGAGCCGAGTGGGGGCCATCTTTCCCTCACTCGGCTCCAGGCCTATCAGCTCCGGTATGCAGCAGAGACGACCGGAGCACGGCGAATCCACCGCGGAGACCACTTTTATCAGAAAGAAGACCGCCCGCCGTTTAAGAATTTTATCGGGATTATGGCAGATAACTGCTGCCGTAACCCCGGTATTCTACGTCAAAGTTGAATGACAGGCGGCAGTCCGTAAGTGGTTAAAAAAAAGTGCAAAAACTTAAGATAGGCAAATTATTCGTAGAGGTACTGTCAAGTTAATAGATACATACAGACACTGATAAATTTGGTCTGATCATCTAGGCTTCAATGGCCTATTGGCCTCTGGGTATGAAAGGGTTAATAGAACAGTTAATTCTCAACTTGACATATATTTGTTATTAGCTATCTGTTTGTAAGAGTTATAGTATGTAACCGTATGATATGCTACTATTTGGTCATCAAGGCACATGGAATATTTACCTCTATGATTATGTTCTCATGTATTATTTAAAAAACCTTTATTAAAAATTTAAAAGACTCAAAAGGGATAGCATTTATCTACTGCCTTCTTTCTAACCAGACGTAATTAGAGAATGCAAAAACTGGAGGCTGATTTGGCAATTTCACCAACTATTCCGCTATGGCACTTTGCCCTAAAATGACCTTTAAATGACAGATCATGGTTCCTAGCTATTAGGAACTCACGATCTGCATCTCCTCTCCTTACACAGCAGGGATGTGTGTGTTTACACACACACGTCCCTGTTCTGCCTCTCGTGCCCGTGGTCACGAGCATCTGCACTCCCACAGTGCAGCTTAAAGGAGCTGACGTACAGCTACGACGGCTCGCGGGATTGCGCCGACCTGACGCAGTTTAATGAAGGCGGCTGGTTGGCAAGTGGTTAAAACATACAGTATTTGTTGGAGACGTGAAGTTCTCTCCCCTTTCTGGGACAGCCTATTTGACTTAGTAAATCAACCCCCATAAGTCCAGACACACAGCACTTTATCACACATACCATAATAGCCAAGAGACTAGCATTGGCAAGGTCATGGGAACAAAAAGACACTTTTACATTTCCCTTGATCCTGAAAATAATAAAATACAACCTTCAAAATTCTATTGGCCCAAGTTTATTCTTCATGGCCTAAATTTCAATACAATAAAGCTATAGAATACCCAGCACAGAGTGGATTCCTATTCATTGCCCATACCCCATAACCACACGTTTTTTAAAATAAGGATTCCAGATATGGATATTTTTACATAGCTTTACGAGCTTAGACCAGTGTAACTATTAGAGATGGGCCGAACACCCCCCTGTTCGATTTGTACCAGAACTCCCGAACAAAGAAAAAGTTCTGACCCGAATGGCGAACCTTGGATCAAAAGTCCCAATTTTGAAGGCTTCTGTGCAAGTATTTGGAGAACATGTATCAATGCAAAATATATATTTTTTTAAACGCTAGTTTTTACAGGAGCAGTGATTTTAATGATGCATAAAGTGCGACAATAAAAATAAAAAAATCCTTTAAATATAGTGCCTGGGGGGCATAGTCCCTTAGTCTGCCTGTAAAGTGGTACATTTCTAGCATGTATAGAACATGCTGCAGCAAAAATTTTATTTCTAAAGAAAAAAATGAATGAACTGACATTTAAATTGCTGGCAATACAATATTATCACCGGCAATAGATTTTTTATTTTTTTTTAAATGGCATGGGATCCCCCTTAATCCATACCAGGCCCTTCGGGCATGGTGTGGATTTTAAGGGGAACCCCCAAGCCAGCACGCAGACTGGCAGGCCAGGGAAGGGGGGACAAGCGAGCACCCCCCCTCCTAAACCATACCAGACCACATGTCCTCGACATAGGGGGTGTCCCCCCCACCTCAAAGCACCTTGTCCCCATGTTGAGGGCACGTGGCCTGGTATGGTTCAGGAGGGGGGGGGGCGATCGCTTGTCCCCTCCTTTCCTGGCCTGCCAGACTGCATGCTCAGATAAGGGTCTGGTATGGATTTTGTGGGGGACCCCAAGCCGTTTTTTTTTTTTTAATTGTTGGCTTTTTTTCACTTTTTATCTGCTGGCAATGTTTTTCTTTTTATTAAGCTGTCAGCAGGGAAACCCGTTGACAGCTGATGACTCATCAGTTGTTAAGGATGCCGCAACCTGGCTTCCCAGACCGCTCCTTAACAACCAGCTATTCACTGCGCCCTGATTGGGCAAAGCTTTGCCCAATCAAGGCTCAGAATGGACTGTGCAATGCATTGCAGGGCGTTTGGTGGGGCGAACACCCACCGAACCCCCTGCAAAGTTTGGCGATGTTCAGGCCAAACTTTTGCTCAACCCGAAACGTTCGCCCAACTCTAGTAAGTATGCATACTACAATGATCTCCACTAGCTTTTCATTCCCATGCTGAGCAGCTGTCCTGCTGCACTGGGAACACAGGAGGTCAGTCGCTAGGCACAGGTGCTATTCAGAGAATGCCTTGCATTTTCTCAATGAATGAAAATCATTCTCTGACTGGACGAGGTGGAGAACGTTATGTCACATCCCTGCCTCTCTATGCCTCTCTATTCGTTGAGAAAATGCAAGTAGTAGGGGTCAGGGTGCCTACTTTAGTGATTTCCAACTTCTAGAAGGATCCCACAGGTATATAGACAGTTTATACAAACTGGACCATGTAAAAATATCCATGCCTGGAATTCTTCTTTAACCACTTGCCAACTGCCGCCTGTACATATACGTCGGCAGAATGATACGGCTGCGCAAAGTAACGTATTTATATATACGTCACTTTGAATTTGTCGACGTGTGGGAGCGCGTGCCCCTGCCGGGAGCTCTGTGACCGTGCCCACGGGACCCGCGGACTCAATGTCCGCCGGTGTCCCGCGATCGTGTCACGGAGCTGCAGAATGGGGGGATGCCTGTGTAAAACAAGGCATCTCCCTGTTCTGCCTTGTGAGAGGACACTGATCGTCTGCTCCCTGTAATCGGGAGCAGCAATCAGTGTCGTGTTACGGTAAGCCCAGCCCCCACACAGTTAGAATCACTCCCTAGGACACACTTAACCCCTTCCTTGCCCCCTAGTGGTTAACCCATTCACTGCCAGTGTAATTTACACAGTAATCAGTGCATTTTTATAGCACTGATCGCTGTATAAATGAAAATGGTCCCAAAATAGCTTCAAAAGTGTCCGATGTGTCCGCCATAATGTCGCAGTCACAATAAAAATCGCTGATCGCCGCCATTACTAGTAAAAAAAAAAAAAATATTAATAAAAATGCCATAAAACGATGCCCTATTTTGTAGACACCATAACTTTTGTGCAAACCAATTAATAGACGCTTATTGCGATTTTTTTTTTTTTTATCAAAAATATGTAGAAAAATACGTATCGGCCTAAACTGAGTAAAAAATTCGTTTTTTTATATATTTTTGGGGGTTATTTATTATAGCAAAAAGTAAAAAATATTGCTTTTTTTCAAAATTGTCGCTCTATTTTTGTTTATGGCGCAAAAAATAAAAACTGCAGAGGTGATCAAATGCCACCAAAAGAAATCTCTATTTGTGGGAAAAAAAGGACGTAAATTTTGTTCGGGAGCCTCGTCGCACGACCGCGCAATTGTCAGTTAAAGCGACGCAGTACCGAATCGCAAAAAGTGGCCCGGTCATTTGGCAGCCACATCCTCCGGGGCTGAAGTGGTTAACATGAACAGAATTGCAAAACGTGCATGGCACTGGTTTAGATGCACCAATAGGTTTACTTATTGTTTAAATTGATCTGATGTCAAGACCTACATATATTCAACTCGTCCAACTTCTAATTCTTTGTTCCCTCTCCTCTGTTCCCCTTCCCTGTGTTGGCCTTACTCTTCCTGCCTTATCTTTGGGTGCACAGAAGTCGATAATTCCAAATAGTGTAGATTTTATGATTTCTGGTTTAGTCTTGCTGTTAATATTTAAATAGAAATGTAAGATTCTGTATTGATACCTCATGCTTGTGCCTATGTACTTCCCGACTAATTTGTCTCTTTGTTCTTATCTGTACTGACTTGACTTAAATTACAATAAAGAACACTAGCTAAAAAACTCAAAGGACAAAAAATAAATAAATTACAAACACAGAGAAAAAAGCATATAAAAAACATACACCCCTTTGTATTCCACGTATTTTTCAATGTTAATAAACAGACATAGACAACTTCATATACTGTCAAAGTCTTTTGATGAACAAACAGCTTTTCCAACTTTTTTGATCTCTCGTCTGTCCAATTATTTTGCTTTAATCCGATCTTTGCGTGTGCCTACCCAGTTGGATAGTCATCTGAAATGGTCAATGTCGTCCATAATGAACAATCTTTCATTTTTGCTTCATGAAAAGCTCATTAGAAGGGTCTTCACACTGACCTCTACTATACTTAAACATATTAATCAGATTTTATTTTCTTTGATCTTCTGGTATAGCGAAGAGACAAAAAGAGTTGGATTAACTGGGCTCTGAAAACCAATTTAAGTGAGGAATGTGCATATAGCTCAAACTTCACGTTCACCATACAGCTGGATTTTGCACCTTTCCTGTTTGATCTCCAAGGAGATTTTGATCAGGTGGGATAGTGGGATTTACCTTGTACACAGGTTTTATAAAAAATTTAAAATATTGCTTAGCTATTTCTACTAGATAAGGGGAAAAGAGAAAAAGAGAGAGAGAGAAAAAGGAAGGGAGTACCCTAAAAACAGTGAATTTTATTCATGCACATTAAAAGAGAAGTATGGGTTTCCTTTTTTTTTGCTTACATCTATTCTATGTGAGCTGCTGATATCTATAAACCGTTCCAGCCCTCTCAGAAGTGCCCCTGTTCTGTTAAAATCTAGATAAATACCTGTGGGAGGTTCTACAGACTTTCATACAGAATCATCCAGACAATGGGGTAAATATAGAGTCTGGATGCACCCCCCTCCCTGTAATTTTGCTTGACTGATGTCCTCTCTCCTCCCTCTGCTTGTTTGTGAGACTTCACAGAGCATAGCTGCTCCCCCCTCCCTTCTCACTTCTTTCTCCTCCCCCTCCCTATCTATCAGCACAGCCACATCTCTTAGGGGAGTGGGGACAGAGGCATGGGGTGTGTTGGTGTGTTGGTGAAGATGTACACACCCCCTGAAACTTTTCAAACTGAAAATGGACCGTTTTTGCCAGCTGAAGGAAAGTTCATATGCACATGCTGTAAAAACGAAAAGAGGTAGGAAAAAAAGACTAGCTGATATGTGACTAATGTGATATGCACTAGTTATTTAACCCATCCCATACTTCTCCTTTAAAGAAGAATTCCAGGCATAGATATGTTTTTCATAGTTACATTGATTCAGCTTGAACCAATGTAACTCTGCATTCTTTGACTGGATAAGTAGGAAAGCATTATGTCACCGCCTCCCGCCTCGCCACCTCATCCAACCAGAGTGCTCTCAGAGAACATTCTTTGAATAGCACTCAAGTCAGGCAGCCAACCTCCTGCATTCAGAATGCAGCATGGCAGTCACTCGGCATGGACCCTGAAACCAGTGGAGATTATTGGAGTAGCAATGTCTACTACAGTGATTTCTAGCTTCTAGAGCAGGCGTCTTCAAACTATGGCCCTTCAGTTGTTCAGGAACTACAATTCCCAACATGTCTGTGAATGTCAGAATTTTACAATGCCTAATGGGACGTGTAGTTCCACAACAGCTAGATCCCTGTTCTAGAGGCAGGGGTGGCCCGTGCATTAAGGGCGCAAGGGCGCCGCCAACTCTATCCTCGTTACCCTCCTATATGCATAATAGATAGATTCATGCATTGTATGAATCTATCCATGGCCGCTGCTGCCACCCCCTAATGAGGCGTCCGGCCCTTTTTCGGACACCGGGTGCCTGAATTTCAGCAGTGGGGGTGTTTTTTTGAAGCACCTGATTAGAGCCGTAGGCTCTAATAGGCTTCAAAATAGGGTGGCATCGGAGCGCAGAGCAAATTAATATTTGCTTTTCTAACACTGAATCGCCTTTCCGCCAATCAGGAAGCGCGGGTCTGTTACAGTACCTGACTGCGATTTTGTGTTTCCAGCGCAATGGGATAGCGCTGGAAATCACCGCTGCGAGGCTGTGCTTCTCGCACTCGCTGCCCCCACGAGGTGCCGTGCATCCATAGGAATCCATTGGGGCGGCGAGCAGGAGGAGAGACATAGCTTGGCGCTGGCTCCCGCGACGGGGATCGCGGGTGTCAATCTCGCCGCTAGCAGAGGCGAGATTGACACAATATCGGCGGCAGGTTCTGTGCCCGTTTCCCGATTGGCTGAAAGGTTAGGCGATCCTATTGGATGCCTAGGAGGAGGGGAGGAGATGCACGGCGGAAGCCGCCGTGATCTCAGAAGGACAGGAAGACGCTGCAAGATGCCGCAGCCTGTCCCCCTGCCTGATGTGCCCGCCGATCGGGTAAGTGCTGGTAGACCGGCATACAGCGGTGGGGGGGGGGAAGGTTGAGGTGCCGCGGGCGGGGTGAGGGTTGGGTGGTTGCTTGCTGCCCCCCCAAACAAAAAAACACCATCCGCCACTGTCTAGAGGGATCCCACAAGTATGGTATATGCATACTTACATTGGTCCATGGTGGCTAAATGTAACTATGTAAAAATATCCATACTTGGAATTCTTCTTTAAGCGTTTTTTTTTTTCCTTTTTTTAAACTGCTTCATCGCATTATTTTATATAATTTTTTTAAATATATATATATATTATTTTGCAAACTGGAAATACTGGTATGTGCTTAAAATTATTGTTTACAAGTTTTTCCAATGACTACAATGTTTGCTATAAAACAAGCCTCTTAGAATGGACCTGAAATCAAAAAGTGTTTTTGGGCAACATCTAGAAATGTTTTTTTGTGCCTTTGCACAATGAAAATGTACATTTGGTCAATAATTCCTCCTAAAAAGTAGCAGTGCTTTTACTGTTAGCCTTAAGCCTCGTACACACGACCGAGAATCTCGTCGTAAAAAAACCCGTTGTTTTTCTCAACGAGATTCTTGTCAAGCTTGACGAGATTCTTGTCAAGCTTGACGAGATTCTTGTCAAGCTTGACGAGATTCTTGTCAAGCTTTCCTTGCATACACACTGTCAATTCCAAATCTCGTCATTGTAAAGCGCGGTCACGTACAACACATACGACGGCAGTATAAAGGGGAAGTTCGATTCCAATGGTGCCACCCCTTGGGCTGCTTTTGTTGATCTCGTGTTACCGCATGTTAGTAAAAGTTTGGGGAGAGACGATTCGTGCGTTTCAGTCTTCGTGCTTTCAGTTCGTTTTAGCGTGAGAAATCTGCTATCTCTATTTCGAACGTTAGTTTTACCAGAAGGAGGACTCCCGTCTTATACTTGATTCTGAGCATGCGCGATTTTTTAAGACTCGGAAAAGCATACACACGACCGGTTTTCTCGTCGGAAAACAGCCCGACGAGAATCCCGACGAGAAAAACGAGAATCCTGACAAGAAAATAGAGAGCAGGTTCTCTATTTTTCTCGTTGAGATTCCCGGCAGTTTTCTCGACGAGAAACCATACACACGAATGGTTTTCTCAGCAAGAAAGCTCTCCCAACAGTTTTCTTGTTGTTTCTTGATGAGAAAACCAGTCGTGTGTACGAGGCTTGAAAGTGGTTGTAAAGGCTGAAGGTTGTTTTACCTTTATGTATTCTATGCATAAAGTAAAAAAAAAAAAACTACTATGTGCTGTTCCCCCCACAGCCCCCCTAATATTCACCTGAGCCCACTCTCGATTTAACCATATGCACCAGAGCCTCGGCTGTCCCGGGACTCCCTCTCCTTATTGGCTGAGACAGAAGCAGGAATCATTGGCACCCACTGCTGTCAATCACAGCTAGTGAGCCAATGAGAAGAGAACAATGGGCGGGGCTGATCAGCGTCTTTATGTGTCTTATGGACACATAGAGCAGAGCTTGGAAGATAGCATGCATCAGTGCCCCCATATTAAGCAGCTTACTATTTGGGGTACTGGTCAAGGGGGAGGAGCCAGGAGCACGGGCAGGGGACCCGAGAAGAAAAGGATCGGGGCTGCTCTGTGCACAACCACTGCACAGAGCAGGTAAGGATAACATTTTTTTTTTTTTAAAGCTGAACCTTTGATACTACTTTAAAACCACACATATATATATATATATATATATATATATATATATATATATATATATATATATATATATATATATACTATATATATATATATATATAAATAAAGGAACACTTTTTAATCGGCATATAGCATCAAGTCAATTAAACTCTGGGGATATTGATCTGGTCAGTTAAGCAGCAGAGGGAGTTGTTAATCAGTTTTAGGTGCTTTGGTGTTAATGAAATTAACAACAGGTGCTAGATGGGCAACAATGAGACGACCTCCAAAACAGGAATGGTTTTACAGGTGGAGGCCACTAACATTTTTTTTCCCTACTCATCTTTTCTGACAGTTTTTCACTAGTTTTGTATTTGGCTAGGGTCAGTGTCACTACTGGTAGCACGAGGCAATACCTGGACCCTATAGAGGTTGCACAGGCAGTCCAACTCCTCCAGGATGGCACATCAATATGTGCCATTGCCAGAAGGTTTTCTATGTCTCCCAGCCCAGGCTCAAGAGCATGGAGGAGATTCCAGGAGACAGGCAGTTACTCTAGGAGAGCTGGACAGGGCCGTAGAAGGTCCTTAACCCATCAGCAGGACCAGTATCTTTGTGCAAGGAGGAACAGGATGAGCACTGCCAGAGCCCCACAAAATGACCACTGGTGTGAATGTCTCTGACCAAACAATCAGAAACAGACTTCATGAGGGTGGCCTGAGGCCCCAACCTACTCTAGTGGGTCCTGTGCTCACTGCCTGGCACCGTGGAGCTTGATTGGCATTTGCCATTGAACATCAAAATTGGCAGGTCCGCCACTGGCGCCCTGTGCTTTTCACAGATGAGAACAGGTTCACCCTGAACACATGTGAAAGACATGAAAGGATCTGGAGAATCCGTGGAGAACGTTATGCTGCCTCTAGCATCGTTCAGCATGACCAGTTCGGTGGTGGGTCAGTGATGGTCTGGGGAGGCATATCCATGGAGGGATGCACAGACCTCTACAAGCTAGACAATGGCACCCTAACTGCCATTAGGTATCAGGATGAAATCCTTGGACCCATTGTCAGACCCTACGTTGGTGCAGTGGGTCCTGAGTTCCTCCTGGTGCACGGCAATGACCAGCCTCATGTGGCGAGAGTATGCAGCCAGTTCCTGGAGGATGAAGGAATTGATACCATTAAATGGCCCCCATGCTCGCCTGACCTAAATCCAATAGAACACCTCTGGGACATTATGTTTCGGTCCATCCGATGCCATCAGGATGCACCTGTTCAGGAGTTCAGTGATGCCCTGGTCCAGATCTTGGAGGAAATACCCCAGGACACCAGCCGTCGTCTCATTAGGAGCATGCCCTAACTTTGTCAAGCATGCATACAAGCATGTGGGGCCATACAAACTACCGTTTTGAGCAATGAAATTTCAGCAAAATGGATAGCCTGCTGTATCATTTTTTCACTTTGATTTTCGGAGTGTCTTTTAATTCAGCCCTCTGCAGGTTGATCATTTTCATTTCCATCAAACAATGTGGCATCATTTCATTCCTAACACATTACCCAGTCCATATCAGTATAGATATCCAGCATTATATTATTCCCCATTGAGATCTGATGTCTTTTCAAAGTGTTCCTTTAATTTTTTTGAGTAGTGTGTGTATGTGTGTATATATATATATGTGCAGTATGAGATCATTTGTTGCTTTTGACTGCTAGTCTCAAAAGATTTGGAGTGATATTTTTTGATGTCACTACTGTGCTGCTCTCTGTGCTCCTTGCTGGAGAAAAAACTGTACCAGAGGGCCAGCAGTGTAATGATTTCCTGCTTATAATTAATTTATTTTGTTCATCTTTACTTCCTCCACCTCTACTGCTGCTTTCTGATCATCACCTTACCAGTCATCAGATCACCAGTCATCATGGGGGGCAGTTTTGACACGAGGAAGCCCTGCCCCCAAAGAAATAAAAGGTTTGGGCACAGCTTCCACAGTAGAGGTTCTCTTTAAATATGCTTTAGAATTCTGAAGGCAGGAGATGAGCAAAGAGTTTCCAAGAAGTGAGAAAAAATTATGAACTTTAAATATTACAAAGGAATCATAGATTTGTATTTTTACTGATTACCCAATGGTCGTGGTGGATTTTACAACTCACTGATCAAATAACACATTTGTTTGGTTTGTTTTAATATACCTGAACTGCAGTGACTATGGATCAGTCTGATGATCTGCATTTATAGGTCATTGTATTTTAAGGTGTGTAGTACCAGTAAGGGCTCCTCAATGCTGAGTGATTTAGGTTAAATTGATTTTATCACAAAGTTACGGCAATCAGGCAAACTACTCAGAAGCAGAAACTGATTAATTTCATTTTCTGAGTTGCTGAAGCAAATTTTATTTAAAGCAGGCTCTCCAAATTTTACAAACAAAGGGCCAGTATACTATCCTTCAGACTTTGTGGGGGCAGTCTGTGGCCAGTGGTATTAACTGCATCAGTGGTATTAACCACTTTTCGCCCATGCTATATCCGATAGATGGCTACAGCACAGGTCTCCTAATTTGCGAATGACACTAAGCTAAGCAGGGCAATAACTTCTCTGCAGGATGTGGGAAACTTGCAAGAAGATCTGAACAAATTAATGGGGTGGGCAACTACATGGCAAATGAGGTTTAATGTAGAAAAATTTTAATTAATGCATTTGGGTGGCAAAAATATGAATGCAATCTACTCACTTGGGGGTGAACCTCTGGGGGAATCTAAGATGAAAAAGGACCTGGGTGTCCTAGTAGATGATAGGCTCAGCAATGGCATGCAATGCTAAGCTGCTGCTAACAAAGAAAACAGCATATTGTCATGCATTAAAAAGGGGATTAAATCCAGAGATAAAGCGATAATTCTCCCGCTCTACAAGACTCTGGTCCGGCCGCACCTGAAGTATGCTGTCCAGTTCTGGACACCAGTCCTCAGGAAGGATGTACTGGAAATGGAGTGACTACAAAGAAGGGCAACAAATCTAATAAAGGGTATGGAGGATATTAGTTATGAGGAAAGGTTGCGAGCACTGAACTTATTCTCTCTGGAGAAGAGATGCTTGAGAGGGGATATGATTTAAATTTACAAATACCATACTGGTGACCCCTACAATAGGGATAAAACTTTTTCGCGGCAGGGAGTTTAATAAGAACAATGGCCACTCATTAAAATTAGAAAAGAGGTTTAACCTTAAACTGCGTAGAGGGTTCTTTACTGTAAGAGCAGCAAGGATGTAGAATTCCCTTCCACAAGCGGTGGTTTCAGCGGGGGGCAACGATATTTCAAAAAATCTATTAGATAAGCACCCCGAACGACCGCAACATACAGGGATATACAATGTAATACTGACATATAATCACACACAAAGGTTGGACTTGATGGACGTGTGTCTTTTTTCAACCTCACCTACTATGGAACTATGTAATTTAAAGAGCAAAATAGCCCCTAGCAAGTTAAAATGCAAAACTGAGCCTCCCCCCCAAACCACTGTCATATTTTCATTCCCTTAAAGGGATGTACCAGTACAATAAATCCCTATGCCTGACTTGTAAGCACGATACACATGGCAAGAAACAATTCCATGTAAGAGGAAGCACATATGATATCAAAGCGATCTTGGACTTCCGGTTCCGGCGCCGCATGAGGTAACTGCGCCTCCTCGCGGCTCCCGCAACAGACCCAGAAACCGGCTTATAAAGCCAGCCTGAGCGGCCCCTCACAGCCATCCTCCACACCCGGGCTCCCCCCCTCACTCGGATGGACCGCTTCCTCGAAAAAAAACGGCGCTCGGTCGTACGCAGCCGCATCGGCGCCGCCGGGCAGGCCGCAAATTGAGGCCCCGGCTTCGGCCTACTCCCACGCCGCGGCGGAATCTCAGGCGGCCGACATGGAGGTGAGCACCCAACCCTCCCAGCAGGTCACTACACCCCCTGCCAATACTTCTGGGGGTCCCTCTATGTTGCCTACCCAGCCAGCCACACCAGGGGACATCTACAGCTCCCCTCCCCCTGGGGATGCTGGGGATAGCACGCACCGAATTGCTGCTGCTGTAGCAGCTCTTCTCTCCCCCATGATATCTGCCTCGGTGGAAAAGGCAGTCAATGCAGGCATGATACAAATTAAAGCCCAAATAACTGAGCACACCACCAGACTCAATGAGATGGAACACTGCATCTCTGAGGTCGAAGATGAACTCCATCAGGCGCAGGCCACAGAACAGTCGCAAGATAAAACAAACCAATACATCATTCAAAAATTGGAAGATTTGGAAAATAGGTCCAGAAGGAGTAACCTGCGATTTGTAGGCGTCCCCGAGTCGCTACCCTCGGCAGCTACGGCAGAATTCTGCTCAAAACGCATCCCTGAGGCCTTGGGCCTCTCAGGCCTGTTCACTGTGGAACGCGCACACAGAATGGGGTCCTTCAACTCCGAACGCAAAACACCCCGTCCCATTATTGCCAAGTACCTCAACTATGCCGACAAATCTCTGATTCTACAGACATTCAGACAGTCCCCATCTCTCCAAATAGACGGGGTTAAAATCCTAATTTTTGCAGACTACTCGATTGAAGTCACCAAGAAAAGAAAAGCTTTTCAACCAATATGCTCTGAGCTCTTCAAGCAACACATAAAATTTACCCTGGCATTCCCTGCAACTCTTCGCCTCAAATCACCTAAAGGGGAACAACTTTCTTTCCAGGATCCTGTGGAAGCAGAATCTTTTCTCCGCTCCCTGAGGGGTGATGCAAACACTCACACGCCTTCCAAGTCTAATTCCAGCCCCCGAGCCCTGGAACAGAGAAGCCCTCGCAAGGACTCTCCAAAACGCTTCAAGCATTCTGCTCCGGATCAGCGTTACCAATACTCCCGTTGACTTCCATACACCGCCATGGACTTCCTTACTCGCCATCACAGGTCGTATGATCTTCCACACAAAGGCTTTGAATATGTGTGTCGCTACAGTCTATTTTATTTACTTATTACATTGTTTCGTATGATACGCCTGAAACCATTCTCCTTTCTTTTTTTTTTTCCCTCTTGTTCCCCCCCCACCAGGATGGTAATGCGTGCGCGCATACGTACAGGTCGCACTTTACATACGGTCATTTGCATTGAAATTCCCCCCACTTGACTCCGCTGTGTGGCTTTTCAGGCTCCCAGCCATGACTACAATCCGGGGGTCCCTCGCACTTTTTCGAGGTCCCTGGGGCGCTTAGGCAGCATAACTGACATTCCTTTTTCATGAAGGGTCATGTTTGGTGAGCCACCATGCGCAGCGAACTCATGCGGAAAAAAGCGAAGTTCTTTAAGATGTTTACTTTAATTTGTTGTTTTGTTATACCTTGTTTTCTTATCTTTTACCCCCCCTCATCACTCCTCTCCTCACTTCACACTCTGACATACATTCCTTACCCGAGGGCTCCTTACACGAACGCTCACATCACTAATGTGCATAAACTATACCTCTTGATCCCAGCCTATAATCCTTTAGCTACTAAATCGCCACTTTTACACCCTATCATCCGCACTATCTTAAGGTAATCTCTTGGAATGTGAGGGGTCTCCGTTCTCCTAACAAGCGAATGAAGATCCTTCGCCATCTCAAAAGGCTAAAAGCAGACATAGCACTAATTCAGGAATCCCATCTTTCGGCATCTGACTTCAGTCGTATGCAGAGACTTTGGGTTGGAGCGGTCTTGGGGTCAGAATCGGTTGGACGGAAGGCCGGTGTCCTCCTTCTTTTCAACAAAAACCTCCCTTACACTATTCTATCCACACACACAGACGACCAGGGACGCTTCATCTCCTCCAGGGTTAAAATTAGCACAAAAGAACTAGTAATTTCCAATGTATACGCCCCCAATAGTCCCACAAAGTCATTTTACTCTCAGCTCTCCACTTGGCTCCTCAACACTTCTCACTTACCTCATCTAGTTGGGGGAGATTTTAATGATCTCATGCATCCCCCAGAAGATAGGTCCTCCCCAAAACGATCCACTCCAGCACCTGCTACACCAACTCCCACCCTATTTGCCTCACCCATGGACTCCCTCCATCTCACAGACATCTGGCGCTTAACACACCCGGTGGATAGAGAATTCACCTTCTACTCCAATCCTCACGGGATCCTTACCAGGATCGACTATTTTTTTGGGACCGATAATATCATTCCCCTTGTCTCAGACGCAGAGATCGGAGACATAGCCATTTCAGACCATGCCCCAATACTCCTTACCCTAGACAAACTAGATCTTCCCCCCACCCTAATTTCTGGCGCTTCCCATCCTTCCTCCACAATAATGCTGATTTTCGCGCATACATGGAACGAGCATGGGCGGAGTTCTCCTCCGCGAATGCCCCACATGCAGGGGACCCGAACCTTCTCTGGGATGCTGGAAAAGCTTACATGAGGGGTCGGATCATCTCATATGCCTCTTCCTTTAAAAGAAACGCGCTTTCGAAATTCAAATTGGCCAGCGACAGACTCCACCTCGCACAACGCATTCTGGCCACCTCGACTTCTCCGGCTAACAAGGCGGAGTGGCCTGCGGCTAAAAATGCTTTCGACACCTGGGCGGACACCCTGGAACTTACAAAAAAATCTCATCTGGATGCCTCCCTTCATAAATATGGGAATAAAGCAGGCAAACTGCTATCCAGACTCTGCAAGGGCGCCTACCGCCCGACGCACATCACCTCACTGCGGGACCGCACGGGAACTACACATTCTACGCCACTTCATATAAATAAAACCATGCTCGAATATTACACAGCCCTTTATGAACCCGATCCCATTGACCATAAAATAGCCCAAGCCTTTCTTGAAAAAATGAATCTACCAAGTATATCCAGTGCCCATCTAGAATCCCTGAATGCCCCTATCTCCCTCGCTGAAATAGAAGGCACTATACATGCTCTCCGCCTCTCTAAAGCCCCCGGCCCAGACGGATTTACAAGTGAATTTTACAAGACCCTCCAAAATGTCACTGCACCCATGCTCCACTCGGTCTATTCCAACATCTGGGAGGGCGGTCCCTATCTACCGACAGGCAACCAGGCCATCATTAAACTTCTTTCAAAAAAGGGCAAGGATCCTCTGGAACCGGGCTCATATAGGCCTATTTCATTACTCAACCTGGATGTCAAAATTCTCTCGAAGATTGTGGCTTCCAGACTAGCGGTCACCCTCCCGGACCTCATTCACCCGGCCCAGTCAGGATTCGTGAAAGGGCGGACAGCCACCCTGAACATTCGAAAGGTTCTCTTGGCCCTTGAACGAGCCAAACAAGACCCAAAGGGAGATTATGCCATCATAACGTTAGATGCTGAAAAAGCCTTTGACAATGTAAGTTTCGACTGGCTTTCCCTTACTTTGTCTAAAATGGGATTCTCAGGCCCCTTCTGCCACCTTATCAATGCCATGTATACAGCGCCCTCCGCTAGACTTGTTGCCGCCGGAATCCTCTCAGAGGATTTCCGCCTCCATAAAGGGACCAGACAGGGTTGCCCTCTCTCCCCCCTCCTGTTCAATTTAGCCTTAGAACCTTTATCTAGATACCTTTCCGAGATAGCCCCTTTACGAGGCATCAAAATAGGCAAAACGGAACTTCGCACATCACTTTTCGCTGACGACGTCCTCATATTCACGGGTAACCCCAGTGACGACATTTTAACCATTAAAACCACCTTCGATGAATTTCGACGGTGCTCCGGCCTCCGGATAAATTATTCCAAGAGCGAAATTCTCCCCATCGGGACACACTCCACACGCCCTTGGACGCAACACTCTCTGTTTAAGGTTGCACCTTCACACATCACCTATCTAGGTATACAGATTGGGAAATTACCCTCCTCCATCTCTTATCTCAATTATCCTCCCCTCTTTACAAAACTCTATCAAGAACTGTCAAACTGGATGGATCTTCCCCTCTCGCTCCTAGGGAGGTGTCACCTTGTCAAAATGGTTAGCTTTGCCAGACTGCTTTACCCTTTGCAAACCATTCCTCTACTTTTGAAGCATAAAGATATCAAACTCCTTAACACCAAAATTTCACAGTTCATCTGGCATGGCAAAAGACCTCGGATAGCCTCTAAAAAACTACACCTTCCTAGGAGTGACGGGGGCATCGGTCTACCTCATATTAGATTGTATAATTTAGCATGTCTGTTCAGGACTAGCTTAGATTGGATAGCTCAATCATCCCAATACTCTAATTACGTCTTGGAATCCGAAATGGCCCACCCGCACTCTCTGGTGGCCCTTCTACACTGCAGATGGAAAACGGTTCCCCCCTCTTTTCAACACAATCTCCTGCTCAGGGATACAGCTATAGCGTGGAGAGAAATCAGAAAAACACTCAAGCTATCTCCCTTTATCTCTCCACATCTGCCAATCCAAGGCAATCCTAATTTCATCCCTGGTCTCCATTATAAAGCCTTTTTGGTCTGGCGGAATCAAGGTCTGTAAAACTTCTCCTCATTGTGCGATGGCACCACTGGAAAACCACTTCCCTTCTCCTCAATATCCTTGGCATTTTCTCTCCCCCCATCTCACGTATTTCATTACAACCAATGTATTAGCTTCCTATCTAACACTTGTAAAGACACTCTCCGGAGATTCGAAAACAGCTCTGCTGAACGTCTACTACACAGTGGACGTTATAAAATCTCGGACATCTACAAACCTCTCCTGCAAGAATCTTCCCCATCCTTATCCACCTCCTCTATGGCTAACTGGGCTAGGGATTTCCCAGATCCGGACATAACCGAAAAAATCCTATCTGGTTTGCGAAAGACCCTTCGACTGACACCCAACGAAATCTGGAGAGAAACTCAACTCAAGATAGCACACCGGGCTTACATCCCATTTCTCTCTCCCAACTCCAATAAAGATGGCGCCTCCTGTCCTTTATGCAAGGTACCCAGACCCTCTCTCTCCCACCGCTTCTGGTCCTGCTCCTTCATCTCCTCATTCTGGGATCAAGTCCTTTCTTATATATTCAAAACCACTTTGTTGAAAATCCCCAAAGACCCTTTGCTTCTCATATTTGGATATTGGGACCCTCTGTTGCTGCCCTGGTCTATGTCTCCGGCTGCCTCGAACCCTTCCGGGACTACCAAATGCCCCTCCTCTAAAGACTGGATCCTGCTATGTTTGCTTGTTGCCAGGAGACTCATTCTCAGGCACTGGATCTCTCCCAAAAGGCCCTTCTCTCACCCAACTCGAAAAGGACTGCCTCCACCTCTTTTATGAAGAAAGACTTCTTACGGACTTCAAAGAACCCAGATCTAGAGCCCACTTCTACCACAGATGGGAATCCTTCATCACCACAACCCTCTCGACAGCCGATCAAGCGGCTCTGGACCTACTTTCCTTCTCATACGTTGAACCTATCCCTAAGGGGCTGTAATTCTTGCTGACTTTGCTCAGTCCTTACATACCGGAGGGCCCTCCGGGGCTGTTTCTTCTCGGGACCATACATGTTTTGGAATGAACAGCACGCTATAGTCTATGGAGCTCCCTCCCCCTCCCCCCCTTTCTACTTACTAGTTTTTTTTTCTTTTTTTTTTTACTTTTGTACCATTGTACTTATCTTTTCACCTGTACAAGTGTCTTTTATTACTCCAATAAAAATTTGTTAAAAAAAAACAAAAAAAAACGATCTACAATTGTTCATCAGAATTCTTGGTTTACTTCCTCACATGACCATGCAGTCTCTTCTATGTTGGAAGAACCAACACTAAAAAGAGGTTTGGCGAACATCGCTGCTTTGTGGAGGAGGGGACAGAAAAACACAGTGTTCCTCGACACTTCAAGGAACATCATAACAAACTTTCTGATGGTCCAATAGTATGGGTAATTGAAGGTATCACCAATAATTACTCTCTGGCGGAACGCTTTAAAAGACTGCGTAAACAAGAGACCTACTGTATTTACATACTCAATACGTTGGCTCCGGTGGGCCTCAACCAGGAAATAGAGTCGGTTTATTGATACTCTGTATTATTTCATGATTATTATAATTGATTTTTGAGAACTCCTTTTCCTCCCCTCTTATTAGAGATGGTACTATGGTCTTGTATTAGTTGCTAATAGTATGTTTTACATTTCTCCCCCCCCCCCCTCTCCTTTTCCTAGCTGACATATTTGGACATCTGTATCCCCATTGCCAAAATATTTATAACCTTTTTTAATGATTGCCGACATTGCTTAAAGATCATATTATTGTTCCTACACATATTTTTTAATGTTTTATTATTGTTTTATTTTCATACGTTATTATGGTCCTGATAACAGTTTTTTTTTTTTTATTGTTTTGAATGGTTGATGGAGCAAGTGTGGATTCAAATGTGGAGCGCTGTGTAGTCCTGTAGTACTTCCTGTTTTCCCTAGTGCCCGGAGAGCCTGCCCCTCTAATTGACTCAACGCCTACTTCACCTATAAGTATCAGCATTCCACTCTATATCCTATCTGGTTTGACAAAGGAGCTAATTGGCACTCAGAAACGCGTTACCAAGGCAACACGGATCATCCCCCAGAGTGATGTCACTTTCGGTTCCATGTTCCACAGTGGTTCAGGATGTCATCCTACTCCAACTGTCAAGCGTCCCGTCGACTTCTCCTCCGCTGCTGCCAGCTACTGCCGGTGTTTCACTTTGAGTCCAACATCCCCCCATTTAAAAGCTTTCTCTCATAGATTTATGTGAGTGATTAATTTGCTGCTTCATTAAAGTTGTTTTTTAATACTGTGTTTAGTTACATAGTTACATAGTTACATAGTTAGTCAAGTTGAAAAAAGACACAAGTCCATCCAGATCAACCATAAAAAAAAAAAAAAATAATATCATACAATCCCATATACCTAATTCTATACCCACAGTTGATCCAGAGGAAGGTGAAAAACCCCAGCAGAGCATGATCCAATTTGCTACAGCAGGAGAAAAAATTCCTTCCTGATCCCCCAAGAGGCAATCGGATATTCCCCGGATCAACTTTACCTATAAATGTCAGTACCCAGTTATATTATGTACATTTAAGAAAGAATCCAGGTCTTTGGGTTCTACTGGGCTGGCCAGAACCACCTCTGCAGGGAGTCTATTCCACATTTTCACAGCTCTTACTGTGAAGAAACTTTTCCGTATTTGGATGTGAAATCTCTTTTCCTCCAGATGTAAAGAGTGCCCCTCTTGTCCTTTGTGTTGACCGTAAAATGAATAACTCAACACCAAGTTCACTATATGGACCCCTTATATATTTGTACACGTTGATCATATCCCCCCTTAATCTCCTCTTCTCAAGAGTGAATAAATTAATTTCCTCTAATCTTTCCTAGTAGCTGAGCTCCTCCATGCCTCTTATCAGTTTGGTTGCCCTTCTCTGCACTTTCTACAGTTCCCCAATATCCTTTTTGAGAACTGGGGTCCAAAACTGAACTGCATATTTCAGATGAGGTCTTACTAATGGTTTGTACAGGGGCAAAATGATACCTCTCTTTCTGGAGTCCATACCTCTCTTAATACAAGAAAGAACTTTGCTCACTTTGGAAACCGCAGCTTGGCATTGCATGCCATTATTGAGCTTATGATCTACCAAAACCCCCAGA
Organism: Rana muscosa; assembly: GCA_029206835.1. Classification (NCBI taxonomy): domain Eukaryota; kingdom Metazoa; phylum Chordata; class Amphibia; order Anura; family Ranidae; genus Rana; species Rana muscosa. Next base: position 1,242,237,430 of record CM055116.1, on the reverse strand, counting down.
TCCTTCTCCACTACGGATCCTCCCAGTTATACTCCCCCTAGTATGTATGATGCATTCATATTCTTAGCCCCCAAGTGCATAACCTTACAATTTATCAACAATAAACCTCATCTGCCACATAGTCACCCAATTAGACAGAGCATTGAGGTTGGCTTGTAAATTGGCAACATCCTGTAAGGACCTTATTCCACTCCATAGCTTGGTGTCATCTGCAAAGACAGAAATGTTACTTTTGATCCCAGACCCAATATCATGTATAAAGATATTAAAAAGTAAGGGTCCCAGCACTGAACCTTGGGGTACACCACTGATAACCTTAGACCATTCAGAGTAAGAATCATTAACCACGACTCTCTGAATTATGTCTTTTAGACAGTTTTCTATCCATTTACAAACTGATATTTCCAATCCTGTAGACTTTACCTTACACATGAGCCATGTGTGCGGAACTGTATTGAACGCTTTTGCAAAATCCAAGTATACCACGTCCACCGCCACCCCTCTGTCCAAGGTTTTACTTACCTCTTCATAAAAAGAAATCAGGTTTGTCTGTGTCACGTACCTAGCGGTGATGAGCCCGGACTTGCAGAGGAAGGCCTCCCTTTACGGCTCCCACCAGCGGCCCCTGGTAAGGTAACAGCAGGCGCGGAGGTAGGAGGGGTACGAGTGCCTGGCAGGATCAACCAAGGTGAAGGTAGTTATGCAGACTTGGTAGGCACACTGGAACACAGCAGGTCGAACTGGAATCAGGAACACTCAGCAAACTGGAATCGTTCAGCAGACTGGACCGGAACCAGGAACACAGGAACTCAGCAAACTGGATCAGCTTAGCAGACTGGACCGGAACCAGGAACACAGGAACTCAGCAGACTGGATCAGCTTAGCAGACTGGACCGGAACCAGGAACACAGGAACTCAGAAAACTGGATCAGCTTAGCAGACTGGACCGGAACCAGGAACACAGGAACTCAGCAAACTGGATCAGCTTAGCAGACTGGACCGGAACTAGGAACAGTGAGCTTGGTCAGACAAGCCGGGTCGGTTAACTGGCTGGCAGCAAGGTACAGAGGGATCAGACAGAGGAGAGGTCACAACAAGCCAGGGGTCGGATGCAGGCAGAAAACTGGAGAAGTCACAGGCAGGCCGGGTCAAACACAGGTAAGTCTTCAGATCAGGTTTTCAGGTACTCAACTCTGTAGAGCAGACAGCAGGGACTGTCTGCGATTGACAGGTTTAAATAGCCCCTCTGGCGCCACCTGCAGGGTGGAGCATGCGCAACCGAGAATCAGGAAGACCAGGACGCCTGCTTCTGGCAGGATCTCCATGACATTGCCCCCCCCCAAGGGGTAGCCTCCGGATGCCCATCCAGGCAAACTTCTCAGGGTGAGATCTCTTGAAGGACTGCACCAGGCTTCTAGCATGGATGTTCTCCTCAGGCTCCCAAGAGTTTTCTTCGGGTCCGTAGCCCTTCCACTTAATCAGGAATTGGTTCTGGTTATTCCTTCTTCTAAAATCCATAATGGCTTCCACTTCGAATTCCTCCTCCCCGTCTACAATGACAGGATCAGGGAGAGCCGGACTTCAGCCTGGAAATGGGTTGGGAACCAAAGGCTTCAGCAGAGATACATGGAAGACCGGATGAATCTTGAGGGAGTCAGGGAGCTCCGGTTCATAAGCCACTTCATTGATTTTCCTTTTGACAGGAAACGGCCCTAAGAATTTGGGGCCCAGTTTCTTAGAGGGGCATGCCATCCTCAAGTTTAAAGTGGATAACCATACTTGGTCGCCGGGTGCCAGCATTAATTCACCCCGTCTCTTCCTGTCAAAAATTGTCTTGTTGTGTTCCTGAGTCTTGGTCATGGTTTCCTGCAGAAGTTGGTTGTTGGATGAAAAGAAGTTCAACTTTTCCTGGACTGCGGGCACCGTACATTCAGGAAGGGAATTGGGCAGAAATGTAGGATGGAAACCGTAGTTTGCGAAGAATGGGGACTGCTTGGTAGCGGAATGCGTAGAGTTGTTATAGGCAAATTCGGCCAATGGGAGCAGGGAAACCCAGTCATTCTGAGCGAATGAAGAGAAGCAGCGCAGGTACTGCTCAAGGGTCTGGTTAGTCCTCTCAGTCTGTCCGTTGGTCTGGGGATGGTAAGTGGAGGAAAGTGACAATTCTATCTCCAGAGCCTTGCAGAGGGATCTCCAAAACCGGGAGGTAAATTGTACCCCTCGGTCGGAGACAATATTGGCTGGTACCCCGTGGAGTCTGACGACCTCTCTGATGAACACCTGTGCAGTTTCGGGAGCTGAGGGAGTCCCCTTCATGGGAATGAAATGTGCCATCTTGGATAGACGGTCTACTATCATGAAGATAGTGGTGTGACTCTCAGCCGGAGGCAACTCGACGATAAAGTCGATGGACAGCATTTTGCAGGGTCTGTCTGGGACGGGTAGGGGTCTCAGTAGTCCCCAGGCCTTGAATTTGTAACCCTTTTTCGGGTACAAACTATGCAGGACTCCACAAACTTCCTACAGTTCTCGCGGAGCCGAGGCCACCAAAAGGTACGCTGTACCAAGTCGGTGGTCTTGGCAACGCCAAAGTGCCCGGCAAGGGCATGGTCGTGGCAGAGTTCCAGTACGGTTATTCTCAGCTCTTCAGGTATGTAGATCCTGTTCTGGTACCAAAACAGCCCATCTTTGGCCTGCAATTCCAGTTCGGAGGGGGGTCTCTGCCCAGTGGAGGCTTGCTTGATCCGGGAGAGTAGGTCTTCCTGAAGCAGAAGGAAGTTTCCAGGAGCAAGAATGGTGTCTGGAGGAGAGGTTTCCTTAGACTTATGGAACATCCGAGAGAGGGCATCGGGCTTAATGTTCTTGGAACCGGGACGGTAAGTGACATGGAAGGAGAACCGGGAGAAGAAGAGCGCCCACCTGGCTTGTCGTGGATTTAGCCTTTTCGCTGCCTTCAGGTACTCCAGGTTCTTGTGGTCGGTGAATATCAGAATCGGGTGGGCAGCCCCCTCCAACAGATAACGCCACTCCTCTAATGCGGACTTGATCGCCAGCAATTCCCGATCCCCCACATCGTAGTTCCTCTCTGCCGCAGATAACTTGCGAGAGAAAAAAGCTACTGGGTGGAGCAAGGCTCTGGTCCCCTGTCTTTGGGATAGAATTGCTCCTACCGCAATTTCCGAGGCATCTACCTCCAGAACGAACGGTAATGAGGAATCTGGGTGCTTCAAGATAGAGGCAGAGGTAAAGAGACCCTTCAGGGCCTCAAATGCCTTTTGGGCCTCAGGGGACCAGTGGAAACGGATACCTTGTTTGGTCAGCTGGGTGATGGGTGCGATGATGACTGAGAACCCTCTGATGAATTTGCGGTAGAAGTTGGCGAATCCAACGAAACGTTGGATCCCCTTCTTGTCCGCCGGGACTGGCCAGTCCAGGATTGCAGCAATCTTTTGAGGGTCCATCTTGATGCCCTCGCTGGAGATAATTAGTCCCAAGAACGATATACTTTCCAGCTCAAATTCACACTTCTCGGCCTTCGCATACAGGCCGTGCTGGCGAAGCCGAGCCAACACACTTCTGACGTGCCTGCGGTGGGAATCAAGGGAGGAAGAAAAAATTAGTATATCATCCAGGTAGACAATGACAAAGAGATCTAGGAAGTCCCGGAGTACATCGTTAATGAAATACTGGAAAGTGGCAGGGGCGTTGCACAACCCGAAGGGCATTACCCGGTACTCGAAATGTCCGAATCGGGTGCGGAAAGCGGTCTTTCACTCATCCCCCTCCTTGATGCGGACCAAATTGTAGGCTCCGCGGAGATCAAGTTTGGTAAAAATGATGGCTGTTCCCAGTCTCTGAAATAGTTCTGGTACCAAGGGGAGAGGGTAGTGGTTTTTTACTGTGATTTTATTTAATTCACGATAGTCCACACAGGGTCGAAGGGTATGATCCTTCTTCTCTACGAAAAAGATGCCTGCACCGGCTGGAGATGTAGACGGACGAATGAACCCTTTCTGTAGGTTTTCATCGATATAGTCTTTTAGTGCCCCCTGTTCTACCTCTGTTAACGGGAAGATCCTGCCAAATGGAATTGCCGCTCCGGGAAGTAGGTCAATGGGGCAATCATAGGCCCGATGAGGTGGTAGAGTCTCTGCCCCTTGTTTGCTAAACACATCAAGAAAGTCATGGTAGACCTCAGGGATGGATTGCCGTATTCCAGCCTCCGTATTGATACATAAGAGGGTGGCCGGCCCAGGGGTTTTGAGTGTCCCGCAGGATTGCTGGCAGTAAGGAGAAGAAAAGGTCACCAACCCCGTGGCCCAGTTGATGGTAGGGTTGTGGACCTGTAGCCAAGGAATACCAAGGATCACAGGGAACAATGGGGAAGAGATAATGTCCAGGCGTAAGTATTCTTGGTGGGTTCCGGAGATGGTGGAGATGGTAGCGGGTAAAGGGGCGGTCTTTTGGACCACTGGTCTAGACTTAATGATGGACCCATCAGCCAAATGCACACATAGTCCATGGGTCTTGGTGACAAGAGGGATCTGGTGCTTGATGGCAAAGGCTGAGTCCATAAAGCAGCTGCAAGACCCGGAATCAAAAATAGCGGGCACTTGCAGAGTCCTTCCTGGGAGCTGTAACGAGACAGAGAGAGCAAGGTGAGATGTGGACTTGGCCTGTGGGTTGGTAGTGTCAGAAGATACTGAAAAACACTTACGAAGTTTCAGGGGACAATTTATAACGAAGTGTCCGGGTTCCCCGCAGCACAGGCACAAATTGTTCACTTGGCGACGTTGGCGTTCCTGTTGGGAGAGGGAAGGACGAAGCACTCCAAGCTGCATGGGCTCGGGTATGTCAGATGTAGCGGCTGGAGGTGCAACAGGTGCTGGGTGCAGATGGCTGGGAGCCCGGGGAAGCATCCAGGTCGGGCGGGAGAAGCCCGTGGACCTCTCAGCCCTTCGTTCCCTGAGACGTCGGTCGATCTGGATTGTTAAGTCAATTAGTGAATTCAGGGTTGGTGGTATGCCAACCCTAGCGAGCTCGTCCTTCAGAGGGTCGGACAGACCTATGCGGAACTGATGGCGGAGGGCGGCGTCATTCCAACTGGTATCTGCGCTCCACCGTCTAAATTCCGCTACGTAGTCCTCTGCTGCTCTGCGCCCCTGCTGAAGGGTGCGCAAGGCGGTCTCTGCGGTTACTGAGAGCTGGGAATCTTCATATAGCTGAGCCATGGCGTCGAAGAAGGCAGTAAGGTTGTTTAACGCCATATCTTTCCGTTCCAAGAGACGGTGGGCCCAGCTCTGAGGGTCTCCGGAAAGCAGGGACATCACAAATCCCACCTTGGTGGCTTCCAAGGAGAAGGTGCGAGGCTGCAGGGCGAAGTAGAGTTCGCAGGAATTACGAAAAGCCCTAAACTTGCTTCGATCCCCGGAGAATTTTTCGGGTGTAGGGACCCTGGGCTCCGGAGGAAGCATGACAACTGTGGGTGAGGATCCTGCCCCAGCAGTGGAGGTAGAGGTATGGGATCCCCCTTGGGCTCCAGAGGGGTTGGAGAGGACCTGCACTTGTTCTTCCAGATGAATGTAGCCTTGCTGGAGGTTCTTGACCGCTTCAGCCAATCCTGCCAGGTGTCGACATAGTTCCTCCATAGGTGCGGCTCCCTGCTCGGGCTCAGACATGGCTGTCTGCTACTGTCACGTACCTAGCGGTGATGAGCCCGGACTTGCAGAGGAAGGCCTCCCTTACGGCTCCCACCAGCGGCCCCTGGTAAGGTAACAGCAGGCGCGGAGGTAGGAGGGGTACGAGTGCCTGGCAGGATCAACCAAGGTGAAGGTAGTTATGCAGACTGGGTAGGCACACTGGAACACAGCAGGTCGAACTGGAATCAGGAACACTCAGCAAACTGGAATCATTCAGCAGACTGGACCGGAACCAGGAACACAGGAACTCAGCAAACTGGATCAGCTTAGCAGACTGGACCGGAACCAGGAACACAGGAACTCAGCAGACTGGATCAGCTTAGCAGACTGGACCAGAACCAGGAACACAGGAACTCAGCAAACTGGATCAGCTTAGCAGACTGGACCGGAACCAGGAACACAGGAACTCAGCAAACTGGATCAGCTTAGCAGACTGGACCGGAACTAGGAACAGTGAGCTTGGTCAGACAAGCCGGGTCGGTTAACTGGCTGGCAGCAAGGTACAGAGGGATCAGACAGAGGAGAGGTCACGACAAGCCAGGGGTCGGATGCAGGCAGAAAACTGGAGAAGTCACAGGCAGGCCGGGTCAAACACAGGTAAGTCTTCAGATCAGGTTTTCAGGTACTCAACGCTGTAGAGCAGACAGCAGGGACTGTCTGCGATTGACAGGTTTAAATAGCCCCTCTGGCGCCACCTGCAGGGCGGAGCATGCGCAACCGAGAATCAGGAAGACCAGGACGCCTGCTTCTGGCAGGACCTCCATGACAGTTTGGCAACTTCTGTCTTTCATGAATCCATGCTGTCTGTTGCTTAAAATATTTTTTTCCAGCAAGAACTTGTCTATGTGGTCTTTTAATAATCTCTCCAGTATCTTCCCAACTATAGAAGTTAAACTAACAGGTCTATGGTTACTTGGTAAAGACGTTGTTCCCTTTTTAATTATAGGCGCCAATCCAGTGGTACTATTCCTGTCATTAATGAGTCCCTAAAAATTTGATACAATGGCTTTGAAATTACAGAGCTTAATTATTTTAGGATCCGTGGGTGTATGCCATCTGGTCCAGGTGCTTTATCAACCTTTATTCTGTCTAAATATTTCTGGACCATATCACTTTTGAGCCATTGTGGATTTGGTGTCACTACCACCCCCATTATGGGCATGAGCTCCCCCATGCTCCTTTGTATGCACAGAGCTGAAGAAAGTTTTTAATAAATTAGCCTTCTCTTTGTCTCCAGTCACCCACTCTAGGTTATTTTGTAAAGGGCCAACATGCTCAGACTTGACCTTTTTACTATTAATATATTTGAATAATTTTTTGGGGTTTGTCCCACTATCTTTTGCAATCTGTTGTTCATTTTGAATTTTTGTATCCTTGATTTCCTTTTTGCATATTCTGTTATATTCTTTGTAACATTTAAATGACACTAGTGTTCCCTCATTTTTATATTTTTTAAAAGCTCTTTTCTTATAGTTTATAGCTTTTTTAACTTTGGCCGTGAGCCACATAGGTTTTATTTTTAGCCTTTTAAACGTATTGCCCATGGGAATATACTTTGCAATGAGTTCACAAACAGTCTTTTTGAAGAATTCCCATTTCTGTTCTGTGCCCATTGATGCCAATATTCCCTCCCAGTCTAAGTCCTGGAGAGTAGCCCTCATCCTTTGAAAATTTTCTCTCTTGAAATTAAGTGATTTTATCTTTCCCGTGTGTGATTTTTGCTTACAGCTAACATCAAATGAAATCATGTTATGGTCACTGCTACCCAGGTGTTCCTTTATCTTAACATTAGTAATACGCTCTGCATGGTTTGAGATTACCAGGTCCAACAGAGCATCATTCCTAGTTGGGGCCTCAATAAACTGGACCATAAAATTGTCCTGCAATAGGTTTATACATTTTTGCCCTTTAACTGTCCCAGCAGTGCCATTACTCCAGTCAATTTCTGGGTAGTTAAAATCCCCCATTATTATCACCATCCCAGCCCTTGCAGCCCTTCCCATCTGTGCAAGGAGCTGAGTTTCCACCTCCTCATTAACATTGGGTGGTCTATAACAAACTCCAATGATTAACTTTGAACTACGCACATCTGTATGCAGTTCCACCCATAATGCTTCAGACTCATCACACTCTCCATCCACCAGGTCCTCTTCCTTTTTCACACTTGCTTTGAGATCACTTCTAACAGTTTAGTGGTGCCCCCCTGTGTTCTACTGTCTTTTAGAGATCCCTTCCTGTCTCTGGGTGGAGCTACCCGCTTGGTGCTATGCCTTTCATTATAGACTTTACTATTTTGAACTTTATTAGCTTATTTCCTCCTACACTGGAACCATGGGGGTTAGAAGTGCTAATATACCTGGGACAGTGCTGTATATTTTGCTTCTGTTTGGCTGCTGGGAGACACCTGCCGGTAAACACCGAAAATACTCTGGAAGGCTGCGTAGGGTTTTTTTCACTGTCAGGGCAATAAGGATGTGGAACTCTCTTCCACAATCAGAGGTGTCCGCGGAGAATATTGATATCTTTAAGAGAGTATGTGCATCTTAACCACTTCAGCCAGGAAACTTTGGCTGCTCAATGACCAGGCTATTTTTTGCGATACGGCACTGCGTCGCTTTAACTGACAATCGAGCGGTTGTGCAGCGTTGTAGCCAAACAAAATTTACGTCCTTTTTTTTTCCACAAATAGAGCTTTCTTTTGGTAGTATTTGATCATTTCTGCGTTTGTTTGTTTTCTGCGCTATAAACAAAAAAGAGTTTAGGCCGATATGTACTTCTACATATTTTTGGTAATTAAAATCGCAATAAGCGTATATTGCTTGGTTTGCGCAAAAGTTATAGCATCTACAAAATAGGGGATAGATTTATAGCATTTTTATTATTATTTTTTTTTTTACTAGTAATGGAGGCAAGCTGCGATTTTTATCGGGACTGCGACATTATGGCGGACAAATCAGATACTTTTGATACATTTCTGGGACGATTGACAATTATACAGCGATCAATGCTATAGAAATGCACTGATTACTGTGTAAATGTCACTGTCAGGGAAGGGGTTAACACTGGGGGGCGATCAAGGGGTTAACTGTGTTCCCTAGTTTGTGTTATAACTGTGGGGGGAGGGGACTGACTAGAGGAGATAACTGATTGTGGTTCCTAGCTATTAGGAACTCACGATCTGCCTCTCTTCTCCTCACAGAACTGGGATGTGTGTGTTTACACACACATGTCCCTGTTATGCCTCTCGTGCCCGCAGTCGCGCGTGCAACCCTGCAGTGCAGTGGGTGCACGCGCGCCTGCTATGCCGCTTGAAGGAACCGACATTCAGCTATGACAGTTTGCGGGATCGTGCCTGACCTGCCGCAGTATAATGATGGCGGCTGGTCGGCAAGCGGTTAAAGAACACAGCATACAGGGATATGGGAAATCATTATAGACACTGACACACTTACACCTACACTGGTTGAACTGGATGCACTATTGTCTTTATTCAACCTTAGCTACTATGTAACTCTACTATGTAACTATGTAAGTACTTTTCTCCTCACACAGCCAAGAGTGCAGAGCCATAAACCTGCCAGATGTAAATAATATAAATAAATCCAGAAGGTGATATGCAGCTCAATGGACTTAACTCATAGTGTGCCTGCACTTTTTACAAATTCACCATGGAAAGGCAAGTGTCATTGTCCAAATCCAGAAAGGGAGGTTTGAAAATTGTGGAACCGTATTGAAGGCTTCATAGGTGCTAATCCTTTGATTTTCAAGGCTGTAGATATAAATTGTTGTCAGAATGCCGGGGTAGAGATGCTAAAATGGCCTATACAGTATTTGTCTACCAGGGTTTCTTTCTGACACTCATTAGAACTGAAAAAGTGGCTTGGATGAGCTACAAAACATCTTCAACACTGTAGAACAAGTCTAACTGAATGTGACTAGCTAATATTAGATCTACCATTACCCATAGTTGCCAACAGTCCCGGATTTCCCGGGACATTCACGGATTTAGGACCCTTGTCCTGGATTGTTTTTGTCCCAATTTTTTTTCCGCAACTTTTTGTTTGAATGTCCTGGGAATTTCGGGAGTGTTTTAGGCAAAAACTGCAGCGGCGGCTACACCAAAATGGCCACTGCCGCCGCCACTGTGTTGTTTACTATTGTCCTCTAGTGTTCAGTGCAGAGGAGAGGGGCAGCCAATCGGCTTCTCTCTTTTATTGGCCCCTCCCCACTATACTGAACATGTGGATGGGATGCGATCTTCCTCCACCTGCCGCATAGTTGCCAACAGTCCCGGATTTCCCGGGACATTCACGGATTTAGGACCCTTGTCCCGGATTGTTTTTGTCCTGATTTTTTTTCCGTGTCTTTTTGTTTGAATGTCCCGGGAAACTCGGGAGTGTTTTAGGCAAAAACGGCAGCGGCGGCTACACCAAAATGGCCACTGCCGCCGCCACTGTGTTGTTTACTATTGTCCTCTTGTGTTCAGTGCAGAGGAGAGGGGCAGCCAATCGGCTTCTCTCTTTTGGCGGCCCCTCCCCACTATACTGAACATGTGGATGGGATGCGATCTTCCTCCACCAGCCGCCGCCGCCGCCTATGGGTCTGCAAAGTCATGGGTCCCCGAGGTACGATGGGGAAAGGAATGAGCGGGGGGGTTGCTCTGATGGAGGACACAAGTGTGGAGGGGCTCTGATGGAGGACACAAGTGTGGAGGGGACTCTGATGGAGGACACAAGTGTGGATTGGCTCTGATGGAGGACACAAGTGTGGAGGGGCTCTGATGGAGGACACAAGTGTGGAGGGGACTCTAATGGGGGACAAAAGTGTGGAGGGGCTCTGATGGAGGACACAAGTGTGGAGGGGCTCTGATGGAAGACACAAGTGTGGAGGGGCTCTGATGGAGGACACAAGTGTGGAGGGGCTCTGATGGAGGACACAAGTGTGGAGGGGCTCTAATGGAGGACACAAGTGTGGAGGGGCTCTGATGGAGGACACAAGTGTGGAGGGGACTCTAATGGAAGACACAAGTGTGGAGGGGCTCTGATGGAGGACACAAGTGTGGAGGGGTTCTGATGGGGGACACAAATGTGGAGAGGGACTCTGATTGGGACACAAGTGTGGAGGGGCTCTGATGGAGGACACAAGTGTGGAGGGGACTCTGATGGGGACACAAGTGTGGAGGGGCTCTGATGGGAGACACAAGTGTGGAGGGGACTCTGATGTGGGACACAAATGTGTGGGGCACTCTTATGTGGGACACAAATGTGGGGGGCACTCTGATGTGGAACACACATGTGGGGGCGCTGATTGGGACATGGACAGGAAGGGTTTTAATGGGTGTGGGGAGATGGCTCTGAGGGGACACAAGCGTGTGGTAGGAGTTCTGATGGGGACACAAATGTGTGGGGGGTGACAAGCATGTAGGGAGGGTCTGATGAGGATACAATTGTGTGGGGAGATTATGCTGGGGACACAAATGGGCAGGGAGGCTCTGACAGGAACACTGATGTAAGAATAAACATGAACATCAAATTGGACCTATTGTGCTGCCAACATCCCTAGGAGTGAATCAAAAAGAGGAAAAAACTCCCTGGTTGGGACTTTAAGGGCAACAACCGAGTAAATGTATATAACAGTTTATTAGCAAAATATACAAAAATACAAGATTAAAAACATAGATGATACAAGAATATGTGGGTCCCAAGAAGAGGTCCACAAAGCCCAACGCGTTTCGGGACACCGTTCGTCCCTTCGTCAGGGACTAGTGTCCAGATGGGATCACACTATACAATACAAATAAAATCGGTTTTAACAAAACATACCGTATATACTCGAGTATAAGCCGAGGTACCTAATGTTGCCACAAAAAACTGGGAAAACGTACTGACTCGAGTATAAGCCGAGGGTCAACAATGCCTCACTGTTCCCATCCTTACTGTTCCCATCCTTACTGTTCCTATCCTCACTGTTCCCTATCCTTACTGTTCCCATCCTTACTGTTCCTATCCTCACTGTTTCCTATCCTCACTGTTCCTATCCTCACGGTTCCCTAGCTCACTGTTTCCTATCCTATAATTTTACATTGTAAATAGTACCTGTAAAGAAGTTGCGGCTCAATTTCCGCGGTCTCTTCCTGTTCCTTCCGTGATAGGCGATTCTCATCAGACACTCTCCGCCTATCACGAACATTCTCTCATCCTCAGTTTCCCAGCAGACACTGTGTTCGGTGTTCAGCCAATCACAGACGTCTGCTGGGAAACTGAGGATGAGAGAACGTTCGTGATAGGCGGAGAGTGTCTGATGAGAATCGCCTATCACGGAAGGAACAGGAAGAGACCGCGGAATTTGAACGATGGATGCCGCAGCCGCAACTTCTTTACAGGTACTATTTCCAATGTAAAAATTTCGCTGACTCGAGTATAAGCCGAGGGGGGGGGACTTTCAGCCCAAAAAAAGGGCTGAAAATCTCGGCTTATACTCGAGTATATACGGTATATTTCAACATTAATTGTCTGTACAGATTGGCTCATAGAAATACAACATTACATAGCATAAGAAACATACCCCCACAAATCATTATAAGAATTTGTGGTTGGACCGGCGGACTCCCATAGGCAATGGCACAGAGGTGTCTCACGTGCAAAACAGCATACGAACAGGGTTTGTTGGGAGGTGAGGGGATCCACCCTGTTTGTATGCTGTTTTGCACGTGAGACGCCTCTGTGCCATTGCCTCTGGGAGCCCGTCGGTCCAACCACAAATTCTTATGATTCAATGATCATCTCTAATTCAATACACCAAACAAAATTGTTCCATAAAAACTCTAATTTTTTAGAAAAATTATACTAAGCAGCTCAATGAAGGAAATGACAAGTTTCAAATTCATTAGCAGGTAACTAAATAACAAAAATATTGTCAACTATTAAACATTGATAAAAAAGAAGGAAATTCAGTATTGAATTCAACCCATTTTTAGCCTGAGGAGCTAGAGATGTTAGGTTTGAGTTGCTTGGAGACAAGCTAGAGTTTAAATAGCAACAAGGATGAGCAGATCTGGTGCCGAGATGCCACCATATCTTCCAACTGTCATGGAGTAGATGTAATGCCATGACAAGCAGAAAGCCGACTCACGTAGTATACATTAATGAATTGTCAACAGCGCTGTCAGCTTGAACACCGATCATATTTGATTTTTTTTATATAAAAGCTCTAGACACTTCCAAGCACAGGCAATTTCAAATATCTGAAGTTCTGTCAAGTATGGAAACTTTTACATATATATCTGTGAACATTTTAAAATGCCCTTTTCTCCAGGAACAAGTACCTTCAAACATAACGGAAATGAAAGCAAATTTCATTAAACTGGAACTCCAGAGGAATAAAAAAAAAATAAGTTGAATCCATTTTAGAATTTATTTAAAGAAATGACATCTATGACATCCATTTTATATTAGTGGAGTAAGGATGGGCGAATGGTTCGGCCTGAGCATGAGTTTGGCCGAACTTTGGCTGTTCGGAAGTTCTCAGAGCAACTGAATTATAGGGTCGTTCGACCGTTTGTTCGGCCCGCTGAACGACCACAATGAACTGCGTCACCGCACAGTGCATTGAAAGCCCTGCTTGGCTGAAGCAATGAAAGATTCGCCTAATCAGGGCACAGAGCACTGTCAGAGCCCTGATTGGATGCTGTCATGATGACTGTATCCAATTATGGCGCATTGCTCTTAATTCCGCCCCACACTATAAAAGGATTCATTCCATAGCGGTCTTTTGTAGTGTGATAGCGGCGTGGAGAGAGTTAGAACAGGGCTTTGTTTAGTGCTATTAGACAGTTATTGTACTATAGTGTGCTATTCTGATTCTATTGTCAGTGTAGAATATCAGTTTAGTGTGCATCTAGGGATAGTTCAGTGTGAGTGTAGTGTGACCATTTATCTTTACATTAGTGTGAATGTAGGGATAGTTCAGTCAATGTGAGTGTAATGACCATTTAACACAGTATGTATTTTTTACTGCACGTTTAACGCCATATAGTTCTGTGCGTTGCTGCAAGTTTAACGTTCTAGAGTTCTGTGCGTTACTGCAAGTTTTACACTGTATATTTCATTGCGTTACTGCAAGTTTAACGCCGTATACAGTATCTCAAATATTTTATTATATCTTTTCATGTGACAACACTGAAGAAATTACACTTTGCTACAATGTAAAGTAGTGAGTGTACAGCTTGTATAACAGTGTAAATGTGCTGGATAGAGCAGAGGAGGAAAGCAAGGGTGAGGCACAACCCCAACAAGGCAGACATAATGGAAGAGTAAAGAGCAGCCACCCTATTCCATCACATTGTGGAGCTGTTATCTACCAGACCACTTCCAACAGTTCAGCTGTCTGGGCCTTTTTTAGTACATGTGCAGCCGATCGCACTGTTGCTATTTGCAAACTTTGTCTCAAGCACATAAAGAGTAGCAAAAACACAAACCATTTGGGTACCACATGCTTGACAAGAAATTTAACCTCCCACCACTCAGCCCACTGGCAAGAGCACCTAAAAGCCACACAAAAGGGGCAAAAATCTGTCCCTCCTCCTTACTCATCCCAGTCTGTCCCTGCTATACCTCATGACCTCTTAGCAGCCTCCACTGACAGGGATGATGGTATAGCGCAGGGTGTCCCAGGTTCTTGCGGCACATCTTCTAGCAGCACACCACCAGCTGTAGACTATAGCCGGAAAATTTCTCTGCCCCATCTGCTGCAGTGGAAAAAAATACAATCCTTGCCACCCACATGCCCAGCATCTAAATACAAGCTTGTCAAAGCTGCTGGCTCTACAACTTCTGGAAATGGTTGTAGCAGAACTGGCAATAGTGCCAGTACTGGTAATGGACGCTCCGGCACATTGCCATGCGCACTAGTGCAAGAATTGCGAACGGGCGTACAGGTCCGCAACGGTGCTAACGTGCGTAAGCGCATGCGTGAAGGCGCTAATCGGCGTACGCACAATGTGACAGATGCGGCCACTTAATGGCCTATATAAGACTGCTGCTGAGCCCATCACATTGCTGGATTGTCGTCAGCTTTCCTCTGTTCCTGTACCCTTGCACCTATTCTTTGGATTTCCTGTTGTGACCCGGCTTAATCCTGACCTGTCTGATTTGCTCTCCTGGTTTGACCCCCTGGCTTGCTTTACCGACTTTGCTGCTATCTCCAGTGTCTGATCCCGGCTTGCAGCACGGACTTGCTACTGCTACCTGTTCCTGCTACCTGTCTCTTCCTCTTGTCGGATCTAAAGTGTTTGACCCCTGGCCTGGCTTCTACTACCGTCCCCTGCACACACCACTTCCAAGTGTTGCTGAGGATTCCTAGAGACTTTGGCACAGCTGTGTATCCTGCATTATCCGGTATTCTTCATGTGACCACCGGCTCTACTCTCCTGTACCCATCTGGCAACCTGTGCTTCTTTGGGCACTATGCCTTCTGTACCATCTTCAGGGCTGTACTGTGCTTAGCCGCAAGGGGAGCCCTCTCGGCATTTCGGCCTCCAAACCAGGTACGTGACATTTAGCCTTTCCCCTTCCGTGAATTTGCAGAATGTGCTGTACCCACAATGGCAGGTTCCCAGTCGCTATTTCATTTCATGTAAAGCCATTCCAGCTCTCTAACATCACATGAAAGGCAATGTTGTGGCATCCATGGGCAAGGCAGTCAGCCACAAAGTTAACGTTACTGCCATAGGCATGCGCAGCCTATTGCATTAGGGTGTTCACCCCAAAGCTCAACACATACTACCGATCACTCACGATGAAAGGGAAGGGGCCGGTAAGTTACATATTTACCTGCCCCTTCCCCCACTCATCCTAAAACATCCCCAGCAGCAACAGCCGGTGGGAGAGGAGAGTATGGAAGCTGGAAGCGCTGCAAGGGGAAGGAAGGGGGGAGCCAGGGAAGTAGGGGGAATCTGTGCTGCACAGTGTGATTAGGGTGTGCCTGGGCACACCTGGCACACCCTGTGCGCACGCCTATGGTTACTGCTGACACGTGGTCCAGCAAGCATTGGCAGAGACGATATATTTTGTTCAAAGCACACTGGGTAACTCTGCTAGCAACTCGGAAGGATTCAGGACAGGGCTCAGTGCTGCAGCTTGTTGTGCCCCCACGTCTCCATACAGCTGGTGATGATGCCAGATTTGTCAGCTCTACCCCCTCCTACATGCCCTCCTCTGCTGAACTGTCCTATGAATGTTCAAAGGGCTATTTAATGAGTCAGGCTAAAAGGTGGCATGCAGTGCTTCAGCTGGTGTGCCTAGGGGACAGGAATCACCCGGAGCAGAGATTCTTGCAGCTCTGCAGGAACAGGCCCAGAGGTGGATCACGCCACACCAGCTGGAGCCAGACATGGTGGTGTGTGATAATAGCACAAACCTCCTGTCTGCCCTTAGACAGGGAAAGTTGACACATGTGCCATGCCTGGCACATGGCCTCAATTTGGTAGTGCAGAATTACCTAAATAGGTACCCAGGGTTGGAAGATCTACTAAAGCAGGCCAGGAGAGTCTTTAGCCATTTTAGGTGGTCATACACAGCCAGTGCTCGGTTGGCTGAAATTCAGAGGAGGTTTTTGTTACTGATCATAGAATGTGTCTGTCCACAGACTCCGTGGGCCATCTGACTTTTATCAAAATTAATCAGTCCTGGATTACCAGCAGCTATGTAGCCCCTGATGCCGATGTCGCCCATTAAGTGTTTTTGGGATGTGGAATCTCTGCAGGACTTCTAGGCTGCCTAGTGTTGTGGGTGTTGATTTTATCTGGAAGAATGTTTTTGGTGTAGGTTTTATGGGCTCAATTATTACCCAAAGAACAATTTGACAGGTGCATATCATTACAATTTTTGACAGCAAGGTCAATTCTTGCTTTCATCAAGAGTACCTCTATAGGGTTACGGTGTGAAGGCATCACCGACACCCAAAGAACAATCTTATAGCACCTGTTAGCACCTGTTTTACAGGTGCATATCATTGCAATTTTTGACAGCAAGGCCAATTCTTGCTTTCATCAAAAGTACCTCTATAGGGTTACGGTGTAAAGGTGCCACCGACACCCAAAGAACAATTTTTCCGCTACAGTTTGACAGGTGCATATCATAAAAAATTTTGACAGCAAGGCCAATTCTTGCTTTCATTAAAAATAACTATATAGGGTAATGGCGTGAAGGCGCTGCCGACACCCAAAGAACTATTTTTCCGCACCCGTTTCAGAAGTAGAAATCCAAAGTCTGTGGTACAGACACCAGAATTTATCCAAAAAATCTCTAATCTTGTTCTACACTACATTGTGACCTCATCATACAGACTGGCTCCCCAGTTTGTATGAACTTTTTTTTCATTGATACATGTCCCCCAGGGCAGTACTTAGACCCCATAACCATTGTATGACCAATTACTTACATATAAGCCTTCAAAATGGGCAATTTTGATTTTTCACGCTCGGGTCCCATAGACTCCAATGGGGTTCGTTATTCAGTTCCAAACATTCCTGATGTTTGAAAGTTATGGCGTGAATCGAACAGGGGGTCGTTTGGCCCATCCCTATAGTGGAGCTTTAAAGTGCAATGGAGCCTCAAAAACAAAAATGTAATATAATACAGCTTACTAGACCTTGAATGTGGTGGCTGTATAAGTTTTCTTTATTTTTGCTTTGTTCCCTTTTATTTTTGTTTGATGATCCTGCCAGTTACACACTTTTTGTCCTAGAGTGACATAAACTCACAATACAAACACATAACCACCCTAACCAGGCTTGGACTGGTCATAGGGCACACCGTGCATTTGCCCGATGGGCCAGATGTCAAAAATAGAGTGGCCTGTTGGTGACCGGGTCGCACTTTGAGAGGTAAGCAGCAACCGCGGTCCAGACAGGGCTGTCATAGACCGTTGTCACTGCCCACCCCCGATATGCAGCCATGCCTATGTCTTCTCACCCGGCTCTCCCACCCAGCCAAAGATATCATCCTATTAGCAGGGCAGGGGGTGGGAGGAGCTGGAGATCTGTGCAGAGAAGGGGAGTCTGTTCATATTAACAAGCGGGTAATCACACATTTCTTACTATTTAAGAACTGCAGCTTCTCCCGCCCCCTGCCTTGCTGATAGGATGGCATAGTTAGCAGGACCTGGAGACCCTGGAGAGGACACACAGGCTGAATCCTGCCTCTTCCCTGCCGAAGCTAGGACTGTGCAGGGGAAGCAGAGAGTAAAAGAGGGCACTGTGATTAGAAAGAATGGGGTGGCATGGGGGCATGTGATGGGGGCTGTGATTGCTAAGGGCACTGTACTATAAAGGGGCACTTAGATATAAAAGGGACTGCACTGTAAAGGGGCATTGTAATACAAAATATACGCGTAAGCTGCAGTGGTCAAATATAGGCGTAAGCTGCTGTGTCCATGTCAAGGCACCTCAGCGTACTGCAGTCCTAACACTATAATTCTGAGAGTCTCCCAAATTGGAGTGATACAGCAGTAGGATAAGGAGGAATGGGCTTCCTCCAGGCATACCTGCCCTTAATCAGCTCCTCCAGGGTTACCTTAGGTCTCTGTGCTGCCTCTCTGATTAATGCCCTCCTTGCCCGGTCCGTGAGTTTTGGTGTGCGGCCGTCTCTTGGCAGGTTTGCTGTTGTGTCATGTTCTTTCCATTTGGTTATGATAGATTTGATGGTGCTCCTAGTGGAGACTTTCAAAATTATAGAGTTAGGACTGCAGTACACTGGGGTGCCTTGACATGGCCACTGCAACTTATGCATATTTTTGAAAATGTGTGCGACTGCTTTCCAGTGTTGGACCTCTTTCAGCCTAAATTACGTGCTCTGAACTGCTTAGCCAACTATTCTTGTGTTCATCCCTCATCTGAACGTCACAGTTGAAGACAGCATCACTGCAAACCCTCCCACCCTACAAACCAGTAGAAAGAAGACCTTCAACTCTGTGAGCCGATCACATGAGCAGAATTTTGAGTAAGCAATTGGGGCTTTCAAGATTAATATATATATATATATATATATATATATATATATATATATATATATATATATAGATTAGGTTGAGGGAGGTGGAGTGGGAAACAAGATTTTATTTCCTCCTTGGAGATAAGCTTTAAAGACCAACTCTTGTTTGTTTGTTTTTTTTTTGTTTGTTTTTTTGCTAAAAAGATCCCCAAGAAGGTAATAAAATAAAAATGTATTTTTTTGCCACAATAGTCATGTTCAATCTGAAGCTGTCCCCAACATACTGTACTTCTTTTCCGACCCAAGATATTATTCAACCTGGAAGACTGAGGATATATTGTGAGTGTCATGGACTTACTCTTTGAGGGAGAGTCACCACAGCACCCTGCACTCACAGTGGTATCATGCAGAGAGTGGCACTGACATTGTCATATCAGCACCACTTACCATCATTGAGGACTAACCTCCACCAGAAAAAAAATCTGAGGACCAGGTGATCTGCCTAAAAACATCTAGAAAAGTTAAGTACAGTATATAAATAAAAGTATAAACTACAAAGAGTGGGCTCTCAAAGGGAGCTGGGGGTCCTTGTGCTTGGAGCAGGGCTTTAAGCGTGGTCTCATTATATTGTATTCTTTAGATATATACTGTACATTTTTTTGATAATTTTATTTTTTCACCAGGCTTACAAACGTCTTCTGAAACATTTTTTTTCTATTATCATGTTTTTTTTTTTAATTATTATTATTACCATTTTACCTAGCTTTCTCTTTGTTTCTGAGTTTCTTACGATGGGATGAACAGTCCTGTGAACATTTGTTCCTTGATATATTACAACAATTATAATTAAGAATGAGAACAGCTAATATTGTAGCCAATTTGGAATATATTGTGTGTATAACAATGATAAATGTCACATTTGAGCTAATCGTTGTATTAGTTTAGTGCCCTCTTTATAGACCTATCTCACACAGCCAAGTCTTTCAAATATAATTACACAATAAAGAATCTGATTTTGACTAGAGGTACAGTGGGCAATTTAACAAAGATTAAAACTCTTTTGATCAAGGCCAACACATTGCTGGCTCTTGTATTAGACAATAATACCAGGATAAAATCTTTAATTTCTGCAGCAACTGTATCTGATGTTTGGAGTAATATTCGCAGGTCATAAAAATGTGGAGCATAATACAAGGTTTGCATGCTGGCCACGATCTTCCAGGCTGAGATTATTGCAAACCTTTGCAGGGATTACACTAGTAAAAAAGATGCTATCATTCTTGCCTATATTTACCGATGTGCAGTTTGGCATGTATTTTTTTTTCTTTTTTTTTCTTCCAATGTCAGGAAAAAAACAGTAAGAGAAAAGAATCATAAAATAAAACATTATAATGTGCCATTAAAATAAAATTAAACATTTTTTCTTGTACTTTTTTATGAACTCAAGATGAACAGAGCCAAAAAAGCGATATGCATACAAAATAAGGTTCCAATCTAGATAAAAAATTAGATATTTTTGGCATATTTAAGTGTTTGAAGAAGCAATTTTTTTTAGCTGGTCTTCAGTTAATGTGTACTTAAATTTCTACTTGGTTTGTTATAAAGAGATAATAAAATTAATTGTGCAGCAGATCTGAAAAAAAAAGCAACTCTGGCTACAATATTCACGTTATTTCTGGTACTGTTCCCCAGCAGACTCCTCCCCAAACCACCGTCGGTCCCATTCTTTGATAAATGACACACAGCATCATCCAACAAACTTCCTTAGCCAAGGTTGTTCCACTCGTTGGGGGTTGAATCATTAAAGTAAAAGGGGTTTTCAGTATCTCTGGATAGGACAGCACTTACAGCGCCTTGCAAAAGTATTCACTCCACTTGGCATTTTTCGTGTTTTGTTGCCTCACAACCTGATTGTTTGAGGATTTGCATCATTTAATTTACAGAACATGCCCACAACTTTGAAGATGTTTTTATTCTTTTTATTGTAATGCGAACAACAAATAGGACAAAATAACAGAAAAAGTCAATGTGTATAACTATTCACCCCCTAAAGTCAATACTTTGTAGAGACGCCTTTTGCGGCTATCACAGCTCCAAGTCGCTTTGGATAAGTCTCTATGAGTTTGCCACATCTTACCACTGGGATTTTTGCCCATTCCTCCTTGCAAAACTGCTCCAGCTGTTTCAAGTGTGATGGTTTGCGCTTGTGAACAGCAATCTTTAAGTCTGACAACAGATTTTTTATTGGATTGAGGTCTGGGCTTTGACTAGGCCATTTCAACACATTTACATGATTCCCCTTAAACCACTCAAGTTTTGCTTTAGCAGTGTGTTTGGGGTCATTGTCCTGCTGGAAGGTGAACCTCCATCCTAGCCTTCGAATCACATACAGAGTGGTACAGGTTTTGCTCAAGAATATCTCTGTATTTAGCACCATCCATCTTTCCCTCAACTCTGAGCAGTTTCCCAGTCCCGACTGCTGAAACACATCCCCACAGCATGATGCTGCCACCACCATGTTTCACAGTGGGGATGGTGTTCTTGGGTGATGTGATGTGTTGGGTTTGCGCCAGACATAGCGTTTTCTTTGATGGCCAAAAAGTTTAATTTTAGTCTCATCAGAAAGGGGAAACCTTCCTCCATACATTTTGGGAGTCTCCCACATGCCTTTTCACAAACTCAAAACGTGCCATTTTGTTTTTTTGCTGAAAGTAATGGCTTTCTTCTGGCCACTCTGCCATAAAGCCCAACTCTATGGAGCGTGCGGCTTATTGTCGTCCTATGTACAGATACTCCAGTCTCTGCTGTGGAACTCTGCAGCTCCTCCAGGGTTACCTTAGGTCTCTGTGCTGCCTCTCTGATTAATGCCCTGCATGCCTGGTTGAGGAGTTTTGGTGTGCCGCCGTCTCTTGGCAGGTTTACTGTTGTGCCATGTTCTTTCCATTTGGTTATGATAGATTTGTTGGTGCTCCTGGGGATCATCAAAGATTTGCATATTTTTCATAACCTAACCCTGACTTGTACTTCTCAGCAACATTGTCCCTTACTTGTTTGGAGAGTTCCTTGGTCTTCATGGGCGTGTTTGTGGTGCCTCTTGCTTAGGTGTTGCAGCCTCTGGGGCCTTTCAAAAAGGTGTGTATGTGTAATGACAGATCATGTGACACTTAGATTGCACACAGGTGGACATCATTTCATTTATTATGTGACTTCTGAAGGTAATTGGTGGCACCAAAGCTTTTTATGGGCTTCATAACAAAGGGGGTGAATACATACGCACATGCCAATTTTCATTTTTTTATTTTTGAAAAATAGTTTTATGTATATATTTTTCAAATTTTACTTCACCCACTTAGACTTATGTGTTCTGATTCATCACATATAATTCAGATTAAAAAACATTGAACTAAAGACTGTAATGTAACAAAATAGGTAAAAAGCCAAGGGGGGAATACTTTTGCAAGGCACTGTACATGTCATTATTACATGAACATCACGGTTCAGGAAGAAGCACTGTCTACCACCACTTCTTGAGAAAGCACACCTGATGTCCTAAGACTAAACAGAAGACTGTAGGAGATTTGTCACTATGCCACGTTGAGGAATAGACCCTCTGCATCCCCGAAATGTTAGCTTATTTGACTAATGTGGCATTGAACTAATAAATGAGTGTATATGTTTGGAACGTCCTAGTGACGTCTCATCAGTTTACAGTGATTTGTGCTGTGCCACCTACTACAATCGCCATGTTGACCTATCTATTACCAAGAATGAACACTGAACAGAGTTTGGTCCTTTTGATTCCTTTAAGATATGTAAATCTTGATTTTTTTTTTTTTAAAACAAGCATCAGGAAAGAGGGCTGAGTATAGCAAAGATGGAGAAATAGAACCATTATGTGCATGTACTTGTGAGTGGTGTCCAAAGGTGAAAAAAGAAACATGCATGACTTTAAGCGTTAATAAGCCCTGGTTCACACTGGTGCGATTTGACATGCGATTTGACATGTCAAATCGCATGTCAAATCGGCGATATTTGCCGCAAATTGTGGGCAATGGCACCGTCCTAATCGGTGCAACGCCGCATCTGCGGCGCTGCACCGATTTCAAAAAGTAGTTTCTGTACTACTTTTTTGCGATTTCGGGCCGCAATTTACATTGACATCTGTGCATAAACCTGCACAGATGTCCCTGTAATCGCGGCCAAAATCGGGACTGACAGGCAGGAGTGAAATCGTGCGAGTTCAGCTGAACTCGCACGGCTTCACTCCCGCAGCCCCAGTGTGAACCTGGGCTTAACCCACATCAGTAAAATCACTCTGTATACGCAGTAAAGAAGTTTTTTTTTACTCACTGTGGAACCTAAAGTGTTAATTCTCTGCATTGTGTTAAAAGACTGTTTGATCCTGTCTTCTCTGATCCTCCCCTTCTTTCTCTCTCCCCAATCCATATCATGATAAGACAGAGCCTTTGGAGTCACTCTGCTCATGCCCAGTTTGGTGTGTATTGCTAAATTGTTTTATTTATTTATTTTCTTCTTAGAAGGGTGCATGTGATCCGCGCAGGGTCAATCAGCACTGTCCAGACATAGGGTCAGCGGTACTGCAGCCTCATAGGACAATCATAGTAGAATTCAAACTCCTCCTATAAGGTTTAGCAAGATGCTAATAGAAGTCACAAGACTGCTATATACTGCTAATGAGAAAACGTATTTAGAAGTTTATATTTACTAAAATAATTGCATTTTCATGTTCTGTGTACTGCGGGAGGACAGATATAGTGAATGCAGGCTTCTGGGTTTAGTAACACTTTAAGCTAAAGTTATTTTTATGTGGCAGTAAAAAAAAAAGAAGTAATTTAAAGGATGCAGCCACTCAATAAATCTTTTTTAGGGCTTCTTTGCCCTCTTGTAATGAAAATGTTTCAAAAACACAAATGTTATCTTCGCTGGGGTTTTTCCAGCTTCTCCCTTTCAGGAGCTACACAAATACTTCTTCAGTCTCTTATTTTCCACTTTCAGAACTGCTGTTCTGGCCCCACAGTGTTTCATGCCCCTGTCTGTATCCTCCAGCCAGTACTGATGAACTCAACACTCTGCTCCAATATCTCATTGTACTCAATTTCACTGGCTCACACCCTGACTCCTGGGTGGAGACCTCTGCTGTCTCTTGGTGCTATTGCCAGCATCTATGCTGAAAGGAAAGTGCACACCTTCCCAATTCAGTTGTTGGGTGTCAGCAAACTTCTGATCAAGGGTTAAAGGCAGTGGCGGTGGCCGCTCAATATTTTTGGGGGGGGCGCAAAGTCGCAAACAAACTGAAAAAATAAAAAAATATCAATTGCAGCCTCACTGTGCCCATCAAACGCAGCTACTGTGCCCATCAATTGCCGCCACTGTACCCATCAAATGCAGCCACTGTGCCCATCAATTGCCGCCACTGTGCCCATCAAACGCATCCACTGTGTCCATCAATTGCCGCCAGTTTGCCCCATCAAATGCTGCCAGTTTTCCCCATCAAACGCTGCCAGTTTGCCCCATCAAATGCCGCCAGTTTGCCCCATCAAATGCCGCCAGTTTGCCCTATCAAATGCCGCCAGTTTGCTCCATCAAATGCTGCCAGTTTGCCCCATCAAATGCTGCCAATTTGCCCCATCAAATGCCGCCAGTTTGCCCCATCAAATGCTGCCAGTTTGCCCCATCAAATGCAGACAGTTTGCACCCCGCGCCCGGCCCTTACCTTTCTCGGGTCAGCGCCGTCCTCTGCGCTCCCTCCAAGTCCTCGACATCTTCTTCCGTCCTCTTCATGTCATCTCTGCTATGAATGGACGCCTGATAGGCGTCCAGTCACAGCGCCTGTCGCTTCAGCCAATCAAGTGACCGGTAACCAGACCCGGTGCACCTGATTGGCTGAGAGGCGGGTCCGTGTTAGGGAAGCGATTGCCTAACACAACACTGTGTAAACAGAACGCACAGCAGTGCGCCCTCTATTTAACAATCAGGAAGCCTATTAGAGCCGAAGGCTCTAATCAGGCACTTCCAGAACACCCCCACTGCTGTAATTCAGATGGCTAGTGCTCGACAAGGGGCCGGACACCTGAATAGTGGACAACGCATGAATCTATCTATTGTTGATTGAAGGGTGCAGGAGAGAGGGGGCGACACTCCTGCACCCACTATGGACGGACTGCCACTGGTTGAAGGGTTCATCCCACACAGTACTCTACAAAACCTCTGGGTTCTGGAACCCAATCCAAAATTTACCAATTCTGGAGAAAACTGAAAATCCAGTCTCCTCCAAGACAAGCATCCTGGAGCCCCTCAACTTACATGGGTGAGAACCCTGGGTGCCACCAACGTCTCTTCATACTGTGACAAGGCACGACACTGTCACAACATGTAGACACACTGTTTAGAGAAGCATTACTCTGGGGAGGGTTTATGTTTACTCATATGCAGCGTATTTGATAGACGTTGTGTTTTGTTTTTAAAAGATTATGGGCTTGATTTGCTTAAACTGGAGCATGCAAAATCTGGTGAAGTTGTGCATAGAAACCAATTAGCTTCCAGGTTTTTTTTTTTTGTCAAAGCTTAATTGAACAAGCTGAAGTTAGAAGCTGATTGGCTACCACGCACAGCTGCACCAGATTTTGTACTATCCAGTTTTAGCAAATCAACCCCTATTTGTCTATCCTTTTTCTTTTAAAACGTAAAAAATTATAACATTTGATTTTGCCCTTTCTACTGTCTCTAAATTGGCGTCTGCATTCTTATTTAAGAATGTATTTGTAGGTGCTGACTGCTGAACACTCTACAGGAGTAATTTGAGCCAAACTATGTGATAACTTAAGGTGGTTAAGTCAAGTCAGGTGTTGCTGTTATTAGAAACGTATGCTTTGTGTTTTACCCCTGTAGGAATTAGTATTCTTCAAAAGTCCAGCAAGTACAATAGGAGACTTTTCAAGGTGTCAAAAATATGATTATAATTGAAGAGGAAACCTGTGCATGGTAGAGCAAAGAACAAAACAAAAAAAACATGATAAGTCAGACCTCTCACCTAAAGAAATACCTGACAGTTGCTTAGACTATATCAAGATTTTGTCAAAACAAGGGGCCAGTTTTTAAAGAAACACAATGCAAACGCTAATATATCATGGACGAGAACAGCAGTAATTCCAAGAAATCCAGACTTGAAAAAAGGAAGAGACAGGCCTTATATTCCCTGCTAGAGGCAGGTCAGCTGCTAAGGTTCTCAAGCAGCTGCCACTGAAATATTAATCATTAGTAGCAGGATGGTGTGCAATCTCTTATCTTACATAGTTACATAGTCAGATTGAAAAAAGACAAAATAAAGTCCTTCTAGTTCAACCAACAAAAAAAATAGAAGAGAAAAAAAGAAGAATGCAGTAAGGTAAAAAACCTCCTGCTTTTACAACCACTTTAAGCCAGCCTGGCGAAGTAGTAGCATCCTAGCTGTTGCAAAGACTTCTCTCTTCATTTCATTGACCAGTGCATCCTCCTCCAAGCAAGCCACCAGGTCCTTGCAAGAACAAGGGTCAGCCCAGGGGTCTCCTCCTTGACACAGCTTCCTCCATCAACAGGCAAGACAGCTCCAGGACCACTTCAGGCCTAAGCCCACATTCAGCACATGTTAGACCCCATATAGGCAGATCTCAACTCAGCCCTCACCAGGGGAAGAGAGAGATCACAAGGATTGTCCCAAATATGTATATCCTTCCCCAGCATGCATCAGTGGCCTTGATCCTCCTACTGGGTTGGCTGAAGCAAATATGAATATTCAAGTCTTATTATGAAATCTCATACTATTGCCAGTGATAGCAGTGACACCTACTGACAGCAGTAAGAAAACACAACCCAACTGAGCTTAGAGAAAGACAACGTTAAAAACTATACAATCAATCTAAACTGACTACAACCCAGCCAAAAATGTAATTTAGGTATTAGCCCCTGTTTAGGACAGGGTCCTACACAAGAAAGTATTATCCTTGCTTTACAAATGTCAGCTTGGCATTGGATCCTATTATTAAGTCTATGATCTACCAGAACACCCAGATCCTTCTCAATCATCGACTCTCTCAGCCATTCTCCTTCTAGAATGTATGATGCATGTATGTTCTGCCTTTTATGTCCGGCTTGAACCCATTTTCACACCTGAGTGTTCTGTAGTTCAAAGCTCAATGTTCAAAAATTCTCAACAAACATTTTGGTGGTGGCCATTAGGGATGAGCCGAACACCCCCCGGTTCGGTTCGCACCAGAACCTGCGAATGGACCAAAAGTTTGCGCAAACTTTAGAACCCTATTAAATACAATGGACTCGAACGTTCAAAATCAAAAGTGCTAATTATAACGACTAATATGCAAGTTATTGTCCTAAAAAGGGTTTGGGGACCCGGGTCCTGCCCCAGGGGACATGTATCAATGCAAAAAGAAGTTCTAAAAACTGCAGTTTTTTCGGGAGCAGTGATTTTAATGATGCTTAAAGTGAAAAAAAAGTGTGAAATATTCCTTTAAATATCGTACCTGGGGGGTGTCTATAGTATGCCTGTGAAGTGGCACGTGTTTCCCATGTTTAGAACTGTCACTGCACAAAATGACATTTCTAAAGGAAAAAAAGTAATTTAAAACTGCTTGCGGCTTTAATGTAATGTCTGGTCCCGGCAATATGGATGAAAATCATTGAGAAAAATGGCATGGGTACCCCCCCACCCCCCCCAGCCCACTACAAGCCCCTTTAGGTCTTGTATGGATATTAAGGGGAACCCCGCACCCAAATTAAAAAAAGGCCATATATACTCTGAACAGCAGTATACAGGCGGTGCAAACAAGACAGGGACTGTAGGTTTGTTCTTAAGTAGAATCTGTTTGTAATTTGGAACAGAAAAGCAGCAATTGTCTTCAGTTAGTTTTAGGTGAACACTGTGCAGAGGACACAGTACACTAACTGAAAATACTTGCAGCTTCCTGCCTGTGGTTTTATTATGAGTACACCACTACCTGTATTCAGGTAAGCTTTACGCTATGCAAAGCACACAGTACACTAAGTGAAACACTGCAGCTAGCACAATCACCTGCCTGCCTGTTACAGTATAGAGAATAACAGGAACGGATCTAGCTAAACTGAATACAGTGTATAAATATATATACAACACCTAGGATGCATATATATCCTCTACACACTGTAACTGCAGCTAACTGACTCACCTGCCTGCTCTATCTAACTCAATATAAATGACAATGTCTCTCTCTGTAATCTCTCTCTTTAAACAACTCCAACACACTACACAAGGCCGCCAAGCCGGCGGCCTTATATAGTGTGGGGCGTGTACTAAACCCCCTGAGCCATAATTGGCCAAAGCCACCCTGGCTTTGGCCAATTACGGCTCTCTGTTCAGATGGCGCTGTGATTGGCCAAGCATGCGGGTCATAGTGCATGCTTGGCCCAATCATCAGCCAAAAATGCACTGCGATGCCGCAGTGAATTATGGGCCGTGACGCGCCACTCGAATTTGGCATGAACGGCCCATAATGTTCGATCTTCTTCGAACGATCGAACAGCCGATGTTCGAGTCGAACATGGGTTCGACTCGAACACGAAGCTCATCCCTAGTGGCCATTTACATATGAGCTCTCAATCACCTGCAGCTCTACGCCTCTAAGGAGATTGTAGTACAATTGCCTGTTTGGTGCTTTCCTCTAATAGATATATAGTGAGTAAGCCACAGCGTGGGAGCACCAGAGTAGACAGGAGCTAGGCTCTGTAGCTGGCCCCCATGGGACTTGGTGGACTTGATTTCTGCCCACATGTAGTGTACCCAGTGACTGGTATTCCCTTTCTGGGGAATACCTGGAGAGGTCCTTGCGCCCTGGTTAGGACACAGTTGGGGAGAGAAAAAAGATGACCCAACCTGGGGAAGTGCTGCTGACTGCATAATGGTGAGAAGTTGAATGTCCAGAAGTTGAGTGCCCAGAAGTTGAATGTCTTGAAGTTGCCTAGCTTGAAATTATGCAAATAAGGCTTTGAACATTTATTGGACTTGCCTCTTCCTTTTACTAATGGACTAAATACTAAAGTACATGTGCTGGTGAATGTATGCTAGTTGGGGGTGGGAACTCACACTAATGTGTAATTTAGGCAAGAGGCCTGTTGATGGTATCTGGGAATTAAACCTTAAAGTGGTTCTAAAGCCTAAAATGTTTTTACCCTAATACATTCCTTGCATTAAGGTAAAAAATGTTTTGGCATCAGCATCCCCCCTTACTTACCTGAGTCCTCATTCGATCCAGCACTGTGCATGTCTGCAGCTCTTTTCTCCCCTCACTTGCGGGTCTTGCTGGTTTTGCTTGGGCACAGGGAGCCATTGGCTTCAAGTGGTGTCAATCAAAGCCAGTGACAAGAAAGCGGGGGCGGGGCTGAGTCCCGATGTCTGCGTGTCAATCGATGCAGCAGCGGGGCTCGGGAGCGAGCATGCACGATTGGGGGGGGGGCAGAGAAGAGGAGGTTCAAAGAAAGCAAGCATGTCTATACTTACCTGCTCTGTGCAATCTATTGCACAGAGCAGGTAAGTATAGACATGTTTGTGTTTCTTGTTTTTTAATGTAACTTTACAATCTCTTTAAGCCCATGTTCAAATTGCCCTGCCTACAGGCCTGATGCTCCAAGAGCTACATGAACCTTATTTGAGACAGATTTTGGCATTTTTTGCCTATACACATGGGAGCACCTCTAAATGCTCAAATGTAGTGTTTTTGAAAAAAAAATTCAAGTGTATTTCATGAATTTTTTGCCTGTAAGAACTAGTCTTCCCCCACTAGTGCTTTCCATTAGCTAAAACAAAATGGCAGACGTTTGAATACACATGTAACATTGAAATGCTCTTCCAAAAAGTTTGCATACATGCTCAAAAAAGCTCCAATAAAATCATCTAAAAAACACCCAAAAATCACTCTGCTCAGGTGTGACTTATTATTATTATACAGGATTTATATAGCGCCAACAGTTTGCGCAGCGCAGCGAATGCAGCCAGATTCAGTGAAGAGATTCATTCTAATTGTCTGCTTTTATTAATTCCAATATCATAATTGTCTTTTGTATTGTTTTATTGGAAAAGACCTGTAGATAGACCGAAAGATCATTATTTTTGGCCACATGGGGTAAGTTACACCTTCTTGTTCATGCTACTGCACTACAAGTAGGGATGAGTAGACATGTGCAATTTGTTTACTGTAGTTATGAATTCGTTTTTCATCAAAATTCGTTAGAGCCCATTCACACAGGGGCAACACGACTTCCAGCGCGATTTTATGAGGCAACTCAGACACGACTTGAGAATGAATCACAGCGCGACCTGGAGCTATTTACAAGGCAACTCCAAGTTGCCTGCAGGACAGGAGACATTCCAGTGGCCAATCAAACAAGAATCAGCTCTGTGGGAGGGAGGGGGGAGAGGTTTGCCTGATAAATGTATGTTTTCTTCCTGGAGAGTTGCTCCTATTAAGACAGTGAGAGGCGACTCCCATTGAAATGAATGGTTACAGGTTGCCTAGGAGTCGGATTGAAGTAGTACAGGGACCTTTTTTGAAGTCGGAGCAACTGCAGTAGTGTGCATAAGGACGGCTCCATTAAGTTACATTGATTTCTTCAGCCAGCGCGACCTGAGGCGACTAGGGGCGACCTGGGGCGATTTGGAGTCGGATCCAAAGACGCCCCTGTGTGAATGGGCTCTTATATTCGTTGATTCGTAAACATACGAATAAACAAACGGTTTGATAAAATTACAAACGAACAACAAATTATCGAAAAGAACGAATATGGAAAACAACAAAAATACGAATTTAGTAAATTTAAAACAGCCAAAATATGAAAAAGTAAAAAAGTAAAACATAAAAACAACGAAAATACCGAACAAAGATCAAAAAATAACGAAAATCAAAATGAACGAAAACGCGAAATTGCGAATATTCGGAAAACGTAAAACAAAACAACGAAAATAACGAACAAAGATTCATAATAACGCAAATCAAAATGAACGAAAAAAAATTACGAATCTTTGGAAAACGGAAATCAAAACTACGAAAATTTGAAAAAAAACGGAAATTCTATTTCGCTAGTTCTGGACGTTGGCCAATGGCCAATAAGCGCGTCCCTTCCCCTGAAGAGCTTGTCTCTTCCCCCAATGAGCTTGTTTCTTATTCCCTTGTGTGTTTTTCTGTGTTTGACTGCAGTGCATTCCATCCACAGTCCAGATAGGTTGTGGTTGGGTAGGTTGCACTGTTCTGTTGGATTTGTGAGTAAAGTTGTGACTTGTGAGAGAGAAATTATTTGTTTCTTAAGCATACTCTGTCTAGATTCAAATTTCTATATTTGTATTTTGTAATATCACTGCCCTATTTTTCTCCTATTCTGACACATTATGTAAAATTACGAATTATGCCCCGATTACTAATCTACGAAAACAATGTTACGAAAGTACGAATAAATGAGCCAGTCAATCTCACGAAAGTACGAATTACAAAAATTACGACGAGTAGTGTTTTGAATAAACGGAAAATGTATTCTAACGAAAGTACAAATGTAATTAAATCTACAAAAGTACGATTTTCCAATCAACGGAAATTAGACACGAAAATACGAATCATTGCAAATCAACGAAAATATAGTTCTTACGAAAATACGAACGCGGCCGAATATAAAATATAACGTAAATACGAATTTCGAATCAACGAAAATTAAACTAACGGAAAAACGAATCAACAGAAAAATAACCCTTACGGAAATACGAAAGAGTCCGAATATGATAACCCACATCTTACGAAATTACGAATCGTTACGAATCAACGGAAACGCACAGAAACAAAACCAAATGAAACAAATTTTTATGCTGTGCACATGTCTAGGGATGAGCTTCGTGTTCGAGTCGAACTCATGGTCGACTCGAACATCGTCTGTTCGGCCGTTTGCCGAATTTCGAACAATATGGGCCGTTCGCGCCAAATTCGAGTAGCGCGTCACGGCCCATAATTCACTGTGTCATCGCAGTGCATTGCTGGCTGATGATTGGCCAAGCATGCACTATGACCCGCATGCTTGGCCAATCACAGCGCAGTCAGTACAGAGAGCCGTAATTGGCAAAAGGAAGGGTGCCTTTGGCCAATAATGGCTCAGGGGAGTAGGTACACACCCAACACTATATAAGGCTGCCTGCGTGTCGGCCTTGTGTAGTGTGTTGCGCCGTGTGAGAGAGATAGATAGAGAGTCAGAGTGTCATTTCATTTCAGTTAGATAGAGCAGGCAGGCGATTGAGTTAGCGTTAGTCAGTGTATTTAGTATATATATGCATCCTAGGAGTTGTATATATATATATATATATATATATATATATATATATATATATATATATATATATATATACACTGTATTCAGTTTAGCTAAATTTCACTTCAGAGTGTTCCTGTGTTATTCTCGCTGCAGTATATTAAGTCAGTGTAGTGTATACTGGGCTCAGTGTGCATGTCAAGCTGACTGCAGACTGTTGTTTTTCTATTACTGATAATACAAGCAGATGATTGAGCTAACCTGCAGGTTCTTAAGCCAGTGTAGTGTAGTCTGGCCACAGTGTGCACGTAAAGCTCACTGCAGACTATTGATTTCTATTACTGATAATACAAGCAGTTGATTGAGCTAACCTACAGTTTCTTAAGTCAGTGTAGTGTAGTCTGGTCACAGTGTGTACGTAAAGCTCACCGCAGACTATTGCTTTTCAATTACTAATAATACAAGCAGTTGATTTTGCTAACCTGCAGTTTCTTAAGTCAGTGTAGTGTATACTGGGCTCAGTGTGCATGTAAAGCTCACTGCAGACTATTGCTTTTCTATTACTGATAATACAGGCAGTTGATTGAGCTAACCTGCAGTATATTAAGTCAGTGTACTGTATACTGGCCACAGTGTGCAGCTAAAGCTGGCTGCAGACAATTCCTTGTGTACCTACCTATTCCAATACATCAAATAAAGTATGTCTGGAAGGCCAACAAGGAGAGGCAGACACACACAGGCCAATAAAAGAGGGTCTAGAGGCAACAGTGCTGGTCGTGGACATGGTGCATCCTCATCAGCACGTGGCCGTGGGGCACGCTTGTCTTTTTTTCCGGCAGCTGGCCGTGTTGAGCCGCAACATGCCAAAGAGTTGGTAGAGTGGATGACCAACCCGTCCTCATCCTCCTCATCCTCTCTCACCCAGCCTCAGGGTACTTTGTCTGCCAAAGCGGCCTCTTCCCTCGGCTCAATGGCATCAGTCACTCCTTCCCTAGCCTTACCATGTCCTCCTGAGGAGTCCCCCGAACTGTTTGACCACAGTGTTGGGTACATGCTTGAGGAGGATGCGCAGTGTTTTGAAGGCTCTGATGATGGTACCCAGCTTGAGGAAGGTAGTAACGGAGCCCAGAGAGAGGGGGTGCCCAAGAAGGACAGCAAACTGGCAGTCATGTTCCCCCAGCTGCAGCATACTGCCAGGTTTTCTTCAGTGATGAGGAGGGAGGGGATGATGAGGTCACTGACTCTACATGGGTGCCTGATCAGAGAGAGAAGGAGGAGGAGGCACATCTCCAATGAGGCAGGATGCCCTCCAGGGGCCAGCTTAAGGGCAGCACACCGACTGCATCACACCGCAGAGCTCCGCATGTGCAGGGCGCTGCTGTCTCTCCGCGTTATTCCAAAAGTTCTTTGGTGTGGGCCTTTTTTGAGATGTGTGCATCAGATCGCACCATTGCTATTTGCAACATATGTCTCAAGCGTATCTCCCGTGGCCAAAACAGCAACCGCTTGGGCACCACAGGCTTGACCCTATGTCGACCTGCCATGCAGTCCGTTGACAAGCGTACATTAAAGACCCACACCAAAGAACAAAGCGGACCTCTCCTTGCTCCTCATCAGCTGGGATCTCCAACCCCACTATACCTTCAGTCCTCTCAGAAACCTGCACTGAGAGGAATGAAGGTGTAGAATTAGGTGTGTCACAGCCAAGTACTTGCGGGCAATCTGCTATCGGTACACCAATGTCAGATTGTACCAGGCAAATTTCCCTGCCCCAGCTGCTGCACAGCCAAAAGAAGTTTGCTCCCAGCCATCCACATGCCCAGCGGTTGAATACTAGCTTGGCTAAATTGCTAGCACTTCAACTTCTGCCTTTTCAGTTGGTAGACTCTGCCCATTTACGTGAGTTTGTGGAAAGTGCTGTTCCTCAGTGGCAGGTTCCCAAACGCCACTTTTTTCATGGAAGGCGATTCCGGCTCTCTACCGGCATGTGGAAGGCAATGTCTTGGCCTCGCTGGACAGGGCGGTCAGCGGTAAGGTGCATATTACCGCTGACTCATGGTCCAGCAGGCATGGATAGGGATGTTATCTATCTTTCATGGTGACTTTGCTGGCAGCTGGGAAGGATGCAGGACAGGGTGCAGTAGTGTTGGAGGTTGTTCTGCCACCACGCCTCCAAAATGCTACTAGTGGTAATTCTGACACACCTCTCTCCTCCACCCCTCCTCTTCTTCTTCCTCCATGGCCTCTTCCTGTGCTGATTTGTCCTCGGAACCAGCGGTGCTCCGTAGGCGTTCAAGGGGCTACACAAGTATGCAGGCAAAAAGATGCCATGCGGTGCTTGAGCTGGTGTGCTTGGGGGACAGGAGCCACACTGGGGCAGATATTCTGTCAGCTCTGCAGGGGCAGGCTCAGAGGTGGTTGGCACCATGCCAGCTTAAGCCAGGAATGGTGGTTTGCGACAATGGCACAACCTCCTCTCCGCCCTCCGACAGGGACAACTGACCCATGTGCCCTGTTTGGCTCACATCCTTAACTTGGTGGTGCAGCGGTTCTTGGGCAGGTACCAGGGCTTACAGGATGTCCTGAGGCAGGCCAGGAAAGTCTGTGTGCATTTCCGCCGGTCATATAATGCCAGTGCTCGGCTGGCTGACCTCCAAAAGGAATTTAACCTGCCCAAGAACCGCCTAATCTGTGACATGCCCACCAGGTGGAACTCAACATTGGCCATGCTGCAGCGGCTGCACACGCAGCAGAGGGCCATCAATGAGTATCTGTGCCAATATGGCATGAGGACAGGGTCAGGGGAGCTTGTTTTTTTTTGCCACGTCATTGGGTCATGATCAGGGATGCATGCACTGTCATGTCACCATTTTAGCAGGCCATGAAGATGGTGAGCAGTGACAGTGCATGCATCAGTGACACTGTCCCTCTTGTCTACCTGTTGGAGCACACGCTGCATAGAATAATGGACAGGGCACTTAAGGCAGAACAGAGGGAGGAAGAGGAGGACTTCCTTGCCTCTCAAAGCCCCCCTTTATCCAGACAGTGTTCCTGCTGGCCCGCCTATCACACAGGAAGAGGATGAGGAGGAGGAGGATTGTGTCAGCATGGAGGTGGAGCCTAGCACTCAGCATCAGCAGCAGTCTTCAAGGGATCAATTACAGTCCCAAGAAACCCATGGACTTGTACGTGGCTGGGAGGAGGTGGCTGCGGATCATGTGTTCCATAGTGATCCAGAGGACTCTGGACCGAATGCCTCAGCAAACCTACGCTGCATGGCCTCCCTAAACCTGCAAAGCCTGCGGAAGGATCCTCATATTTGTGGTATCAAGGAGAGGGATCTTTACTGGCTGGCAACCCTCCTTGATCCACGTTACAAGGGTAAGGTTGCGGACCTTATCTTGCCGTCGCAGAGGGAGCAGAGGATGAAACATCTTTGTGAGGCCTTGCAGAAAGGTTTGTGCAATGCATTCCCAGAGCCTGGGAGGTTACAAATTCCTGGTCCTGGACAACGTGTTGCTGAGGCACACAGAATGAGCGGTGGAGAAGGTGGCCGTCTGACCGATGCGTTCAGGCAATTTTTTAGTCCGCAGCCCCAAGGTATGATCGGTTCCAGCAACCATCACCAACGTCTGTTTTACATGGTGCACGAATACCTAGGGGCAAGATCAGACTTGGACACCTTTCCCACCGAAAATCCTCTGGGTTACTGGGTCTTGAGGATGGATCACTGGCCAGAGCTTGCACAGTATGCAATTGAGCTACTGGCCTGTCCTGCATCCAGCGTTCTTTTGGAACGCACATTCAGTGCTGCTGGAGGCTTTGTAACCGATCACAGGGTGCGCCTGTCCACCGACTCGGTCGATCGGCTGACCTTCATAAAAATGTATCAGTCTTTGATCACCACCAGCTACCAAGCACCTGATTCTGATGTAACCGAATATTTTTTTTTTAATGTGAGATCCCTTCAAGACTGCCTATGCTGAAGTTGAGTGACTATCCTGTTATGCTTCCTCCTTAAAATTTTTGATGCAATACTTTGCAGCAGGGCTCATTCCTACGCTCCAACTAGAGTATCTTTGAGGGGTTGCAGTGTTGTGGCACCAGCACCAGTGCCTAAGGCCCAATTTTTCAGCCCCTGTTTAACAGGGCGTGTAATTACAATTGTTGATGCAATACTTTGCAGCAGGGCTCATTCCTGCGCTCCAACTAGAGTATCTGTGAGGGGTTGCAGTGTTGTGGCACCAGCACCAGTGCCTAAGGCAACAATTTTCAGCACCTGTTTAACAGTGGCGTGTAATTCCAATTTTTGATGCAATACTTTGCAGCAGGGCTCATTCCTGTGCTCCAACTAGAGTTTCTGTGAGGGGTTGCAGTGTTGTGGCACCAGCACCAGTGCCTAATGCCCAATTTTTCAGCCCCTGTTTAACAGGGGCGTGTAATTACAATTTTTGATGCAATACTTTGCAGCAGGGCTCATTCCTGCGCTCCAACTAGAGTTTCTGTGAGGGGTTGCAGTGTTGTGGCACCAGCACCAGTGCCTAAGGCCCAATTTTTCTGCCCCTGTTTAACAGGGGCGTGTAATTACATTTTTGCTGCTATACTTTGCAGCAGGGCTCATTCTTGCGCTCCAACTAGAGTTTCTGTGAGGGTTTGCAGTATTGTGGTACCAGCACCAGTGCCTAAAGCCCAATTTTTCAGCCATGGGGCATGTAATTACAATTCTTGATCTAATATTTCAAAGCAGGGCCCGTTCCTGTGCCCACCAAGAGTAACTGTCAGGCCTCGTACACACGACCGATTTTCTCGGCAAGAACCAGCAAGAAACTTGCTGGCAGAGAGGTCTTGCCGAGTAAATCGGTCGTGTGTACGCTGCTATCGGGTTTCTCGTTGAGAAAACCGACAAGAAACCTCGACGAGAAAATAGAGAACCTGCTCTCTATTTTCTCGTCGAGATTCTCCTCGGCATGTTTCTCGACGAGAAAAGTGAGTGTGTGTACACTTACCTGTCCGCCCGGAAGCCCGCGCATGTTCGAAATGAATTCGACGCATGCGCGGTAGCTTCCTAGGCATACGTAGGGTATACCAAGATGGCGGCGACGGCATCGAATGTGACGAGCGCATGCTCGACGTAGTCGATGACGTCACCGCGTACACTCCTTTCAAAGAACCGCGGGTTCTTTGAAACGAGCGTGTGTACACTCGGCCGGGACAAGTTTCTTGTCCAAGAATCTCGTCGAAAAAAATGACATGTTTTTTTCAACGAGAATCTCGGCCGTGTGTACGAGGCCTCAGGCCTTACAGTGTTGTGGCAACACCACCACACCGTCCACCATCAAAGGCCCAATTTTTCTGCCCCTGTTCAACATCATCATTAAAATCACTGCTCCTGAAAAAACGGACGTTTTTAAAAGTTTTTTTTGCATTGATACATGTACCCTGGGGCAGGACCCGGGTACCCAAACCATTTTTAGGACAGTAACTTGCATATTAGCCTTTAAAATTCGCACTTTTGATTTCTCACGTTCGAGTCCTATAGACTTTAACAGGGTTCGAAAGTTTGCACAAACTTTCGGTCCGTTCGCAGGTTCTGGTCATGGTACATATGAATGTAGTAGACACGTCGTACAATGCTCATTAAAATGTTTTATTTTTTCATAGAAAGGTTAGGGGCCGGTTTGTAATTGAGTTAAGATAAGCACCATGTAATTTTTGGCCAAACTTCCAAAACGTGTTTTGCAAGAACTAGTTATTTCTAATGGTGACTGAGTAGCATGCATCAGTTCATAGTGGAATCTGTTTTCCTTGCACCTTAGCTCAGTTGGATAACTGCTGTCAGGCTCAGCTGGCACTATATTTTCTGATAAAACAAGCACCTGTGCAGACTTCATTTGCATTAATGAGCCTTGGCAACTTTCCTGCATTCGTTTGACTTTCAGTCCTAATAAGTCCCTTCCAGAGTTCTACTAATGGCCTATGCTTCAGCATTTCCATCCCTGTAATCCTGAGTTCCTTGCTGTCCATAGTCACCTGGTATGTGTTCTTAGCCCATCTTTTCTGTATGTTCCTCACTCATATTCTGTTAACAGCCTCACTTCTGCTTCTGACCGTTGCCTGCTCTTTGACCACATTCCTTGACTGGTGATATGGTACTGTACTGGGTGAATATTTGTCAATGTGACTTTTAAAAGCTATGCTATCCATTGACAGTTTTTTTTTTACAGTATTCTGGTATTATTCCTCCTCCAACCTCAATATGACTGCTGTCTTCTGACACAAATAGAAGCACCTATGATCAATTCTATCCTGTCTTCAAGGAAGGTCCTTAAGACTGGATTTAAGCTCATCTTCAGGCTTTCCCCCATACCCAAGCTCCCTCTGTTTCTACACATTACCCCTTAATAAGAAATTTTTACCTACCTTGCACTGCTGCTTCATAAGAGGCAAACAGAGTGCCGGTGACTGTAAGGACCATCTCAGACAGTCACTCGTCAGAGGGTTCAAGAGTGAGGAAGGGGCAGTTTGGTAGGCAGAGGATCTGCCTATTTGAATATGCATTCCCACAAAATAAGAAACTAAAAGTAGAGGAGATTGGAGGATTGGCAGGGTTAACCGTTTTTTTCGATAAGAAGTCCTGAGATCTCACTACCCAAAAACAAACATTGAGATGTAGCACCCTCTAGTTAGGTAGGTGCTAGAGTGAGTTTTTTTCTATAGGGTAGGGAAATTTAGGTAGGCCTAGCTGGTGGCTAGGCCTGTTTGTTTTCATTCTGTGCTGGGTGACTTACAAGTAGTATCACTGTCACCTCCTTCTTCTTTCTAGAAGGTGCTAGAAAGAGAGGAGGAGAGGAGAGGTGGATCTGCCTGGGGGGTATTTTGAGGAGCCTTTACCAATCCCTAACTTATATTGGCAGGGGGCAGACCTCCTTAATTACCCAGGGTCAGCACAGTCAGGGAGGAGTTGTCGGTTGGAAGAGCTGGAGTGAGAGAGTGTGGAAGCTGTCAGTGGCCCACAGGTGGCTCCCCAGTCTAGGGGGGGTGACCATGGGCCGTTGCTCGGGTGCATCCAGGAGGAGAGAAGAGATCCTGGGAGAGAGGCACATGAGAGAGCAAGGAGAGGACAGCAGGAGAGGCACAGTTGGGAGGAATGGGGAGGACACCAGAGAGAACTGAGTGTTTTCAGTTTGAGATGGGTATAGAACCAGAGGAGTGGACTGTGGGAAGGGTAGTGGAGATAGGTCATTGCAGCCAGGCTGGCTGGCAGGGCCTGAAGAAAGCTATCTGGGATCAGTAGCTGAGAAGAGGACAGTTAGCACCAAGAACTTTATATTTGCTACACTATGGGGGCCAGAGGTCCCTGCCTGCAAAAGGCAATTCACTGAAGCCGGACTGAGTTAGTGTCCGGCCTAACAAAGTGGTGCTATCTAATCTGGAGGAGTAACGGTCTGCAGCAAGTGAAGGGCTGGAGGAGTAACAGTCTGCAGCAAGTGAAGTGCTGGAGTAGTGAAGGGAAAGAGGTCTTAAGCAAGAGTTGTGCTGGAGAAATGACTGGAGTGTATATACTGGAGTGTATATACTGGAGTGTATATAGTAGTCCCAAGCAAGTTTCACTGAAATATTCTGGGCATCTCATCATTTCCTATCCCCATCCAAGTTCAATCCCCTCAATAAAATTATACAAAACAAAGCTTATGGACTGTTCTATGTCTCTGAGTGCCTAAGAGATGGATGCCAGGCTGGGCAGTGTGACAGATGAACCACAACATTCAGCAACCCCTACGAAGGTAGGGCTACAGAGAAAAATGTGTTGCACAGTAGGGAAACAGCTCCACCAAGCAAGGACAACATGTACATAGAAGAGCCATACACTGTACTAGTAGTATTGCTGAATGATGCCAGGACATGTAGATTTAACAATTAGCTACGTTTGGTCACGATAGAAGATGTGTCAACCTAACTGGATTTTTTGAGCAAGAATCTTTTCTCACTCAAGACATCAATTATCATTTATTGGAAATGGTTTTCTGCACACTGATTTCTGCATATTTATAAAGTAGAATATTCTTCCATGCACAATGTTTATGAAAAATCACCAGAACAATTTTTTATTATAAGGGCATTTGTCAACGGGCTTTGGGCTTGTGTCAATGGCATAAGTTTACCATCAGTTTGGCATCATTCAGAATTCTTGACAGGTGCATCTGACCTACAGTTGACCTCCCTTCGACCTGTACTTGACCTGTTCATGTACGTTTTGTATCCCTAAAATAGGGTGACCAGACTTTACCAGTTTTAAGGAAAAGTCCTTTTTTTCTCTGAGGTTGTCCCTGCGAAAGAAGTGTCCCCAAATTCATCCCCACTTCTCCAGTTGCGTTCCCAGCCCATGGGTTGCGGGACAAAAATCAGCCAATAAGAAAAGTATTAGCAGGTAGTTTACTGTAACCTATCTGGCAACCTTTTTCTCATTCGCAAATTTTTCTTATTGGCTGCTTGTTCCTGGAGGAGAGGTGTGTTAAGCCCCATACACACGGTCGGACTTTTGGCCAACAAACTTCATTTTGAGCAAGTTGGACCAACAATCCAACCGTGTGTACGCTCCATCGGACAAACTTTTTTTGCTTTTTTTTTGTTTTCATCGGACAAAAGTTGGGTCTGCAAACGGACAAACTTTTGCCCAACAAAAGTCCGATGGAGCAAAGTCCGACCGTGTGTACAGAAAACCATCGGACTTTTGTCCGATGGACAAAACAACTAATGTTAAAATCAACCAACAATAGCAGAAGTTGACCAAAGGGTGGCGGTAAAGAGCAGAAAAGAGCAGAAAAACCACGTGATGTTGGAAAAAGTTTTGGGAAAGTTTGCAGAAAAGTCCGAGCGTGTGTATGCTATGGGTGTTCCCGACCAACTCCATTCGGACAAAAAACCATTGAAAAGTCAGATGGAAGTCCGACCGTGTGTACGAGGCTTAACTTAATACTTGCTCCTGTGCCCTGCAATACCACTGAGTTCTGTGTTCCTTTTTGCTGACCCCTGAACTCTGCATTGCTACTGATCTCTAAACTCTGTGTTACAAAAATAATGACCCCTGTAGTCTGCATTACTTACCACTGAACCTTGCATTGTGCGTTACTTTACTCCTCACCTCCAAAGTCACCACTGGCATTACTTCTTGGCACTTTACCAGATCATTACCATTTTAGACCCATTTCCTTGTCATAGTCCTATCACAGTTAACCACTTAAGTACCAGGGTTTTGGTGATGTCTTGGTTCTGCACATTATATCATTCTTAGGAGAAATAAGACGTTAATTTAGTAGCAAATTTGCTAAAATTTTGAATGATATTGTGTTCACTTACGTGAGTATTTGATGCCCTTACAGTGAACGCAAATGTCATTTAAATCATCCAAAGGCACTGTTGCAACCTCAGGATTAATCTGCGTGTGTGTATATATATATATATATATATTGTGAGGGGGTTAGCTCGGCAGCGGGTGTGTGTGACCCCCGAGATGGGCTCCCCACACAAAAACAGGCCCAGCAAACGGAGGTTGTGGTTTTCAAAATCAAAAAGGTGCGGTTTATTTTCTATTTACAGTGACAAAACACAGCAAAGCAAAAGAAACATAAACAAAATAAATCCTGGTCAACTTGACCTCTGACTAAACATACAGGTTTCCTAACTAACAACTGGGATCAGCCTAGTGCTGTCCTAGTCCCTAAGTCCCTGGTTTTAAATGTCCAAGCAAATAGCCACACAGGCTTTGTCTCACCGCACAGGGGTTCACTCTCCCTAGACAGTCCACACAGGTCTGGTTCCAGGCATGAGCTAACATCTAATGAAGCTGGGAGTTCTTATAGAGGCCTAAA
This sequence comes from Rana muscosa, assembly GCA_029206835.1. Taxonomy (NCBI): domain Eukaryota; kingdom Metazoa; phylum Chordata; class Amphibia; order Anura; family Ranidae; genus Rana; species Rana muscosa. The sequence goes on along the minus strand of CM055116.1, from coordinate 1,242,195,544 downwards.
TGAGCTGACAAGGTTCAGCTGGTCTCCTCATCTCTGTCTGCACGACGCCCCACACTCTCCCTAGAGGTATGAGTCATCCATGAGCCCACTAGCCTTATACAACTCTCCACCTAGTTGTATAAGTCGGCGTAAAGCCTGAATCTGGGCGAAATATATCTACCCCCCTGGATGCAACCAGGTGACTTTACCTTCCTGCTGTCACATACCCCCCCCCTCTTGTTTTAACCTCGGGGTTGGAACACCAGCAATCAGGCATTCATGTACTCGAGACAAAGCATCCACATTCCCCATTTGAACGCCAGGGCGATGCTTTACTGTGAAGTTGAATTCCTGGAGGGCCAGGAACCACCTATTCACTCTTCTATTTGTTTCCTTGTTTTGAACCATCCACTTTAATGGAGCGTGATCCGTAACCATGTCAAAGTGCCTACCTAGCAGGTAGTACCGAAGGGAATCTAGAGCCCACTTCACCGCTAAACACTCCTTTTCAACGGTGGCGTAATTTACCTCATGGGACTTCAACTTCTTGCTGAGGTAAATGACTGGGTGCTCTTCCCCGTTCCAGACCTGGGACAATACTGCTCCTAACCCCACATCTGACGCATCACTTTGTACGACAAAGTCTTTAGAGAAGTCGGGTGAGTACAACACTGGCTGGCTACATAAGGCTTGTTTCAAGAATTGGAATGCTGCCTCAGCCTCGGGGGTCCATTTAATCATGACCGACCCTTTCCCCTTCGTCAGGTTGGTTAGGGGCACAGCCTTAGAAGCAAAGTGGGGAATGAATCGCCGATAATACCCAGCGATTCCCAGAAAGGCTCATACCTGCTTCTTGCTGTTGGGACGTGGCCAACTCTGGATGGCCTCGACTTTGTTGAGTTGGGGTTTTATTACTCCCCTCCCAATGGTGTACCCAAGATATTTGACCTCCTCCTGCCCAATGGTACACTTCTTGGGGTTAGCCGTAAACCCCGCTTCCCGAACAGAGTCCAGGACTGCTTGCACTTTTGGCAGATGTGAGGCCCAATCTGTGCTATGGACAATTATGTCATCCAGGTAAGCCGCAGCATACTTCCGATGGGGCCTCAGCATCTGGTCCATTTTCCGCTGGAATGTGGCCGGCGCATTCTGTAACCGGAACGGCATTCTTTTATATTGGAACGCCCCGTCTGGGGTTACAAATGCGGTTTTCTCTTTGGCCGACTTGGCCAGGGGGATTTGCCAATACCCTTTTGTGAGGTCAAGAGTCGTCATGTATCGGGCTGTTCCCAGCCGGTCGATCAACTCATCTATACGTGGCATGGGGTAGGTGTCAAATTTTGTAACTTTGTTCAACTGACGAAAATCGTTACAAAATCGCCAGCTCCCATCCGGTTTAGGCACCAACACAATGGGACTAGACCAATCACTTTGGGACTCCTCTATCACCCCTAAGTTCAGCATTTTCTGTACTTCCTCCCGTATTGCCTCACGTCGGGCCTCTGGGATCCGATAGGGTTTTAACTTCACCCTTTCACCGGGCGGGGTAATGATGTCATGCTCTACCCCAGATGTTTGTCCCGGCAGCTCAGAGAATACCTCCTTGTTGCGAAGCACAAACTCCTTAACCTCCTGTTGTTGGGGTTGTGACAAGGTGGCTGCTATTCCAACCTCAGGAATCATGCAACCAGTTTGAGCTGGTGACCAAGTGTCTGCGACTAGGGACTCTCTATCCCTCCAGGCTTTCAACAGATTAACGTGATAGATCTGTTCGGGCTTTCGCCTTCCTTGTTGTCTGACCTTGTAATTCACTTCGCTCACTTTTTCCATTATCTCGTAGGGGCCTTGCCATTTGGCAAGGAATTTACTTTCAACCGTAGGGACAAGTACCAGTATCCTATCCCCCGGGGAAAAGGTACGGGTCTTGGCTCCACGGTTGTACACTCTCTGCTGTGCTAACTGCGCTTGGGCCAAATGTTCCTTCACGATGGGCATTACCTGTGCAATTCGGTCTTGCATCAGGGCGACATGCTCAATCACACTCCTGTGGGGAGAACTCTCACTTTCCCAAGTTTCCTTGGCAATATCCAACAGCCCTCTTGGGTGTCTCCCATACAGTAACTCAAAGGGGGAGAATCCCGTAGAGGATTGGGGCACCTCCCTAATAGCAAACATCAGATAAGGAAGTAGACAGTCCCAATCCTTTCCATCTCTATCCACCACTTTCTTCAACATTTGTTTTAGGGTTTTGTTGAACCTTTCAACCAGCCCATCGGTTTGGGGGTGATACACAGATGTACGTAATTGCGTCACTTTGAACAATTTACACAGCTCCTTCATAACCCGGGACATAAAGGGTGTACCTTGGTCCGTAAGCAGTTCTTTACAAATACCCACCCGGCTAAACACAAGAGATAGCTCTTTGGCTATGGTTTTGGCCGAGGTATTTCGGAGAGGGATCGCTTCTGGATAACGGGTGGCATAGTCCATTATAACTAATATGTACTGGTGCCCCCTAGCGGACTTGATTATAGGACCTACCAAATCCATGGCGATCCTCTCAAACGGGACCTCAATGATGGGTAGAGGGACCAGCGGGCTACGGAAATGTGGCATCGGGGCCGACCTCTGACACACAGGGCAGGAGGAACAATAATTTTCTATGTCCTTCATCACCCCCGGCCAATAGAATCTCTGTAATACCCTCTCTCGGGTTTTCTCTGTCCCCAGATGACCTCCAAGAATGTGCCCATGGGCCAACTCCAACACCAACTTCCTGTAAGGTTTGGGCACCACAAGCTGCTCAACGGTTTCTTCTGCCCTTTTTGCCACCCGATACAGTAGGTCCTTCTCTACGCTGAAGTATGGGTAAGTGCAGGTATTATCTGGGTTCACTAACTCGCCATCTATTTTCACTACGTTTTCCCGTGCCTTTATTAGGGCGGGGTCTTTCAACTGTTCTGTGGCAAAGTTTTCCCTGTGAACCTCAAGATCAGAAAACTCCACAGACGGTAGGTTTTCGTCTGAGGAGGTGGGCTCCTCTCCAGTTTCTTGAGTCTCCCCTGCCAATACTGATAAGGGAAATTCCGGAGAGTCCTCACCACTCTCAGGGGAGTTCTGGCTATCACATTCCTGGTACATAGGGGCACCAGTGGGGGGCTCAGGATCATCCCACAGTTCCCAGAACTTCGGAAAATCCCTTCCCACAATGGCGTCATGTGGTAACTGAGATACTAAGCCCACTGGATGAGAGAGGGTACCTTTGGGGGTCTCGAAACACACTGTAGTCACTGGATACTCTCGGGTGTCCCCATGCACACAAATAACAGCTACCTTGCTATTCCCAGAGACCTCTGTTTTAACTAACTCAGCCTTTATCAGGGTCACAAGGCTACCTGAATCCAACAATACCACAACATTTCTACCATTAACACACATTTTGCATAAATGTTTCTCAGTTCCTCGAATGGCAGTGCATGCGACTGTCGCACACAGCGACTGACGTCTGCCCGTCAGAAAGTCACACTGCATGGGTTCCTCCACAACCGGGCAATTGGCTGCAATATGTCCCGCTTGCCGGCAGCGGTAGCAAACGATCCTTCTTGCGGCCTCTTGAGCCGCTGATTTCCCAGGCTGTTCTCGCCAAACTTGGGGTAGAGCTCCCACCCTCTCACTCTCTCCACCCTCACCCCTTGGAATCCTCTTATCCGCCCCTGGGGATGGTCTGGTCTTAGGGTGGAAAGTCCGAGTGTCTCTGGAAGAGGCCGTCAGGTTCTCTGTAGCCAAGTATTTCTCCACACGATCCACAAGACCATCGGCCGTCTCTGGGTCTCCATGGCTTACCCACTTTTGGATGGCAGTAGGAAGAGCTCTCAAAAACCGATCCATTACAACACGTTCCACAATCTTTGGTGCGGACAAAGTCTCTGGCTGTAGCCACTTTCTGCTCAGGTGAATGAGATCATACATTTGAGACCTGGGGGGTTTTCCAAGCTGGAAAGTCCAGTTATGCACACGCTGAGCCCGGACAGCCTGGGTGACACCCAGCCTTGCCAATATTTCAGCTTTTAGCATCACATAGTCTTTTGCTTGGTTAGGCTCTAGGTCATAGTAAGCTTTCTGCGATTCACCAGTTAACAGAGGAGCCACCAGTCCAGCCCACTGCTCCTCAGGCCACTTTTCTCTTTCAGCGGTCCTTTCAAATGTGGTCAAAAATACCTCTGGATCATCCTCTCCAGTAATTTTTGTCAATAAACGACTCACCCCAAAGGACGCGGTATTAGTGGGACGGCTTTCCTCACTGGTCTGCGGACGTTGCTGCATTACTGCTTCCATCTGTTGTTGTAGTCTCTGCTCTTGCTTCTGCAACAGGTCTATGAAGCGGGCCTCAGATTGCTGCTGGGCTTGTTGCTGAGCCTCCAGACTCTGTTGCAAAGTTGCGTTTGTCTGCTGCTGGGCTGCAAGGCTCTGTTGATGAGCTTGCTGCTGGGCTGCGAAGTTCTTTTGCAAACCTGCATTTGTCTGCTGTTGATTGGCATTTGCTAGAGCCAGCTGCTTCAGTATCTCCTCCATGCTGGCTTAAAAAAAAAAACTGCCACTGGTTCTCCACCAACTGTGAGGGGGTTAGCTCGGCAGCGGGTGTGTGTGACCCCCGAGATGGGCTCCCCACACAAAAACAGGCCCAGCAAACGGAGGTTGTGGTTTTCAAAATCAAAAAGGTGCGGTTTATTTTCTATTTACAGTGACAAAACACAGCAAAGCAAAAGAAACATAAACAAAATAAATCCTGGTCAACTTGACCTCTGACTAAACATACAGGTTTCCTAACTAACAACTGGGATCAGCCTAGTGCTGTCCTAGTCCCTAAGTCCCTGGTTTTAAATGTCCAAGCAAATAGCCACACAGGCTTTGTCTCACCGCACAGGGGTTCACTCTCCCTAGACAGTCCACACAGGTCTGGTTCCAGGCATGAGCTAACATCTAATGAAGCTGGGAGTTCTTATAGAGGCCTAAATGAGCTGACAAGGTTCAGCTGGTCTCCTCATCTCTGTCTGCACGACGCCCCACACTCTCCCTAGAGGTATGAGTCATCCATGAGCCCACTAGCCTTATACAACTCTCCACCTAGTTGTATAAGTCGGCGTAAAGCCTGAATCTGGGCGAAATATATCTACCCCCCTGGATGCAACCAGGTGACTTTACCTTCCTGCTGTCACAATATATATATATATATATATATATATTTATTTATATTTATATATTATGTGTTTGATTACTTTTTTTATTATTATTATTTTCAGAATCTCCCCCCCCCCCCCATTACAGCTGTGAAGCAGCAAATCAGACAGCAATGGATCACTCTACTCTAGTAGTGATCTACTGCCATAGGGAAATGCTGAACAGAGCTGTAACAGTTCTGCCTGATCCTCCTTACTGACCGAAAGTGCTTTGGTATTGTTTCTGACATTCTGATGGAAGTCTCATGTTTAGTTTTATTTACATGGGGTGTTTTACTGTTTGCTCATGCAGGCCCATGTTTTCCCAGCACGAGAACAGTTAACTTTTGGGGTAAAGCCCCTTTATTTTGGTACTGCTTGGATGGAGAAGTACTGCTCAGAAAAGACCCCTGCAAGCAATTCCTGAAATTCTATTAGTGCAAAATAAAAATGTATCAGTACTCAACATTGTAATTTTATAGATATAGATTTTGGGAAGTAGGGTAATGTTTGAGGCAGTTAAGTTTTAAACGCTCACTTGAAGAATTAGATTGGATGTTGGGCAGTGGCTAAAAGCTAAGCATACAAGCAAGGGTAGGGATAAGAGGTAGGGGGTTCTCCAGTGTCAGGAAACACTTTGCAACATAGGAACAGTTGGAGTGGGGGTTGCTGCAGGACTTCCACTTGCTGTTTGCAAAAAGAGTTCCATGATGAAAACTGCCAACGCTGAGCTAACCGAGCCAAAACCTAACTTACCATCTGTCTCCTTGTGCTAGCCCTTTTTATTTTACACAGGGCCACCTTTTCTATTTGAACATCCATGAAGTAGCACAGGCAGCACAGGAAATATGTCTGCATTTGCAAACCACAAATCATTTGTGTTTTCTGTCTTTGATTGTATGTTAAAAAGTAACAAAATGCAGCTTTTATTAAAAGATAATTAACTATCGTGAAGATAAATTTGGTAGGCAGCTTAAAGCCCTTTCCTTTCCTTCCCTCTCCCCCTCCCATTTTATTTAAATTTTCCTTGGTTTGTCTTGCTTTGCCTTGCATTGTCTTTCTTGGCTTTCCTATTTACTTTCCCCTTACCGTTTTCCTTTTCCGTTCCTTTTGCTTTTCCCTTTCCTCCCCATCTTCTTCACTCTTTCCCTTCTTCTACCCCTCCCATCATCTTTCCCTCCTCCTTCCTTTTCCTTCTGTTTCCCTTTCCCTTTTTCCTTTCCTTTCCTTTCCTTTATTTCCCCTTTCCCTTATTTTCCCTTTTTCCTTTCCTTTCCCTTTTTCCTTTCATTTCATTTCCCTTTTTCATTGTCTTTCCTTTTCCTTTTTTATTTCATTTTCCCTTTTCCTTTCGTTTCGTTTCCGTTCCTTTCCTTTCCTTTCCTTTCTTTTCCTTTCCTTTCATTTCCTTTCACGTTTTCCTTTTCTTTCCTTTCCCCTTTTCCTTTCATTTCCTTTCCTTTCTCTTCCTTTTCTATTTCCTTGCCTCTCCCCCTCCCATTTTGTTTTGCAAAGTAAAGGAAGGATTTCTGGACAGCCACACTCCAAACACTGGAGGGAGGTGGGATGAGAGATGTAAACACATAATGGGAAGTCCATCCAGTTAAGAAATGGCCCCACCTCAGCACGCCTAATAATGGAGGGACTCACATGCCGCTAGGTACATAAGGAAGGGAGACCTGATGTGATGACATCCCCCTTGAGAAAGTCACATGACGAAACACGTCAGTGGACCAGTCAACACAGACGTCTTACGTCCTATCTGGTTCAGGGGATTGCAGCGGTGGAAAGCACGCTGCCAGCACCTTGCATCCCTAGTGCGATACGGAAGGTTTTCTTCAATTCATTTTGCTTTTAACTATGCCTTGCATGGTATTAAGTCTAATGAGACCTTTTTTATAAAATAAATCAATTTTTTAATCAATATCACACCATACGGGCACTTTTTTGTTTTTTATCTGCCTATGTGAGACGCCGGCATCTGCAGGATATTCATCTGGACCTGAGCGGTGGATTGGGACCGGTGGATAGGTGACCATCCAACCGAGAGCGGATCAGCTCATCCATCCCACCTCCTTTTGTTTATCACCCCTGCAGGGGTATACAGCTCTGGTGAGTGGGGACCTACAGTGGGGAGCACGCAGTCACCTTGACACCAATATGATGACCAGCGCTTGAAGATCTCACAAAAGTTACAATATATTAATATTGTATGGAACTATTTACAGCTACTCATCCCATTTTTTTTATTTCATTATATATATATTTTTTATTGGTAATTCTGTGTTATATTCATGTATGATCGCTATTGGTTTATGGTTTAGGAATTTTTTGAACAGACTTTTCTTAATGAGCACAGCAGCATTCCTACTGGCACACACACAGCCAGCACAGCACCTGCACTTTAGTTGCTGCTTATGAAGGACTGGGAAGTCCATGGACCTTTCACCTATTAGTTTTTTCAATTAGTGAGGATTTTTCTTTGTTTATTTTGTGATTTATGTTTTTTGCTTCAATTAGTGCATTGCACATACATTGCACTACGGGTTCAGAGACCTGCTACACCACCACAATTTTGTCACTCACTCTCCTTCCGGGAGACTCAGATTTTTTATTTTTTATTTTAGTTTTTTTAGTTCAATTATTTGCCCTATTAGGAGTTGACACTTTACACATTTACTGTTTACCCCTAGGAGGTGGGGTATAGCACATTTTGTCCACTCACTCACATAGTGGCAAATAGCAACAACACACATCACGGGAAGAGTGGTTCACTAATATATTGCTGTTCAGCAACAGGGTAACTCATCGCCTTTGGAGTTTACCAAGCACGCCCTGGCTCCTCTTACACAACCTCATTGAGACGGTGACGGGGGTTCACAATCCATGTGGGTTTACCCATTCACTGGTTACCCGACAATTATTTCATAATTATCTCTGTGGGACCACCACTATCCATCTTTGCTTTCTACTCACAGGGATATAGCAGGATTGGTTCCAGCCCTCTACCCATACCCCACCAGAGGGCAGCGTCATATACCCCGTCCACACAAATTACAAGCACTCCAAACAACTTTTATTGTAGATAAAAAACCACAGGATACATGCCAAATCATGCCATAGAGCTATGATTAAGCACTAAGCTTTAGTGTGAAACGTGTCAGTTGTACCCTGTTTGCTGTGGCATGCATTCTGTGTTTTTTTTATCTACAATAAAAGCAACAAGTTGTTTGGAGTGCAGCTGTCCAGAAATCCTTCCTTTACTTTGCATTATCCTATGCATTGCCAGCACCCGTGGCTTCAGGTCTGGTGGAGAGGTTTGCAATCAGTATCCTTGAGCGGTGACTCCCCTTCCCTATCTTCCATTTTATTTTATTTCCCCTTTGCTTGGCTTGCTTTGCCTTGCGTTGTCTTGTCTTGCCTTTCCCATTTACTTTCCCCTTACTGTTTCACTTTTCCTTTCCTTTCGCTTTTCCTCCCCATCTTCTTCCCTCTTTCCCTTCCTCTACCCCTCCCTTCATCCTTCCCTCCTTCTTCCTTTCCTTCCTTCATCCTTCCCTCCCCCTCCCATTTTATATCATTTCTCCTTTGCTTGGCTTGCTTTGCCTCGCCTTACATTGTCTTGTCTTGCCTTTCCCATTTACTTCCCTCTTTCCTTTTCCCTTTTCCTTTGGCTTTCCCTTTCCTTTCCTATCTTCTTCCTTTCTCCTTCTTTCCCTGCCCCTACCCCTCCCTTCATCCTTCCCTCCTGCTTCCTTTCCTTCCCTCATCCTTTCCTCCCTTTATTCTTCCCTCCTCCTTCCTTTCCTTCCTCCATTATTTTCTCCCTTTGTCATTTCCCCATCCTTCTTTCTGTGCCTCCTTTCCCCTCCTCCATCCTTCTCTCTCTCTCCTTTCCCAATCTTCCAACTTTCCCTTCCTCTTTTCCCCTTTTTTGTTCCTCTTTTTCTTCAATCTTCCTTCTATCAAGCTCATATTTACATCAGCTAGCACACGCCTTTTATACATAGATTGTCAATGTATACGTAGCTATAGCTTTCTTGACATCCATCTCAGGAATGATCAATGTGGGTTCGGCACCCAGCCAGTATAGAAGAATATGATGCTGACAAGGTATAATGTAATGGTAGTTATGCACACCTGCGATAAACTAGTGGTACTCCACAGATTACTTGCAGAGAAAGTCTTTTAACGTGCTTGAAGAGGTATGAAATGAATTTCATTTCCTTCTCATTTGCCTTGCCTCTGAAACGTTTCATGCAAGATATGTGACCAACTATTATTGTACTAATTCATCCATGACAGAGCTCAATTTTCTCTGAAAATTTACTTCTGAATGGGATTGAAAAAGACTTGAAAGCTTGAAATTAAAGTACACTGAACAGAGGAGTCACTGAGCTGTGGACAACTGTCTTTCAAGAAAAAAATATTTGGAACAAAATGTAAATTAGATTTGAAGATCTAAAAAAAAAAAGTAGATGGGACAGACAAAGAGTTGGAAGGCACTTTTATAAACAGAACTGACAGTAGCTAAAAAAAGAAAAAAAAACACCAAAGAAAAAAAAAAACGTTATTTTCTAAGCGTAAAGGCAGATTTGTGTTTGCTTATTGTGTTTTTTTGTTTATCTTGTATGATTGGTAAATATCAAAATGGAAATCAGAGTTTAGAGCTATGTGCAGTTAAATAAAAAGTTGGAATTAACAAATGTACTAGCGTGAAAAAACAGACAGCAAAGTAATGTGCACATTAATTACATTCTGCCATTCATAGATGCAACTGTCAATATTTCACTCAAAACAAGACGTTTAACTTGTATTTAATCCAGGTTTTTTGGGTAATACATTTTTTTTATTTGCTGCCATTTAAAAGGAACCCAGGTAAGATAAATATTAATACTGGCCTTAAAATTAACCTGTGGATTTCCCATAGAGGTCGAAGCAACAGGTTCACTTTAAGATATGATTCGCTGGAGTTATCCATGTTTTTTGCATAATCCTTTTTTTTTTTTTGCTGCCATTTAAATGGAACCCATTTAAGATACATAATAATAGTAGCTCTAAAGTGAGCCTGTGGATCTCCCGTGCAGGTCAAAGCAACAGGGTCACATTAAGATCTTATCCACTAGAGTCATCCATGTTTTTTACTTACCGTATATACTCGAGTATAAGCCAAGTTTTTCAGCACATTTTTTTGTGCTGAAAATGCCCCCCTCGGCTTATACTCGAGTCACCTTTTTGCGCCTGATCTCCCTAAACTTGGGGACCCGGTACCGGCCGGCCTTAGGTCCCCTTGACCCCAAACTTGGCACACATGTAGCCCACTCTTCCTCTACAAGTGTGCAAAGTTTGTTGTCCAGGGGACCTACAGCCGGGGAGCACTGATTTTCCAAAGCCGGGCACCCCTTCCATAGACTCCCATGTTAAACGGTAATTTCTCTGGTGAATTTGGGGACCCAGTACCGGCCGGTCGAAGGTCCTCTGGACCCGAATCTTGGCACACATGTAGCCCCATTTCTCCTCTACAAGTGTGCAAATTTTTTTGTCTGAGGGACCTACGGTCGGGGAGCACCGATTTTTCAAAGCCGAGTACCCCTTCTATAGACTCCCATGTTAAACGTCAATCTAGTCATGCACACAGTGAGGCATGGGCACAGTGAGGCATGGGCACAGTGAGGCATGGGCAAAGTGAGGCATGGGCACAGTGAGGCATGGGCACAGTAAGGCATGGACACAGTGAGGCAAAGTGAGGCACAGTGAGGCATGCAGATGGACACCCTAGGCTTATACTCGAGTCAATACGTTTTTCCAGTTTTTTGTGGTAAAATTAGGTGCCTCGGCTTATATTCGGGTCAGCTTATACTCGAGTATATGCGGTAATCCTTTTATTTTAATTTTTTTGCAGGAATTCCTTTTTTCCCCCCACTGTTTAAAAGGAACCCACTTTAAATAAGTATTAATACTAGCCTTAAAATGAGCCTGTGGGTTTCCCATAGAGGTCAAAGCAATAGGTTTACTTTGAGATATGATTCACGGGTGTAAGGGGAGGGGACGTGACCGCCGTGCAGGCAAGATGGACACATAAGGGAAGAGCTTCTCACACCGGTTAAATATAGCTAGCGTCGGCCCGCTTCCAGCTGTCTTACTCAGCACCCTCGAGCCCTGCTATCATCTCCGCTACCCCCCGAGGGACCATGTCGCTATAGAGAAAAGATGACTGGCTCCCCCGCAAGCTGACAGCTTACATGTACCAGCTGGCTGCAAGGCGCAGCCAAGATGATGCCGTGGCCAGCTCACTGAATACAACACCCGTGGCTCTCCTCTCTCTGCAGTCCACACAGTCTGATCTCTCTCAGGATGGCCATAGCACTTCCTCACAACCCAGGATGGACTCCTTGCTGTCTTCTCCAGGCACCCCTGTCTCCAACAGCTCAGCCAAATCAAAAATGTGCCTGGACTCTACTGCAGCCAGCCCTGAGGTGAGCCACATTTCTCAATTTTCCGCCACACTGCCACTGCAAGGCTCTCAACCTGACTCCATAGCTGCCTTTCCCACTGTGGGTCAGCCTGTGATGGATACTACACTAAAGGACATGTTAATGTCTTTGAGAAGTTCTTTACAAGCTCATATGCTCTCTCTCTCATAAAGAATTTTGGCCACAGCATAAATGTACTAGCGGACAGAGTCTCTAATATTAAAGCTAACATTGGAGACATTGGAGACATTCACAGTGGATGTGAATAAAATTATTGATGCTCAGGAGGATCAAGCACATGACACTAAGTGGATAAAAGATAAACTAGCGGACATAGAGGAAAGGTCTCGCTGCATCAAAATTAAAACCTGTGGAATACCTTTCATGACTGTTTTTTTGTCTCTTCAGTTTACGGTAGAAGCTACACCTGGTTGCTTTTCATCGCCTTCTGAAGTTTTTGCGCAAAGAATACCACTTTCATGTGTTTTCACAACTTCACATCTGCACCCCACTGTTCTGGGGTATCTAATTTGCTCAGAGGACAAGAAAATCGACGATCCACAAGTCATCTTCATTATGTCCATCACCATCACACCATCACTACCTTCACATGACCATCAAGATCTAGTCAATCAATGCTAACGGTCTTAACCACCCAACTAAGAGATCGTTCCTATATAAATTATCTGCACAATCCAAATGCGATATCATCTGTGCCCAAGAAACGCACTTCTGCACATCCAATCCTCCTTCTTGCACTAACAGAAACTTTGCTAACATCTTTACGGCTAATGCCCCAAACAGAAAGAAAGGCTTCCTGATAGTCATCAAAAACTCCATCTCCTTTCAACTGCAAACATGTGTAAAAGATCCAGAAGGGTATTATCTTATTTTGGTAGGCTCACTCAACAATTCTCTGTACACCATCCTATCTGTCTATGCTCCCAACATCCACCAACTGCAATTCTTTCGCAAACTCCACCAGAAAGTTGTTACTGTTCAGCAAGGTGCAGTTGTGTGGTATGAACACAAAAATCCAGCGTTCGATGGGCAGGAAAAAGCAGACTGTTCAGATTGCTGTTAAAACTTTTATTGATGCTTCCACAAGATCGAAAAGCAGTTAATAAAATTGCTGGATTAAAACACAAGGAAAAGAACTGTGTAAATAATCATATCACCTGGCACCCATTGCAGAACGGAGCTGAAACCAGTCTGTTATTAATCAGCACATCTTCCTAAAGCATGGGGATGGAAGAGGAGGCGGCCGCCAAACTGGCTTATATCAGGATCATAGAAAACAGACGCTCCAATGGGCCTGTTGGTGGTAATCCGACCGATGGGGAGACAGGAGCTGTGAGCACTGCAGGAACTGCCGGATGACACGCCAGACAGTGACGACAGGCCAGCTGCGGCGCTGGCAGGGGAAAACCGGAAGTGGAAAACCGGAAGTGCCATGGTATCCGTGCAGCAATAGGTTCAGTGAAAATCTCCCCATGAATTTTTGTGCCCCCCCCATCATTTTCTGGACTAGCCTCTGTGTAGCGCTGGTGATTTTTGTTGTTGTCAGTTGTGTGGTATGGTGACTTCAACATCACTCCAGACCACCACATTGACTCCACGTCTCTTCCAAAATGAGGTAAACCTTTACGATGTATGGAGATACCAGCATGCAGAGAAGCGCGATTAAGTATATGATACAACTCATATTCCCGCATTGACCTATTTCTATTGGACCAGTGGATATTGCAAAAAGTTTATTTTTCAATTATTCTCCCTGCCTACTGGTCGAACCATTGCCCAATCTGCATTACCATTTCTTTTGAGAATGAACACTCAGATTCTACAATCCAACTCTTATGCAGACTCCTTACACACTGAATTGGAGGACTTCTTTGTACGTAACACAGGATCAGTAGACAACCCTCATACTCTATGGGCTGTGCACAAAAAGCATTTGTGCGGGGCCTTTTCATACAAATAGAGGCCCGGGATAAGAGGCAAAGGAGGCAGCGCATTGAAGAGCTTTTAGCCAATATTCAGACTGCAGACACCATCAGGGCTGGACTGGGACCAAAATTTGGCCCTGGACTTCATCCAGACCGGCCCACTTTAATTCAATAAAATGCTGCCCCCCACCCCCCCAAAAAGTCATGCCCACTTAAAGGCCCCTACATCCATTATTGTATATCATGAGAGGGTGAGCGAGAGGGGAATGAGAGAGAGAGAGGGAGGGTTGAGGGAAAGGGGATGGGAGGGATTGGGTGATAGAGGGGGGTGAGTGTAAGAGAGAGGGAGTGAGTGTAAAAGAGAGGGGGTGAGTGTAGGACCCCTTTCACACTGAGGCATTTTTCAGGCGCTTTTGGGCTAAAAATAGCGCCTGTAAAGCCCCTGAAAAACGCCTCCGCTGCAGTCCCAGTGTGAAAGTCCTCCAAGCATCTTTGGGGCAGTGGAGGAGCGGTATACACACCGCTCCTGCCCATTGAAATGAATGGCTGAGAGACAGAGGAGGGGGCTGAGAGACAGAGGAGGGGGCTGAGAGACAGAGGAGGGGTCTGAGAGACAGAGGAGGGGTCTGAGAGACAGAGGAGGGGTCTGAGAGACAGAGGAGGAAGCTGAGAGACAGAGGAGGAAGCTGAGAGACAATGGGAGGGAGCTGAGAGACAATGGGAGGGAGCTGAGAGACAGATGGGGAGCTGAGAGGAGAGCTGAGAGACAGAGGAGGGGAGCTGAGAGACAGTGGAGGGGTCTGAGAGACAGTGGAGGGGTCTGAGAGACAAAGGGGGGGTCTGAGAGACAGAGGGGGGATCTGAGAGACAGAGGGGAACTGACAGACAGAGAAGGGGCTAAAAGAGGGGGGACTGAGAGACACGGGAACTGAGAGACAGGGGGGGGGACTGAGAGACAGAGGGGGGTCTGAGAGACAGAGGGGGTTCTAAGAAACAGAGGGGGAGCTGAGAGACAGAGGGGGAGCTGAGAGACAGAGGGGGGGGGGGCTGAGAGACAGAGGGGGGGGGCTGAGAGACAGAGGGGGGGCTGAGAGACAGGGGGAGCTGAGAGACAGAGGGGGGGCTGAGAGACAGAGGAGGAGAGCTGAGAGACAGAGGAGGAGAGCTGAGAGACAGAGGAGGAGAGCTGAGAGACAGAGGGGGGAGCTGAGAGACAGAGGGGGGAGCTGAGAGACAGTGGAGGGGTCTGAGAGACAGAGGGGGGAGCTGAGAGACAGAGGGGGTAGCTGAGAGACAGAGGGGGGAGCTGAGAGACAGAGGAGGAGAGCTGAGAGACAGAGGAGGAGAGCTGAGAGACAGAGGAGGATAGCTGAGAGACAGAGGAGGAGAGCTGAGAGACAGAGGGGGGTCTGAGAGACAGAGTGGAGCTGAGAGACAGAGGAGGGGCTAAAAGAGGGGGGACTGAGAGACACGGGAACTGAGAGACAGAGGGGGGACTGAGAGACAGAGGGGGGTCTAAGAGACAGGGGGGTCTGAGAGACAGAGGAAGAGCGGAGAGACAGAGGGGGGGCTGAGAGACAGAGGGGGGGGGTCTAGAGACAGAGGGGGAGAACTGAGAGGCAGAGGGGGAGAGCTGAGAGACAGAGGAGGAGAGCTGAGAGACAGAGGGGGAGCTGAGAGACAGAGGGGGGCTGAGAGACAGGGGGAGCTGAGAGACAGGGGGAGTGAGAGACAGAGGGGGGTGAGAGACAGTGGAGGGGTCTGAGAGACAGAGGGGGGTCTGAGAGACAGAGGGGGGAGCTGAGAGACAGAGGAGGAGAGCTGAGAGACAGAGGGAGAGAGCTGAGAGACAGAGGGGGGGTGTGAGAGACAGAGGGGGGGTCTGACAGACAGAGGGGAGCTGAGAGACAGAGGAGGGGCTAAAAGAGGGGGGACTGAGAGACAGAGGGGGGACTGAGAGACAGAGGGGGGTCTAAGAGACAGAGGGGTCTGAGAGACAGAGGGGGGAGCTGAGAGACAGAGGGGAAGCTGAGAGACAGAGGAGGAGAGCTGAGAGACAGAGGAGGAGAGCTGAGAGACAGAGGAGGAGAGCTGAGAGACAGAGGAGGAGAGCTGAGAGATAGAGGAGGGGTCTGAGAGACAGAGGAGGGGTCTGAGAGACAGAGGGGGGTCTGAGAGACAGAGGGGGTCTGAGAGACAGAGGAGGGGTCTGAGAGATAGTAGGGGGGCTGAGAGACAGAGGAGGGGGCTGAAAGAGGGGGGACTGAGAGACAGAGGGGGCAGAGAGACAAAGGGGAGGGCTGAAACAGACCACATAGCACTGTCCCTTTCTGCAGTCCCTCTTCTGCTCACCTTCCCGCTGTCTCAGTGTTCTGGCATGTTTGTGTAGGATGCCAGGTACCTGATGGCCATCAGCGGCAGCGCCGAGTCTCCCTCTTGATCCGGGGGGTGCTCACGCTGCTCTGCTCCTTACAGCGGCGCATGTTCTCTTCCTCCGGGCTCCCAGTCAGCCTGCCCTCCGGCCCAGGCCGCATGGTTCCTGGAGCAGAGAGGAGGTGGAGGAATCGAGGTTCTGGGAGCGCCGGGGTGGCCGCGCTCGCTACTGACCGCCTCTTCGATGGTCAGGGAGGGGGTGGAGCTCTTCTCCCTCGGAATTTTACATCCAACTGCGCTCCTCGATGGCCAGCTTCCCCGAATCTGTTTGCTGCCACGCTCCCGCTGCTGCCAAACTGCATAAAAAACGGGCCACAAAAAAAATATATATATATATATATATATTTTTTTTTTTACGGCCCACTGAGCCATCGGCCCACCGGGAAACTCCCGGTAGTCCCTATGGCCAGTCCATCCCTGGACACCATTAATAAACAGCGACCTAATTCAGAGCTTAAATCCAAAATCCTTGAGATGCGGCTTGAATTACACTCGCTCCTTTTGGAGAACTTTAACAAAACCCAGGATGGACTCCTTGCTGTCTTCTCCAGGCACCCCTGTCTCCAACGGCTCAGCCAAATCAAAAATGTGCCTGGACTCTACTGCAGCCAGCCCTGAGGTGAGCCACATTTCTCAATTTTCCGCCACACTGCCACTGCAAGGCTCTCAACCTGACTCCATAGCTGCCTTTCCCACTGTGGGTCAGCCTGTGATGGATACTACACTAAAGGACATGTTAATGTCTTTGAGAGGTTCTTTACAAGCTCATATGCTCTCTCTCTCTCATAAAGAATTTTGGCCACAGCATAAATGTACTAGAGGACAGAGTCTCTAATATTAAAGCTAACATTAGAGACATTGGAGACATTCACAGTGGATGTGAATAAAATTATTGATGCTCAGAAGGATCAAGCACATGACACTAAGTGGATAAAAGATAAACTAGCGGACATAGAGGAAAGGTCTCGCTGCATCAAAATTAAAACCTGTGGAATACCTTTCATGACTGTTTTTTTGTCTCTTCAGTTTACGGTAGAAGCTACACCTGGTTGCTTTTCATCGCCTTCTGAAGTTTTTGCTCAAAGAATACCACTTTCATGTGTTTTCACAACTTCACATCTGCACCCCACTGTTCTGGGGTATCTAATTTGCTCAGAGGACAAGAAAATCGACGATCCACAAGTCATCTTCATTATGTCCATCACCATCACACCATCACTACCTTCACATGACCATCAAGATCATGTCAATCAATGCTAACGGTCTTAACCACCCAACTAAGAGAACGTTCCTATATAAATTATCTGCACAATCCAAATGCGATATCATCTGTGCCCAAGAAACGCACTTCTGCACATCCAATCCTCCTTCTTGCACTAACAGAAACTTTGCTAACATCTTTACGGCTAATGCCCCAAACAGAAAGAAAGGCTTCCTGATAGTCATCAAAAACTCCATCTCCTTTCAACTGCAAACATGTGTAAAAGATCCAGAAGGGTATTATCTTATTTTGGTAGGCTCACTCAACAATTCTCTGTACACCATCCTATCTGTCTATGCTCCCAACATCCACCAACTGCGATTCCTTCGCAAACTCCACCAGAAAGTTGTTACTGTTCAGCAAGGTGCAGTTGTGTAGTATGAACACAAAAATCCAGCGTTCAATGGGCAGGAAAAAGCAGACTGTTCAGATTGCTGTTAAAACGTTTATTGATGCTTCCACAAGATCGAAAAGCAGTTAATAGAATTGCTGGATTAAAACACAAGGAAAAGAACTGTGTAAATAATCATATCACCTGGCATCCATTGCAGAACGGAGCTGAAACCAGTCTGTTATGAATCAGCACATCTTCCTAAAGCATGGGGATGGAAGAGGAGGCGGCCGCCAAACTGGCTTATATCAGGATCATAGAAAACAGACGCTCCAATGGGCCTGTTGGTGGTAATCCGACCGATGGGGAGACAGGAGCTGTGAGCACTGCAGGAACTGCCAGATGACATGCCGGACAGTGACGACAGGCCAGCTGCGGCGCTGGCAGGGGAAAACCGGAAGTGGTAAACCGGAACTGCCATGGTATCCGTGCAGCACTAGGTTCAGTGAAAATCTCCCCATGAATTTTTGTGCCCCCCCCATCATTTTCTGGACTAGCCTCTGTTTAGCGCTGGTGATTTTTGTTGTTGTCAGTTGTGTGGTATGGTGACTTCAACATCACTCCAGACCACCACATTGACTCCACGTCTCTTCCAAAATGAGGTAAACCTTTACGATGTATGGAGATACCAGCAAGCAGAGAAGCGCAATTAAGTATATGATACAACTCATATTCCCGCATTGACCTATTTCTATTGGACCAGTGGATATTGCAAAAAGTTTATTTTTCAATTATTCCCCCTGCCTACTGGTCGGACCATTGCCCAATCTGCATTACCATTTCTTTTGAAAATGAACACTCAGATTCTACAATCCAACTCTTATGCAGACTCCTTACGCACTGAATCGGAGGACATCTTTGTACGTAACACAGGATCAGTAGACAATAGACATGTGCATTCGTTTTCGTCCGAATGCATTTTCGTCCGAATTTCAGCTATTTTCGTTATCGTTTTAACAAACGAAAACGAAAGCACAGAATCCGAAAACCGAAAGATCCGACATAAACAAATGCTTTATTTTCGTTTTCGTTGCTACAACAGTTCGATATAGATAGGAGATTCGACGTGACGCTGACAATAACAATCTGTGTCTATCGAACCTGTCTGCCTAACCTTAACTCTATTAGTCCAAGATTATTCTACATAGGAGAGAAAAGATTCGACATTATAGAGAGAAAAGATTCGACATAGGAGAGAAAGATTCGACATAGGAGAGGAAAGATTCGACATAGGAGAGGAAAGATTCGACATAGGAGAGGAAAGATTCGACATAGGAGAGAAAAGATTCGACATAGGAGAGGAAAGATTCGACATAGGAGAGGAAAGATTCGACATAGGAGGGAAAGATTCGACATAGGAGAGAAAAGATTCGACATAGGAGAGAAAAGATTCGACATAGGAGAGAAAAGATTTGACATTATAGAGAGAAAAGATTTGACATTATAGAGAGAAAAGATTTGACATAGGAGAGAAAAGATTCGACATAGGAGAGAAAAGATTTGACATTATAGAGAGAAAAGATTTGACATTATAGAGAGAAAAGATTCGACATAGGAGAGAAAAGATTCAACATTATAGAGAGAAAAGATTCGACATAGGAGAGAAAAGATTCAACATTATAGAGAGAAAAGATTCGACATAGAGAGAAAAGATCACTGCTTGTGGGCGGAACATTCGACCGGAAATGTATGATTGCAGAGTCGTACAGTTTCGCTGCTCCGTCGAATCTTCTTTGAACATTCGACAGACACCATAAGCCTTCAATGACAGATTCGACCTTAATTAATTCAGATTTTCGGACGAATGCAATTTTTTACGAAAAACGAAATAAATAAAAACGAATTTCGGGAGTAACTAAATACATTTTTTTTTTGGACGAAAACGAAATTCCGAAACGAAATATTTCAGTGTGCACATGTCTAGTAGACAACCCTCATACTCTATGGGCTGCACACAAAAAGCATTTGTGCGGGGCCTTTTCATACAAATAGAGGCCCGGGATAAGAGGCAAAGGAGGCAGCGCATTGAAGAGCTTTTAGCCAATATTCAGACTGCAGACACCATCAGGGCTGGACTGGGACCAAAATTTGGCCCTGGACTTCATCCAGACCGGCCCACTTTAATTCAATAAAATGCTGCCCCCCACCCCCCCAAAAAGTCATGCCCACTAAAAGGCCCTTACATCCATTATTGTATATCATGAGAGGGTGAGCGAGAGGGGAATGAGAGAGAGAGAGAGAGAGAGAGGGAGGGTTGAGGGAAAGGGGATGGGAGGGATTGGGTGAGAGAGGGGGTGAGTGTAAGAGAGAGGGAGTGAGTGTAAAAGAGAGGGGGTGAGTGTAGGACCCCTTTCACACTGAGGCATTTTTCAGGCGCTTTTGGGCTAAAAATAGCGCCTGTAAAGCCCCTGAAAAACGCTGCAGTCCCAGTGTGAAAGTCCTCCAAGCATCTTTGGGGCAGTGGAGGAGCGGTATACACACCGCTCCTGCCCATTGAAATGAATGGCTGAGAGACAGAGGAGGGGGGTGAGAGACAGAGGAGGGGGCTGAGAGACAGAGGAGGGGGCTGAGAGACAGAGGAGGGGTCTGAGAGACAGAGGAGGAAGCTGAGAGACAGAGGGGGAAGCTTAGAGACAATGGGAGGGATCTGAGAGACAATGGGAGGGAGCTGAGAGACAGATGGGGAGCTGAGAGACAGAGGGGGAAGCTGAGAGACAGAGGGGGAAGCTGAGAGACAGAGGGGGAGCTGAGAGACAGTGGAGGGGAGCTGAGAGACAGTGGAGGGGAGCTGAGAGACAGTGGAGGGGTCTGAGAGACAGAGAGGAGAGCTGAGAGACAGAGGGGAGCTAAGAGATAGAGGAGGGGCTAAAAGAGGGGGGGGACTGAGAGACACGGGAACTGAGAGACAGAGGGGGGGACTGAGAGACAGAGGGGGGTCTGAGAGACAGAGGGGGGTCTAAGAGACAGAGGGGGAGCTGAGAGACAGAGGGGGAGCTGAGAGACAGAGGGGGGCTGAGAGACAGAGGGGGGGCTGAGAGACAGAGGGGGGACTGAGAGACAGAGGAGGGGGCTGAGAGACAGAGGAGGGGGCTGAGAGACAGAGGGGGGAGCTGAGAGACAGTGGAGGGGTCTGAGAGACAGAGGGGGGAGCTGAGAGACAGAGGGGGGAGCTGAGAGACAGAGGGGGAGCTGAGAGACAGAGGAGGAGAGCTGAAAGACAGAGGAGGAGAGCTGAGAGACAGAGGAGGAGAGCTGAGAGACAGAGGAGGAGAGCTGAGAGACAGAGGGGGGTCTGAGAGACAGAGGGGAGCTGAGAAACAGAGGAGGGGCTAAAAGAGGGGGGACTGAGAGACATGGGAACTGAGAGACAGAGGGGGGGACTGAGAGACAGAGGGGGGTCTAAGAGACAGGGGGGTCTGAGAGACAGAGGAAGAGTGGAGAGACAGAGGGGGGGCTGAGAGATAGAGGGGGGTCTAGAGACAGAGGGGGAGAACTGAGAGACAGAGGGGGAGAGCTGAGAGACAGAGGAGGAGAGCTGAGAGACAGAGGGGGAGCTGAGAGACAGAGAGGGGGGCTGAGAGACAGGGGGAGCTGAGAGACAGGGAGAGCTGAGAGACAGAGGGGGGCTGAGAGACAGTGGTGGGGTCTGAGAGACAGAGGGGGGTCTGAGAGACAGAGGGGGGAGCTGAGAGACAGAGGGGGGAGCTAGAGACAGAGGAGGAGAGCTGAGAGACAGAGGAGGAGAGCTGAGAGACAGATGAGGAGAGCTGAGAGACAGAGGGGGGGTCTGAGAGACAGAGGGGAGCTGAGAGACAGAGGAGGGGCTAAAAGAGGGGGGACTGAGAGACACAGGAACGGAGAGACAGAGGGGGGACTGAGAGACAGAGGGGGGTCTAAGAGACAGGAGGGTCTGAGAGACAGAGGGGGGAGCTGAGAGACAGAGGAGGAGAGCTGAGAGACAGAGGAGGAGAGCTGAGAGACAGAGGAGGAGAGCTGAGAGATAGAGGAGGGGTCTGAGAGACAGAGGAGGGGTCTGAGAGACAGAGGGGGGTCTGAGAGACAGAGGGGGTCTGAGAGACAGAGGAGGGGTCTGAGAGATAGTGGGGGGGCTGAGAGACAGAGGAGGGGCTGAAAGAGGGGGGACTGAGAGACAGAGGGGGGGACTGAGAGACAGAGGGGGCAGAGAGACAAAGGGGAGGGCTGAGACAGACCACATAGCACTGTCCCTTTCAGCAGTCCCTCCTCTGCTCACCTTCCCGCTGTCTCAGTGTTCTGGCATGTTTGTGTAGGATGCCAGGTACCTGATGGCCATCAGCGGCAGCGCCGAGTCTCCCTCTTGATCCGGGGGGTGCTCACGCTGCTCTGCTCCTTACAGCGGCGCATGTTCTCTTCCTCCGGGCTCCCAGTCAGCCTGCCCTCCGGCCCAGGCCGCATGGTTCCTGGAGCAGAGAGGAGGTGGAGGAATCGAGGTTCTGGGAGCGCCGGGGTGGCCGCGCTCGCTACTGTCTGCCTCTTCGATGGTCAGGGAGGGGGTGGAGGTCTTCTCCCTCGGAATTTTACATCCAACTGCCCTCCTCGATGGCCACCTTCCCCGAATCCCTGCCGCTGTTTGCTGCCACGCTCCCGCTGCTGCCGAACTGCATAAAAAAACGGGCCACAAAAAAAAAAAATATATGTATATATATATATTTTTTTTTTTAAAACGGCCCACTGAGCCATCGGCCCACCGGGAAACTCCCGGTAGTCCCTATGGCCAGTCCATCCCTGGACACCATTAATAAACAGCGACCTAATTCAGAGCTTAAATCATAAATCCTTAAGATGCGGCTTGAATTACACTCGCTCCTTTTGGAGAACTTTGACAAAACCCAAAAATGCTTTATAATGCAATTATACACTTGTGGTAACAAATCAGGGAAATTACTAGCTCATCAAATCAAAGGATTCCAAACCAAAACTTATATTCCTTTCATCTTTCAACCCACCTCTAAACAAAACCTATCTGACCCACTGACCCACAGGCTATTGCAAACGCATTTAGTGCATTCTACAACAATCTTTACAACTTGAAAGATGATAAATCCCTAGTACAGCCAGATGATGGCACTATCCAGGCATTCCTAGACTCAGTTCACCTTCCTCAATAATCTACTGGTCAACTAGCTACCCTTAATGCCCCATTTACAACCTTAGAAATAGGGAAAGCCGTTTCTCTACCAAATAACAAAGCCCCTGGACCTGACGGTTTCATAGGAGAAAATTGCAAACAGTTCAAATGTCTTCTAGTTGACCACATCGCCCCCATGTTCAATGCTGCTGCCTCTTTGGCCTCAAGCATTGATCATCACCTTGCCGAAGCCAGGTAAATAACCTACCTCCCCCAAAACTTTTGCCCAATTTCACTGCTTAACCACAAGACAAAATTATATGCTAAGGTGATCGACGTTGAGGAAATTTGGATTTCAGGGCCACATTCTTTCAGCAATCTAAGCATTGTATTCCTGCCCCTTGGCTCAAGTTTATTGCTCATCAATGCTATCTACACCCTTTAACATTACAAATGGGACTAGAAAAGTTTACCCCCTGTCACCCCTAATCTTTAACTTAATGATGGAACCACTAACGGAAAAAAAATTAATCCATGAAGGAATTTAAGGGCCTCTCAATTGGTTCTCAAGAACACAAAATAAATTTGTTTGCAGATGATGTTATTCTCATTATGTCAAACCCTGTGTCTTCCCTGGCTTCGGTAGGGAAAACTCTTGAAACGTTTAGCTATATATCCTATTATAAGGTCAATGCTTCTAAATCCTTCATATTTCCCTTGGGACTCTCCTCAGAGCAACAATTTTCACTGAGTAAGCAGTATCCTGGGCTGATGACTCAATATCCTATCTGGGAATCAAAACTAACCAATACAGTGTCCTAACTAATCCAGGCTAACTACACCCCCTTTCTAAACTGCCTCCCCAAAGACCTTGAAAATCTATCCAAATTTCATCTTACATGGTCCAGCAGGCTTGCCGCTTTTAAGATGATTAAATTGCCACAACTCTTCTACATTTTTAGATCCCTTCCCATTCCTGTGCCTCCAACCTTCTTCACATCTCTACAAAAATTGGAAGGTAAATTTGTATGGCAGAAATCCAAAGCTAGGAGTTCCCAGTCCAACCTTGAGCAGGAGAAGTTGATGATACAAGTGTTTATTCTTGACAGAATAAACTCCTCTTCTATGGACATAGTGAGAAATGGTTGAGACATGACTCAGAATGTGGCACCACATCCAAATTTAAGCAAAAATGAAGACCCAGGGACGAACATGGACTTTAAATTGGTAGCCACTGGTAGACCCAAGATGAAAGAGAGTGCACTCAATTGAATAAAAATCCTCATAATAACATGTTAAAATAAAAAAAAATGAAGTATATATCAAATAATTCCATAAATATACTGTATGGTATTGTCCCACCTAGGTATCCCTTGGTACATAAATCTACTGTGGGGCCCCAATATGTAAGACCTTCTGCATATACCAGCCACAGAGTCCATCATATCTATGGGCTTACCTACAGGGTTTCTCTAGTGTTCTCACAGGTTTCTCCTAGGTGGGACAATACCATATATTTATGAAATTATTTGATATGTTCTTCATTTTTTTATTTTAACATGTTTTTATGATGATGTTAAATACATTTGGAATTTTTTTAACTCTTTTATCTTGGGTCTACCAGTGGCTACCAATTTAAAGTCCATGTTCATCCCTGTGTTTTCTTTTTTCCTCTTCTATGGACACTTTCTCTTGCGTAGCTCTAGTACTTTCTATGTATCTAATGCTGCTTTACTGCAGTGCACCCGGACAGATACTCTCAGGCAGTGGGCAGTATCTAACCAATGGATTTTATAATTTATAATTTAAATTCATATTGCATATTTACCTAATATAAAAATAGAAAATAAAAAACAAATATAAAAATATATAAATATATAAAAATAAAAGACAATATTTGTATAAAATTACTATATAATCCATAAAAAAAAAGTCTATCAAATTAACCTGGCTAAACACATCATAAGCAGTGAAATCCAAGACATTTTGATCATCCACCCATTGACCACAATGTATTCAAATAAAATATAAGTTTTGAGTAAAATTTATTTGACCGTAGGAAATTTTTGGTGAAACACGCTGGCTGGCAGACGAATTTCAGCAACATTTTTTCAAAGGCAATTTAGCCAAATTTCAACCTTATATTATACCAGATATTATCCAGGGAAGGTTGGATATGCAGGAATGATCTGACCATCTTAAACATTTCTGATTTGAGTGGTGGACTTTTTGTGATTTGTTAAAGGTGTTCATAGACATGGAATAGTTGTTGGATTTGGGATATGTAACATAATCTGCATACTGAAGGTTACAATTCAGAAATTAACTGTCCTCATATATAGCTAATGAGACCCAGGTGTACAATAATATTTATTTGGATCCAATCCAGACCCTTATTTTGTTTCTGAAACGTCCCTTTCAGTTACCATTTGATTGACTTTAGTTTTGATTACAGTTGGTTGAATGATTTTCCAAAATAACTCTTATTGTCATATAATTAACCAGAGCACTTAAAGCTTAATGTGGTTGTAAAGGCTGAAGGCTTTTTACCTTCATGTATTCTATGCATGAAGGTAAAAAACCTTCTGTGTTTTGCTCCCCCAAAGCCCTCCCCCCAATACTCACCTGAGCCCACTCTGGGGCCAGCGATGTGCACAAGAGCCTCGGCTGTCCCAGGACTCCCTCTCCTCATTGGCTGAGACAGCAGTCAATCACAGCCAGTGAGCCAATGAGGAGAGAGCGGGGGCAGGGCCGAGCTGAGCCAGGGCTCTATGTGTCTTATGGACCCATAGAGTGGGGCTCAGGAGCGAGCATGCACCAGTGTCCCCATAACAAGTGGCTTGCTATTAGAGGCACTGGTCAAGGAAGAGGAGCCAGGAGCGCCGGAGGGGGACCCAATAAGAGGAGGAAGTGGAGCTGCTCCATGCAAAACCACTGCACAGAGCAGGTAAGTATAACATGTTAAAAGAACAAACCTTTAATATCACTTTAAGTCTCTACTAAACTTTTTTCCTCCCACCCCCCTTCTAGCAGCAGTAGATAAAAAAAAGATAAACTAAATGGCCTAGACATTTACCTGAATCATCTCTCACTTTACACACTAGGTTCCAAGTCTTCTTTCTTCTTGACTGCAGAGTCCTTGTTCAGGTGCTGACAGCGCTGCCAGGAGAAATAGGCACTTCCCATTGGGTCCATCGGCGGGGTCCTCACGAGATCCTAATTAATTCAACAGTGGCGTGATGACATAATGACAATAAATGGCAACAAGACTAGTCAGCGGCAGGCCTGGACTGCAGTCGTGGACCACTGGCCTTGCTTTCTAAAAGCGTCACCATTTCGACTACGGCGAGTTAGAAAGGGCTTTGAAAGAATGTTTATTTTTAATTTGTGAATGGGAGGAGAGGGGTGGGAAAGATGCAGAGAGGGCAGAAATTGCCCTGCGATAGGCATCAAAGCAAAACTGAATGCAAACAGCTAGGTAAGCGGTTTATTTTCTGCTTTAAGGTCAAAACTTCAAAAACTTCACAATCACAATTATAAATATACAGTATATATGTATAAAACTAAGGCCAGCCATTCTGACACCTAAACAGAAACAAGGAAACATAGAAGGCTGACTCCAGAAAAAAACTGAGCGTCCAACAAGTACGCAGTTTTTCCTTTTTTTTTTTTTCCTATCCCAAACATTTTTAAATTAATTTACTGTTGAATGATTCACTACCTCTGATGGAAGTCTGTACCAAACATCCATAATACCTTCTAACATTTCCCTTAAACATTCCTCCGGCAGTGTGAGGTTGTCTCCTCATGTTCTTGATTTCAGCTTTCTACTGAAAATACTGCCTTCCTAAACATTATTTACAACCTAAACAGCAACGTGATATATGGGAATTTACCAGCATTGCTGCCCGTTAAGGACAAAAACCTCATGTAAAATTTCATCCACATACAGAATCAGCCCTGATTTCTGTA
Source organism: Rana muscosa (assembly GCA_029206835.1). Taxonomy (NCBI): domain Eukaryota; kingdom Metazoa; phylum Chordata; class Amphibia; order Anura; family Ranidae; genus Rana; species Rana muscosa. The sequence goes on along the minus strand of CM055116.1, from coordinate 1,242,168,766 downwards.
TATGTCAAACTTAAAGTGGGCTTAATATCAGATACATTGTATGTGTCTATGTTTTATGTCATCTAATCTTTTTGGAAGGTGTTGGTTTTTTCATTCGGATTATCCCGTATCATTTTTTCATTAATAAATTTGATTTGTTTACGCTGCTTGGTTAATTTTTGCCTACTTTTCAGTTTGTGTTATACAACTGTTTTCTTTTGTTTCTTAGGCACAACTACACCTTACAGGTGTGTCAGTGAGCTATATACTCCTCTTTTTGGGTGGATTATTACCCATCCCTTTTTTAATTTAATATTGGATATATTATTTTCACTTTAAAGCGGATCTTCAATTTCCCACCCCATCTTTTTTTATTTACCCCTGCTTACCTTGTGGCTGGTTCTCCACACTTTGGATACTCACTTACCCACCCAGTGGATCCAGAGTTGTCCGACCGAGATACTCTTCTTTTTTATTTTTTTTCTTCTTTTTTTTTTTATTCTCTTTATTAATATTTTCAACACTATATTTACATCTTTAACAATACAAAACATTAATACATACATTCATAAAAAAAATTCTATGGTCTCAGTTTTAGCCTCTACCTATAGATCCCTTTGTAAGCTAGTATCCTGTGTAATCTACCTTTCCTTTTAGAATACTGTATGTCCACTCCTTTGTCCCCTTTACTCTCTATTTACTATAAAGAAAAGGCAGGTGACCCATAGATGCCATAACCATGCCTCCATCCCTGGTACATTGAAAATGAAAAAAGAAAATGGGCTGTGGGACTTTAAATGAGGCATGGATGGGCGTAAGAAAAAAGTCTAGGATATCAAAAATGAGTAAACATCACTGTCCCGTTGGGGAATAGTCTGTAGCCATGTATACATGCTGCATAGTCAGTCTGAAGAATGGAGATCAAGGCATGGATATAAATATAAAAATGTATTTGTATCATGGTAAAAGTACACATGGATCATGCAAACAAAGGCATAATGTAAATAGGGGTTATCACATAGACATGATCAAAATTCACTGTTGAGACATGGCTGAAGCAAGTAATGAAAGTTAAATGGACATCCAGAAACAGTGAAAATGATTATCCAGTTGAAAAGTCAAGAATACACTTAATAGATTCATAGTTTGGCAAGCTTTACTTGGCATCCCAGAGCATGGACTCATGGATGGGCGTGGGAAAAAGGTCTAAGATATCAAAAATTGGTAAACATCACTGTACCTAGCCAGGTATATATGCTACATAGTCAGTCTAAAGAATGGAAATCAAGGCATGGATATAAATAAAAATATATTGTATCATGGTAAAAGTACACATAGATCATGCAAACAAAGGCATAATGTAAATAGAGGTTATCACATGGGATGGGAGGGACCCCGCCGAGATCATTTGCATCTCGGGCGGGGTTCTTTCCGTCCCCACACCTGGCTCATGCGTCACATGATGCTGGCGGGGATACGCCCCTTGATGTGGACATTTAGCCGGTAGCCACCTGGGGAGCTTCACTTCACAGACATCCATCTGACGAGAGGTTCCTGTTTCTCTCTTTCCCCACACTTCAAGGTAATTTCCAATCTTTATTTCAGGATTCACACAGTATTTATTACATATATACTCTTTTTACCTGCCTTTCTCAACCTTTGCCTTGCACCTTGCTCACACTGCTTCAAACACACATTTTATTTCATCGATATTTAGCATTTTGGGGATTTGGTTTGGCTTCTTCTCAAACCAGATTCATTTACACCAACACTCAGCTGATTTGCCAACTTTGGCTGTTAATCCTTTCAGTCATGTTTTATCATTAACCCCTTTTTTTGTTCAATTTCTCCCAGCACCCATCACACATTATTCCCATTAGGATCCACCAGCACATCATTTACATATTCACTCCCCTCTTCCTTTGCTCCCTTTTGTTTTTCCTTCCCCTCCCCTCCCCCACTCACAGTTCAATTTTGGTTCTCAAACCATTCAACCTTCTTTTTCACCCATTGCTCATTTGCATTTCTGCATCTCTCCACCAGCATTCTGCCCTTGCACCCTGTCTGTGCCTCTCCATCAGTTTGGTGCTGTGCCGTGGCTGTCCGGGTTCCTCCTTGATGGTTGTCCCATGCCATCTTCTCCTTGGCTCTCCTCTTGATTGAGGGGCCGTTGAAGTGTTTATTGGGGATCCTTCCCCACCTCAGCCCTGGGTGAGACAGTGCATCCAGGACCACCACTCTACGCCATATTTCAAATGCTTGGGACAACCCCATTCCGGGCTTTGCCATTGGTAACGTATCAGACCACCTGATTCTGTTATTTTGTTTCAAACATGACATCATTTTTTCAAGACTTTATTTGACCTGTCTATCCATCTCCCCTTTTAGTCAAATGACATGCACCCCACTCCTGATGACTGGCTTTAAACGCCAAGAAACGCGTCGAGTCCATGCTCAGGGATGCCAAGTAAAGCCTGCCCAACTACGAATCTACAAAGTGTATTCTTGACTTTTCAATTGGATAATTAATTTCACTGTTTCTGTATGTCAATTTAACTGTCACTACTTGCTTCAGCCATGTCTCAACAATGAATTTTGATTATGTCTATGTGATAACCTCTATTTACATTATGCCTTTGTTTGCATGATCTATGTTTACTTTTACCATGATACAATATATTTTTATTTATATCCATGCCTTGATTTCCATTCTTTAGACTGACTATGCAGCATGTATACCTGGCTACAGACCATTCCCCAACGGGACAGTGATGTTTACCAATTTTTGATATCTTAGACCTTTTTCCCACGCCCATCCATGAGTCCATGCTCTGGGATGCCAAGTAAAGCTTGCCCAACTATGAATCTATTAAGTGTATTCTTGACTTTTCAACTGGATAATCATTTTCACTGTTTCTGTATGTCCATTTAACTTTCATTACTTGCTTCAGCCATGTCTCAACAGTGAATTTTGATCATGTCTATGTGATAACCCCTATTTACATTATGCCTTTGTTTGCATGATCCATGTGTACTTTTACCATGATACAAATACATTTTTATATTTATATCCATGCCTTGATCTCCATTCTTCAGACTGACTATGCAGCATGTATACATGGCTACAGACTATTCCCCAACGGGACAGTGATGTTTACTCATTTTTGATATCCTAGACTTTTTTCTTACGCCCATCCATGCCTCATTTAAAGTCCCACAGCCCATTTTCTTTTTTCATTTTCTCTATTTACTAGTTTATAGAATCTCCTAGATAGGCCGGCAGGAAGGATTTTAGACAAATTTATATAAAGAGGACGGAAAGGAGAGAAGGAATGTGGGGGAAAAACACAAAAAAAATAAAAAATTGTGTTAGTATTCAAGAGGGCTTAAGCTCCCAAGTCTAAGAAGGTGGAAAAGGAAGAAGAAGAAAAATAAAAAGGGGTAAAAAAAAAAAAACGCCAAACTGATCTCCTAAGAGATACTATTTTGTGTTTGTAAATAACATAGGCTTGCACTCCCAAGCCTACAAGAAACAAACAAAAAAAAAACTATTTTGTGTTAGTATTCAAGAAGACTTGCGCTCCCAAGTCTAAGAAAGTGGAATAGGAAAAAAAAAAACGCCAAACTGATCTCCTAAGAGATACTCTTCTAAGCAGCTGACGCTCGGGTCCCATGCCGCCATGTTTGTGTGTGACATAATCTTCTGAAGCGCTACTAAGCCTGTCTGGGATATGTGACATACAGTGGTAAAGTAAAATATTTGATCCCCTGCAGATTTTGTAAGTTTGCCCACTTACAAAGAAATTAAGGGTCTATAATTTTTATCAGAGGGGTATTTTAAATGATATATACAGAATATCAACCAAAAAATCCAGAAAAACACATGATACAAATGTTATAAATAAAATTGTAGTTCAGTGAGTAAAATAAGTATTTGATCCCCAAGCAAAACATGACTTAGTACTTGGTGGAGAAACCCTTGTTGGCAAGAACAGAGGTAAGACATTTCTTGTAGTTGGTTACCAGATTTGCACACGTCTCAGGAGGGATTTTGGTCCACTCTTCTTTACAGATCTTCTCCAAATCCTAAGGTTTCTTGGCTGTCACTTGGCAACTCAAAGTTTCAGCTCCCTCCAGAAATGTTCTATAGGATTAAGGTCTGGAGAGTGGCTAGGCCACTCTATGACTTTAATGTGCTTCTTCTTGAGCCATTCCTTTGTTGCCATGGTCTTTTGTTTTGGGTCATTGTCATGCTGGAAGACCCATCCACGACCCATCTTCAGTCTTCTGGCTGAGGGAAGAAGGTTCTCATCCAAGACTTTACAATACATGGCCTCATTCATTGCCCCCTCAATGCGGTAAATTCGACCTGTACCTGTACCTTTAGCAGAGAAACAGCCCCAAAACATAAAGTTTCCACCTCCATGCTTGACTGTAGGGATCAAAGTCATAGTCAGCATTTTTCTTCCTTCAAACACAGTGAGTCGAGTTAATGCCAAAGAGCTACATTTTGGTCTCATCTGACCACAGCACTTTCTCCCAATCCTTTTCTGAATCATTTAGATGTTCATTGGGAAACTTCAGATGGGCCTGTGCATGTGCTTTCTTGAGGAGGGGGACCCTGCGGGCGCTGCTTGATTTCAATCCATGGCGGCGTATTGTGTTACCAATGGTTTGTTTGGTGACTGTGGTCTTAACTGCCTTAAGATCATTCACAAGCTCCTCCCGTATAGTTCTGGGCTGGTTTTCTTATGATCATCTTTACCTCATGAGGCGAAACCTTGCATAGAGCTTCAGACCGAGGGTGATTGATGGTTATTTTGTATTTCTTTCATTTGCGAATAATCGCTCCAACAGTTGTCTCCTTCTCACCACGCTTCTTGCTGATGTATTTGTAGCCCATTCCAGCCTTGTGCAGGCCTACAATATTGTCCCCAATGTCTTTTGACAGCTCTTAGGTCTTGCCCATGATGGTGACGTTTGAATGGAAGACAGAGATTCTGTGGATAGGTTTCTTTTGTACACATAACGAGTTGTTGTTAGGGGTACCTATTAATTTATTTATTCTTTTTTTTCCAACAAGATCTAAACATACATATAATTCTAATTTCCAGATCTATTATTTCACAACACAATCAACAATATTCTTGCAAAACATAATCTCATAATAATAATAAAAAAAAATAAAAAAAAAGGGAAAACCAAATAAAATGAGGACAACCCCCTCCCCTGCTCTCTCCCCTCGTGTCCCTCCAAAAAACCTTGTTTCTCCTCACCTCTCTTCTTTACCACCATGGATGAACTTAAGGCTCATTAGAGCTCTTCCCCCCTCACTCCTTTTTCACGAATAGTTTCCCCCTCCTCTGAGGCCAGGAAGGCGCTCCAAGCAGACCAAGTCTCAGAGTACCTTTCGTGCTGTTGACGTGCAGAAAGGACTAGGTCTTCTAGTTTGCTAACCTCCTTCACCTTACTGATCCACATTTCTAATGTTGGTGGCGATGTTGATTTCCACTTTAACGGGATACATGCCTTTGCAGCATCTAAAAGGTATGGAATACATGATTCCTTATATATCCTTTCGGGGATCTGGTTAACATGTAGGAGGAAAAACTCTTGGCCCTCCAGTATTGTTAGATCCGTACATAGTTGAAGGGACTGTCTGATCCCTAGCCAGAACCGCCTTAGTCTGGAGCAGTCCCAGAATATATGCAGCATAGTACCTTTCTCTTCCTGACATCTCCAGCACCAGTCTGAAGCGTCCGGGAACATTTCCCCAAGTTTCTCTGGTGTTCTATACCACCTAGATAGAATCTTGAAATTGGTTTCTTGTGTTTTAACACATATTGAAGTCTCATGTGTAAACCTGGGCATCCTCTGTCGCTGCTCCAGACTAAAAGTCCTCCCTAGTTCCTTTTCCCAATCCTGGATACATTTCAGGGAGGGGGTTTCCGGCTCGGTATTCAACAGTTCGTAACATACTGATAGTGTATGCGATGTTGCTCCTTTCTCATTACAAAGTTTTCAAATATGGTCAAAGGTCTATCCATCTGTCTTGGGCCCGGGAGAGTACTATGGAAATGGGTAATCTGTAACGCGTTCCAAAATTTTAATCTAAAAATATTTCCTTGTTCCATCAGCTCCCCTGTTGTAACCCAGGTTCCCGTATGGATATAATTAAATGCTTGTGTGTGTCCCATGCTTATTAAGTGTTGAAATCCACTCTCTTCACACTGGAAGGATGGATTACCCAGTATTGGATATAGAGGAGAGGTCGTGGGTGCCACTCCGATAGTGGGGAGCAGGGCCGCGCATAGCTTGACCGTGTTGCCCACCACCGGACTGGCAATCACCTCTCTCGGCAATGCAGCAAGACACCATGGTGCCCCATTTAGTGGCACTGAGGACTGTGCATTTTCAATCTGTACCCATAATTTAGTCTCTGCATGTCTATTCCAATCAACGACTCTATTCAAGTGTACTGCTTGATAGTACTTCCTTATGTCCGGTACCGCTAGTCCCCCCTGTCTCTTACTATACATTAACTGTTTCCGTTGTATCCTGGGCTGTTTATGTGCCCATATAAATTCAAATATTAGCTTCTGAGTCTGTTTAATAAAACGTAAGGGGATATGTATTGGTAATGCCTGTAATAGATAGAGGATTTTAGGAAGTATACTCATTTTAATAATGTTACATCGTCCTAGCCATGTATGGAAGCCGAAGCTCCATTTGTCTAGGAGAGTCTTGACCTTTTGCAGTAGAGGGGGAAAGTTTAGTTCGTATATTTTCGCCATATTTTATGGGAGTAGGATACCTAAGTACGTTAAGGCTCCATCTGTCCACTTAAACTTAACATTTTGTTTCAACTGAATTAACGATGTATCTAGTAAATTAACCCCCATTGCTTCCGATTTTTTAAAGTTAATACGGAGATTCGAGATAGCCCCATATTTCTCAAATTCCCTCATCAAATTCGGGATCGTAATCAGTGGATTGGTAAGTGTAAAAAGCATATCGTCCGCATAGGCCGAGATTTTACATTGAATATTCCCTATTTAAATCCCTGAGATATCTTGATTCCGTCGTAGTGTGCACAAAAATGGTTCCAATGACAGGGCGAAGAGGAGTGGAGACAGGGGGCATCCCTGTCGTGTCCCGTTTGTGATAGGGAGGGGTTCTGATAGTATTCCATTTGCCCGTACCCGGGCTGTTGGGCAGGAATATATAGAAGCGATCCATTGTAGTATCTTGCTTCCAAACCCTCCATGTTGAATGACTGCCCGTATCCAAGTCCAGCTCACCCTGTCAAAGGCCTTCTCTGCATCTGTACTCAAGAATACGCATTGCGTCTGTGTTTTATTAGCTATCTGTAGCAGATTAATAACTTTCGTTGTATTGTCGCGAGCTTCTCTTGCAGGTACGAATCCCATCTGATCTAGATGTATCAGGTTTGGGACAAACTGCTGGATCCTATCCGCCAGAACCTTTGTAAAAAATTTTAGGTCTAGATTTAATAAAGATATTGGACGATAACTTCCACATGAGGCTGGATCTTTCCCCTCTTTTGGTATCACTGTAATATATGCTAATAAGGTATCTTTTATTAAGGTAGCTGAAGACCCTAGACCATTAAATAGCTTAACCATATATTCAGATAAATAGGGAAATAATTTTTTGTAATATTGTGCCGTAAGGCCATCCGGTCCCGGTGCTTTCCCTAGCTTCATAGAGCCTACCGCTGTCTCCAGTTCTTCTCTGCTTATGGGGGTCTCTAGTCTCTCTCTATCTATTTCCGAGAGTATTGGTATACCTGACGCCGACAGATACAAATCTATTTGCTCTTGCATCGGAGGTTTATTCTCTAGATTGTACAGAGTATGGTAAAATTCTTGAAATTCTCGTACTATCTCCTGTGTTTTTGTTGCCTTAGGTTTATTCGGGGAGATAATGTGAGATATATAATTACTTAGTTTCTGCTCTTGTAGGGTTCTGGCCAATATTTTCCCACATTTATCTCCTGATTCGTATGAGAATTTCTGACATATCTGTATGGCCGCTTTAGCCTTATAATACAGGAGATCTGTAACTTGTGTTCGTTTGTCAATAAGTTTTCTCTCTAAGGACGATGAGCGTGTCAGTTTATGTTTAGACTCCTCTAATAGATATTTTAACTGTTCTGTACGTTTCTTCTTAATCCTTGTGCCGTGTTTGATCAATATCCCACGTATGACCGCTTTATGTGCTTCCCAAATAGCTCCTGGGTCACAGTCTGGGGTATCGTTGATTTGAAAATAGAATTGTAATTCTTTAATCACGTCTTCCATGACCTCTTTATCCTGTAGAAGACTTTCGTTCAGTCTCCATTGATTGGATCTGGACCGTACAGGGTTCTGTAATACATAGGTCAAAAGAATTGGTGCGTGGTCTGACCATGTAATCGTACCAATTTCAGCCGTTTTAATAGAGTGTAGCTGAGCATGTGGAACAAGGAAAAAATCTATTCGGAAATACGTTTTATGAGGGGGGGGAGTAGAACGTAAAATCTTTTTCTTTAGGGTGTAAGAGCCACCATACGTCAATCAGTTGGTTTTTATGCAGGATTTGGGCCACCCGATTTCGCACGCTAAGGGGGATAGACGAGATTCCCGAGGAAGTATCCTCTTTCGGCACTAGTGTTATATTCCAATCTCCCCCTAGGATCAGTTGACCTTCTGTAAATCCCATTAACCGTTTAATAGCTTTGGTCAAAAAAACCTCTTGATGATCATTAGGTGCATATACAGTTGCTAATGTAACCCCTATATCTCCTATTTTACCCTTCACATATAGATATCTCCCTATTGGGTCTCTCATAGAGTCTATGTAAGTCCATGGTACTCTCCCTGCTAGGAGAATAGAAACCCCTTTTGATTTGGCTACTTGGTTAGTCGAGTGATATACGGTTGGATAGAAACAATTTTTTAAGGTCGGGGTTTTGTCATCTCTAAAGTGTGTTTCCTGTATGAAAGCAAAGTCAATTTCCAGACGTTGCATATCATGCAGGAGCATCCTCCTTTTTTCTGGCGTATTTAGCCCCTTAGTATTCAGTGAGAGTATTTTCAGAGTCTCCATTCTAATCTGTTATATCTGTGAGGGGGAAGAGAGGAAGAGAGAAAGAAAGAGGAAGGAAAAAAAAAAGAAAAAAAAAGGGGGGGAGGACCCCCCTTAACCTAATATAATTAGCTATATGCTAAAAACAAAGACGCTCACCGGTAAAACGGTATTAGGCGTCCACCTATATGGGTGCGTGTACCTAGGTTGGTCGGAAGGGCCTGTGGTAGGCGACTCCAGGTCCCTCTGAACTCCCCTGTTTACTTTATATCAGGCGGTCAGTCACTGGAAAAAAAAAAGGAAGAAACAACATAGCATACCCGGAAAAAACCAGAGAACAATAGCGAATCTCAGATTTACATACATGGTATGAGAAATGAATCGAAGGGTTGGGAGGGAGCGCGTTGTGCCTCTATTTGTCTCTTTGGTTATCTGTTAGGGAACACATAAATTTACGTATGGTTGTCTGTCTTCCCTTATATATAGCCTCTCCTATTTCTCCTCATAGGAGAGGATAAGATAATAACTCATAATTAACACATAAGATCCCTTTCTCATCCCTTCCGATCGTCCCCTTTTGAAGATAGAGGCCCATATTCCACCCCATGTCCCCCACTTCCCTCTTCATTTATTCCACCGTGGGGAACATGGACTTTTTCCCAATCATGAGGGGAGTGAAAGAGAGGAAGGGAAAGGACAAAAAAAGGAAAAAATTAAACATAAATAACAATACCAGGGGGGGAGATAGGGGACACATGGAACCCCTTTATTCACCATATCCCCCTATATCTATTCAAGACGTATAAGTCCTGTATATATATGCCCACCCTCTCCCCTCCTCCCCATCCCCTCCACGCTTGGTTTCCCCCCCTGATATTCCCCCCCCCCACTATAAGCTGGGAAGGGGGGATAGAGATTTAGGTCCGTAGTCCCAATATATCCCAGTATATCTCATTCTGTCCCAGTCCAGGTTCAGTCTGGTTCAGTCTGATTTATTACTATTTATTACTGCCATTCGTTTTCCATTCCCAGGGGAGAGTAAATAGCCTTTAACCAATAAAGGGTAGATACTGTACATGAACAGGGGAGGAAAAAAATAGTTCTGGGCTGGTTTTCTTATGATCATCTTTACCTCATGAGGCGAAACCTTGCATAGAGCTTCAGACCGAGGGTGATTGATGGTTATTTTGTATTTCTTCCATTTGCGAATAATCGCTCCAACAGTTGTCTCCTTCTCACCACGCATCTTGCTGATGTATTTGTAGCCCATTCCAGCCTTGTGCAGGCCTACAATATTGTCCCCAATGTCTTTTGACAGCTCTTAGGTCTTGCCCATGATGGTGACGTTTGAATGGAAGAAAGAGATTCTGTGGACAGGTTTCTTTTGTACACATAACGAGTTGTTGTTAGGAGTACCTTCTTAAGTTGACAGGACTAATCTGTGTACCAGATCAGCACATATTGTGGCCAGTCTGTGGGATCCAGAATGACTGTTGGTTGGTAGAGGATCAAATACTTATGTAGCGCACTTACCCCCTTCACCTGCCTTTGGCTCCTCGCAGGGATAGAGGGCACACCACGCCACAAGCCCGTACCCTCCTCTGTGAAGAGGTTGAGCTGTGTTGTTGGTGGGTCTCCACAACCAGAAAGCCAGAATCCTCCAGAGAATGGTTCTCACCTCTATAGTTAATAGAGATAAGTACTTGTTCCCCCGTCAGTGACTTGAATTTCCACACCAGCTGTAACTCCAACGTAGAGTTTATTTCTCGTAAATAACAGTCTCTGATAAGAAAAGGTTGGAGAGAGAACAGGACAGCATAAGGCGTGGGAGAGGTCCAGGCACAAACGTAATCACTTCACTGCATAGCTTCTGAAACAGACCCAGCCCATATGGATAGTCTCACTTCACTGCATAGCTTCTGAAACAGACCCAGCCCATATGGATAGTCTCCCTAGATATGGACTAGCAGCCAAATGATACTCTAACTTAACCACACAGTCTCTGCCACAGACTTGGTGAACTTGGTCTCTGCCACAGACCTGGTGAACTTGGTCTCTGCCACAGACCTGGTGAACTTGGTCTCTGCCACAGACCTGGTGAACTTGGTGTTTCAAAGCTTGACCTCTTTGTAAGGAGAAGAGATCCCTCCAGAGAGTTACCGGGCCCCTTCCTTCACCGTGACTTCTCACCGGTCCCTCGGAACGGTTCCTCCCCCGGCCTCCTCATCTAAGATGCGGGTCCCCTTGCAAGGAGGCACCCTGGGATTCCTCAATCCTTGATGGGCCCCAGCCGAAGGTGCTGAGCCCAAGGCCTTTGCCGCAGTCCCAAGGCTAAAGGTGCCTGGGACTGATTCACCCAGGGCGGACAGGAACACACTCCCTGGGGTAGGACCCCCGACCACGACAGAACCCCGAACAGGCAGCGTTTGCCCCTTTTATATCCTCTCCCAGCATGCACAGCATGCCTGACACACAAGGCACAGCACTGTATCAGCGGCTCAACCCTGGCGATCGGGGGGGAGGGCATACTAGTGCGCCGATCGCGCGCGGGGGGGCTCTTACCTGCTGCTGCTCCTCTTCTTCTGTTCATGTTTCCTGCTGTGCGGGAAACATGATAGTCTCGCGGGAGTGCGGGAAGGAGGAGCCTCTGCAGGTATAACCCGCACAATCCGTGCCAGTTGGGAGGTAAGCAAAACATCAATTGCCGCCACTGTGCCCATTAAACGCAGCCACTGTGCCAAAACGCCACCAGTTTGCCCTCTCAAATGCAGCCAGTTTCCCCCCAAATGCAGCCAGTTTGTCCTCAAATACAGCCATTTTCCCCCCAAATACAGCCAGTTTCCCCAAATACAAACAGTTTCCCCCCAAATACAGCCAGTTTTCCCCCAAATGCAGCCAGTTTGTCCCCAAATGCAGCCAGTTTGTCCCCAAATACAGACAGTTTGTCCCCAAATGCAGCCAGTTTGTCCCCAAATGCAGCCAGTTTGATCCCAAATGCAGCCAGTTTGTCCCCAAATGCAGCCAGTTTGTCCCCAAATGCAGCCAGTTTGTCACCATATACAGCCAGTTTGTCCCCATATACAGCCAGTGTGTCCCCAAATACAGCCAGTTTCCCCCCAAATGCAGCCAGTTTGTCCCCAAATGCAGCCAGTTTGTCCCCAAATACAGACAGTTTGTCCCCAAATACAGACAGTTTGTCCCCAGCCCTGCACTCACCTTCCTCAGGTCAGCACCGTCCTTCTTCCGTCCTCGATGTCATCTCCTGCCCTCAATGTCGCTTCAGCCAGTCAAGTTACCGGTAACCAGACCCGGTGAACCTGATTGGCTGAAACGCCTGTCGGTGTTAACCAGGGAACACACCCCGTGTGTCCTCTGGTTAACTATTTGGAAGCCGATTACAGCCCTCAGGCTGTAATCGGAAAGCCTATGAGAGCCGCTGTCTCTGATAGGCACTTCCAAACACCAACCAGCTGCTGTTATTCAGATGGCCGACGCTCAACAGGGGGCCGGCCATCTGAATAGTGGGCACCAGCGGCGGCGACAATACATAGGTTCATGCAATGCATGAATCTATGTATTGTTGTGAGTGACGGGCGCAGGAGCGAGAGGGGGTGGCGCTCCTGCGCCCACTATGGACGCACCGCCACTGGCATGGGCATATAAATCCTGGTGTCCGTGCAGTTCTTGGCTGCTCACAAGAGTCTGACTGATATAAGCCCTTGCTATTGCTTTTCACCTTGTGGCTTGCTACAAAGTTATAAGGTTTTAGTCTGATTACTAAGGGAGATGAATTTTTGTTATCCAGTATATACAGTGCATTCATAAAGTATTCAGACTCCTTTTACTCTTTTTCAATTGTTATGTTGCAGCCTGATATTACAGTTGTTTCTTTTTTTTTTTTTTTTTTCTTGTTAATCTACACTCAGGACCCCATAATGACAGAGTGAAAACAGAATTTTTTAAATGTTTGCAAATGTATGAAAAAGGAAAAAAATAAATATCACATTGGCATAAGTATTCAGACCCTTTGCCACAACATTTGAAATTTAGTTCCTCCCATTTCTCTTGATTGTTGCTGAAATGTTTCTACACCTTAACTGGAGTCCACCTGTGGTAAATCAAATAGATTGGTCATGATTTGGAAAAGCGCACACCCCTGTATAAAAGGCCTCACAGCTGACAATGGATACTGTATCAGAGCAAAAGCCATAAGGTCAAAAGAACTGCCTGCAGAGCTCAGAGACAGGCAGAGCTGTATTTCTCATTAGGCATTGTAGGTATGTGCCTACAGGCGCCCTTCCTAGAGGGGTGCCCATCTGTACATGGCCGGATCCAGGGGGTGCTAATCTTCTGAATATCTTTCCTGGACCTTATTGCAAACCTTAGCACAGTGTCTGGTCATTGTATGTGATAAGTACACTTACCTCCCTTCTACACACACAGCATCAGCCTGTGTACATCGGAGAAACACACACGTGGGAGGGAGAGGGGATTCGGCGCATGCGCAGAGCATCTAAGATGTGACCCAGGCAACATGTATCTCTTCGCTGCCGTCTGCTCTTTGCTGACCAGAGTCATACTGTGCAACCTTAAACAAGTAAGGCCTCTTTCACACTGGGGCGGCGTCGGCGGTAAACCGACGCTATTTTTAGCGACGCTTTACCATCAATTTTGCGACGCTATTCGGGCGCTTTTACCCCCGCTAGCGCCCAAGAAAGGGTTAAAACCACTGCAAAAGCGCCTCCGCATTGCCCCATTGATTTTAATGGGCAGGAGCAGTATACACACCGCTCCTTCACCGCTCCAAAGATGCTGCTAGCAGGACTTTTTTTACTGTCCTGCTAGCGCACCGCTCCAGTGTGAAAGCCCTCGGGGCTTTCACACTGGAGAGACAGCAGAGGCTGTTTTAGGTCGCTTTTCAGGCGCTATTTTTTGCGTTATAGCACCTGCAAAGCAACCCAGTGTGAAAGGGGTCTAAAAGGTGCAAATCACTTGCTCTAAAGTAACCCAAAAAAGTACATAAATTAGTTCATAATACATAAGATGAGTGATAAGGTCCGTACACTCAGGGCTGCCAGGGCTGCCACCTTTCCTGGCCTGCCAGGCTGCATGCTCAGATAAGAGTCTGGTATGGATCTTTAGGGGGACCCCACGCCATTTAAAAAAAAATATTTGGCATGGAGTTCCCCTTAAAATATATGCCAGACCCAAAGGGCCTGGTATGAATTTTGGGGGGGACTCCCACGCTGTTTTATTTTTTTTTTCAATTTTGGCGTGGAGTTCCTCTTAAAATCTATACCAGACACAAAGGGCCTGATATGGATTTTGGGAGGGATCCCACGCCATTTTTTTTCTTAATTCTGTCATAGGGTTCCCCTTAACCACTTCAATACACTGTATTATATACTTTGCACTGCACTATATACCCTGCAATGTATTATTTATATTACTGTAGCGACCTCACCTCTCACTCCCTCCTTCTCTGTCAATGTCTATGGCTCTCGTCTAGGGGACCAGGGAGGAGAGTGTGGCGCACCACCAGCTCGGATCCTCTTGTGTGCAGAGGTGTGAGCTATAATCATTTACCTTCGGGCCCGTGTCCCTGTCCAGAGCCAAAACTTCCCTTGAGGATGATTCCCACCCTCCACGCAGGTGGAGGTAGGACCCTTTAGCTCCCAGAAAGTCAAGTTCCACACCACTGAAAGTCCAACACTTATTTATTCTTCAGAGCAATAAATAGTCCTTTAAGAGCGACTGGTTAGACACAGAACAGTTCAGAACAAAGTGGGGAGGAGGTCCAGGCACAAACTTGAACTTGGGTTTTCTCCTGTTCCGTTATAGCGTGAACAGGCTTGGCGCACAGTCGCTGCCACCGACCATGAGGGGGTCTCTGCCACAGACCAGATGAATAAGGCCTCTGCCACAGACCTGGTTGTTGGGTCTCTGCCACCGACCTGATTGACGATGGGTCCCTGTCACAGACCTTGAGAACGTGGACTACCTTCTATGAGCAATGGCCCCTGTCAGAGAGAGGACATCCATCCGGACAGTTACCAGAGGCCCCGCCGTCACCAGCAAATGCTGCACTGGGTCTTCGGAAGGGTCACCTCCCTGGCCTCCTCGTCCCAGATTCGGGTGTCCACACCGGGGGACACCCTAGGAGCCCTCGATCCCTTGCAGGACCCAGATGAAGGTACTGGGCCCTAGGCCTCCAGAGAATACCTCACCCCAGACCAAAGGTGTCTGGGATGGAGCCGAAACTCCATCCCCGGGCCTAGGGCACCCGGAGACCACCATCACGCACCCCCTGGCTGAAGGTGCCTGGGAGTGGACCCTGAGTGGAAGATGTCTGGCCCCTTTATACTCTCTCCCAGCATGCACATCAGGTTCCCCGCCCCGCTGTACTACTGCCGCGAGGGGACACAAAGGGCGCAGCTCTCCAATGGCGATTTAACCCCGGCCTATGGCAACAGTGCCACCTATAGGCCGCAGGGAACTAGACACCATTGATATCCTCCACTGGCATAAATTAGTCCAGGAATCCTAACAATTGTTGCATCTGAGCCCAGTACCACTCAGATGCCTCCCCTAAATATGACCACCCGCTACACTACATTGACTGCACTGTATATTTTTCACTGTATTATATATACTACAATGACTGCACTATATACTCTGCAATGTATTATATATACTACACTGACTGCACTATATACTCTCCACTGTATTATATATATGTAGCGGTACCCCCATAGGGGCTGCTAAGTGTTGTGGCCTTGCCTGGCCCGACGTTCACCTCTCAGACACTCCAAGACAGAAAAACAGCCCATGTGCTTGTTTTTATGTTTTATTGAGGCATTTGAACTTGGATGGGGTATAGGAAGTATGGGATGCCCAATGGAATTTTTCAGAACTTGCTGGGACAATTACAGTGGGGCAAAAAAGTATTTAGTCAGCCACCAATTGTGCAAGTTCTCCCACTTAAAAAGATGAGAGAGGCCTGTAATTGTCATCATAGGTATACCTCAACTATGAGAGACAAAATGTGGAAACAAATCCAGACAATTAAATTGTCTGATTTGGAAATATTTTTTTTTGCAAATTATGATGGAAAATAAGTATTTGGTCACCTACAAACAAACAAGATTTCTGGCTCTCACAGACCTGTATCTTCTTCTTTAAGAGGCACCTATGTCCTCCACTCATTACCTGTATTAATGGCACCTGTTTGAACTTGTTATCAGTATAAAAGACACCTGTCCACAACCTCAAACAGTCACACTCCAAACTCCACTATGGTGAAGACCAAAGAGCTGTCGAAGGACATCAGAAACAAAATTGTAGACCTGCACCAGGCTGGGAAGACTGAATGCAATAGGCAAGCAGCTTGGTGTGAAGAAATCAACTGTGGGAGCAATAATTAGAAAATGGAAGACATACAAGACCACTGATAATCTCCCTCTATCTGGGGCTCCACGCAATATCTCACCCCGTGGGGTCAATATGATCACAAGAACGGTGAGCAAAAATCCCAGAACCACACGGGGGACCTAGTGAATGACCTGCAGAGAGCTGGGACCAACGTAACAAAGGCTACCATCAGTAACACACTACGCCACCAGGGACTCAGATCCTGCAGTGCCAGACGTGTCCCCTTGCTTAAGCCAGTACATGTCCAGGCCCGTCTGAGGTTTTCTAGAGAGCATTTGGATGATCCAGAAGAGGATTGGGAGAATGTCATATGGTCAGATGAAACCAAAGTAGAACTGTTTGGTAGAAACACAACTCATTGTGTTTGGAGGAGAGAGAATGCTGAGTTGCAAACAAAGAACACCATACCTACTGTGAAGCATGGGGGTGGCAATATCATGCTTTGGGGCTGTTTCTCTGCAAAGGGAACAGGATGACTGATCCATGTACATGAAATAATGAATGGGGCCATGTATCGTGAGATTTTGAGTGCAAACCTCCTTCCATCAGCAAGGGCACTGAAGATGAAACATGGCTGGGTCTTTCAGCATGACAATGATTCCAAACACACCGCCCGGGCAACGAAGGAGTGGCTTCGTAAGAAGCATTTCAAGGTCCTGGAGTGGCCTAGCAAGTCTCCAGATCTCAACCCCATAGAAAACCTTTGGAAGGAGTTGAAAGTCCGTGTTGCCCAGCGAAAGCCCCAAAACATCACTGATCTAGAGGAGATCTGCATGGAGGAATGGGCCAACATACCAGCAACAGTGTGTGACAACCTTGTGAAGACTTACAGAAAACGTTTGACCTCTGTCATTGCCAACAAAGGATATATAACAAAGTATTGAGATGAACTTTTGATATTGACCAAATACTTATTTTCCACCATAATTTGCAAAAAAAATTCTTTCCAAATCAGACAATGTGATTGTCTGGATTTGTTTCCACATTTTGTCTCTCATAGTTGAGGTATACCTATGATGACAATTACAGGCCTCTTTCATCTTTTTAAGTGGGAGAACTTGCACAATTGGTGGCTGACTAAATACTTTTTTGCCCCACTGTATATACTGTAAACTCAGGTACATACACTCCATTTCTCCTCCTGCACATTGGTTCCTTTCTAATGTTCATTCCTCTCTCCTCCTGCACATCGCCTCCTCACTAATGTTCATTCCTCGCTTCTCCTGCACATCGCTTCCTTTCTAATAATTACTGTATTTATTGGCGTATAACACTCACTTTTTTACGCTGAAAATAGAGGGTAAACTCTGCCTGCGTGTTATACGCAGGGGGCTGTGGAAAGTTTTTTTCCTGAAACTTCCCTCTTAAAGTTAGGGTGCGTGTTATACGCCTGTGCGTGTTATACGCCGATAAATACGGTACTCCTCTCTCCTCCTGCACATTGCTTCTTCTCTAATGTTCAGGCACAGCTAGCACAAAGTGGAAATGCCTGACACTGGCTCTGTCAGGCCTAAGCAATTGCCCTTTGCAGGCAGGGACCACAGACCCCTATAGTGTAACAAAATAGAAAGTCTCTGGTGCTAGCTGTCCTATATGCGGTTACTGAGCCCAGTAAGCCATCTTAAGGCCCTGCCAGCCCTCTTGGCTCTTTGAAAAACATGTAATTTTGTTCAACATGGTAAAAAATCCTTTTGCTCAAAGGGAAAAACCTATCAGCTGGAAATTTTTACAACCGTTCCTCAGAGTTTGTTGTCTATGGACTCACATGCCCTTGTGGACTGATCTATGTTGGTCGCACCATTTTCCCTTGAAGGCAGCGTTTTGGCCAACATAGAAAACTTATAGAAGGGGGAAAAGACCTACACAGTGTTCCACAACATAACATATAGTAGTATCTGATCTGGAATTAAGTTTTTCCTCCAAAATAATTTTTATTGGTACATCACTTACCTAGCACCCCAGCTTGCCTTTTTTCGTGAGGTGTGCTTACTTAATTATGTTTATTGGGCCTATAACCATTTTATACATACATGTACAGTATATATATTTCCTTGTGTGCATATTACTTTACTTTTTAAATCCATTGTCCCATTATCCAGTTTCCAGTGTCCTTGTACATTATTGGTTTATGTATCTGAGTCTGGCCCCTCCCCCTGTTGTGTTATATAAAGTTGTCCATCTATCCCAGGCATGTACAAAGTCTGGCTCATGGGCTAATCGCGGCCCGGTTTCGTACGGCCCGCCTGGTGATCTTGATGTATAAATCTTTTGTGGCCCCCAACAAATCCCCGAGCGCGGGGGCCACAAAAGATAGTATGCTGGCTGCCTTGGAGGCGAGGGACGAGTGCCGTGAATACAGGATAGTATTTCCTGTTTACACGGCACCTGTGAAAAAGGAAGTCCCGTCTCCTGCACTGCCATTGGACAACTGTTCTGTCCATCAGAGGAGGCGGGACTTTCAATTAAAGAGGCCCGTCAAGAAAACAGGAGTTTCTCCTGTTTGTCTGTTGGCGCTCGTCCCGCCCCCTCCCTGTCTCCTCTGCATGCCGCACTGACAATAATGGTGAGTCTGCATTCATGGCAATTTAGTGGGTGCTGCATTCATGGCAATTTAGTGGGTGCTGCATTCATGGCAATACAATGGGTGCTGCAATTATGGCAATTTAGTGGGTGCTGCATTCATGGCAATACGGTGAGTGCTGCATTCATGGCAATACAATAGGTGCTGCATTCATGGCAATTTAGTGGGTGCTGCATTTATGGCAATACGGTGGTTGAGCATTCATGGCAATACGGTGGTTGCTGCATTCATGGCAATATGGTGGGTGCTGCATTCATGGCAATATGGAGGGTGCTGCATTCATGGCAATACCGTGGGTGCTTCATTCCTGGCAATACGATGGGTGCTTCATTCATGGCAATACAGTGGGTGCTGCATTCATGGCAATACGGTGGGTGCTGCATTCTTGGCAATACGGAGGGTGCTGCATTCATGGCAACGGAGTGGGTGCTGCATTCATGGCAATACAGTGGGTGCTGCATTCATGGCAATATGGAGGGTGCTGCATTCATGGCAATACGGTGGGTGCTGCATTCATGGCAATACGGTGGGTGCTGCATTCATGGCAATATGGAGGGTGCTGCATTCATGGTAATGGAGTGGATGCTGCATTCATGGCAATACTGTGGGAGCTGCATTCATGGCAATACGGAGGGTGCTGCATTCATGGCAATATGGTTAGGCTAAACAGAAATGAGAAATAATTCAAATTTAAATACCTCTCCCTCAGAGGTCATGGGAATAAAGATGCTAGTAAAGCTGCTACTATAAAGTTAAAAATTGAATCAAAAATATGTCTAAATAAATAAATAAATAATCATTTAAACATTAATAGCGCTAAAAGGATTGAATGGGTGCACAGTCCATAGAAAATGTGCTTGCATAATCACTCATAAATGCATAGTCCATATGAACTCTACTATCAGAGTAAATTCTTAAGAAAGTTTATATCAATGGCGATGAACCATATGAAATCCCAAAAAGAGATGAAATCCCAAGAAGAGATAGTCTTCCTCCGCACACTGCTTGTCTGCTAATCCCCAAAGGAAAAACATTTACCAGATGTAAGCGAGTTCAGAGCATATCCTTGCATCTCAGATGTCATCCAGCTGGAGTGTGTCAGCTATGTTGATCTAAAGATGATGAATGGATCCCATATACTCGTTGTCAGTGGTCTCCAAAAGCCTCCATCTATATGTGACTCGTTATAAAAAAATATAAAGGGTGAACATAGCGTGATCCAGTAAAGAATTATTTATTTAGAAAATTCAATTTGGTGTACACTTACAATGTGTCAGCCTTGTTAAAAATAATATCAAGTGTAGAGTCGTTCTGTCCTGCTATACCTTCCACCGCCACAGCGGTGTTCCCGGGTGGGCAGAGCAGGAGATACGATGGTGATGGTTGCTGCGTAAGACTTGTTTAACTTGAAGAAGAAATTTATGCTTAGGGGTAAGCGTGTTGATTAGTGCTGTTTCTTTTGTTTTGTTTTTTTGGGGGGGGGCGCTTTAGAATTCTTAGCCTATAGGCTCCTGAGATGTAAATCCAGCCCTGGAGGCAGGATTACTGGAAGACACAGATCTGGGGAAGACTACAAAAAAATTCTGCTTCACTGAAGGTTCTCAAGAGCACAGTGGCCTCCATAATTCTCAAATGGAAGTTTGGCACAACCAGGACTTTTCCAAGAGCTGGTCACCCAGCCAAACTGAGAAATTGGGGGAAAAGGGCCTTAGTAGGAGAGGTGACCAAGAACCCGATGGTCACTCTGACAGAGGTCTAGAGATCCTGTGTGAAGATGGGACAAAGTTCCAGAAGGACAACCATCACTGCAACCCTCCAGCACTTTTTTTGGCAGAGTGGCAAGACAGAAGCCTCCACTCATCTGCAAAACAGATCAAAGCTCACATGGAGTTTGCAAAAAAGCTTGACATTGATCCATCGACCAGTATCTCTATAGGTCAGTGATGGCGAACCTTGGCACCCCAGATGTTTTGGAACTACATTTCCCATGATGCTCATGCACTCTGCAGTATAGTTGAGCATCATGGGAAATGTAGTTCCAAAACATCTGGGGTGCCAAGGTTCGCCATCACTGCTATAGGTACTGAGATTACTAGTCAGTCAGTTTATGCAAAGTTTTCCCAGGTGACGAGAAACCTTCACTTTCCATACATGGTCACATTTTTATATATATTTTTTTAGCACTTGGTTTTCTTTAAGAGCCTAAGAAAGTGCCCTTTTCCAAGGGCAAGCATTTGTTTTTCTTGCAAAACCTCTTAAAGTTTGGATTACATTTTAATAAGCGTACCATTTTTTCTTCCCCCTTGAAAATATTTAGTAGAAAATTATTCATATTTATGGTTAAAATAGCATCGTTTTATTGAGACTGTCAAATCTGTTACACGGAGCGTTTCACTCGAGAAAGGAACATCTGTTGCAGCAGTTTAATTTCCAGCACAAAAAAGAATTCTGCCGCAGCTCGAATGAATAGAAAATTGTGCCGACAATGGCACATGAATTTGACACGACATAACACATTACTGACAATATAATGAAGCCATTGGGCTCCTAATGTAATATAAAATTGGAAAGAAAAGTTTTGGGAACATTATGGTTACTTGTGTCTGTCATTAGAGGGGGGGGGGGAGCGTCGTAAATAACACTCTGTTGTATAAGAGTCATTAAGCCAATGGATTTCCATTCTTGAATTCCCAATATTTCACTCTGTGACTACTGTACAAATATGAAATACACATGGGTAAAAAATGTGATTATACGGAATCTAGTGTGTATTTCCAGTAAGCTTACATTTTGACTTATTATTGTGGAGTTTTTTTTAATGTCATTTTTGATGTCACATTTTTTTACTTTTGCCCTGTCATGTTTTCATTACTGTATTAGAAGTACAGATATGAAGATTCTTCCTCTAGGTACTGTGAGCAGACAGAAGTCTGCAGCTTGCATGAGCATTTTGTATGCAAACACTATGTATGTTAAAGCGGGGTTCCAACCACATTGTTAAATTTTTAAAAGTATGTGCTTTCATCATGCAATACAATTGTACAACTAAGTTCACTTACTATTTACAAATCCGCCGCCGATCTGCAGAGTGTAAAGAGACTTTTAAAATCTCATTGCCAAATTTCTCATTTTGCTTGTGGGCATGTGAAGCCCACAAGCACTTACTTCCTGGACATCGATGACGAGCAGTGACCATCACGGACCACCCATCCCGCCCCATTCTCGCGCATGCGCATTGTAACAGCAGCACAGCGCCGTCAACCACTCAGGTTGCCATCACAAAAGGCGGCGGCGTCAGAAATGCCAGCCGTTGTGATGGCAACGAAGAACAACAACCAAGAACAGTGTAACAAGCCAGAAGATGAAGAATAGTGAAGGGAGAGCAGAAGAAAACATTGCCGTTTGTTAAATGTATATCAGCCTGCATCTTCATAAAAAAATAAAAATACATTGCTACAAATCTTAATTGAATCGCGTCACTTCCTGTTTTGAAGTCCCGCGATTCTAGCCCTAGGGGAAGCGCACTGCAACCTGGGAAATTATGACACACATTTCCCAGGAGCAGTAGCGAGCTGAGGAGCCGAGGGAGATGACGACACAAACCAAGGTCATTCAGAAGGCAGATTTCGTGGGACCACATAGCAACAGGTATTTCCAGGTGAGTAAAAAAATATAAAATTATTCAAATGTTTTTTTTAAGGTATTATATGCACATTAATGCAATATTGTTTTTTTTTGATGGAAACTCCACTTTAAAGTTCAAACTTATCTGAAAACTTTTTTTCAGTTCCAATAAATTTTTATTACAAAATATCAAGATACAGGCAAGAATATACAAGAGCATATGGATATTAGCAATCAGTACACTGACATGGTTGTCAAGCGCCCAGGGTGAAGATGGCAAGCGGCGCCCCCTCCCCAAAAAAAATAATTGAGCATTATGTGTCAGAAAAAATCCTCTCCCTCCCACACCAAAAAAATTGAGCACTAATCTTCACACTTACCCCCTAAGCATAAATTCCGGTTGCAAGCCAACATTCTCCTCTCTTCCAGTACAAATCCCCTCTCCCAACTCAAATCCTCTCCCTTCCCAACTCCCCCCTCTTAGTACAAATTCTATATACCTCAAATTTCCCCTTAGAGCATAAATCCTCTCCCCCCCTCTAAACCCCCCTCTCCCCACATAAACACCCCTCCACCCCAATTCCCTCTCCTAGCACTTTTCCTCCATCCTAAATTCCACTCCTAGCAAAAATCCCTTAATTCATGCCAAATCCCCCCAGCACAACAAAGCCCTCTTACTAACAGAAATTCACTCTCCTAGTACAAATCCCCACCTCCAAATCACCCATTCTTGCACAACCCCCCAAAATTCCCACCACGCCCATGAGAGAAACTTGTGTTAGCCCATACGGCATTATGCTATGTTGGCTACCTCTTTACTTTCATGCCTGGTGATCTGAGACCATCCCAGTGGGATAAATACATACGGTAGGCCACTTCCATTTTCCAGTTCCTTGACGCTATTCACTCTGAATACAAAGGAGGACATTCCAGTGATTGGGATCTCTGGCACTGTGTATTGTAAACAAAGCGCATTTGACCACTTTTATCAGGGGGTCACACTTAATGGTAAGCGCAGTGTGAAATCAGTGGTTGGTGACACCTCTGCTATTTTTTCACCACTTTCACGGCATGTGGGATACTTCATTGTGAGTGCTCTGAAGTACCTACATGGATTTGGGTCTTTCTTGGATTCATTACCAATTTTAATTCATTAATTAGCGCTGCACTATTGATTTTCTATTCATGATTGTTCGGTGTCTGGACACTGTGCATAGCTGCTGTCAAAGTTTATTATTGCTTGTTTACATAGGCAGAGCTCTGTTCTGTGTGTTCTCCTGACGATCAGCGGGTGCCAGCAGACATCCATTGGACATCCATACCTGCTGATTGGCTCCTGCTGAGACAAATCACAGTAGAAGCGGTATGCGCCCTCTACCCAAAAGTGCAGAATCACATATATGGGCACAGTGAGGCATGGGCACAGTGTTGCATGGGCACAGTGAGGCATGGACACAGTGAGGCATGGGCACAGTGAGGCATGCACATGGACACAGTGAGGCAAAGTGAGGCACAGTGAGGCATGCATATGGACACCCTAGGCTTATACTCGAGTCAATACGTTTTCCCATTTTTTTGTGGTAAAATTAGGTGCCTCGGCTTATACTCGGGTCGGCTTATACTCAAGTATATATGGTATCTGATTCTGCACAGCACGGCTGCCCTGTAGCAGTAAATCTGCTATAGGGCAGTTGGCAAGCAGATAAACAATTTTCTGTGTAATTATGTAAAAATATAAAACCTGTATCTAAATTGCATGTAAAGTAAAAGATGCTGCTGAATAAGGCCTGCAAAAAATACAACCGTTTTCATAAATGCCCCCCCCCCCCATTGTCATTGTAACCATTTAGCCTTCATGATCAATAAGGATGTGAGAATCCTACTGGGAACTGTTTTGCAAATCTTTCTTGAAGTTTACAAAACATTGCAGCTAACCCCATTGAAATCCAAGGTGGGGAGGGAGCGTGGGTTGTATTAAGTTAGGAATAATAAGCATGGCATTGTCAAAGGAAATGCATGGAAAACACGTTATGCCCATGGGGCGCATATATGAATGCATAAAATATAAAAAATATTTATTTTTCTACCTTTTACAATTAGCTTGGCTTGCATACAGCGGCAACATCTCAATCTGATTTATTTTCAGGTAGTTTTAGGAGCAATACATGTTTTTTTACAAGTGGTAACTGGCTTGTTTTGACCAGCAGATAGAAATTGGTGAGTAGTTTCCTAAGGGTCTCCCTGTCCTTGCGGATGCACAACTGTCCTGCCACTGTCCGAATTCCATCTCCACGCTTCTGAGGAGACTTTCCAAAAGATTTTAAAGTGTGTCTATAAGAATTTGCATCCATACAACCAAAAAGAACATTTGAACTTTCAATTCATCCCAAAGGATGGGTTGAGGTTGGGCCTTTGTGTTGGCCACTGAGGTTCCTCCATACCCAACTCATCAAACCATGTCTTCATTCAGCTATCTCCATTCACCAGGGCACAGCCATGCCGGAAAAGGGTCTTCCCCAAACTGTTACCACGAGGTTGGAAGGTTGGCTCAATTGTCTTAAATGTCTTTGAAAGCTTTATTAGTAACAGCACCCTTCACTGGAGACACCTGCACTTACATTGGAGGGGAGTCAACATACGCTTGGCTGTATAGTTTATCTTCTACAAATGCTGCTCTAGTCTGCACAATAAAAATCTCATTCACAGTATCTGGTTTTCTATGAAAGCCACTTACCACAGAGTAAAAGTCACCTCTAAATAAAGGCTTTTTTGACTTATAAAATGTTCCTAATTCATATCAACCAACTGCTAAATTTGATTGCAGTTTGCAATGTCTTTCTAATGCCATATTATCATACTCATTTTGCTTTACGCTCTAACCCTGTCAAAGAAAAAGAATGATCGTGTATGTAATTTAATCATTGTATTTTTATGGCTTCAACTTCATCGCTTTTCTCTTCGGGTAATAATTGGTCAAATTCATTTTTAAAAGGCATTGAGAGCTGTACTAATGCTAGTAAATATTGCTCATTGTGTTTTTCAACATGTCTGCGGCTATTTCGCAGTCTCTGGAATTATGTTTTGATTGCTTTACCACCGCAAGAATTCTATTATAATTATTCTCTAATTGTTTATAAGCCATAGAAACTAGAAATTAAAGCAAATGTTTCTTGCAACTGTCTCTTTTTGTTAAATAAGCGCTCTTGGAAACAAATAGGAAACAGGCTTCTAAGTTAAAATTCATGAACCCTGTTCTTTGCAATATGCTTTGCTTTAGATTGAAATACTGAGAACCGAGAGGTCTTGTATATAAAAAATTACAATATCTAGTGTTGAAAGAAGGTTTTCACACTTTTGGAGATAAATTGACACAATTTAACATGTTCATTTTCTGACTGTTCCTGTTTTAACCACTTCACGCAAAACAACGTACCCGTACGTCGGTACTTTGGCGCTAAATACCGGGGTCATGGCAGCAGCTAGCTGCCATAACCCTGGTATTTTCGGGAACATCGTGCTTTTCTCTTTAGGATAAAATTGGTCTCCCCGGAGGATTCGCTGTGAGATCACTTTTATCGGTGGCGGGCGTGTTGCCCACACCCCTCCCTCTGTGCTCCGGTCATCCCCGCCGCTTACCGTACCTGCCGGTAGCAGCGGAGATGATTGCGTCCTTTCCCGTGGATGCCTGGCTGCCGACTGAGGGGAAGATGGCCCCCACTCGGCTCCATAGCATGGGAGGGCGGAAGTGACGTCAAACGTCACTTCTGCCAATAGCTCTTAACGGAGAATTTTTTTATTTATTTTTTTCAAGTAACATTTTTTTATTTTATTATATTTTAGTGTAAATATGAGATCTGAGGTCTTTTTGACCCCAGATCTCATATTTAAGAGGTCCTGGAATGTTTTTTTTCTATTACAAGGCATGTTTACATGCCTTGTAATAGGAATAAAAGTGACCCAATTTTTTTTTTTTTAAAAAGACAGCGTCAAAATAAAAAAATAAAAAGTAAAATAAATAAGCCCTGTCCCGATGAGCTCGCGTGCAGAAGCGAACGCATACGTGAGCAGCGCCCACATATAAAAAAACTGTGTTCAAACCACACATGTGAGGTTTTCGCCGCGATCGTTAGAGCGGGATCAATGATTCCAGCCCTAGACCTCCTCTGCAACTCAAAACTGGTAACCTGTAGACATTTTTAAACATCGCCTATGGTGATTTTTAAGGGCAAAAGTTTGTCGCCATTCCACGAGCGGGCACAATTTTGAAGCATCACATGTTGGGTATCAATTTACTCGGTGTAACATTATCTTTCACAATATAAAAAAAAAAAATGGGCTAACTTTACTGTTGTCTTATTTTTTAATTAAAAAAAGTGTATTTTCCCCCAAAAAAGTGCGCTTGCAAATACGGTTTGACAGAAAGTATTGCAATGACTGCCATTTTATTCTTTAGGGTGTTAGAAAAAAAATATATAATGTTTGGGGGTTCTAAGTAATTTTCTAGCAAAAAAAAAAAATGATTTTAACTTGTAAACAACAAGTGTCAAAAAGAGGCTTGGTCCTTAAGTGGTTAATTAGTATATTTCATATGTAAGATAAGATAATATGGTTTTGTCATTGTACACATACAATGAGATTTCTCAAGGTACTATGTACAGCAGCAATGTTAAAAAAAAATGTCATATATATATATATATATATATATATATATATATATATACACTCTTAAATATAACAAACTGTAAAATATTATTATTATTTTTTTTAAATGTCATATATAATTTCTAAAACTCTCCACCTGGTAGATATATACACAGCACAGCCCTAGGGGAAATGTTCAGTTGTGGGAGCTCCCTTTTATGCAGTGTCTTTTAACCATTTTACAAATACAGTCCTTCAATGGATTGCCCAATATGTCTCCCTTACCCCTTTCACAAGATGATCAAAATCATCATCATCACCAATCTGATTAAGAACCAGTATGACTTCAAAAGATGCCAATACCTTGGTTTTTACTTTACATATGGATAGCTAGGAACAGAAAACTAAAAACATTTTTTAAATTATTCCTTATATACAAATTATATACATTTTATAAAATGTTATATATAATATAATTTTAAATATTAGATTATTTATATAAAAATAGCAAATTACAGCTTCACTGTCAGGAAAGGAATATTTATGTGCGCAGACACACAAGCCTCAGAAATCCTGCCCGTGGCCGGTTAGCGGGTGCGCATGCTCGTGCGCATTGGCGCCAGAGGGACTATTTAAACTGCACTAGTGCAGTGTGTCAGTGTCGTTTAGTCTATTACATTCCTGTGTTTCTGTTATCAGTTTCTGCTGTTCTCCTGCTGCTGACTTGATCCAGCTTCTGACTAAACGCTGCCTGTACCGACCCTTAGCATGTCCCTGGATTATGCTTCTGCCTTCTTCCTTTTGCTCGTCTGTCATCTGCCCCGCTTTTACCGACTCTGGCCCGATTCCTGACTACTCTCCTGCCTACCATTTGTACCTGCTTTGCTCGCTAGTTGCCGACCTGGACTGTCTTGTGCCCATCCTGCACCTGCCTTTCTGCACTCTAATCTGGCTCCTGTCCTTCCACCAGTGTTGCCAGTCCTGTCATCCCTGCGTTCCAGACGCACATCAGCAACTGCTAGCGAGAGACTTACCAGACACTCGTGCCACTCTGCACTCTGCACTCTGGAGTTCCCTGTCACCTTACCAGGGACTCCAGAGCCAGGGCTCTAAGAGAGGCCTTCTTCAATGCATGCTCCAGGCTCCACCAATAGGTACGTTACATACACAAGCTAGCTACAACTTTGTGCAATCAAAACATGGAATGGAGGCCCAGTTTCTGGCAATGGTTCTCATAGATTTTCCAACACATTCGAATTGATTTACTAAAGGTAAGTAGACTGTCAGGACCAGGGTCTGAACATGCAAACCTTTCTGTGTCTGACAATGTGTCTTCTTACTGAGCCACCCAGGATGCTGGACAGCTCCCTGGACAATATCTTGAATGATCTAGCCTTGAACTCTTTTCTCCTCCCATGAACATCCTAATTTAAGCCATGACTTTGCAAATTCTGTTTGCCAGATTATTGTGCTCTCTTCAGCCAATATCTCATTCTTGTCACTCCTGCTGCCATCCGTATCTTCCCTACCACTCATTGCCGATCTTTGGCTTGTTCCTCAACTGCGCTTCTGCTTGATCCCAACGTTTGACCATTTGTTACTGACCTTTGGCTTGTTTACTGACTACACTTTTGCTTATCTCCAGACCCCAGTTTGCTCACCTCCTGGTGGGGCGATTCTGAAGACCGCAACCTAGTACAAACATTCGGCAAATCCCATCTCCACCATCAGGAGCTTTGGTAAACACTAGTTAGCACCTAGAACCCACACCTCAGGTGAGCCTGTGTCATCTACCAGTGGGACCTGCATCTGTACTTATCCAGCTAATCAGTGAAGCCTCTCCACTTGTATAGCTTCTGGGCTTTGAGCCAGACCCCTGACCTTGAATAAGACTGTTCAGTTTGGAAGAAAAGTTGCACTTTGCAAGGAAATGTTCCCCAGAGCTTAGTGAGTGTGGAAAATTTCACATTGCAAAAAAAATACCCATAAACATGTGTAGCGATACCTCCACTTAAGAAGGCCGCAAGTTTAGTTTGGGCCCTGAAAGCAGCTCCGCCAACCCCCGGCAATGTACTCAACCCCCTACTGGCACAGTTAGTATTGGCAGCAATAAATAATCTTATACTGTATGAGTAAGCCCAGACACCAAGACAATAATGATAATAAAAGGTATAAGATTTACTTAAGCTTTTGATAAGAAAAGTTAACAGTGGTAACAGTTCACAGATAATAAATTCGCAGAGCCCTGCAGATTAACACACTATGCATATAGAATGAACCGTAAAAGTGCGCCACATGGGCGACCGTTAACTAGGCGTCCTATGACGCAGTAACCAAATGAACTAACTAGCTGACCAGGCCTGGCTCAGATATCTACAACTTAGTCTATAGGGGATGATGGTTTTCTTCACCGGCAGGTCTTTAACGGTGGTGCACATTAACAGAATACCCTTTTTGTAATCCAATAGTAAAGTAGAGATGAATAAACACTTTGCTATGTAAACTGTGAGTTCAGCTCCGATGAGGTTTCTCTAATGAGAGTATAAGAAACAACTTGTGGGCCACGGCAGTCTATAGGCCCATCAATAACAACAGTATATTGTCTGGGCATACGCCCTCTCACCCATCCGGATGCGGTCCCAGTCCAGGGAAAACTTCCACCGACTGTGTCACACACACACACACAGTGTCTCCAGCGATCGGGTCCCCGATCGAACCAAGGCTGTAGGTAAGCGATGCCAGGTGCCACCCAGGCTCGCAGTGGGGTGGAAGGCTCTTTGGTGCTGCGCAAGGCCTCAGGCTTCAGGCCTTGCACTTCGGCACATCCGCACAGGAGGATCAGTCACAGAAGTCTTGTGTCCCAAAGAGGCAGAGCGCAGCCGCGCCTCCTCCTTATATAACCCCTCCCATGAGTCTCTGCGGTGAAACACTCAGAATGGGGTTCTGGGTAATGTAGTCTCTCTGCATTAAAGGGGAACACCCCGCTACACACTCCCCCCACTTGAACTCTTTGGTCCCCAAAGATAAACCTTAACAAAGACTATGTACAACTCTAGACAATTCTGTAAACTAAGTTGGCATAGGGAATTCCCACCAAAACTGAGGGGTAGAACTCCCCTGCCCACAGGTCACACCATCATGGGTGGCCTGCCTAACTGTGCCAGAGAGTGAGTTGGGGTTGCCCTCCACCAAATGGACAATGGAGGGATCTGGATTTTCAGCACTTCTCTTAGCAGTAACTACAGAGTCCTCCGAACTATTCCCCATCTGTGGGTAAGTCAGCTTCTTTGGAGGCCGGATGACTCTTCGAACCCTTTGCTCTCTTGGGACTTCTGGCTCTGGTGCCACAGGCTCCTCTTCCTCTGAATAACTATCACGGGCATCTTCCCAGCGATCCGATGAAGGACTAGATGGGATGAACTCTGTGGCCTCTGGGTTCAGTGTTCCATCTGGAGTGTCTTCAGTGGGTGGAAGATCTATAGTAGAGGTTCCTGGAGTTGAGGAAGGCCACAGCCAATCAAGTTCTCTTTCTTCATCTTCACTAAGTTGAGAGGCCTCTCCATTTTCAGCCCGAGAGGTCTGAGACCGAGTATTTGGCCTGGGAGTATCCAGAATAGAGACTGGTTCAAGGGAGTCCCTTACTGGAGGTATCCTGACTGCCTCAGCAAGTGTGAGCAGGTGGTTTCGATGCCACGTCTTCAGTGGGCCTACCTTTCCTTCTGGCTTCAACTTGTAGACAGGTAGGCCCGGCAACTTCCTACAGATGACATAGGGTTCAGATCTCCATCTGTCTGCAAGTTTGTGTTTCCCAGGGACCCCCAGATTGCGTAACAGTACTCTATCCCCGGGCTGTAGGTCTTGTACCCGGACCTTCAAGTCAAAGTTTCTTTTGTTTCGAGCTCCTCTTTGATCTGAGGCCGCTTGAGCTTGTTCATAGGCCACTTTCAGGCTGTGTCTGAGCCTGTCCACATATCCTTTGTGGGATGTGGCTGAGGAATGGTCCAGAGAGGTGCCAAAGGCCAAGTCCGCAGGTAGTCTCGCTTCTCTCCCAAACATGAGTCGATATGGGGAGTAGCCTGTAGCATCACTGGTGGTGCAGTTGTAAGCATGTACTATGGCTGCTATGTGTTTGCTCCAATGTTGCTTTTTCTCACTTTCCAGAGTCCCCAACATGTTGAGCAAGGTTCGGTTAAACCTCTCCGGCTGAGCATCTCCCTGTGGGTGGTAAGGTGTAGTTCGAGTCTTCTTGATTCCCAATGAATCTATAAGCTTCCCGATCAGTCGACTTTCAAAGTCCCTTCCTTGATCTGAATGAAGTCGCTGGGGCAGCCCATAATGGACAAAATACTTTTCCATAAGTATCTTGGCTACAGTGGAAGCCTTCTGGTCTTTGGTTGGAAAAGCTTGGGCATACCGGGTGAAATGATCGGTTATCACCAGAACATTTCCCAGTCCACTCAGGTCGGGTTCGAGGCAGAGGAAATCAATGCATACCAGATCCATTGGGCCCTGACTTTGTAGATGGCCCATTGGGGCAGCTTGATGAGGTAAAGTCTTCCTCTGGATACAACGTGCACATGAGTGGCAGTACTCTTCTACTTCTGCCCTCATGCAGGGCCAATAGAACCGACTTCTGACAAGTTGAAAGGTCCTCTCCACCCCTAGATGGCCGTGGTTGTCATGTAGGGCAATCAGAACAGTCTCTCAATGTTTTTCTGGAAGAAACAATTGCCATTTATCTTCCAGGTCATCAGAGGGGCCCCTTCGGTAGACCACTCCCTGATGTACCTGTAACCTGTCATACTCTTTCCTCAACAGGCGGGCTTCCTTTGAGGAGTGACTCAGGAGTTTGTTTGGATCCTGATTCTCCAGGGCTTCCAGAACCAATTTCCCCATGGGATCTTCTAATTGGTCACATCTTAGTTCCTTCTTGGACAACTTTGGCAGATGGTCTTCTTCCAGCTGAGTTACTCCACAGTATTGTTTGGGGACTCCTACCATGGTAACTCCTATCTCTTCCGCCCTTGAGCCTCCTCTGGCTTGTAATTCAGCCCCTTGACAAAGGGCCCGCACCCCATCAGGTGCCACCTGAGTCCAGTCTTCCATGTCACTGTTGGGACCATGAGATCTCCTGGACAGAGCGTCTGCATCTCGATTCCCAATCCCTGGCCTGTACTTTAGGCTGAAATTTAATCCAGACAATGCGGCCAGCCACCTGTGTCCAGTGGCATCCAGCTTTGCTGTAGTGAATAGGTAGGTCAGGGGGTTGTTGTCGGTCTTCACAGTGAACTCAGCCCCATACAGGTAGTCTTTGAGCTTGTCTACTACCGCCCACTTAAGGGCCAGGAACTCCAGCTTGTGAGTGGGGTAGTTTTTCTCAGAGGGGGTTAGGCTCCTGCTCACGTAGGCAACAGGCCGTAGTTGTCCCTCGTGTTCTTGATAAAGTACTCCTCCCAGACCGTCATGACTAGCATCTACGTGTAGTTCATAGGGTTTGGTTGGGTCTGCGTAGGCCAAGACTGGAGCAGTGGTTAGGCTCTTCTTCAAGGCCTGGAAGGCCTCTTCACATTTCTGGTTCCACTGATCTTTGACTGACTCTCCCGGCTTCCTGGGTCCTGAGTTGTCCTCTTCTCCCTCAGTCTTGAGCAGTTCATTCAATGGTCTAGCAATTCGGGCGAATCCTTCCACAAACCTCCTGTAATAGGAGCAGAACCCTAAGAGGGACCTGAGTTCTGTTACTGTGGTGGGTCGTGGCCAGGAGGTAACTGCCTCCAATTTCTCAGGGTCTGTGGCCACCCCTTCTTCAGACACCATGTGCCCCAGATAATTCACCGAAGATTGGTAGAACCGACACTTCTCAGGCGAAAGCTTAAGTCCCTCCTCACTAAGTCTCCTCAAGACTTTTTCCAGCCTCTCCTCGTGTTCCTCCAGGGTTCTTCCAAAGACAATGACATCGTCCAGGTATACAAGGACTTCAATAAGGTTCATGTCTCCTACAGTCTTCTCCATTAGACGTTGGAAAGTAGCTGGGGCTCCAGACAGACCTTGGGGCATTCGGTCGAATTCAAAGAATCCCACTGGGGTTATGAAAGCTGTCTTCTCCTTGTCTTCTGGGTGCATAGGGATCTGATAGTACCCACTCTTGAGATCCATGACGCTGAACCATTTGGCTCCAGACAAGCTCTGTAGGGCATCCTCTATCCTCGGAGTGGTGTACTGGTCGGGTATGGTTCTCCTGTTAAGAGTCCTGTAGTCGATACAGAGCCTCAACGATCCATTCTTCTTCCTGACCACCACTATGGGGGAGGCATAGGGGCTTCTGGACTCCCGTATCACACCAGTCCTTTTTAGTTCTGCAAGTTGTTCCCTTAGTTCCCCCAGATCCGCTAGTGGGACCCGCCTGACCCTCTCTCTGAAGGGCTTAACTTCTTGGAGGCAGATCCGATAGGTGGCACTCCTTGCACACCCCACATCGAACTCATCTCTGGAGAAGATCTTCTCCCATCTGGTCAACTGGGCCTTGGCTCTCTCCTTCCAAGCCCTGGGCAAGTTCGGGTTTTCCATGGATAGCTTCTCCCAAGCATCTCCTCCTTCACCCGCCCCCTTTACTTCCGACAAGTTGACCGGGGCAGCAGGGCTCACCTGGCCCAGCAGCATCCTGGCTGGGATTTCCATGGGGCCATCTGTATTGTTCCTAACACCCACTGGAACTCTGCAATGGGCCTTCTTCAGGGCCTTCAGTGGAATCACTTCTGGTATCACTTCCAGGCCGGGGGACTCTTCCCTTGGGTCAGACTCCAACATGACAAAGGGTCCAGGCTGCTCCCAAGTAAGCTTCACAGTGGCTCTGAGGCAGGTTACTTCACCGGGCTGCAACACTATCCCTTCTCTTCCACGTCTCCACACCTTCCCTATCCCCTCTCCAGGGGTCTTCTGCTCTAGGACCAGCCGTTGATAAGCCGTCTTCAGCATGGGGTGGATCTTGGTGGCCGCTGACCCCTTCTCTTTCACTAGAGGGGTCAGAAGTCTTCGGACCAGGTCCATGTTCGTCCCTATTATAAGGGAACTCTTGTTGGCTCCTGGCGGCCGAGGGCACACAACCGCCAGAGTGTCAAACACTTCGGCTTTTCCAGCCACGGATGGGTCAAAGCTCATCTTGACAGGCAAATAGCCATCGTAGGAGAAATTCTGGGTCCCAATCCCACATATCTCTAGTCCCTCTATCTTCTGGATGGGCAGGTGACTCAAGTGCCTCTCGTAGAAATCTCGGTATAACAGGGTCACTTGTGCCCCAGTATCCAAGATGGCTCTGGTGTAGACTCCCTCCACTTGAATGGACACTATAGGAGATGGGCCTACTAGCCTCTCCGGATATGGCCTGGCAGGGGTCGCCTTCTTCTGGCCCTTTCCCTTTGGACTCTCTCTCATCAGGTTCCCTTTGGACTTTAATCTTTCTTGAGCCTGATATGCATTAATTTCCCTCCTCTCGATGGGTGTACAGACCCGCTGAGGGATACTATTATCTCTCTTAGGTGTCCACCCCCTCTGGGGAGTGCTGTGCCTCTTCTGAGGGGTCTTGCCCCCTTTCTTTAGGGTGTATCTCTATTGAGGAATGTCGTGTTTCCTCCGAGGTGTTTTATCTCCTCTTTCCTTCTGCTTCGCTTTCAGCTTGGAGCTCACTGAAGGTGATGGGCACCCGGTTGACTCCTTCACCGGGGCCCTCTGGAGTTTCCCGCCGGCTTGCGGTTGTCTAGCTTCTTCTTCTTGGGACTGGAACATGTAGCTGCAATATGGCCAATTCCTCCACAGTTAAAGCAGACTATATCTCCCCATTCTTGTAAAGATGCGGGTGCTGAGGCAATTGGAAATAATTCCTTCCTTGGTACTTCTCTCTTGGGACCCTCTGTGTCTTTTGCCATCAGAGAGGTCAACATTTTCAACACCTTGGACATTTGTGCTTTTAAAGTGTCTACCTCTGAGTCTCTTTCAGGGGTCATCACTGGATTGACTAGCACCTGTGCGGGGACAACATTTGCCTTAGTCATTTGCTGGTCCTGTTGTAGTGCCTCCTCATCTCTGATGATTTTTATCAAGTCAGCATAAGTCAGCAACGTTCCTCCTCCCGAGGTTTTCAGGTGCAGCCAGACTGGACCTGAGCGTAACACTCCCTTTAAGACCTGCTTTATTCTTGTTGCATCTGTATCTTGGGGCTTCATTCCCTTCTTCAACACAATCTTGCACAGCAACCTGTTTAGTCTCCTAACATATTCTGACAGTTTCTCCCTTGGCTGTTGGAAAGTATGCTCAAATTGGTATACCATCTCTGTCACCTTCTCCAATTGGCCAAACTCTTCCTGTAACATGGCTAGACAGTCTTGAGCCGTGCAATCTGCATTCCCAAACCGAAAACTTTTCACTGCTTTTGCTGCTGCGCCTTTAAGGCTTTCTATCACTCGTTGCCTCTTCTGCGCTTCAGGCACCTCCCATGCCTCTACTGCCTACAATGCCTGCTCCACCCAGGTATCAAAATCTTCTTCCCCTGCAGGGACAGGGAGCTTCCCTGAGAATGTCTTCAGTCTCCGGTAGCTAGTCTCTACATGCACCGTGCTTGTCTTCTGACATTGGATTAGCAGATCCCCTATCGCATTTATCAATTCTGGTGATAAAGCAGTGGCAGGTGTGGGTGTCACCGGGGGCATCACCCCGTCTCCTTTTACTGGTGAGGCGCGGGCGGCAGCCTGCGGTGATCCCATCGGTGATGGTTCCTTCTTTATAGTTAAAGCAGGCGCCAACCTATAGGTTCTATTATCTGGCGTCTTTACACACTTGCGCTTGCAAGCCTCTGGTATCCCGTCTCCGTATTCCACCAGTGCATACTGATATGAAGTGTCTGGGTCTGCCTTTATATCTATCACCCACGGTGTGTGATCTGGGGACACTGACTTCATCAATTCCTCTACCGCCTTAGTCTTCCATTCCTCCCCTGGGAGGCTGATGACTATTGAATTGTTTGGCTCTGCCCTAATGGCTTTGCACCATTCTTCTATCACTTGTGGATCCATGGGGTCCATGCCGGCACTTCTGGCGTTCACCTGCTGTATCAGGATCCCGGACCCGAGCCCCCACGTGTAGCGATACCTCCACTTAAGAAGGCCGCAAGTTTAGTTTGGGCCCTGAAAGCAGCTCCGCCAACCCCCGGCAATGTACTCGACCCCCTACTGGCACAGTTAGTATTGGCAGCAATAAATAATCTTATACTGTATGAGTAAGCCCAGACACCAAGACAATAATGATAATAAAAGGTATAAGATTTACTTAAGCTTTTGATAAGAAAAGTTAACAGTGGTAACAGTTCACAGATAATAAATTCGCAGAGCCCTGCAGATTAACACACTATGCATATAGAATGAACAGTAAAAGTGTGCCACATGGGCGACCGTTAACTAGGCGTCCTATGACCCAGTAACCAAATGAACTAACTGGCTGACCAGGCCTGGCTCAGATATCTACAACTTAGTCTATAGGGGATGATGGTTTTCTTCACCGGCAGGTCTTTAACGGTGGTGCACATTAACAGAATACACTTTTTGTAATCCAATAGTAAAGTAGAGATGAATAAACACTTTGCTATGTAAACTGTGAGTTCAGCTCCGATGAGGTTTCTCTAATGAGAGTATAAGAAACAACTTGTGGGCCACGGTAGTCTATAGGCCCATCAATAACAACAGTATATTGTCTGGGCATACGCCCTCTCACCCATCCGGATGCGGTCCCAGTCCGGGGAAAACTTCCACCGACTGTGTCACACACACACACACACAGTGTCTCCAGCGATCGGGTCCCCCAAGGCAGTGGGGTGGAAGGCTCTTTGGTGCTGCGCAAGGCCTCAGGCTTCAGGCCTTGCACTCCGGCACATCCGCACAGGAGGATCAGTCACAGGAGGATCAGTCACAGAAGTCTTGTGTCCCAAAGAGGCCGAGCGCAGCCGCGCCTCCTCCTTATATAACCCCTCCCATGAGTCTCTGCGGTGAAACACTCCGAATGGGGTTCTGGGTAATGTAGTCTCTCTGCATTAAAGGGGAACACCCCGCTACACATGCATGGGAAAAAAACAGCATTTTTGCTTGCATGTGATTGGATTAAAGAAGTCAGAAGAGTTTAACTTCATTTACTAAACTCTTGAGAAAATTTCTTCACAAAATGCAATTTCCATTGCAAAGTGAACGGTCCATTTGCCTTTGGTAAATCAGACCCATGATGAAGATTTATCCCTGTTTGATTTCAGATCCCCCCCTACCTTCTTTATTTGTCCACTTTGGATGAGTCAGTCCTCTGATGACCCGTTCTTTTAATGTATTTAATTTGAAGTAACCTGCCACTGTAGGGTCACAACAGAAAAAGAAAATCCTGTAAAAGATGAGGTTCTACTTAACATTCCAGCAGCTTATGTGTTGAAACTCCCCTGAGATACTGCTCCCAGCCTGCTGCATGTATTCCACACTGCTGTACAGCAAATCTGCTTCCCCACTGAGGGGGAGTAGCCGAGGGAGCAGATATTCATCCCAGCTGAAGAGTACAATACTTCCCGTGGCCAGGGAGCAGAATCACTGATGCTTCTTGAACACATAGGTTGTCAGAAAAGAAAGTATATATTCTTCTTTAAAATATAATTCCTTTTTCTGTTTTGACTCTGTAATGACCTGATCACATTTAATAAGGAGGGAAACTGTGTGAAAAACAAAAGAAAAAAATGGTGTAATTTCCTAAAGAATAAGCATTCATACATCTATCTGGGATTAGTGGGAGCAGTAGGGATGTTATTCTTCCACCACTTCCCACTTCTAATCTGTATATTAATATTCCCCAGTAAAATGTCCCATGATGGGGGTACATTAAAGTGACACTAAACTCAATTTTTTTATAAAATAAAATAAATGCAATATGCTTACATAAAAGTAGAACGAACCTTCTATATCTCTAATCCTTTGTTTCATCTTTCAAATTCAAGCTCTTTTCTGCTATTCGCAGACTTCCTGCTCTAGGGTGGCTATGTTCATTATTAAAGGAGATGTACAGCCAAAGCTTGTATGGCTGTACTTCTCCTGTGGATCACAGGAGTACAGTTCATTCTGCACTCCTGTGACCCATTTTCAGCAGACAGCGGGCTGAAGTCTGCTGTCGGCTGATGTCACAGAGCCAGTCCAGGCTCGGCCAAGATCACGACAATGAAGTTGGGATCTGCCCACATGCCTGGACCGGCACCCAGCTCAGGCTCTCAGCGAGCTGCTGAGAGCCTAAACTGGCCTCTCCCACCCCCTCCACAGCTCAGTGGTCCAATGAGCGTGGGGAGGGGGGTCAGAGCTGAGAGCTGTGACTGACAGTCACCAGCCCTGAGAACTGAGCGATTGGCAGTGTTATATTACTCAGTTCTCAGTGTTAGAGCTGGCGGGGGGACAGATGCGTGACTCAAATAGACAAAAATTTGCCTGCAAAAAAATTTGTTTACCATGTCTAACAATTCCCTTTAAAAAACAGAGGTTTTAGTTGCACACATTTGTGGAAACCACAGTGCCTATGTCAAGCCTCTTCTGTATACTGTGGTTGTCAATATAATTTTGAGAGTCTCCAAATTGGAGAATTTATAGCAATTAATAAATTAAGGGCAGGTTTGCCTGGAGGGAGCCCACTCCTCCTTAAAGGCACAGGAACACGTTGGACACTCAGCAAGAGCACAATGTAGGATGGAGGCATCTAATGTGTCCCCACTCCAAATCAAGTGAACAGGGTATAGAAAAAGACAGCAACCACCCAAATTCATAATAAGCCATACCGTATTGTGGAGGTTCTTGAAACTGGAGTTTACCATTGTTGTATGTGTTTATTCACTAGGAGGATCTACGCCCTAATTGAACAGAATTATTTTCCATCTTTTTCATCCAGTACACTTGGAGTTTATATGCAGGTATAGATACAGGTAGAGGTTTGATTGGGGAGGTAATATTTAATAGATCTTTAAAGCCTCGTATACACGATCGGATATCCTATGGATTCTAATCCGATGGTTTTGTCCATCGGAAATCCGATGAAGCTGACTTCCATCAGTCTTGCCTACACACCATCAGTTAAAAAACAGACTGTTCCAAACGCGGTGATGTAAAACACTCCGATGAGCCGAGAAAAATTAAGTTCAATGCTTCTGAGCATGCTTCGACTTGATTCTGAGCATGCGTGGGTTTTTTATCCGATGGACTTGCCCATAGACGATCTGAGTTTTCGATCGTTTTTTTATTCATCGGAAAAATTTAAAACATGTTCTATTTTTTAAAACCGATGGAAAAAAGACCGATGGGTCCCATACACGATCGGTTTGTCTGATGAAAACAATCCATCGGACGGTTTTCATCAGTTAAACCGATCGTGTGTACAGGGCTTAATAGATCTTTAAGGGAAAATTGTTTTATATTTGTTGTTACTGTATTGCTCCCTATTAGCTCGTCAGGCTGAGAGCTTCTGCGCTTGCCCCCTGGGTATTTTCAGGTTGTTGGTTGTCTTATCTACGTCCTATGTTGAAGATATTGGTGAAGCGAATTTCAAAACTTCATTGAGTAAAATGTCAATTACAGTATATGTTTATTATGTACGGTATAAAATTGATGATACGATTGTATTCTTTGTGATGAGATATTGGCTTTATACTGTATGTAATAAAGATTTTTGTTTATGTACATGATTGTTTCTCTAGACTTTCCCCTTGAAGTCCTCTTAAGAAAGCAGATTGATCCTGCAAAACATGTTGAGGCATAAACTAGGTGGTCTTAAGACTCCCCTTATGTATTAGATATTGTACGTGATATGGACTAAGATATATGGAAGTTAACTGTGCATGGCATTTTGGATTTTAATATTGTTGTATCTTAACCACTTCCTATCCGGGCCATCGACAATTGACGGCCACAAGGTGTCTCTACATTGCCGGGAGGCCGTCAATTGACGGCCTCTGGCCTCCCGCCGCTGGGGGGGGGGCACGCGCGCCGCGATGTCCGCCAGGTACCCGTGATCGGCCGTTACACAGACAAGGATGTGGATCTCTGTGTGTAAACACAGAGATCCACGTCCTGTCATGGAGAGGAGACCGATGCTGTGTCCCTTGTACATAGGGACACAGATTGGTCACCTGCCCCAGTCCCTCCCCTCCCCCCACAGTAAGAATCACTAATAGGGAACACATTTAACCCCTTCCTCGCCCCCTAGTGTTAACTCCTTCCCTGCCAGTCACATTTATACAGTAATCAGTGCATATTTATAGCACTGTTCGCTGTATAAATGTGAATGGTCCCAAAAATGTGTTAAAAGTGTCCGATGTGTCCGTCGCAATATCGCAGTCCTGACAAAAATCATAGATCACCGGCATTACTATTAAAAAAAAATAATAAAAAAAAATATGTCATAATTCTATCCCCTATTTTGTAGGCGCTATAACGTTTGCGCAAACCAATCACTATACGCTTATTGCAATTTTTTTTTACCAAAAATATGTAGAAGAATACGTATCGGCCTAAACTGTGGAAAAAAATAATAGTTTTTATTTTTTTTTAAAAATGGGATATTTATTATAGCAAAAAGTAAAAAATATTGTGTTTTTTTCAAAATTGTCGCTTTATTTTTGTTTATAGCGCAAAAAATAAAAACCGCAGAGATGATCAAATACCACCAAAAGAAAGCTCTATTTGTGGGAAAAAAAGGACGTCAATTTTGTTTGGGAGTCACGTCGCACGACCACGCAATTGTCATTCAAAGCGTGATAGCGCTGAAAGCTGAAATTTCGCCTGGGCAGGAAGGGGGTATATGTGCCCAGTAAGCAAGTGGTTAACTAATGATGTACATCTATTTCTTTTTCAAGTGTATGTTAATAAAGGATCTAAAAATATTTTAATTGTGAGTCCAAAAATCCAAAGAGTGCTCCTTTTGTTTTTTTCTAATTTGGACTTAGAACTTTAACAGTCTTGGACTATACCCAGAGACCACCTTACTGCACTGTACAGAAGAACAAATATAAAACAAAATCAACAAACTAATGAC
Source organism: Rana muscosa (assembly GCA_029206835.1). NCBI lineage: Eukaryota > Metazoa > Chordata > Amphibia > Anura > Ranidae > Rana > Rana muscosa. The sequence goes on along the minus strand of CM055116.1, from coordinate 1,242,127,341 downwards.
TTAGTTCTTTAATATTCTACAATATAATCACTTAGTAGCATGGATGTTTCATATGAAATGTCAGCTTTTGTGAAATTGGTTTGCAAGTTTCTTATCTCCCCCTGACATTTCAGCTTAGAGTTTAGTGTAGCTCAGATACGGCTTAGCGCTGCTTAAAGTTTCACACATTAACCTATCTACAAACTTTGGCCCTGATAGTTACACTTTTATAATTAGATATGATAATGTGACTTTTTTCTTCTTCAATAATTTCTGTGTGATTAATCACGAGCTTCAATATCTCTTCCGCGCTGCTCATTAAAGAGCATTTGAACTTACGCTGTATCGCGCTATCGGTCTGGATTGAGGATAAATTACTTTGATGGTTTTAAAATATATCTGCCTAATGTGCCACACGTAAATAGACAAGGGTGCAAAATTAATCTGCCAGTATACAGGAACAAAATGTTATCTGCTCATCGGATACTGTCCTGGGCAAAATCTGAAGAGGTCATTTTAAATAGAAATTTCTTTGCACTTCTGCAACTATTACTGAATCAGATGGAAAGTTACATCTGTATTTAACACCACAGACCTGGTACTGGTAGTTTTTGGTGGGGCAGTAAAAATAAGTGTAATAAAAAGTTCTCCATGAGACCACTAAGGGCTCAGTCACGCTAGCAGTTGGGGGGGGGGGGTGCATGAGGTTAAACTGCAGTTTTACCACCCCCAGCTGCTCCCCATTTAGCTGCAGCTGGGGATATACATAAGCCGTAATGTTTTTATTCATGGCTGTGACAGGAATTATAGCTCCTGTCACTTTTGTTGGGTGTAGCGCCCACTGAATGCGACCCACTCAAGTGAATGTGGTGACTTTACAAGCTCCCTGCAACCGCATAAAATGCATGAGTGATAGGGAGATTGCATATTTCATATTCCTTATTAAGGTTGGCCTCACAAATATCTAATAAAGCCCCTAATGTCCTGGTTATTTTGGTTACCTTAGATGACTCATCTTATTGGAATGTGAACTGCCTATATGGACAAGCAAGCCCCCTCTCCTTCAGGAATTTGCCATTTTTCTTAGAAGGTCACTTTGCTCTGAAGGTGGGCTTGACCATTTCCTACATGCGAGACCTATATACCCTAGCTAGAACTTATAGGGTTAGTCCCATCTCCAGAGCTGCATCATCCATCATGCAAGAGTCTGGTCGGCCAACCTGGCCACGCCTTTATGGAGGACTCCATGGCGAAACAGCATCTTTAGTTAAATATTTTTGTCATATTTTCTTTTTCTTTATCTGTATCTTTTCAACCTGACTAACTATGTAACTATGTATCTGTCGTTATCTTTAAAACATGTTATATTTTTAAGTATGCAATCTTTTCACTAGTAGGAGAACCTCTGGGGGAATCAAGGATGGAAAGGGACCTGGGGGTCCTAGTAGATGATAAGCTCAGCAATGGAATGCAATGCCAAGCTGCTGCTAACAAAGCAAACAGAATATTGGCATGTATTAAAAAGGGGGATTAACTCCAGAGATAAAGCGATAATTCTCCCGCTCTACAAGACTTTGGTCTGGCCTCACCTGGAGTATGCTGGGCACCAGTCCTCAGGAAGAATGTACTGGAAATGGAGCGAGTACAAAGAAGGGCAACAAAGTTAATAAAGGGTCTGGAGGACATTAGTTATGAGGAAAGGTTGCGAGCACTGAACTTATTCTCTCTGGAGAAGAGACGCTTGAGAGGGGATATGATTTCAATCTACAAATACCATACTGGTGACCCCACAATAGGGATAAAACGTTTTCACGGAAGAGAGTTTAATAAGACACGTGGCCACTCACTAAAATTGGAAGAAAATAGGTTTAACCTTAACCTCCCTGGCGGTATGATTCTTTCTGGAATTATGTACCAAAAGCGGTACAATTATTTTGCATGAAAATTTGGTGTTATGTATTATAGGCCTGCGATTCTTAGTAATTACTTACTTAAACCTAAGCAAACCAGAGTCTAGTAGACATCCCGGGTATGATAAATATGAAACACAAAATTATAAATTATAATATAATAAATAACTATAAATAATTATAAAAAATAGTAATCTAATTATAATAAAAATTATTCAATAATGTAATCAAATCAAAAACACTGAAATTTGCTCAGTTGCAGAATTGTCGCTGTCATTAGATTTAGTGTTTGATGACGAATTTCCCCACAAATCGCTATCGCTCAATTCTGCGAGTGATTCTAATTTATTATCGCTGCTTTCTAGTTGGTCTAAAACCACTTTTGACATAAAGGGACACTTTTTGGTTGCTATGGACAATCTCCATTTTCCAGGCAGAAAGAACGATTTTTATTATATAAAAGTGCATGCAGGACACTGGACAGACCACTAGGGACCAAGGGGGTGTGTAATTATTACATACAGTACTGTAATCTGTAAGATTACAGTATACTGTATGTATACTATGTGTTTCACTTTTTGAATTTGGCGCCCAGTTCCGCTCCCTTGCGACGCTGCGGCTCGCAGGGAACGGAACTAGGAAGTCAGATGGGGACGAAAGTGCCGACACTCGCCGGAGATCTCGCTGGCGATCACAGCAGAGGACATCATCGCTGGATCGCCAGGAGAAGGTAGGGAAACTCCGCTGCGAGCTCTGCAATGTCTACCCCGAGCGTGACTCGGGGTTACCGATCCTAGCATAAAAAAACAACCCCGAGTCACGCTCGGGATTACCGCTAGGGAGGTTAAACAGTGTAGAGGGTTCTTTACTGTAAGAGCGGCAAGGATGTGGAATTCCCTTCTACAGGTGGTGGTTTCAGCGGGGAGCATCGATAGTTTCAAAAAACTATTAGATAAGCACCTGAATGACCGCAACATACAGGGATATACAATGTAATACTGACATATAATCACACACATAGGTTGGACTTGATGGACTTTTTTCAACCTCACCTACTATGTAACTATGTAAGTATTTGTGTGATCTCTCTTTGCACATATCGAACACAACCCCAAAAACATGACAAAACAATGAGATTGTTCTTCATCCCATTGGCATAGATTTCAAAGTAGTCCTTCTCAGACTGGCACCGCTGATGCAGGGGCATTTTTTTCCTTTCAGTTGCAGCAACAATACAGGGACATTTTGTCCTTACTAATGAAAAAACAATTTTTCTCTTAGCAACACCACAAACACAGGGATATTTTTTCTTTCACCATTGTTGCCCCATATTTGTGCACTGACTGTAAATTTCTTCCGCTATTTGTCTCTTCCCTTCTTCGACCTAGGTGAGGGGATGCAGCTTGCCATCTTCACCCTGGGCACTAGTTGGTCTTGTCCTGACACTTATGCCGCGTACACACACGTTTTTCCTTTCATGTAAAAAAACAATGTTTTTCTCGACGTGATTCCTCTCAAGCCTGCCTTGCATACACACGTTCAGGAAAAAGAACGCTCGAGCAAAGCGCAGTGACGTACAACACATACGACAACACGTACGACGGCACTATAAAGGGGAAGTTCCATTCGAATTGGGCCACCCTTTGGGCTGCTTTTGCTGATCTCGTGTTAGTAAAGTTTGGTGAGAGACGATTCGCTCTTTTCAGCCTCGTGCTTTTCAGTCCGTTACAGCGTGACGAATGTGCTATCTCCATTAGAAACCCTAGTTTAACCAGAATGAGCGCTCCCATCTCATACTTGATTCTGAGAATGCGCATTTTTTTTCCCCTCAGAAAAGCATACACATGAGCGGTTTTCGCGACGAGAAAAAGAACGACTGGAAAAAACAACGAGAAAAAATAGAGCAGGTTCTAATTTTTTTGCGGGCAGTTTTCGCGTCGAGAAAACTGCTATGGAGCATACACACGACCTGTTTTCACGACCAATCTAAAAAATGGTCGTTTTATCATCATGAAAAATGGTCATGTGTACACGGCATTACAGTAAGGGAGAGTAAATCTCTACAAACTGAGGGGAAGTTGTCTCCTAAATTATAGTCATTGAAACAGGTGCCTCCGCTACAATATTTTCCTTCACCCTTTGCTTTGTATAATTTTAGATATCCCATCACTTTCTTATTTGGTCACAGTGGTCGCCAGAATAAAATTAGGAGGGGTGAATCTCTGAAGTGGAAACACAGCAAAAACCCGTGGGTTCTACACTTTCTATACTTCATCCAAAGGTAAAAAAAAAAGAGTTTGGTTTTACCTACACTTTAATCATAAAAAAAATATAGCCTTACATTTAATCCATTAAAATCCAAGCCCTAAACTGAAAGTATAACTTCATTGTTATGAAAAAAAAGAAATAAAATAAAACATATGTAAAATTCTATGCAATGTGGCAACCTGGAGGTGGTATACACAACTCCATAGAAATATAATTTCCGGCTTGTGTGATTGGCTCACTGATTTTCCCAGTTGTCTGCACTAAGATGCAAGTCAAATTGTAACCGTTCTCTGCAAAGGGAGTTTCAGTTTTGGTGCAATACTTTACAAGATTTCTGTACTTGTAAAGGGATGCAGACACTGCTGATGTTGTCATTAAAAACACTGACAGAGCACTAGGTGATTATAGTGAACCATATTCTCGCATTCAGATTCAGTCTGCAAAGGACATGAAAAAACAAATAGCTATTTCTGCAGATCAACAAAAGGTAGTAATCTGCAAAAAAAATTAAAACTTGCAATGTTGCATTGATCACCCAAAGTGTATTCTTAACAAAACAAAAATGGCGTTACATTTTAACCCATAGCCATTGAAACTTATGCTAACCTCAAAACCACATAACTGCATGACTTTTGCCGCGTACACACGATCGGAAATTCCGACAAGAAAAGTCAGATGTGAGCTTTTGGTCGGAAATTCCAACCGTGTGTATGCACCATCGGACTTTTGCTGTCAGAATTTCCGCCAACAAAATATTGAGAGCAGGTTCTCTATTTTTCCAACGGAAAACGTTCTTGTCGGAATTTCCGATCGTCTGTGCGCAAAAAAACACGCATGCTCAGAATCAAGCAGCAGAGCCGAACTGCCTATTGAACTTCATTGATCTCGGCTCGTCGAATGTCTTGTACGTCACTGCGTTCTTGACGGTCGGAATTTCCGACAAGATTTGTGCGACCGTGTGTATGCAACACAAGTTTGAGCCAACATTCCGTCGGAAAAAAAACCCACGGTTTTCTTGTCGGATTTTCCGATCGTGTGTACGCGGCATTAGTATCTGTAGTATCTGTAGAGTATCTGTTTTATTGTTATTTAAAGCGGAGTTCCAGGCTAAATTGAAACTAATCCTAATCAATTAAGCACCCCGCCCCTCGTTTTCGTATATTTCATTTTTTTTGCTCTTTTGTACCTTTTTTTCTGTTTTCCTTCAGGACTTCCATCCTACTCCGCCGAGGCGAGGTATGTCATCATCAGCCCCTCCTTCTTCCCTACCCCCTGCTGCCTTCTGGGAAAGCACAGGGCGTCTCACGCATGCACAGTAGGAAACCGGCTGTGAGGCCTGAATGCTTCACTGCCGGTTTTCCTTAGTTGCAATGGCGGTGCCTGCACCCGGGCCGATGGACAAATCAGCTTCGGGGGGCCAACATTGCGGAATCCCTGAACAGGTAAGTGTCCTTAAATTAAATGTCAGCAGCTACAGTATTTGAAGCTGCTGACTTTTTTTTATTTTTTTTTCAGAGGCTGGAACTCTGCCTTAATATGGAAATTATTACATAAATGCTTATAATGGTGTATATGTCTGGAAAAAAATAGAAAATTTGGTATTTTTCCAGCTATTCCCAGGTTTTGCCCACGTTCACACTGGGGCTGCGGGAGTGAAGCCTGCGAGTTCAGCTGAACTCGCACGATTTCACTCCCGCTGGCAGTCCCGATTTCAGCCACGATTTCAAAGACATCTGAAACAGATGTCAATGTAAATTGCGGCTGAAATCGCAAAAAGTAGTACAGAAACTACTTTTTGTAATCGGTGCAGCGCCGCAGATGCAGCGTCGCACCGATTAGGACGGTGCCATTGCCCGCAATTTGCGGCAAATTTCGCCGATTTGACATGCGATTTGACATGTCAAATCGCATGTCAAATCACACCAGTGTGAACCAGGGCTTAGATTTGTAAGTAAACAAAGATTTAAACTGGAATTTCCATGAACGTGCAAAAACTATTTAACTTGAAAGTCTAGGTAGATATAAATTACTTCAATTAATTCAACCCTATATTCATAATGCATACTTTTTTACTTTATGTAAGCAGGATAAATACCTAAAGTGTTTTAGCATCAGCTTCTTGGAGTCCATGTACAGCAGGCCTCAGACCCTGCCTGTGTAATTCCCTCTTCCCCTCTCCTTGCACATGCTCTAGTTCCTCCCATGTCTCTATACTATCATTCATACTCACTGTGCTATGTCACTCACTACTAATTTCATGCATGGATAAACATGCCCATGTCCAAATTTGGGGTAATCGGGGAGTGCAATTCATGAATAGAAAGTTTTGGGAACTTGGAGAGACCAGTATAGTACTGAATCTAAAGTTATCAGCTCCACTGATCACTAAGTTTGGATTATGAAACTCTGTTCAATTGTACCATTTTTGTAGATGTGTATACTTACATGTGTTCCTCCCCTAGTGTTAATTCTGAAAACAGGAGATCCCCAATGCCCTGTAATGTTTTGGTTGAGTTTAATGTAATTTATTATATCAATGGTAGTGCGCATTGTTCTTCATCTGGCTGGAGTTTCAAAGACTTTCTATTTACTCATAGTGCTCCTCATAAACCTACAAAATTTTCACAACTTAGAAGCAAAAGACCCTCCATGAGTTGAGCTACCTTACATTATTTTAATGTGTCCCTTCCCCAATGTTAACTTTGAAGAAGGGAGAGCTACTTTAAAGGGACCCAAGCCAAAGACCCTCCATGAATTGAGCCACCTTACTTATTTTTAATGCATCTCTTATCCAATGTTAACCCTAAAGAAAGGAGAACCCCAATGCTTCAATCTCCAGCCTCCAACTGGCTGGAGTTTCCAATATTTTCTTTTTACGCATGGTGCTCCACATCTACCTCCACAATCTTCACACATTTGAAGGGACCCAAAGCCAAAGACCCTCCATAAATTGAGCAACCAAAGACCTTGCCAGCATCAACAAGGTCTTATGATACCTCACATGTTCACTGCAAAGCTCTGCTGTTTAAATGTACCCAACACTTTTTTTGTTTTTTAGTACATGGATCCAAAACATTGAGTATTGTGTCCCTGCTGCTACTGAATAAATACCTAGTAACAACCTTGTTGTTGTGATGTAACATTGAAGACTAACCTATTATTATGATTGCTTTGATTAATTAATTTCTAGACTAATTTATCACACAAATCAGTTGGTTGCAATTGAAGGCAGGTAAGGTAATTCATTGCATTGTTGCACCAATTACAGCATAATAATTAATTTGTTAGGGCGATCCATTACACTGATCAGTTGATTAGTTGGGTGTGTTGATTTAAATATCAGATTTTATTTATTGATAATATTTATGGTTGTTGTATTGCTGTTTAATTAGCAACCTAATTAAGCCAAATAATTGTTATGCTAAGTCAATTCATTTGTTTATCGGTTGATTGATAGATTTTTTAACATGAAAAGTTAAAGCTTAATTCCAGTCATTTTTTCCCTTCAGTATATTTGGGAAGAACTCCTGCCAGGGTTTATTTCTGCAACAATATTCTCACTGATGTGATGGTGCAAATTGGAAGAGAGTATAACAGTCTCAAGTGGATACAGCTGCACAGCCTTGCTGCCCTCTAGGAGTGGGGTTGTCCTCAGAACACTGTGGAAAATAAAAACAGAGGGCTCACTGGCCTAGTGCATTATCCAACAAGAATTTATTAAAAATAATAAGACAAAATCAAACTACTCACAAATGTAGGTAGTATGCTCGCACATCAGGCCATTACAAGTTGTTTCTTAAGGGATGTACAGTAAGTGGTAGTCCTTTTACCTGATCAGACCAGCTAGGTATAATATCACAGTTGCTACACCCAAACGACCCGTTCAGTACTGAGAGATAACTTGGTGAACACAAAATGAGATGATGCAGAGGTTATGTCCAAAAGTTATCTGGTTTAATCTTGGGAGGGAATACAATTTATATACGGTTATCATCAACCAATCATAGTATGGGAGGGGGGAGTGGTTAATAAAGGTATGTACTTTTCATATCATTACATATCAATAATACTTAGGTGATTGGGGGGCGTGGCTTGGACTCCACCAAGATGGCGGTGTGATCCCTGAGCTCCGGCGGACAGCGGGACAATAAGCTGCTAAAAGCAAAGAAAGGCATATACAAAGAGTCTAGAAGCAGCGGTTTGACTCCCCACCACCCGGCCAACATGACCAGAAAGCGGCCAGCTGAACGCAGACCGAAGAAACTGACGGATTACTACATGCTGCCGTCGCAGCCTCGAGGACAAGATGGCGCCGGCGCCTCTCCAGCTTCCAGAGCGGCTAGGGGACATCCTCAGAGCGGTAAGGGGATGTCGACCAGAAAGTCCCTCGATAACACTGATACACCCCAGGCTTACCTGACCCCATCTCCACTGAGCGGTAGCCCGGCTAAGATCCGCTTTAGGACGGAAGAGCCTGATCTGCAGCAGTGTGAAGTAAGATCCACTGCAGACTCACAGGATGACACTAGGGAGCTTCCAGATTCGATAGTCTCATTCCCCACGCTGCACCAACCAGTGCTGGACACTACACTAAAAGACATGCTTATTTCACTCAGGAGCTCGATTCACAGTGATATGATGGCCTGCATGAGGAGATTTAGCACTGAGCTTGCAGAAGTGGGAGATAGAGTTGACCATATTGAGACAAAAATGGGGGAATATGCTACCACCATTAATGATTTGGTGGATGCAAACGACACAGTGGAGGATGACAAGCATGGATGAGAGCGAAATTAGCTGATTTGGAAGACAGGTCTAGGAGACATAACGTTAAGATAAGAGGAATACCTGAAACTGTAACCCCTTCTGACCTGCGCTCTTATGCTACTACCATGCTCACCACGCTCATGCCTGATCTTTCCACCATTGAACTCTCTATAGACAGAATTCATAGACTACCTAAGCCGTCTTTCATCCCAGATAATGTCCCTAGAGATGTTCTATTCCGAATCAACTTCTATCAAACCAAAGAGAGACTAATGACAATAACACGCAAAGGGGAGCACCGCAACACTGAATACTCCACTTTACAATTTTATGCTGATCTTTCTCAGTTCACGCTACAACTTCGTAAAAATTTGAATAATGTCACCAAGGCATTGAGAAACCATAGTATTGATTACAGGTGGGGATATCCCACAAAGCTATTGGTGACTAAAGATGGTACAACGCATGCAATCACGTCCCCGTCTAAGGGGTACCGATTGCTACAGAAATGGAAAATTCTACCGGAGGGGCCAGATGAACCTCCTAGAGCAGGTAACTCCAGCAGGAGTTCCCGAGATCAAAAACAAAGGGATGATTCCGTATGATAAAAGAGAAACCCCAATGCCTTATAACAAATGCCCACTCCCAGGGCCCCGCATATCGGAGCTGCCTCCACGACTCAAGCTCCCAATCTTTTGAGCAGAAATGTTCTGCCTCAGGGTTGTGATGACCCATGTTTTACGTCTTAGTTTTCGTACTTTTCGTTTTGTTTACCAGTTTTTTTTCCAGGAACAGCACCGACCAACTCATCTAAGAACCAACACTACCTCTCTTCTATTCCATCCCCACTACTGCTATAGCATCGCTACATGGAATCTTCGAATCGGACGGGGATGGGTCCCCCTCAAAGAATCGCATACTACGAACATTGACTGTAAGTACTTCCACTATACGCCACACATAGCATTCTTGACGGACCTACATGCCAGTTAAAATTCTCTCAATTAATGCCCATGGCTTAAACCACCCAGCTAAGAGAGCATCCCTTTGGAGAGAGGCTGTATCTTCGCAATGTGATATACTCTGCGCACAGGAGACCCACTTCCACATTAATGCTCCACCTAAATGCACATACAAGTCTTTCCAGCATTACTTCTTCTCTAACATGGCAGCGAAGCGAAGAGGAGTCCTCATTGCGATTAGAGACACAATTTCTTTCAATTTAATTTCGGAATTCACTGACCCTCAGGGTCTATATCTGATACTAATTTGTGACATAAACGACACCCGCTATACTCTAGTAACTCTTTATGCGCCCAACAAACGTCAAATTCGATTTCTCAACAGACTCATGCACAAAGTTGAAAAGGTGAAACAGGGCTCCCTTGTACTGTGCGGAGACTTCAATGTAGTTCCCAATCCAACTCTGGATTCTACCACGATCCAGTCTACCAGGATACCATCTTTGGGGAACTTTCTTCGCTCGCATGACCTATATGATGCTTGGCGTTGTACACACGCCAGTGAAAGGGATTATTCATTTTTCTCACATAGACATTGCTCATATTCGAGGATTGATTTGTTTTTATTAGACAGGTGGGTGCTTCAAAAAGTTTCCCAAATAAAAATTGACACGATAACGTGGTCAGACCACGCTCCTATTCTCCTCGAACTGAGAGATTCTTTTCCCGACAACACTACTTTTGTCTGGCGTGCCAACGCTCAAATTATTCAAAACCCAAACACTAAATCAATCCTGAAAGACCACCTGTCGGACTATTTCCAAATCAATTCCTCTTCCACGGATGATGCTTTTTTGCTTTGGAATGCCCATAAGGCATACATAAGAGGCATATTTATTCAGTTAGGCGCTAGGCTCAGGAGGCAGAGGCAGCTGAAAATCTCCGCATTAATGTCAGAAATTGATTCCTTAGAAACCCAGAACAAGATGAACCCTTCCTCCCCCGTCAGCGCCAAACTCACTACACTAAGACATGATCTTAGATTACTTCTTCTCCAAACTTTTGAACAAAACGAAAAAAGAATGAAAATGTCCTTCTACTCCACTAATAACAAAGCAGGAAAAGCGCTAGCGAGACGCTTACAGGGACAACGTTTTAAATCTAGGTTAGCTTATATTATTCACCCTACGAGCAAGGAGAAGGTATATGACCTCCAGGGCATCGCTGATGCCTTCAGCGATTATTATATCTTCCTTTATAATCTTCATTTAGATAAAGACACCCACCAACCTTCCTTATCAACCATTGAGGGGTTTCTGGCGGACATTAACTTACCTACCCTGTCACAAGAACAGTTACGAGACATAAATTCCGCCTTCACTCTCGACGAAGTTCTGCAAGCCATAAGAACCCTCCATAGTAACAAATCCCCGGGCCCTGACGGACTTATAGGTGATTACTACAAAACATTTCAAACAACCTTGGGACCTCACCTACTAAAAGTTTTTGATACTGCAGCTGCCTCTGCCTCTTTTCCTGCTGAGATGCTGGAAGCCTTGGTGGTCACACTCCCCAAACCGGGGAAGACACCTGATGCACCCCAGAATTTTAGACCGATTTCATTATTAAATGTTGACCTTAAAATATATGCCAAGATGATAGCCTTGAGGTTAATTAATATTTTACCTACTTTGATCGATCCCGACCAATCGGGGTTTACAAAGGGCAGGCAGGCATCGGACGCCACGAGACGCTTGATTGATATTACCTATGTTGCCAGGAAATGTCGCACGCCTTCTCTGCTCCTAGCGTTGGATGCGGAGAAGGCGTTCGACAGAGTACACTGGGTGTACCTACAACAAGCTCTATTAAAATTTGGGTTCAAAGATCTTCTGCTCTCCGCAATCCTGGCTTTATATACTTCACCATCAGCCAAAGTTTACACGTCGGGTATGCTATCCAGATCCTTTGGGATTACTAATGGCACGAGACAAGGTTGTCCTCTCTCTCCCCTCATTTTTAATCTCCTGATGGAGCCACTTGCAGCTCGCATCAGACAGACATTAGAGATACAGGGTTTCACAATCAACAATAAAAAACATGTCATCAGCCTTTTTGCTGATGACGTGATTCTAATGCTTACCAATCCAATATCTTCCTTGGAAAAGGTCTCGCAAGTACTTCAGGAATATAGCCAAATATCTTATTACAAGGTGAATGAATCTAAATCTTATATTCTGGATTTGGGGCTGCCCCATCACGACAAAACTACATTACAATCCAATTACCCATATATCTGGTCGAGTTATGCCATAAGCTACCTGGGGATCCAGCTCACCTCTCACCCTGAACAACTATATAAAGCCAACTACCAACCATTGGTAACACAAATATCGGATAGGCTAGGTATACTGAGCAAACATATATTATCATGGACAGGTCGACTGGCGGCTTTCAAAATGCAGATTCTAGCCCAAATCCTATACATCTTTCGGACAGTCCCTGTTCCGATTCCCAAAACTTTCTTTAGCGGTTTACAAAAAATGCTTTCGGGTTTTCTTTGGCAAGGTAAGAAGGCGAGGTGCACTTTCTCCAAACTTAGAAAACACAAAAGGGCAGGGGGGGCGGGCGTACCAGATTTCTCTGACTACCACAAAGCGGCAATACTAGCACAGATTAGGGGGTGGTTTAACATCCAGCCCTTGCCACTATGGGGTCTCATAGAACAATCCTTAATACCTAATGGAAATTTGAAAGATTTTCTGCTTGCCTATCCCCTTGCTAGAACCAAATATAAGTACCTGTCCCCACCAATGACAGCAACCCTAGTTGCCTGGAAGCAACTAGTGCTGACCAGGACCACCTTAGCACCTTACATCGCCATTGAAGTACCCATCAACACCATAGCACTACTAATACCTGAACTAAATCTTAATAAATGGATCGTGGGAGGACTTCATTGGGTCTCGGACCTTTATTCGAATGACACTTTGAAGTCTTTCCCTCTCGCACAACAAGAATTTAATCTCCCGGCCTCTGAACAATTCAACTATTTCAGAGTGATTTCATTCCTTAAAAAAGGCCACTTTAGAACATATAAATTGTTCTGGAAATTACACACATTTATCACTTCAAAAATTAGCCGTAGAGGGGGTATTTCACTTTTTTACAACTTCTTGAATGATAAATTGGTGTTTGAGAAATCTAACTCAATACTGGCCTGGGAGAGAGAGCTGGAAACCTCATATACAGCTGATCAGTGGGTCAGAGCCCCCCAATATACTCACTCAGCTACTAAGTGTGCGAACCTTTGGGAGCTAGCTCACAAAGTTACGCATAGATGGTACCTAACGCCATCCAGGATAGCCAAATTCGATCCACACACATCCCCATTGTGCTGGAGGCAATGTACACAGGTGGGAACGCTATCACATATCCTATGGTCCTGTGGGAAATTAGCTAAATTCTGGTCTAGCGTATTCCTAATTCTTCATCAGGTCACCGGCCTGCATATAATTCCCTCTCCATCACTAGCCATTTTACACTTAGGCATAGAAGATATACCGCCTTTCCTCAGGAAGTTTACGATACATTTACTTCTAGCTGCTAAATTAGTCATACTTAGACTTTGGAGGACCCCGGATACACCCGGGGTAGGAGAAGTAATTCGAACGTTATCCATCCATTACACATATGAAAGCATGTTAGCATCTATAGAAGGCAGATATGCAGATTTCTATCCACAATGGAACCCGTGGATGGAGTGGTACAAGTCCTATAATAGACACCTTCGCTGATTCTTTTTGGGCCTTCATTCTGTCTGTTGGAAGAAGAGCATACAATGAAGTATATTGATGACACTGCTCGGTAGCTATAATTTGCATCTTGTGCTGGTTCCGCTGTTCCGTTCCTTTTACCTCCGTTCCTTTTACTTTAGTTCTACTTATTATTTTTCCCTGTCCAAGTTCTCTAACCCTAAATATTTCTATAAAAGATGATTATCGAAGTGAATGCATAAACACCTTTGATAGTAATATAAATTGAGTAGATACGCAATATGTTGGTGATTTTCAATAACACTGTTTAGAGAATCCACATTAAGCTGTACAGGTTCAGTTATTTCAGACCACAGTTTGCACCCACTGGGGTGGTCTGATAAATGGTTTAACGATATGCCACTTAATATTTCACAGCAATATTATGCAATATACATTCATACCTGTATTCCTGGACAAATGCTTTTGTCATCTACATTGATGTGAAATTATAAGATATATGTATTTTATTTCTTGTATCTTGTAAAACCCAATAAAAATTTATTGACATAAATAATAGTTAGGTGATTGACCTCTTAAAGATGGCCGGCATAGTTCACTTGGAGTAGTCATTCCATCTGGATTCATTCCTCTTTACACAGGAAAGTGGTGCAAGCAGCTCCACATCGCAGGAACTTTATAATGAATAGTACAGAGGAAAGATGCTTCTATAAGCTATATTTTATGCATGCTATTATGCTTTGCATAACTGCTATATTATGACAAAACTTAAACTAATTTAGCAGATTAACCCAAGTAAATCTTATACGAACTTGTAGCCATTAAAGATGGATTCACCATGGTTTGGTCATATTACTACAATCCCCTCTTTCAGTCACGACGGTGACTGATATTCTCGCATTGTGACATACTCCTGGGTATCATGGTAAGAGAAGCTCCCAACTTTGTCAAAGCCTCCAGCTTGAGGAGGACCTTACCAGGGTTTCCTTCGAAACGCGTCAACTAGCTGGGACCCTGGTGAGGTCTTCCTCGAGCTAGAGGCTTTGATAAAGTTGGGAACTTGTAGCCACTTGCAGTGGCCTGATGTGCGAGCATACTACCTACATTTAGTATTTAGTATTTTAGTAGTTTGATTTTATCTTATTTTTAATAAATTCTTGTTGGATAATACACTAGGCCAGTGCTTCCTCTGTTTTTATTTTCTACAGGGTTAATTTCTGTTGGAACCTCCCATAGAGGATGTTTTCACATGGTAACAAAAGAACTCGTAGTTCTCAATAAAGTGCAAGTGCGACGATGTCATGGCACTTGTAGTCCATTGATTATTTACTTCAGCCTCATAACTGGAGGTCTGCACCTTTGTACAAACCTGGGGCTAGAGGAATAGTCTGCAGGAACCTGTGAATTTCACCCACGATCCACTAGCTGCAAGCCAAAAAAAATTGGTAAATACAAATGCTTTTTTTTTCAGCAAGTACATTTATAAATTGTAAAAAAAAAAGTTAAATTTGCCTTTAATGGAATACTGTAGGTGTATACCCTTTCATGGCCTGACTGTGATGGAAGTTTAGAGGAGAAGTATGGCTAAAACTTTTTTGGCTATACTTCTCCTGTGGGTCACAGGAGTACAGTTAGTCCTCTACTCCTTTGACCCATTTTCAGCCGACTGCTAAAGCCTGCTGTTGACTGACGTCACAGAACTGGTCCAGGTTTTGAAAAGATCTCTGGAGGGGGCAGAGCAGAAAGTCTGAAGACTGAGGACCGAAAGCTGAGCGATCAGCAGTGTTTGATCGCTCAGTTATCAGTGTTAGAGGTGGCGGGGGACAGCTGGGATCAGTGCTGCAGCCATCTAGGTAAGCATGATTTTTTTTAACGATTCCCATACTTCTTTTTTTTTAATATGTTATTTTTTGAGATAATTAGTCATGGTACAACAATTGTAAGGTAGATGTTGCAAAACAATACAAGGAAATTGTACAATATCAGGTCTGACCCAAAATAGAAAGGATCTAGTGTGCAGGGTATTATTTTCATAAAGGGAGGGGTGATAGGAATAGGTGAGGGGAAAGAGAGAAACCAGGAAAGTGGTGAGGGAAGGGATTGGGAAACCATGTAGATGGTGTAGCAATATCAACTTATACTCAACAATGAATATTAAGTGATTTTTTTTGCACCTCGAGCCCACCCAGTTGTGTGAAAATAGCGAATGAATATTCGCTATTGTCACACTGATACTCCCCCTGACCCAATTCCAAAAGACAAGCGATCCTAGTGGCCTAGGAGGAGGAGGACGGCCGCCGAGAGGAGACGCAGGAGAAGCCGCCGCCCATCGCCTATAGGAAAGCGCTGCCCGTGCCATAGATGGGGTAAGTGCGGGGCCGACAGACTGACAGAGCGGGGGGTGCGATTGACCTGACGGTGCATTGTTTGCCACCCCCACCCCCCCAAAAAAAACAGCCGCCACTGGTTTGTATCATTCCTGTTGCTTTCTTCCCCCTACAGCAACAGTAAATCTTAAACCTGTCAGCTAAGCAGACTCTAGTGCCTCTAATTTTAGGCACAGTGCCGAAAAAAGAGAACAACTGAGCATGTGCAAAGCAGGGTGAGACAGTGTGTTACTGAATTTTAAACAGTATAGGCACTTATTTTTTATGTTTTTTACATAGCTTTACCTACAAAAGGGGCCAGCCTGAAGTGATCTAGCAGGACATAATTTTTCACTTTAAGTTTCCACTTTAACCACTTCGCACCGACGGTATGCAAATTTGCGTGCATGGCTTGAAGGGGTTAAACCCAGAGTGATGACTGAAGCTGCAGGCCTCCCCCTGGTACCGTTTTTTAGAGCCAGCGGTTGGCTTTTTAGTGATAACAACCGATATGGCTAAAAGCTGCTTGGCTGTTATCCTAAAGGAACGGGAGGGGATGTCAGACAGAAACAATATATATTTGAGTAAACAACTAGAGACCAATAACTGAGATTTAAGAGAAATATAGCTCTCAAGCTGCTTTCAGGGTATTCCAAACACTAGAATGTCCCCAAGAGCAGAGGCACACTTAAATGGCAAACAAAGCACAATATGACACTTTAAATCAGATTGGTTACCTTTACTCAGATTGGCGCTATGAGTCCAGGCAGGAGGAGAGCAAATGAATGACTCCCTTTGTGTCAGGCTTCTCACTCCTATCCCCTCACACCACAGGCCCAACTTTAAACACTCTATACAAATCAACAGGTAATAGCTTAACTTTATAGATAAACTGTCCCACACACCAAATACATATTCAGAGCCCTACATGTGCGGATCCGTATGACACTAGTAGCTTCAGTCCTTGTGAAGCAAAGCTAAGATTTGGTGTCTTCAGCTAGCCACTTTCGTTGGTGCACTTTAACTCCTGGGTAGCAGGGCAAACAACACAACTGGCCCAGATTATCAAGTGAAACAGGCAGGGTTTTGTTCAACAAGGTGAGAGGACAATGATGTCTGTATACAATGTCCCAGAAATGGATAGCCTTATCCTCTATCCCTGTGGTACTACACGTGTCAGCAAGATGACAACCAGCAATGATGTCTGTATGTAGCATTCAAATAAACCTTTCTTTAGTGTAGTGTTCCCATTCCCTGCAGATGTGCAAAATACCCTCTCACCAAATCCTATGATCAAGGCCCAAAATAAATGTCCTGGAACAGACAGGCTCTCTTGGCAACATGACTAGTCACCTCACACTGGAAAAATTCACAGTCGGTGTAGGTGTGCCTCCATATGCACCTGGGATCCCCCTCTCTCAGGCTGGATGTCCCAACTGGTGGTGGAGGCCTAAACCGCGTAGGGAGATCATCTGAGAGACAGCACCTCTCCCCAAGGTCTGGTCTCTTCCCTCCCTCAAGGCTGACTGACTTATCCTCCGGACACAAAATGGAGTCTTTTACTTTCCTGTCACGGAACATTGCATGTAAAATCGGTGGCATTTGCTGGAAATTGCCAGAAATGGCACCGTCCTAATCGGTGTGAAGCTGCATCTTCGGCGCTGCACCAATTTCAAAAAGTCGTTTCTGTACTATGTTTTGCAATTTCGGCCTGCGAAATCGGGACTGACAAGTGGGAGTGAAATTGTGCGAGTTCAGCTGAACTCGCACAGCTTCATTCCCGCAGCCCAGTGTGAACCTGGGCTAAAGCAGAGTTCCAGGCTTTTTAAGTTTATTAAAAGTCAGCAGCTACAAAAAGTATAGCTGCTGACTTTTAATAAACAGATACTTACCTGCCCCACGGTCCGGCGATGCGGTTGCCCCAAGCCTCGCTCCTCTCCCCCTCCTCTCTGTGGCACCGTCATTGGAACTGTGGGCACCTGGCTGTGACAGCTTCACGGCCGGGTGCGCACTGCACATGTGCGAGTCACACTGCGCTCTCTGAGTGGACAGGCAATCTTCTGGGACCTGTGTCTGACATGTCCCAGAAGATTGCCTAGAGGGAGGGGCCGCCTAGGGGGAGGGGCCGCCTAGGGGGAGAGGAGGAGTCGCCTAGGCGGCCTGAAGGCAGAACGAGGAAGTGGGACAGGAAGTCCCTCTCTAAAGTAAGTAGCCACTCCCCCCTCAAAAAATTACATGCCAAATGTGGCATGTATGGAGGCAAGGAGTACTTAAAGTGAAAGTTCCTCTTTTGGGTGGAACTCCGCTTTAACTCAAGCTGGAAAGCCTGTGTACATTGTTCCTGCCAGCTTAGCGGGGTCGTGGGTTATAGAGTGAGACATCCGCTACATACTGTTTTACTAACACATGGTAAAGTTTAAAAATTTTGCTTAGGTGTTAAGATTTGTTTTATCCTTAGGCGCTAAGGGGTTAAAGGGTTTGTAAACCCTCATGTTTTTTCACCTTAATGCATCCTATGCATTAAGGTGAAAAAACACCTGGCAGTCACTGGCCCCCCAGCTCCCCCGTTTTACTTACCTGAGCCCCAAATTTCCCTCGGCGGGGACGCGCTGTCCCTCTCTCCACGGCTCTTGATTGTATAGATTGATAGCAGCGCAGCCATTGGCTCCCGCTGCTGTCAATCAAATCCAATGATGTGGGCGCCGGGGGCGGGGCCGAATCCAGCATTTGTGTTTTTGGACGCAAATTCTGGACTCGGGAGCGTGCCCCCAAAGTAAATCCCCCATGAGAGCGCTTCTCCTAGGGGGTTGTCTGATGTGGGGAGGAGCCTCGAGAGCCGACGGGGGACCCGAGAAGTTGAGGATCGGGGCCACTCTGTGCAAAACAAGCTGCACAGTGGAGGTAAGTATGATATGTTTGTTATTTAAAAAAAAAAAAAAACGTAGCTTTACAATCACTTTAAGCTTTAGTAGGCGAAAGAGTATCCAATGGGGGGCCCTGCTTTGATCTGATCGCATGGAGGTTAGGAGATTATAGAAGAGGATTCCTCTCCCCAATATTTTTAGGAACAGTCTTGGTACCACTTCTTATTTTTTTAGTACCTGATGTATTACATCCTTGTGTATTTAAGTGTTTTACTGAAATAGACAGTAAAAAAAAAACAATAAAACTTTAATACAAATGATTAAATGGAAATGCTGCAAGGGCACAATCTGTATGTATTTCTTTGGTCAACTGATTCTGTAATTTTATTCAATTTATTTGATATTAGTCAAGTGCAGTGTTGGAAAAGCATGTTAAATTGAAGTTAAATAGTTTTTTTGGACATGTAATTGTCTGATCGCTTCTACATAGCCAAGCTTATAAAAATAATTTAAATGTTATGCTGGCAATTCTGTTTAGTTTAGTGGCCTTTATAAACTCAGATTTCCATTTGCAGCCTGCTCATTATCCTCCAAGTTTAGTTTAATATGGTTCTTCATAACGCCATGCAGAGGGGAGACTTTGTATGGAAATGACAGATTGCTTAAAAACACATTTCTAATGCCGCGTACACCCGATTGGTTTTTCTGATCGGTATAAAAAAATAGAACCTGTTTTAAATTTTACCGAAAAATGATAGCAAATTACGATCGTCTGTGTCGAACTCCATCGGACAAAAAACCCACGCATGCTCAGAATCAAAACGTCGACGCATGCTCAGAAGCATTGAACTTCATTTTTCTCGGCTTGTCGGAGTGTTTTACGTCACATCGTTTTGGACGGTCGGAATTTTGACTGATGGTGTGTAGGCAAGACTGATGAAAGTCAGCTTCATCGGATTTCGGATGGAAAAATCCATCGTATTTTATTCCATCGGAAATACGATCGTGTGTACAGGGCATAAGTCATTATCAGGATCAGTTTACTCTTGCTGATACTGCAAGGGGTTGTATTGATCACTTTGCTTATTTATTATGTAGAAATACCCCCAGCTAAGAGGGCTGCTGATATAATTTTGGGCCTGTAACACACTGCTGTCAACCCTTAGGAACTGGCTCTAACCTCCCTTGTCACAGCTAGCACAAATGGAAGTGTGAAACCCGTTACGCTATAGGAATCACCACTCCGCAGTTAAAACACACACAGTCAGTTAATATCAAGTTACCTGAGCTAACTGCTTCAGCTGGAATAGACAGTACACCACACAACGTGTTTGCTTAACCACAAATACTTTTACTGAGTAGAAAAATATAAGGTTAGACAATGGTACATTTACCTATGCAGGGCCCTGCAATATTAGAAGTCAAGCAAATAAACAAGGACTAAGGTATAACAGTCTTATACACACTGAATGTCTTTAGTAACTACGCTCGCGAGCTTCCCTCTCGTGGCCAATATGGCGCCCAAACAATATCTCCCTGCTTAACAGTCAGGCCTGACTATCTCACACACAGTTATTCAGTTAAGAAGGATCTTCGCTAGCAATGGTGGTGCACTTTAAAGGTTATTTGTAACCCAAAGGTATTAAGTAGTTAATTATTCAGCATGCAATAAGAACTTAACTCCAGCTGCACAACACACTGTTCCTCGGGCGTGCAATGTAATACTCCGGTAACGGTGGGCCCTGACCAAGGGACACTGGGCCTAAAAGATAAACAATGAATCCTGAGCAAGTGCTCTCTCACCCGACCGGACCAGTCCGTACAACCGACTTCTGTAGCTGGGCTTCAGCACACAGTCTCACGACACCCGTAGGCTCTGATCCTCCCGACCATCTGAGGAAGATTGATGGATGAGTCGACTCTGGGTTCCCCCGTGAAGATCAGCAAGCTCTTCGGATTCACTAGATCCAGACTCTCCGGCCTAGTCCAAAGCAACAGGCCCCAACGTAGGCTCCACTTGCTAGCAGGGCGGTGTCCAAAAAAACCCGTGTGTTGCTCCTCCCTGCTTAAATAGTCCTTCCCCAGCAGACCTTGCGTCGGGCAATGCACTGTGGGTGTCCCGCTGCATACTGGGTATAGTAGTCTTTGTACTCATTAAAGTGACACCCTGCTACAATTATGATCAGGATTTATTAGGATTTATTTTGGCCAGGACAGAAAATAAAAAACAAAAAAAGATTTTTCTTATAAGTAGTAATATATGAAGTGTAGAATTTTTTGTTTTAATATTTAAAATATTGCATAGGATTATACATCAGTTTTCTATCCAGCCAGCAGGTGGCATTTTGGGCACCTGTTCACTTGTCCCCACCTCTTTACTTCCTATTCAAGTGGTAAAGGGGCGGCCGCCCATCTGAACTGTAAAGTAATAGCTGGGCGGGGCTGTTCACATGCCGCTGCGACTGCTTTGCAGTCACTGCATTTTAACTCAGCAGTACTGCTTATCAAACCTGCCTATTGATTTCAAGGGGGCCATGTCGCAACCGCATGTCAGTGTGGTAATGCAGCATTATAGGGTGGCGGGATCTCCAAATACCTCCTTTGCACTTAAAAACATTCAAAACTATTGAAGGTTGGCTTTATTGAATGCTGACATTTTTTAAAATCTGTCACCTTTAAGGTTCCCGTAAACCGAAGGTGACGTTGTGATGTCTCTTCCGGGTTTTCTACATCCAGGAACCGATCAAAGCCGATTCCGGCTTTGTTCAGGTCTTTGGCCAGCCGCTGAACGTGCCGGCACATGAGCATCCTGGTGCGATGGGAGAGCGCAGGCAGAGCGGCCGAGTATGGCTGGAGGGGGGAATGTCCCCTTCCACTGCTTGTAATAAAGATCGAGCTGCTTCTTAGCCGCATCGGTCGTCATCACAAGAAAGCCGACCGTCGGCTCTAAAAAATGGATGTACAGGTACGTGATTTTGCAGCAAGTGGTTAAAGCGGTAGTAAACCACCTGCAGGGTAAAGTTATAATCTGCTAGTATGCATCACATACATTGTGTAGGAGCCGCTGTTCACAGCACAGGACTCTGAAGGAACAGCACGGGTATGACATCACCAGCGCCTTCACAACTAAATATCTTCTAAGCGGTGCATGTTTAGGAGATTTTTTTCTGCACCTATAGGTCAGCCTTACTATAGGCTTTTACCTACAGGTAAAAATCAACCAAGGGAGTATACTCCCACTTTAATATAAACACTAACAATGTTGTATATGTAGCACCCTCTACCTTACATAGGTGCTAGAGTGAGGATTTTTGTAGGAAGGCTGCCAGAGCAGGTAACTTTAGGCAGGCCTATGCTTCAGGCTAGGCCTGCTTGTTTTGATCTGGAGGCAGGGAGTGGTTAGTGTAGCAGTGGGTGTGACCACAGGAAAAAAGTCAATGGCGCAAAAGATTATTCTGGCATAGTCTAAAAAAGTCCAAAATAGTATGCAGGGCTGGCGATAGAGTCAATGTAAACTAGGCACTAGTGGCAGCTACCAAGAAAGCAGAAGCAGGCTCTGGAAGATATGATGGAAGAAAGCAAGGTGCGCCAACCTAAGTGCAGTATTAAAAGTATTTATTGTAGCAGCAAACACATACAGCCAAATGGCTACTCACAAGGTGATGATATAGTTGGGCATTTATAATGAGTGGTCCGGTGTCACACAACAGCAGTCCGTGGGATAGATGGATATTAGACTTGTGCACAACGGAAAAATTTGTTCCGTTTCGGTTCGTTTCTTTTTCGGTCCTGTTGATTCGTAATCATTCGTAATTTTGCTAGACGGGATTTTTCGTGTTCGGACTCATTCGTATTTTTGCAAGCGACATTTTTCGTTGAATTTTTTGTTGCTTTATAATTCGTACTTTCGGTAGAGTACGTTGTTTTTCGTTGATTCTGGACACAACTCCTACTTTCGTAACTTTTTTTGGGTTCGTTGATTCGTAATTTTCCGTGTCTCTCTCACAACGACGCTGCCTATTATGCCTAATGTGCTTCGAATGGATTTGTACTTTTCTAAATACATAGCGGTTATTTGTAACGATTCGAAATCTCGTATTTTACTTTTGTTTTTTACATGCGGCTATAGCCTCCGCCCCTGTACACCATTTTGAGAGGGTTCAGCACGGTGAGGGAGAAGCAGAGAGCAGAGTGAGTGTTATTGTGCTTCGAATGGATTTGAAATCTCGTATTTTACTTTCGTTTTTTCATGCGGCTATAGCCTCCGCCCCTGTACACCATTTTGAGAGGGAGTTCAGCATGGTGAGGGAGAAGCAGAGAGCAGAGTGAGTGTTATTGTGCTTCGAATGGATTCGTACATTCGTAACTTTTTTCATAACGAATTATGCCGAAGACCTTCGGGCATTCGCTATTTTGCGGTATAATTTATTTCGGATTCGGTTTTATTCGTAATTGCTCTGTTCGGAAATTCGAATGCTTCCGAATGTCCGAAAGTTGCTAAATTCGGACGAATTTTGATTCGTTACGAAACGAATTGCACAAGCCTAATGGATATAACCTGGGTGGTGAAGCACTGGAGGATGAGGCAGCAATCAGATGTCTGCAGGGGAATCCTCAGGTTGGTAGACACACTGGCTGTGTATGATAAGCGACCTCCAGGGAGCCGGGACCGGAAGTGCACCTAAGCTTGCGGTTCAGCGTGGAGCGCAACATAGGACCGGAAGTGACGTTTTTATCCCACGTCACTTCCGGACCTAACCGGTTCCCAACCGGCTCACGCAGATATACTGCGGCAGAATAGCTCACCTGGGCGAAATCCCGTACGGGTACATCATTCTCTTTTTTGGCCACCAGAGGGCACGCACCCGATAAACGGCGGGGAACCCGATGCGTGTGGCCCGCGGGCATGATCGCCGCCGACCATGCGCAATCGCGTGCACAAGTGCCAGCACTGGAATTTGTGTGTGTAAACACACAAATCCCTGTGCTGTCAGGGAAGAGGAAACATATTGTTTGTTCCTACTACTCCTCTCTTAGTCACTCCCATCCCCACACAGTTAGAATACACTGAGGGAACACACAGTTAACCCCTTTATTGCCCCTTAGTGTTAACCCCTTCCCTGCACAGTGACATTTACGCCGTGATCAGTGCATTTTTATAGCACTGATCGCTGTAGTCAATGGTCCCAAAAAAAATTCAAAAGTGTCCGATCTGTCCATCGCAATGTTGCAATATCGCTAAAAATCGCAGATCACTGCCATTACTAGTAAAAAAAAATAATAATGATAAAAATGTTTAAATAAAATAAAACAAAAAGTACAAAATACTGTGTTTTTTCAAAATTGTCGCTATTTTTTTGTTCATAGCGCAAAAAATAAAAACCGCAGAGGTGATCAAATACCACCAAAAGAAAGTTCTATTTGTGGGGAAAAAAGTACATCAATTTTGTTTGGGTACAACGTCTCACGAACGCGCAATTGTGACGGTACAGCAAAACATCGTCGTATCGAAAAAATGGCCTGGTCAGGAAGGGGGCAAATCCTTCAAGGGCTGAAGTGGTTAAAAAAAAAACAACACAACGTATAACCCAATGATGATGTTACAGCGAGTAAATAGATACCCAACATGTCATGCTTTAAAATTGTGCACGCTCGTGGAATGGCACCAATCTATGATACTTAAATGTCTCTATAGGCAACACATTTCTACAGGTTACCAATTTAAAGGTACAGAGTAGACCTAGTGCTAGAATTAGTGCCCTCGCTCTGATGTTCACAGCGATACCTCACATGATTGGTTTGAACACTGTTTATATATGTGGGCGTGACGATCACGGTAGGACAGAGGCGGTTTAAACTTTTTTTTATACATTTTTTTTATATGTTTACACTGTCCCTTTAAAAAAAAAAAAATGTTGATCATTTTTTATTCTTTTGTTTAAATTCCTTGTGATAGAAATAAGCAGTGACAGGTCCTCTGTATGGAAAGATGTGGCATCAATAAGACCCCACATCTCTCCTCTATGATGTAAAGCTAGATAAAAATAAAAACATTATTCTAATAGATTTGAAAAAAAAAATTCCCTTGTTTACATTGGGCCAGAATCAGGGAGTGGCGTCATGACGCCTAGGTCATAGAGATGAGCAGAGGCAATCTTTCCTCCGCTCATCTCTGTGACCAACTGCCGAATCAGTTCCCTTGGATACTGATTATCCAGGTGAGCACAGGAACCACCGTAAATCGTGGGAGGCCCATCTCAAGACTGTTTAGATAGATCAAATAAATGTATTATACATATAGGTACCTAATTTATTCAAAGATAGAGTTCAATCATATTTTACCTTCAAACTATATCGGTCCAGGAGGAACAAGGCTTCTTTGTTCCTCCTGGACCGATATACCAATCGCACAGTTTGAAGGTAAAATATCTAAACAGTCTTGAGATTATGAAACACAGCTGGGCATCATACAAAATCCTCTGTAACTGCGCATGATTTGTTAAAACTATAAGTTAACATGTCGGTAGAGTGGCAACCATAAATGCCCTGTACTGACCTTACTGTTTTTATGATGTAACAAAAACTCTTTCCATGCTGTATATATAATACTCTTATCCATCATTACTTCATAACAATGTTGGCACTGTACTTTCAAAATTTGGTCTTAACTAGGGTTGAGCGAAAACAATTTACTGTATGTTCGGGTTCGGGTTCGGTGTTCGGCAATGTAATGGCGCATTTTAAAAAGCTGCAGGGCAGCTAATCAACATTTTTTTAACTTGTGTGCCCTTAGAAGCCATCACAGCCATGCCTACTAATGGCATGGCTGTGATTGGCAAGTGCAGCATGTGACCCAGCCTCTATATAAGCTAGAGGCACATAGCACAGCACGTCACTCTGCTTCAGTCACTCTGCTTTAGATAGTTTAGGGAAAGTCTGCTGCTGCTTTGAGGGAGAGAATTAGATAGGAGTCCTGTCCTGATTCAGAAATCTAATTACTCAGCGATCTACCTTGCTTTTGTTGTGTGGGTGCAGATCACAATCTTTTTATCCTGCCCTGAGCCCAGTGCCAGAGAAAAGATAACTTTTATCCATCTGTTAGTTAGGTTGGCTTGGGCAGGCATTTTATGCAAGCTCAGTGCACCAGCACTGCATATGTGAGATACACCCTTTAGATACTGTTCTCCTATTCTGCTATAAAAAAGAAAGAAAAAATTAGGGCATTTTTTTTTTTTGGTGCATTATCTGCATATTTGTACGTGTGAGATACACACTTTAGATACTGTTCTCCTATTCTGATCTTCCAAAAATATAATAATTTAGGCCAAAACATTATTTTTTGGTGCGTTTTCTGCCATAAAAAATTATTTTGGTGCATTTTCTGCATATCTGTTCGTGTGAGATACACACTTTAGATACTGTTCTCCTATTCCGATCTTCAAAAAATATAATAATAGACATGTATACCGGCCTTACCCAGCCATTGGTTTTTTTTTGATCTTTCTCCACTCTTTTGGGGTTTTTGTTTTTAAATAAAATTAAAAACAAAAATCAGTGTTGGCTACCTCGTCCTCCTCCACCGCCACTTCCACCTACACCGCCACATCCACCGCCACCTCAACCTCCTACTCCATATGGACCTCGTCCTCCTAGGTCAAGATTTTTTATATTTTTTTATGTATTTTATGTTATTTTAAGTTATTTTTTTCCCTATCAACATTTGTTTGCAGAGCACTTGCCATGCTCTTAACATTTTGCTGCCATTTGCAGCCCTCTAGCCCTTTCCATTTCTATTTTAGAGCCATTTTAGTCCTCAAAAGTTCGGTCCCCATTGACTTCAATGTGGTTCGGGTTTGGGGTCAAGTCCGGGTCAAGTCCGGTCCTGAACTCAAACTTTTTTCCGAAGTTCGGCCGACCCCGTCGAACCCGAACATCCAGGTGTCCGCTCAACCCTAGTCTTAACCACTTAAGCCCCGGACCAATACGCAGCATAAAGACCAGGCCCCTTTTTGCGATTCGGCACTGCGTCGTCTTTAACTGACAATTACGCGGTCGTGCGAAGTGGCTCCCAAACAAAATTGACGTCCTTTTTTTCCCACAAATAGAGCTTTCTTTTGGTGGTATTTGATCACCTCTGCGGTTTTTATTTTTTGCGCTATTAACAAAAATAGAGCGACAATTTTGAAAAAAATGCAATATTTTTTACTTTTTGCTATAATAAATATCCCCAAAAAATATATAAAAAAACTTTTTTTTTCCTCAGTTTAGGCCGATACGTATTCTTCTACATATTTTTCTTTTTTTTACTAGTAATGGCGGCGATCAGCGATTTTTTTCACGAATGCGACATTATGGCGGACACATCGGACACTTTTGACACATTTTTGGGACCATTGTCATTTTTACAGCGATCAGTGCAATAAAAATGCCCTGGATACTGTAAAAATGACACAGGCAGTGAAGGGGTTAACCACTAGGGGCGCTGAAGGGGTTAAGTGTGCCTAAGGGAGTGATTCTCACTGTTAGGGGGCGTGGCTATGAGTGACACGTCACCGATCTTTGCTCTGATTACACAGAGCGGAGATCGGTGACAGTGTCAGTAGGAGAGCGAGGAGATGTTGTGTTTACACTAACATCTCCCCGCTCCATCCCTCCGTGAGACAATCGCGGGGATCCCCGCGGCAATCGAGTCCGCGGGACCTGCGGTCCGACTCACGGGGATGACTGCGCACGACCACACGGGAGGCAGTTAAAGGGCCACGTACAGGTACGTGATTGTGTCTATATGAGCCATTCTACCGACGTATATATGCCGTGAGCGGTCGTTAAGGGGTTAACATTATTCTATGTGTTCTCTTTGTGTGCTATTCTAAAGGCCCTGATGAAGCGGGGTCACCTGCAAAATGCGTAGGCTATACCCTTGATACATCTGACCAGGATCTACACACCCTTGACCAAAGAAACAGTAAAACTGTAATTTGTTTTGAACTGTGATCTGTTTTTAAAAAAAATTCCATCCAAGAATGGTAAATATTTTTTTTTTTCTATGTTGTTTTAAAACTATGGTAAAGCTCATTCATTTTCTTTAACCCTACTGAGGCACATTTAAAGTCCCACTTTGTACTTTTTGAATTTTCATGTTTTTGTTTTTAGTTATTCTTTAAATTTTGCCAACAATTTCCAAATTTTCACCAACAGTTTGAAGATGTGAAAGCTCATCCCTATTCATGACACCCGTTCCAAACTGAAATAACATAGATAACTATACATATATTAAGATCTAAGGATTTCTCCTGCTTATTTATGGGCCTAGAGAGAACAATTAATTGAAGATAATTGGAACAAGGGAATATATGAGAGTAATTAATGAATGTGCACAGCTTAGGTGAATGATAATTGTGATGACGGCTGATATGGAAAATAAAACTACAATGTTTGAAAATGTCAAATAAAACAAACACCAAACATAATTAAGGTTATCACCCTGCTCCATCTCTTCTATTTGTATTGCAATTAAATCATGCAAAGCGTGAGTTTCGGAATATAAATTATTAACCACACAAATCTGAGAATTCAGAAACAGTTACTGTTTTCTCTCTTTGCATTTAGTTATACATATCTGGAAAATTACATATATATATTTTTTTCACACAAAGTAGGTCAAGCTGAAATCTTCCACATAAGGGTTAGGTAAAGTGAAACCCCTGCAAAGCATATTCTCCACAAGATGATGAGGATAAGGGCCTCTTCCCTACAACCCTGGCTGGTGGTTGTGGGGGTCTGCGAATGGAGGGCTTATCGAAATCTGAAAGCCTGCCATACAGTGAAATAACGGATGGGCAGGAGCACTCTTGTTCTGGGAGGATGTCATATGATCATAGTGCCCATCAGTGCTGCATATTAGTGCCTCCTCATCAGTGCCCATCAGTGCCGCCTCATCAGTGTGCCCCCTCATCAGTTCCTCCTCATCAGTGCTCATCAGTGCCCATCATGGCCTCCTTATCAGTGCCTCCTCATCAGTGTCACCTCATCAGTGCCCATCAGTGTCGCCTCATCAGTGCCCATCAGTGCTGCCTCATCAGTGCACATCAGTGCCTCCTCATCAGTGCCCATCAGTGCTGCCTCATCAGTGCCCATTAGTGCTGCTTCATCAGTGCCCATCAGTGCAGCCTCATCAGTACTCATTAGTGCCTCCTCATCAGTGCCCATCAGTGTCGCCTCATCAGTGCCCATCAGTGCTGCCTCATCAGTGCCCATCAGTGCCTCCTCATCAGTGCCCATCAGTGCTGCCTCATCAGTGCCCATCAGTGCTGCTTCATCAGTGCCCATCAGTGCAGGCTCATCAGTACCTATCAATGCAGCTTTATTAGTGCCCATTAGTGAAGGAGAAAAACTACTAGTTACAAAATTCATCAGTGCCCATCAATAGGGATGAGCTCGGTGTTCGAGTCGAACATATGTTCGTCTCGAACATCGGCTGTTCGATCGTTCGGCGAACATCGAACGATTTGGGCCGTTCGCGCCAAATTCGAGTGACGCGAACGGCCCACAATACACTGCGCCATCGCAGTGCAATCCCGGCGCTGTGATTGGCCAAGCATGCACTGCACTGTGCACAGTGCCGGCAGCTAGGAGAGCCATAATTGGCCACAGGCAGGTTGCCTGTGGCCAATTATAGCTCAGGGGGTTTAGCACACGCCCCACACTATAAAAGGCCGCCAGCGCGGCGGCCTTGTGTAGTGTGTTCTGGCGCAGGGAAAGAGAAGGATAGGCAGGGACAGTGTTGATATTCTTTGTGCTAATTTTGTGTGCAGGGAGAGAGAAGGATAGGCAGGGAGAGTGTCAGTGTCATATTCTTTGCTAAACCTTGTGTGCAGGGAGAGAGAAGGATAGGCAGGGGACAGTGTCAGTGTCATATTCTTTGATAAACCTTGTGTGCAGGGAGAGAGAAGGATAGGCAGGGGACAGTGTCAGTGTCAGTGTCATATTCTTTACTAAACCTTGTGTGCAGGGAGAGAGAAGGATAGGCAGGGAGAGTGTCAGTGTCATATTCTTTAATAAACCTTGTGTGCAGGGAGAGAGAAGGATAGGCAGGGGACAGTGTCAGTGTCATATTCTTTACTAAACCTTGTGTACAGGGAGAGAGAAGGATAGGCAGGGAGAGTGTCAGTGTCATATCCTTTGATAAACCTTGTGTGCAGGGAGAGAGAAGGATAGGCAGGGGACAGTGTCAGTGTCATTGTTGCTAAGCCTCCTGCACAGTATACACCTGAAGCTAGCCCTTATTGCTATGTTTTCCTGGTGTGTTACACTAACAGGCATTTGCAGCACTTACAGCGGGCGGAGTGTGCCTCCTGCACATTATACACCTGAAGCTAGCCCGTATTGCTGTGTTTTCCTAGTGTGTTACACCAACAGGCATTTGCAGCACTTATAGCAGGCGTAGTGTGATTCCTGCAAAATATACTCCTGAAGCTAAGCCTTATTGCTGTGTTTTCCTAGTGTGTTACACCAACAGGCATTTGCAGCACTTACAGCAGGTGTAGTGTGATTCCTGCAAAATATACTCCTGAAGCTAGGCCTTATTGCTGTGTTTTCCTAGTGTGTTACACCAACAGGCATTTGCAGCACTTACAGCAGGCGTAGTGTGATTCCTGCAAAATATACTTCTGAAGCTAGCCCGTATTGCTGTGTTTTCCTGGTGTGTTACACTAACAGGCATTTGCAGCACTTACAGCGGGCGGAGTGTGCCTCCTGCACATTATACACCTGAAGCTAGCCCGTATTGCTGTGTTTTCCTGGTGTGTTACACCAACAGGCATTTGCAGCACTTATAGCAGGCGTAGTGTGATTCCTGCAAAATATACTCCTGAAGCTAGGCCTTATTGCTGTGTTTTCCTAGTGTGTTACACAAACAGGCATTTGCAGCACTTACAGCAGGCGTAGTGGGATTCCTGCAAAATATACTCCTGAAGCTAGGCCTTATTGCTGTGTTTTCCTAGTGTGTTACACCAACAGGCATTTGCAGCACTTACAGCAGGCGTAGTGTGAATCCTTCAAAATATACTCCTGAAGCTAGGCCTTATTGCTGTGTTTTCCTAGTGTGTTACACCAACAGGCATTTGCAGCACTTACAGCGGGCGTAGTGTGCTTCCTGCAAAATATACTCCTGAAGCTAGGCCTTATTGCTGGTTTTCCCATCTCCCTGCAGGCCATTAGAATGTCTGGAAGGCAAACAAGGAGAGGCAGACAGTCAGGAGCCAATAAAAGAGGGCAAGCAGGCTCTGTGTCTAGAGACAACAGTGCTGGTCGTGGATGCGGTGCATCGCCATCAGCACGTGGCCATGGGACACGCTTGTCCTTCTTTTCGGCAGCTGGACGTGTTGAGCCGCATCATGCCGAAGACTTGGTAGAGTGGGTGACCAAGCCCTCCTCATCCTCCTCATCCTCTCTCACCCAGGCTCAGGGTACTGGCAAAGCAGCTGCCAAAGCATCCTCTTCCCTGATATCAATGTCATCATCAGTCACTCCTTCCCTAGACCCACCATGTCCTCCTGAGGAGTCCCCCGAACTGTTTGAGCACAGTGTTGGGTACATGCTCCAGGAGGATGCCCAGCGTTTCGAAGGGTCTGATGATGATACCCAGATAGAGGAAGGCAGTAGCGTGAGAGCAGAGAGAGGGGATGCTCAAGAAGGACACCAATCTGGCAGTCATGTTCCAGCAGCTGCAGCATACTGCCAGATTGGCTCCAGTGATGAGGAGGGAGGGGATGATGAGGTCACTGACTCTACGTGGGTGCCTAATAGGAGAGAGGAGGAGGAGGAGGAGGATGAGGAGGAGGCACATCTCCAACGAGGTAGGATAGCCTTGGGGGGCCAGCGTAAGGACAGCACACCGACGGAATCACACCGCAGAGCTCCGCCTGTGCAGGGCGCTGCCTCTGCCCGTTATTCAAAAAGTTCTTTGGTGTGGGCCTTTTTTGAGTCGAGTGCATCAGATCGCACAGCTGCTGTTTGCAACATATGTCTCAAGCGTATATCGTGTGGCCAAAACATCACCCGCTTGGGCACCACATGCTTGACCAGACATATGTTGACCTGCCATGCAGCTCGTTGGCAAGCCTACCTTAAAGACCCACACCAAAGAACAAAGCGGACCTCTCCTTGCACCGCATCAGCTGGGATCTCCAACCCCACTATACCTTCAGTCCTCTCTGAAACCTGCACTGAGAGGAATGAAGGTGTAGAATTAGGTGTGTCACAGCCAAGTACTTGTGGGCACTCTGCTAGCAGTACACCGACGTCCGATTCTAGCAGGCAAATTTCCCTGCCCCAGCTGCTGGACCGTCGAAAGAAGTTCACTCCCAGCCATCCACATGCCCAGCGGTTGAATGCTAGCTTGGCTAAATTGCTAGCGCTTCAACTGCTGCCTTTTCAGTTGGTAGACTCGGCCCCCTTCCGTGAGTTTGTGCAATGTGCGGTTCCTCAGTGGCAGGTTCCCAAACGCCACTTTTTCTCACGGAAGGCGATTCCGGCTCTCTACCGGCATGTGTAAGGCAATGTCTTGGCCTCGCTGGACAAGGCGGTCAGCGGTAAGGTGCATATTACCGCTGACTCATGGTCCAGCAGGCATGGACAGGGACGTTACCTTTCTTTCACGGCCCATTGGGTCACTCTTTTGGCAGCTGGGAAGGATGCAGGACAAGGTGCAGTAGTGTTGGAGGTTGTTCCGCCGCCACGCCTCCAAAATGCTACTACTGGTTGTGACAAACCTCTCTCCTCCACCCCCTCCTCTTCTTCTTCCTCCATGGCCTCTTCCTGTGCTTTGTCCTCGGAACCAGTGGTGCTCCGTAGGCGTTCAAGGGGCTATGCAAGTACGCAGGCAAAAAGATGCCATGCCGTGCTTGCGCTGGTGTGTTTGGGGGACAGGAGCCACACTTGGGCAGAGGTTCTGTCTGCTCTGCAGGGACAGGCCGAGAGGTGGTTGACGCCACGCCAGCTTAAGCCAGGAATGGTGGTTTGCGACAATGGCACCAACCTCCTCTCCGCCCTCCGACAGGGACAACTGACCCATGTGCCCTGTGTGTCTCACGTCCTTAACCTGGTGGTGCAGCGGTTCTTGGGCAGGTACCCATGCTTACAGGATGTCCTGAGGCAGGCCAGGAAAGTCTGTGTGCATTTCGGCAGATCTTATAATGCCAGTGCTCGCCTGGCTGAGCTGCAAAAGGAGTTGAACCTGCCCAAGAACCGCCTTATATGTGACATGCCCACCAGGTGGAACTCAACGTTGGCCATGCTGCAGCGGCTGCACACGCAGAAGAGGGCCATCAATGAGTACCTGTGCGACTACGGCACCAGGACAGGGTCAGGGGAGCTCGGGTTTTTTTTCACCACGCCAGTGGGGCATGATCAGAGATGCATGCACTGTCCTGGCACCATTTGAGGAGGCCACGAGGATGGTGAGCAGTGACAGTGCATGCATCAGTGACACTGTACCTCTTGTCCACCTGTTGGAACATACGCTGCGTGGAATAATGGACAGGGCACTTGAGACAGAACAGAGGCAGGAAGAGGAGGACTTCCTTGCCTCTCAAGGCCCCCTTTACCCAGACAGTGTTCCTTCTGTCCCACCCATCGCACAGGAAGAGGAGGAGGAGGAGGAGGAGGATTGTGTCAGCATGGAGGTGGAGTCTGGCACTCAGCATCATCAGCAGCAGTCTTTTAGGGATGATTTACAGTCCCAAGAAACCCGTGGACTTGTACGTGGCTGGGAGGAGGTGGCTGCGGATCATGTCGTCCTTAGTGACCCAGAGGACTCCGGACCGAATGCCTCAGCTAACCTACGCTGCATGGCCTCCCTGATCCTGCAAAGTCTGCGGAAGGATCCTCGTATTCTTCGGATCAAGGAGAGGGACCATTACTGGCTGGCCACTCTCCTTGATCCACGGTACAAGGCTAAGGTTGCGGACCTTATCTTACCGTCGCAGAGGGAGCAGAGGATGAGACAACTCCGGGAGGCCTTGCAGAAAGGTCTGTGCAACGCGTTCCCAGAGACTGGGAGGTTACAAACTCCTGGTCTGGGACAACGAGTTGCTGAGGCTTCGGTCAGTCAAAGAAGGAGCGGTGGGGAAGGTGGCCATCTGACCGATGCGTTCAGACAATTCTTTAGTCCGCAGCCCCAAGGTATGATCGGTTCCAGCAACCATCGCCAGCGTCTGATATACATGGTGCAGGAATACCTAGGGGCAAGGTCAGACTTGGACACCTTCCCCACCGAAAATCCTCTGGCTTACTGGGTCTTGAGGATGGATCACTGGCCAGAGCTTACACAGTATGCAATTGAGCTACTAGCCTGTCCTGCATCCAGCGTTCTTTCAGAACGCACATTCAGTGCTGCTGGAGGATTTGTCACGGATCACAGGGTGTGCCTGTCCACCGACTCGGTTGATCGACTGACCTTCATAAAGATGAACCAGTCTTGGATCACCACCAGCTACCAAACACCTGAAGCTGATATAACAGACTAATTTATTTTCAAATGTCACATGTCAAGACAGATGCTGATGCTGAGAGACTGTCCTGTTATGTTGACTGACTATCCTCCTCCTCCTCAATGATCCGATTGATGATGATAGCTTGGAAGAACATTTTTGTTTCTGGGTGCTGCCACCAGTGGCTAAGGCCCAATTTTTCAGCCCCTGTTTAACAGGGGCATGTAATTACAATTTTTTATGCAATGCTTTGCAGCAGGGCTCATTCCTGCACTCCAACTAGAGTATCTGGGAGAGCTTTCAGTGTCGTGGCACCAGCACCAGTGCCTAAGGCCCAATTTTTCAGCCCCTGTTTAACAGGGGCGTGTAATTAAAATTTTTGATGCAATACTTTGCAACAGGGCTCATTGCTGTGCTCCAAGTACAGTATCTGTGAGGGGTTGCAGTGTTGTGGCACCAGTGCCTAAGGCCCAATTTTTCTGCCCCTGTTTAACAGGGGCATGTAATTACAATTCTTGATCTAATAATTCACAGCAGGGCCCATTCCTGCGCCCACCAAGAGTAACTGTGAGGCCTTACAGTGTTGTGTCAACACCACCACCACCACCACCACCAAAGGCCCAATTTTTCAGCCCCTGTTCAACAGGGGCATGCAATTACAATTCTTGATCTAATAATTCACAGCAGGGCCCATTCATGCGCCCACCAAGAGTAACTATGAGGGCTCACAGTTTTGTGGCAACACCAACACGTAAGGGGCAAATTTCAGCAGAGTATATACGGCAGGCCCCTACTTTCAAACATCCAACTTACAAACGACTCCTCCTTGCAAACGGAAGGATACAACAGGAAGTGAGAGGAAATCTACCCCTAGGAAGGCAAATTCTCTCCTGTAAGAGTTAATATGGGAAAAAAGTGTCTCCTCTCCACTGATGCTTTATCACCAATTCTTGTTTCAATAAAAACCCCAAATTTTCAAAAAACATTTGTCATTAGGACGGAAAGTGAGGTGAACTGTTCTGAACAGGTGCACACTGCACAGACAGCAAAACAAATGTTACAGGGGTGATAACCCTTCCCTATGTTTTCCAAAAAGCTTAAAAATAGATTTTTGGGCTGGAGCTACACTTAAACAATGTACCTGTTCAAAATTACAAACAGATTCTACATAAGAACAAACCTACAGTCCCTGTCTTGTATGCACCGCCTGTATACGGCTGTTCAGAGTATATAGGGCCTTTTTTCTTTTGTGTGCAGGGTTCCCCTTAATATCCATACAAGACCCAAAGGGGCTGGTAATGGGCTGGGGTAGGGGGGGGGGTTGATGGGGTAGCTATGCCATTTTTCTTAAAGATTTTCATCCATATTACCGGGACCAGACATTACATTAAAGCCGCAAGCAGTTCTAAATGGCTTTTTTTCCTTTAGAAATTTAATTTTGTGCAGGGACAGTTCTAAACACGGGAAACACATGCCACTTCACAGACATACTTTAGACACCCCCCCCCCCCCGGTACGATATTTAAGGGAATATTTGACTTTTCTTTTCACTTTAGGCATCATTAAAATGACTGCTCCCGAAAAACTGCCGTTTTTAAAACTTCTTTTTGCATTGATACATGTCCCCTGGTGCAGAACCCGGGTCCCCAAACCCTTTTTAGTACAATACCATGCATAATAGTCGTTATAATTAGCACTTTAGATTTCGAACGTTCGCATCCATTGTATTTAATAGGGTTCTAACGTTCGTGCAAACTTTCGGTCCGTTCGCGGGTTCTGGTGCGAACCGAACCCGGGGATGTTCAGCTCATCACTACCCATCAATGCAGCCTCATCAGTACTCATTAGTGCCTCCTCATCAATGCCCATCAGTGTTGCCTTTTCAGTGCCCACCAGTGCCTCCTCATCAGTGCCCATCAGTGCAGCCTCATCAATGCCCATCAATGCAGCCTTACCAGTGCCCATTAGTGAAGGAGAAAAATTACTAGTTACAAAATTTTATAACAGAAACTAAGAAAAACATAATTTTCATTCTTTTTTTGTTTGTTTAGCAAAAAATAAAAATAAAAACCCAGTGGTAATTAAATACCACCAAAAGAAAGCTCTACCTGACCAAAAAAAAAGATAGAAATTTCATATGTGTACAGTGTTGCATGACCGCGCAATTGTCATTCAAATTGCGACAGCGCTGAAAACAAAATACATTTAGGCCCCATGCACACGAGACGCTGTTATTTGCTGTTGAACGCGCGTTCAGAGGCAGTTGGACGCTTTTTTCAACTGCTCCTGAACCCATTCAATGTTATCCTATGTGTCCATGCACACACTCTCGTTTTTTGGCGTTTACAAGCAGTTGCGTTTAACCTCGTTTTTCCAGAAGCAAAAAAATGGGTTCAGACGCAAAAGTTTTCCACGTTTCAGACGCTAAACGCTGCTAAACGCGGCTAAACGCGGTACCGGCGTTTTGCCGTGTTTGCGTTTATAAGCGTTTTTAAAGGTGACCTATTTTTTAACATTAGAAATCTCAAAAATGATGGCAAATGATGAAAAACTATTAAAAAATATAAAAGAAAACTGTAATTGCTTGCATTAAATTGTGGACAATCCAAAACTTGTGGCAGGTAACGTGGCAAGTGGACAATCAACAACTTGTGTCAGGTGATGTGGCCAGGTGACGTGGCAAGTGGACAATCCACAGCTTGTGGCAGGTGACGTGGCCAGGTGACGTGGCAGGTGACGTGGCCAGGTGACGTGGCAGGTAACGTGGCCAGGTGACGTGGCCAGGTGACAAGGAAAGTGGACAATCCACAACTTGTGGCAGGTGACGTGGCCAGGTGACGTGGCAGGTGACGTGGCAAGTGGACAATTCACAACTTGTGGCAGGTGACGTGGCACGTGATGTGGCCAGGTGACGTGGAAAGTGGACAATCCACAACTTGTGGCAGGTGACGTGGCTAGATGACGTGGCAGGTAATGTGGGCAGGTAACATGGCTAAGTGACGTGGCCAGGTGACGTGGCAAGTGGACAATCCACAACTTGTGGCAGGTGACGTGGCCAGGTGACGTGGCACGTGATGTGGCCAGGTGACATGGCAAGTGGACAATCCACAACTTGTGGCAGATGACGTGGCAGGTGATGTGGCAAGTGGACAATCCACAACTTGTGGCAGGTGACGTGGCCAGCTGACGTGGCAGGTAACGTGGCCAGGTGACGTGGCAGGTAACATGGCCAGATGACATGGCCAGGTAACGTGGCAAGTGGACAATCCACAACTTGTGGCAGGTGACGTGGCACGTGATGTGGCCAGGTGATATGGCAAGTGGACAATCCACAACTTGTGGCATGTGACGTGGCCAGGTGACGTGGCAGGTGACGTGGCAAGTGGACAATCCACAACTTGTGGCCAGGTGACGTGGCACGTGATATGGCCAGGTGACATGGCAAGTGGACAATCCACAACTTGTGGCAGGTGACGTGGCAGGTGATGTGGCAAGTGGACAATCCACAACTTGTGGCAGGTGACGTGGCCAGCTGACGTGGCAGGTAACGTGGCCAGGTGACGTGGCAGGTAACATGGCCAGATGACATGGCCAGGTAACGTGGCAAGTGGACAATCCACAACTTGTGGCAGGTGACGTGGCACGTGATGTGGCCAGGTGATATGGCAAGTGGACAATCCACAACTTGTGGCAGGTGACGTGGCCAGGTGACGTGGCAGGTGACGTGGCAAGTGGACAATCCACAACTTGTGGCAGGTGACGTGGCCAGGTGACGTGGCACGTGATGTGGCCAGGTGACATGGCAAGTGGACAATCCACAACTTGTGGCAGGTGACGTGGCAGGTGATGTGGCAAGTGGACAATCCACAACTTGTGGCAGGTGACGTGGCCAGCTGACGTGGCAGGTAACGTGGCCAGGTGACGTGGCAGGTAACATGGCCAGATGACATGGCCAGGTAACGTGGCAAGTGGACAATCCACAACTTGTGGCAGGTGACGTGGCACGTGATGTGGCCAGGTGACATGGCAAGTGGACAATCCACAACTTGTGGAAGGTGACGTGGCTAAGTGACGTGGCAGGTGACGTGGCAAGTGGACAATCCACAACTTGTGGCAGGTGACGTGGCCAGGTGACGTGGCACGTGATGTGGCCAGGTGACATGGCAAGTGGACAATCCACAACTTGTGGCAGGTGACGTGGCAGGTGATGTGGCAAGTGGACAATCCACAACTTGTGGCAGGTGACGTGGCCAGCTGACGTGGCAGGTAACGTGGCCAGGTGACGTGGCAGGTAACATGGCCAGATGACATGGCCAGGTAACGTGGCAAGTGGACAATCCACAACTTGTGGCAGGTGACGTGGCACGTGATGTGGCCAGGTGACATGGCAAGTGGACAATACACAACTTGTGGCAGGTGACGTGGCCAGGTGACGTGGCAGGTGACGTGGCAAGTGGACAATCCACAACTTGTGGCAGGTGACGTGGCCAGCTGACGTGGCAGGTAACGTGGCCAGGTGACGTGGCAGGTAACATGGCCAGGTGACATGGCCAGGTAACGTGGCAAGTGGACAATCCACAACTTGTGGCAGGTGACGTGGCACGTGATGTGGCCAGGTGACGTGGCAAGTGGACAATCCACAACTTGTGGCAGGTGACGTGGCCAGGTGACGTGGCCAGGTGACGTGGCAGGTGACGTGGCAAGTGGACAATCCACAACTGGTGGCAGGTGATGTGGCAAGTGATACACTAAATACAACTACACTGCTGCTCTCTCAGCTGCTGCTACTCACTCTGGTCTCACAAACTGGCTGAAATGGTTAAAATTTACTGGTTTTTGAGCTTAGGGAGGGTCTATGATGAAACGCTTATAAACGCAAACGCGGTAAAACGCCGCTAAACGCTGCCGCAAACGCGGCAAAACGCTTGTTTATAAACGCCGGTTTCAGCGTTTAAAAACGTGTGTTCAGCAGAGTTTGCACCTGCGTCTCGTGTGCATGGGGCCTTACATTGCTGTAAATACATAATCCCTCACAATGCCTTGTTGCGGTTGACTCACCAAAAAAAAAACCCTGATGACTCAGCACACAAGACCGATCCCAGTAAGGTTTCCTCCATGTTGAGGGCATGTGGCCTAGTATGGTTCAGGAGCAGGCATCTGCACCAGTTAGGATGCACGCTGCAGCTTTAATACAGATTAGCTCATCTCTCAGTCACTCTGCTCTCTTCCTATGTCAGCATGCTCCCTACAATGCAGCATAATTTACTGGCTCTCCCTCTGGCTCTCTGAGTTCTGCAGAAAGAGTTTATGGCAGATTGCAAGAGACCAGTAACCAGTTTAAATCAGGTAATTGACCCTCGGATGATGTCTTATGACGAAACTAGTCAGGGTGGAAGGAAGTAACGTAAGTGGAGACACGAGACAGAGCCAGGAGTGAAGCCATCCATCCCCGCAATCTAAGTGACAGCGTGTGGTAGGAGATGCCGTATCATTACTGACACTAGTCTGTTGCACTGTGAACCAATGCCTGATATTTTATGCTTCATGTGAGTTTACATCCTGATGGTTTTATATGTATGAACAATTAAAAGTTTTAAAGCCGGGTTACACTATGTTTGCTAGGCTTGTGCAATTTGTTTCGTAACGAATCGAAATTCGTCCGAATTTAGCAACTTTCGGACATTCGGAAGCATTCGAATTTCCGAACAAAGCAATTACGAATAAAACCGAATCCGAAATAAATTATATCGCAAATAGCGAATGCCCGAATGTCTTTGGCATAATTCGTTATGAAAAAAGTTACGAATGTACGAATCCATACGAAGCACAATAACACTCACTCTGCTCTCTGCTTCTCCCTCACCGTGCTGAACTCCCTCTCAAAATGGTGTACAGGGGGCGGAGGCTATAGCCGCATGTAAAAAACTAAAGTAAAATACGAGATTTCGAATCGTTACAAATAACTGCTATGTATTTAGAAAAGTACAAATCCATTCGAAGCACATTAGGCATAATAGGCAGCGTCGTTGTGAGAGAGACACGGAAAAAGTTACGAAAGTAGGAGTTGTGTCCAGAATCAACGAAAAACAATGTACCCTACCGAAAGTACAAATTATAAATCAACTAAAAATTCAACGAAAAATGTCGCTTGCGAAAATACGAATTAGTCCGAACACGAAAAATCCCGTCTAGCAAAATTACGAATGATTACGAATCAACAGGACCGAAAAGAAACGAACCGAAACTAAACAAATTTTTCCGTTGTGCACAAGAAACAAACCGAAACTAAACTAATTTTTCCTATTCCTAAGTCTAATGTTTGCCTATTCCTTTCTTTGGTAATACTGAACATCTGACGTGCTGATCGGGAGCAAGCTGTTGAAGTTGCTGTGATCCCCTTCATTGAGTGATTTACAGGCTTATTTGTGTGCGCTCTGCGGTAAGAGTCCAATTTAGAGGGGGCTTCTATCCACATCCCCACTCCTTTCTCTCAGAGCACGTGTGAAGGTGTTTTTCTCCTGTCAGCTTCTGGTGTCAGCAGGATTTTTCCATTTACCAAGATAAAAGGGACTATTTCTGCTTTTTTACTTGATTGCCATTACATTTCTACCTCTAAGTGTGTTTCTACATTATGGACATGAACTGTTCAGGGTTTTATATGTTTTGATATACATATTGTATGAGCGCTACCTGGTTTTATTTATTTGTATATTTTTATATTCATTTATTAGGACCTTTTTTATATATATTTGTTGTGGGTTTTACTAAAAGCCCATTTTTTTAAGGTAGCAGCTGCGGCCATTTCATTTTGGCAATTTTACTATATCTGGTTTATTAATCCATTAGCGCTTGTTTTGTTAACTTGAGATTAGGCGTATTCTCAATACAAAGTTTTCTAGTGCAGCTAATTACCCTGCTTACATTTTAAAATGTATTTAAAGTGGAAGTAAACCCTCCTATCGTTTTCAGCCAAGGAAGCTGCCATCTTTGCCTCTGTTTAATCTACAACTGCCATGATGCTGCACATGTGATCAGTTTAGACACCAGCCATTGGATGGTTTGACAGTTTGGTTGAGAGCACAACCAATGGGAGTGTTACATTTCCGGCAATGGCAGGAAATGAAACAGTTTTTATGGATGGGTTTACTACCGCTTTAAAGTTGTTCTAAAGGCTCAAGTTTTTTTTTTACCTTCATGCATTGTATGCATAAAGGTAAAAAGCCTTCTGTGTTCAGCAGCACCCCCAGCCCCCCCCCCCAAACTTACCTGCGCCCCATCTCTATCAAACAATGTGCATGAGAGCCTCCCTCCTCATTGGCTGAGACAGCAGTAGGAGCCATTGGCCCCTACTACTGTCAATCACAGCCAGTGAGCCAATGAGGAGAGAGCGAGGGTGGGGCCTAAGATTGTACACACGAAGCAGAGGTTCGGGAGTGAGCCTACTCCCCGTCCGTAGGTCCCCCGGACAACAATCTTTGCACACTTGTAGTGGAAGAGTGGGGCTACATGTGTGCCAAGGGTCCCCAAAGTCCGGGAGATCAGGCGCAAAAAGGTGACTCGAGTATAAGCCGAGGGGGGCATTTTCAGCACAAAAAATGTGCTGAAAAACTTGGCTTATACTCGAGTATATATGGTAACATGTTATCATCATTTATGGTATTAAGGTTTGAACATTGCACTACAGACACAGATTTAGCTGTTGTGATATATAACGTCTTTATAAATAAAACCAAGTTTCGTAAATAAACAAAAAATATTTGATTTTGACAAGCAGAAGTACAAGTTTAACATAAAAAAAAAAAAAAAGTAAAATCTATTGGCTGTAATGCCAGGCTGCAAGTGGGGATGGGGAAGTAAATGGGAGTGAAGGAGCAGTAAAGCTATTGCCAACTTGCCAACTTTTCAACATTTAGGGCTCTTTCACACGGAGGTCCGTTCAGGTCCGCCTGTCAGTTTTTTAGGCGGACCTGAAACGGATCCTCCATGTACCCCTATGGAAGCACGGATGTCAGCGGAGACATGTCCGCTGACATCCGCTCCGCTCCGCCAAAGTGTGACGGAGGAAAACCCTATTTTTCCATCCGTCTGCGGAGCGGATCGGATGACAACGGACTCTACGGTCCGTCGTCATCCGATTCCCCATAGGGGAGAGCGGCGCTCTGACAGGGCGGTCCCTGCACAGTGTGCGGGGACCGCCCAGTCATCCGTCGGCACAGCGGGGATCAACGGAGCGATCCCCGCTGAGCAAGCGGAGCTTCACGGGGCGGATCTGCACAGATCCGCCCCGTGTGAAAGGGGCCTTAGTCATCAAAAAAAAAAAGAAAGCCCTGGGATTGTTTACTTGTTATTATAGTGGGATTGCCAGGTTTGCTTTAAATTGATCCATTCTGGCTCCTGTATAAATAATGACCAATTAGTAAAGTACACATGTCACAATTGGAGAAAAAGTATAGCTTGGTTTACTAATATCATGATATATCACCTTTGAGCAACTATTTTAGTATAACTGATACTTTTATAAATTATTTAAAATGTCTCCAACAAAAACTCACGCGGTATAAAGTAAACATGTGCCAGCTGAATGGGTATTTGTCTTAAAGAGTTTATAATCATTAGTAATTTAGTTTGTCGTATTAATGCTAATGTTTTAATCTGATGAGTCCTGAGAAGTTTTGCATCACTGAGCTCTAAATGATCGGAGTCCTTTCTTAAATCACAGGAGCTGCTAATGACACCAATTAAATGTTACACATGTCATTTACCAGTGTTTGTTAACTTGAATTAAAACACAAGAAAAATCCTAGGAAAAGGGGTTAGGAATTAATTTCTTTGATATGTTAATGGTGTTGCTATCTGGTCACTTAAAGGGAATATTTCGTTTTTTTAAAAGTTTTTATGGAGAAAAATATTGCCTTGGTGTAAATAATCTTCTTTCTATGTATAGTTTACTTACAGTATGATGATATATTTACATATTTACATAGCCGTTGTGTATATATATATATATATATATATATATATATATATATATTGGGGAAAATAATCATTTAATCCCCTGCAGATTTTGTAACTTTGCCCACCTACAAATAAATGAAGTGTCTATATTTTTTATCATAGAAGTATTTATCCGTTTCATGACTAAGCCCATTACTGACATTTGGTGTTTACAAGTTAAAAATGCGTATTTTTTGCTAGAAAATTACTTAGAAACCCCAAACATTATATATATTTTTTTAGCAGAGAATCTAGAGAATAAAATGGTGATCGTTGCAATATTTTATGTCACACAGTATTTGTGCAGCTGTGTTTTAAACGCAACTTTTTGGGAAAAATTAACTTTCATGAATTTTAAAAAAATTAAAAAGTAAAGTTAGTCCAATTTTTTTGTATAATGTGAAACATGATGTTACGCCGAGTAAATAGATACCAAATATGTCATGCTTTATAATTGCCCGCACTCGTGGAATGGCGACAAACTACGGTACCTTAAAATCTCCATAGGCGATGTTTTTTTTTTTTTTTACAGCTACTAGGTTACAGTTACAGAGGAGGTCTATGGCTATAATTATTGCTCTCGCTCTGACGATCGCGGCGATACCTCACATGTGTGATTTTAACACCGTTTTCATATGCGGGCGCGACTTCCGTATGCGTTTTCTTTGCTGCGCGAGCTTGCGGGGACAGGGGCGCTTTAATTTTTTTTTCTTATTTATTTTATTTATTTTTATAATAAAAACTAGTGTT
This sequence comes from Rana muscosa, assembly GCA_029206835.1. Lineage (NCBI taxonomy): Eukaryota > Metazoa > Chordata > Amphibia > Anura > Ranidae > Rana > Rana muscosa. Next base: position 1,242,083,214 of record CM055116.1, on the reverse strand, counting down.
TTAAAAAAAAAAAATGGGATTTTTGATCACTTTTATTGCTGTCACAAGGAATGTAAACATCCCTTGTGACAGTAATAAGTGGTGACAGCTAAAAGACCCCCAATCCCTCCTTTGCACTTCAAAGTATTCAGATCGCCAAAAACGGCGATTCTGAATACTGTGTACTTTTTTTAATCCGGCGCCATTGGCAGCCGAGTAACCCGGACGTGACGTCATGACGTCGTTTCCGTGGTTACAGTGAAGAGACTGAATCAAAGCCGTTCGCGGCTTTGTTTCAGTCTGTCTCTAGGCGCCCGAGGTGGCAGATCGTGGATAGGGTCTCCCGGTGGGACGGGAGGCCCGGTAAGAGCGGCGGAGGCGGCGGGGGGGGGGGGATGTCCCCTCCCGCTCCTCCGGTATAACAACCGAGCGGCTTTTAGCCACATCGGTTGTTATACCTGGAAAGCCAATCGCCGGCTCTAAACAACGGTACCGGGATAATGCCTGCAGCTTCAGGCATCATTCCAGTATAACCCCCAAAAGCCGAATACGCATATGTGCGTACCCTTGGCGGGAAAGGGTTAAAATGATAGAGATAGAATATCAACCAAAAATCCAGGAAACAAATGCTACAAATTAAGTTGCAGTTCAGTGGGTAAGTATTTGATCCCCAAGCAAAACATGACTAGTAGTTGGTGGAGAATAGGGATGAGCTTCGATTTCGAGTCGAACTCATGTTCGACTCTAAAAACATTGCCTGTTCGCCCGTTCGGCGAACAGCAAACAATTTTGGGTGTTCGCGGCAAATTCGAAAAGCCGCGGAACACCCTGTAAAAGTCTATGGGAGAGATCTAAAGTGCTAATTTTAAAGGCTTATATGCAAGTTATTGTCATAAAAAGTGTTTGGGGACCCGGGTCCTGCCCCAGGGGACATGTATCAATGCAAAAAAAAGTTTTAAAAACGTCAGTTTTTTCGGGAGCAGTGATTTTAATAATGCTTAAAGTGAAACAATAAAAGTGAAATATTTCTTTAAATTTCGTACCTGGGGGGTGCCTGTAAAGTAGCGCCTGTTTTCCGTGCTTAGAACAGTCTCTGCATAAAATGTCATTTCTGAAGGAAAAAAAGTCATTTAAAAGTACTCGCGGCTGTAATGAATTGCTGGTCCCGGCAATATAGAGAAAAGTCGTTGAAAGTCATTGATAAAAAAAAAAAATGCGTGGGGGTCCCCCCAAATTCAATTACCAGTCCCTTCAGGTCTGGTATGGATTTTAAGGGGAACTACGCGCCAAATAAAAAAATGGCGTTGGCTTCCCCCCAAAAATCCATACCAGACCCTTATCCGAGCACACAACCTGGCAGGCCGCAGTAAAAGAGGGGGGACGAGAGAGCGCCCCCCGTCCTGAACCGTACCAGGCCACATGCCCTCAACATGAGGAGGATATCCCCATGTTGATGAGTTCAAGGGCCTCATCCCCACAACCCTTGCCCGGTGGTTGTGGGGTCTGTGGGCGGGGGGCTTATCGGAATCTGGAAGACCCCTTTAACAAAGGGAACCCCCAGATTCTGCCCCGCCCCTATGTGAATTGGTAACGGGGTACAATGTACCCCTAGCATTTCACAAAGAAAGTGTAAAAAAATGAAAAAAAAAACACACAGACACAGTTGGGATAAGTCCTTTATTTAAAAAAAAAAAAAAAAAAGACTCCAGCGGTGGTAATCCACTCTCGATCTCCACTCCAGCGATGTCGGTATCCTGCGATGGATGACCTCTCCAGGCTCCAGCGACGATGTCCAGTGATGAGGAACAGCACACGATCCTCTCTTTACCGGAACAGAGACTCCCCGGGAATGACGCCGCCAAAGCCTGACAGGTCTTATGTAGCCGAGGACGGGGCCAACCGTCACGTGACCCCGTCCCCCTCTGACGCAAGGGGAAACCCAGGCTTTCCCAGTGACATGCGGGTGACCCCGCCCCCTCTGATGCAACGCAGGTTTCCCGTTGCATCAGAGGGGGCGGGGTCACCCGTCACTGAGGCAGCCCGGGTTTCCCCTTGCGTCAGAGGGGGACGGGGTCACGTGACGGGTGGCCCCGCCCTCAGCTACATAAGAGCTGTCACTGGCTGAAGCCGCGTCATTCCCGGGGTGCCTCTGCTCCGGTGAAGAGAGGATCGTGTGCTGTTCCTCGTCGCTGGACATCGTCGCTTGAGCCTGGAGAGATCATCCATCACAGGATACCGACATTGCTGGAGAGGAGATCGAGAGTGGATTACAACCGCTGGAGTCTATTTTTTTATTATTTTTTTTTATTTTTAATAAAGGACTTATCCCAACTGTGTCTGTGTGTTTTTCTACAATTATTTACACTTTCTTTGTGAAATGCTAGGGGTACATTGTACCCCGTTACCAATTCACATGGGGGGTCAGGATCTGGGGGTCCCCTTTGTAAAAGGGGTCTTCCAGATTCCGATAAGCCCCCCGCCCGCAGACCCCCACAACCACCGGGCAAGGGTTGTGGGGATGAGGCCCTTGTCCCCATCAACATGGGGGCATCCTCCCCATGTTGAGGGCATGTGGCCTGGTACGGTTCAGGAGGGGGGGCGCTCTCTCTTCCCCCCTCTTTTCCTGTGGCCTGCCAGGTTGCGTACTCGGATAAGGGTCTGGTATGGATTTTTGGGAGGGAACCCCACGCCATTTTTTTCTTAATTTGGCGTGGAGTGATATTTGGGGGGAACCGCATGCCATGTTTTTTTCTTATTTGGCACAGGGTTCCCCTTAATATCAATACCAGACCTGAAGTGCCTGGTAATTGAATTTGGGGGGACCCCCACGTATTTTTTTTTTTTTTATCAATGACTTTCAATTACTTTTCTCTGTAGTGCTGCTTTGCAGGCATACTATATACACCCCCAGGTATGAAATTTAAAGGAATATTTCACTTTTATTGTTTCACTTTAAGCATTATTAAAATCACTGCTCCCAAAAAAACAGCAGTTTTTAAAACTTTTTTTGCATTGATACATGTCCCCTGGGGCAGGACCCAGGTCCCCAAACACTTTTTATGACAATAACTTGCATATAAGCCTTTAAAATTAGCACTTTTGAGTTTTCATAGACTTTAATGGGGTTTGGATGTTCGAACAAATTTATTTATTGTGTTCAGCTCATCCCTAGTGGAGAAACCCTTATTGGCAAGCACAGAGGTAAGACGTTTATTGTAGTTGGTGACCAGGTTTGCACACATCTCAGGAGGGATTTTGGTCCACTCTTCTTTACAGATCTTCTCTAAATTCTTAAGGTTTCTTGACTGTCTCTTGGCAACTTGAAGTTTCAGCTCCGTCCATAAATGTTCTATAGAATTAAGGTCTGGAGGCTGACTAGGCCACTCCATGACCTTAAAGTGGGGTTCCACCCGCAATTTTTTTTTTTTTTAAAGTCAGACTACTGACTTTTAATAAGGACACTTACCTGTCCTAGGCGCCCGCGATGTTGGCCCCCCAAAACCGATCCCTCGATCGTGGCAGGTCTGGCGCCGCCATCCTAACTAAGGGAAACAGTCAGTGGAGCCTTGCGGCTTCACTGCCCGTTTCCTACTGAGCATGCGCGAGTCTCACGGCGCTGTATGAATGGTCGGCTGCTCTCTGGGATACACACAGTTCCCAGAAGGTAGCGTGCCTCATTCCCCAGAAGACAACGCGAGGATGAAGACCAGCCGCAGACTAGGAAGAGGCAGATTAGGAAGATCCGCCTAGCAACCGCAATTTCTGGTAAGTAAAAATGTTTTTTTTTTTAGGGTGGAACTCCACTTTAATGTACTTCTTCTTGAGCCACTCCTTTGTTGCCTTGGTGGTATGTTTTGGGATATTGTCATGCTGGAAGACTCGTCCACAACCCATCTTCAGTGTTCTGGCTGAGGGAAGAAGGTTCTCATCCAAGATTTTACAATATATGGCCCCGTCCATTGGCCCCTCAATGCGGCAAACTCAGCCTGTACCTTTAGCAGAGAAACAGCCCCAAAGCATAATGTTTCCACCTCTGTGCATGACTGTAGGGATGCAAACCTGGTCACTAACTACAAGAAATGTCTTACCTCTGTGCAGTGTTAATGTGTCAACGAAAATGTTTTCGTCATAATTTTCGTCAGCGGCATTTTTACAGTGATGAAAACGAAACGAAAAGTACAGCACATTTTTGTCCATTGACGAAAATCAATTCTGTTTTCGTTAATGAACGAATACTAAGCAAAAATGTCAGGCAGGGATATTTACCCTCAGAACTTCCGGTTTCCACGGAGCTCCTGCTTCCTCTGGATAGAGCCCAGGGTTTGCAGATAGGAGGCTGTCTACAAAAGGTAAGGTGGGGACTGGTCTTTGTGTAGTTAACCCTCTCACACACTCACACTTCATACTGATGTAGCGGGTATTTAAATTTGGGGGGGAGCATCTGGGTCATTTAACCCAGATGTACTAATTGTTAGGGCATCTGAGAGTCCCTTTTGTGGTTCTTGGAGGACTCTGGTGGTGCAAGGTTCCCTAAGGCCTGCAGGTGGCGTTGTCGCCCGGGGTCGGAGTTGAACCTGCACCGCAAGACTGTTCCTTTTTCTTCTTTCCTGGCAACGGTACAGCGGGGCGGGGAACCCGCTGTGACGCAAAGGGAGAGGAGATAAAAGGGGCGGATGCCCTGACCACGGGGCTCAGAGTTGGAGGATGCAGCCACACCCAGGCACCTTCGGCCTGGGTGCTGGCGTTCCGGAGTTCCAGGCCCAGGTGCCCTTGGCCTGGCCGGAGCGAGGGATGGAGTCCATCCCAGGCACCTTAAGCCTGGGGTGAGGTACTATGACCAAGGCCTGGGGCCCAGTAACTTCGACTGGGTTCCGCGAGGGTGGAGGAGTCCGAGGGGCCCTAAGGTGTCGGGACCCGTATCTGAGGCGAGGAGGCCGGGGAGTGTAACCCTTCTGAATAGCCCGGTACAGCATTAATCCGGTGACGGAGGGGCCTCCGGTAACTCCCTTGGAGGGATGTCTTCCCCCTGACAGGGGCTGCAACGTAGCGAAGGTAACTCCCGTTTCTGTTCACTAGAGTCGCTGGAAGAGACTCTGAAGCCAAAAAGTCCATATAACAGCCACTGTGCTTAGCAACCGTTGGTGAAACCTCAACGGTTTAGTTTCTTTGAGGATTGTGCCTTGACCTACTCCCTACCAATACTGAACTGTTCTATGGGTCTCAAACTGTCTACTCGCAAAGGACTATTTGTTTGCCGTTATGGAATAAATAAGTGTTGGACCTTTTCAGTGTGTTACTCCAATTACTGGGAGCAAAGGGGGTTATCAGCAGAACAGACTTGGCTCTGAGCGTATACACAGGCCGAGTGTAATTAGATGCTGGCCTTCACCTCTACATGCTGCAATCTAGAGGACATGGGCCGTGGCGCACCTCGCTCTCCCCTTCAAGGTACCCCTAGTCCGAAGCCAAAGTATCCACTAAAGAAGAGAGAGAGGGTGAGGCCGCTACACGTGGGGGCTCGTAAGTCCGGGATGTGTGTTTCGTGTATGGAGCTGGGAACGTCTGTGTTTGGACTTTGCTGCCCGGTGGAGTTCCGAGTAGGTCGGCCATGTTGGCAGGCGCGCCACGAGGCACACCATAGCTGCACAGTTCGTGGGCGGGGAGAAGGGAAAGCCTGCGAACAAGTGCAGACTATGGGAGGAGTCTGGCCATGTGGAAGTAGTAATGTGGGGATTCTGGTGCGAGTTGGTCAGTGCGCAATGGAGCAGCAGACAGTCGGGATGACCTCAAGTACCCCGTGGATTTCGGTTCCTTACCCCACGAAGAGGACTTCCTTTGCTGCTTCCATGACGGAGACAGGAATAAGACTCAGGCCCTGAGGACGTTTGGCTCTGTATGTATGCAGAGACATAGAGGCCCTCGGTGTGATCTGTCCTGGCTGCTTGGGACTGGTGGTCAGCTTAAAGCCATTCGGGCGATGTGAGGCCTGCAAGGAGTTTCTTTTTGAGGTGGAACCATTCACAGAAAGGCCCCGGGCCTTCCACCTTAACTGCCTCACAGGTACCGCCACTCCGGAAGTGGAGAACAAGGCCTTTGCAGAGATTTCTGTGCGCGCTGACCAGGGCAAAAAGAGTGCCCAACCAGAGATTGAGACTGAAAAATCAGAGGATGCTGCTTCGGTCACCACAAGCTCCCTGCTCCCACCTCCGAAGAGGAATATCGGCCTTGTACAGGCATCTATGGTCGTGGAAGAGCTTCGCCCCGCCGCTTGCCTGGCCTGGATGGATCCCGAGGGAAGAGCCCTGGACATCCCTGTTCTTCTGAAGGCCCAGCTGAGCCAGGGGTTGGGACTGTGAGTGTGGTTGAAGGTGTCGGGAGTCCATTGTCGGTGGAGCCCGTAAGGGAGGGTGATTCTACATCTACTGGGAATTACCTGCCCGCGGAAATGTACGACACCTCCGACCTAGAGTCGCTGTCAGATGCCGGCGATGATGGCGAGATTGACGAGGTCTTTCACCGCAAGGGTTGGGATAAGATGCCATTACCCGCGCTCCGTGCGCCAAAAGATCTGCCCATGTCTACAGGAGATAGTACATCCCGGGTGGAGGTCCCGGAGGCCGGGGAGGAATCTGGTCTCCTGCCTACCCTTCCATCCATTGAATCATCCGTTCCGGTGATGGGAATGCAACGTTCATTACTGCAGGCTCCTAGGTCCAAGCCAATGGAGGTAGTTAAAGTACCTCGGCACCCGGAGTCCATTGTCCAGCCTGGAGAAGGAGACCGTGCCACAATGCCCCCTCTGGCCCGGCTACAGCGGCTCTTCTGTCAGAGAGTTGCCCGTGAATATGGGTGGGAGTACCCATACCTACCCCGGGACTTGCTTTTTGAAGTGGAGGTCCTGCGGCAGCGATGGTATGATGAGTTTGTCTGGGAAAAGCTCAAAGTGCCCCATGCTCGCCGATACCTTTCGTGCTCATCCCCCGTGTCCAAGAAGTTCAAGGACTGTAAAGCGGAGTGGATGTTGGGTCGGCACATCCATGCGGACAGGGTGCTTATTTGTCGCAAAGATGGAGAGAACATTGAATATAATGTGGAGACTTTCGATAAGCACTTGAAGCCCCTGTTCCTGCCGCACCCAAAGTTCTACCTTTAGGAGGAAAAGACTCCTGTGTGCTATATTATTGTTCATTGCTGAACTTGCCGGAACACAAGGACTGTGCCCTAGTTATTTTTTTATTTGGGCGTTTTACTCTTTTGGAGAAATGGGAGCTGTTGCTGTTGTTCTCCCTCTTTCTCCCTGCACTGCAAAGAAGATAATGACTTTGGGGTGTAGTTAGTGTAGACACAGAGAAGAAAAAGGAAAGTTGTCTGGAGGATTTGGCCAAGTGTCATTACCGTGGCGCTGTCACCAGGTGGCAGTGCTGCGCAACCACTGTTTTTTTTTTTTTTTACACTTGCATCACCATACTCATTGGAGCGAATGGGCCTTTTCAAGGAGAGGCCCGTTCATTCCAAGAAAACACACATTGTGGTAGGATGTTTGTTTTTTTCCCTTCTGCAGGAGATTCATCTGTCAAGGCTGCTGAGAATGGGTGGTCCTTAGATAGTCAGAGGGAGGATTGTGCATGTGTAAATGTCAGAAGTGTTTTAGGGAAAGTTTTATAGTTTTACTGTTTTATGTTTTCCCTTTCCCATTCTAGGTCTTGGCACAATTCAGGGCTAATTTGTATGGTTTAGTCTCTGAGCGAAGCTTATGCACCACCTTTAACCCAGATGTACTAATTGTTAGGGAATCTGAGAGTCCCTTTTGTGGTTCTTGGAGGACTCTGGTGGTGCAAGGTTCCCTGTAGCCTGCAGGTGGCGTTGTCGCCCTGGGTCGGAGTTGAAACTGCACCGCAAGACTGTTCCTTTTTGTCCTTTCCTGGCACCGGTACAGCGGGGCGGGGAACCCGCTGTCACGCAAAGGGAGAGGAGATAAAAGGGGCGGACGCCCTGACCTCGGGGTTCAGAGTTGGAAGACGCGGCCGCACCCAGGCACCTTCGGCCTGGGTGTTAGCGTTCCGGACTTCGGGCCCAGGTGCCCTTGACCTGGCCGGAGCGAGGGATTGAGTCTATCCCAGGCACCTTAAGCCTGGGGTGAGGTACTATGACCAAGGCCTGGGGCCCAGTAACTTCGACTGGGTTCCGCGAGGGTGGAGGAGTCCGAGGGGCCCTAAGGTGTTGGGACCCGTATCTGAGGCGAGGAGGCCGGGGAGTGTAACCCTTCCGAATAGCCCGGTACAGCATTAATCCGGTAACGGCGGGGCCTCGGGTATCCCCCTTGGAGGGATGTCTTCCCCCTGACAGGGGCTGCAACGTAGTGAAGGTAACTCCAGTTCCTGTTCACTAGAGTCGCTGGAAGAGACTCTGAAGCCAAAAATCCATTTAACAGCCACTGTGCTTAGCAACCGTTGGTGAAACCTCAACGGTTTAGTTTCTTTGAGGATTGTGCCTTGACCTACTCCCCACCAATGCTGAACTGTTCTATGGGTCTCAAACTGTCTGCTCGCAAAGGACTATTTGTTTGCCGTTATGGAATAAATAAGTGTTGGAACTTTTCAGTGTGTGGCACTCCAATTACTGGGAGCAAAGGGGGTTATCAGCAGAACAGACTTGGCTCTGAGCGTATACACAGCCCGAGTGTAATCAGTGGCGTCACTAGGGTTGGTGTCACCTGGTGCGGTAAAATTTGGTGTCACCCCCCCCAGTTCATTGAGCCACCCGGGGCACTGAGCATTCTAGCACATCAGCACAGCTCTCCCCCCGTTTAATCCCCCTAATGGAACCCCTGTGTAATCCCCCTAATGGAACCCCCCTGTGTAATCCCCCTAATGTCACGTCCCCCCCCCGTACAACCGCCCCCTGCAATCCCCCTAATGTAATCCCCCTAATTTAACCCCCCCCAATGCAATCCCCTTAATGTAACCCCCCTGTTCATTCCCCCTAATGTAACCCCCCTGTATTCCCCCTAATGTAACCCCTGCGTGCAATCCCCCTAATGTAACCCCCCCGTGCAATCCCCCTAATGTAACCCCCCTGTGCAATCCCCTTAATGTAACCCCCCTGTATTCCCCCTAATGTAACCCCCCTGTGCAATCCCCCTAATGTAACCCCCCTGTGAAATCCCCCTAATGTAACCCCCCTGTGCAATCCCCTAATGTAACCCCCCTGTGCAATCCCCCTAATGTAACCCCCCCGTGCAATCCCCTAATGTAATCCCCTTAATGTAACACCCCTGTATTCCCCCTAATGTAACCCCCCTGTGCAATCCCCCTAATGTAACCCCCCTGTGAAATCCCCCTAATGCAACCCCCTGTGCAATCCCCCTAATGTAACCCCCCTGTGAATTCCCCCTAATGTAACCCCCCTGTGCAATCCCCTAATGTAACCCCCCTGTGCAATCCCCCTAATGTAACCCCCCTGTGCAATCCCCTAATGTAACCCCCCCGTGCAATCCCCTAATGTAATCCCCTTAATGTAACACCCCTGTATTCCCCCTAATGTAACCCCCCTGTGCAATCCCCTAATGTAACCCCCCCGTGCAATCCCCTAATGTAATCCCCTTAATGTAACACCCCTGTATTCCCCCTAATGTAACCCCCCTGTGCAATCCCCTAATGTAACCCCCCCGTGCAATCCCCTAATGTAATCCCCTTAATGTAACACCCCTGTATTCCCCCTAATGTAACCCCCCTGTGCAATCCCTTAATGTAATCCCCCCGTATTCAACATAATGTAACCCCCCTGTGCAATCCCCTTAATGTAACCCCCTGTATTCCCCCTAATTTAACCCCCCTGTGCAATTCCTCCTAATGTAACCCCCCCCTGTATTCCTCCTAATGTAACCCCCCCTGCTATCTCCCTAATGTAATCCCCCCTGTATTCCCCCTAATGTAACCCCCCCTGTGCAATTCCTCCTAATGTAACCTCCCCCCCTGTATTCCTCCTAATGTAACCCCCCCCTGCAATCTCCCTAATGTAATCCCCCTAATGTAACCCCCCCATATCTCCTCTCTCCCTACAGTCACAGACCTCAGATCAGCGCGCTCTGTCCACGTGGACGTTCCTCCTCCTAGGCTCCTCCTCCTGTTGTGAATATACTGTCAGTGTGGAGGAGGAGGAGACTAGGCTCTGTCGGTCTGAGGAATGCATTTGTTGTGAGCCGACACCTCTCCCCACCTGCCTAAGCGTCAATAGGCGGATTGCATTTGCAGTGCCGGGCGCTGTGCACTGGACTATGGCACTGTCTGCCTCGAGTCACAACACAATTCCTCCTCCCTCCCCGAACATTGTGGGGAGCGAAGGAGATACTGGAGTGCGCAGGGGAAGGAGGAAAAGGAGAGAGCCGCGGTGCCTCTCTCAATCCAGCGCCGTGATGGGTGATGGTGTCACCCCTCTGGCGGGTGTCACCCGGGTGCGACCCGCACCCCCCGCACCTGCCTTGCAACGCCAGTGAGTGTAATTAGATGCTGGCCTTCACCTCTACATGCTGCAATCTAGAGGACATGGGCCGTGGCGCACCTCGCTCTCCCCTTCAAGGTACCCCTAGACCGAAGCTAAAGAAGAGAGAGAGGGTGAGGCCACTACACTGATATATAGAGGCCCCCTGAAAGAGACCAGCTCCTTGTCAATAGGTTTCGCAGCTTGTCCACTACGGGAGAGCATCACACTGTGTGATCTGTGCAGGATTAATCCCTTTGCTGCCAGAGTTGTTTTTGCACTCATGCTTAAAAAATCTATATATGCCTGAAGATTACATAACCCCCTCCCTCCTCCCCCAAACGTTATATATTTTCATGTAAATGTGCACTGCATGGTGGCATCATTACGCAAAGAGTTCTTAATTATTTTATTTTTTTCAGTTTAAAGCGGAGGTCCCGCAGCCATTCATTTATTTATTTTTTTGTCATTCAATTATTGTCCCCATTACAAAAGAATACTCACTGCTTTGGTGTAAAAAAAACATCCGCTGACAGTTTTCGTACGTAAGAATAACTTTTAAAATCTGATGAAGGCCGTTTATATTTTGCTTGTGGACATGTGAAGTCCACAATCACTGATTTCCTGGATGCAGTGAATGCTTATCTCCCAGCATTCACCGCTCGTTCCCGTGCATGCTCAGTGTTTACGGCGAGCAGCGCCGTAAACTTCCGGGTTACCATCACGACGTGCGGCGTTGTCGAAAGTTCCCGCCCCATTGTGATGGCAACCAAAACAATCTCTCGATATTTCGCTGGGCGGCATTCCGCACTGACTCTTGGGAAGCATGACACTTAGCTCCCAGGAGACAGTGCGGCGCCGGGGAAAGCTGTATACACGCCTACACCCACGGGAGTGATACACAGGAAGTAACACTTTAAACTAGAAATATTAAGGTATTTACAGCGCAAAAAAATTATTGTTGCAGCATTTGAACATCTATGCAATGTACTGAAGGGAATAGGATTTAGTTGTAAATTTGGGTGGAACTCCGCTTTAACGTTACACTTCTGTCAAAAAAGCAATATTCTTGTAACAAAACTTGGTTTATCTTAACGGCCTTATATAACGACTAAATCTGTGTCTATAGTGCATGTTCAAACCTTAAGGCTGGGTTCACACTGGGGCGACAAACGCTCCGACATTGGGAGCTCATGTCGCATGACATGTGAAAATCAATGTTTCCCTATGGGAGCCGTCCTAACTGGTCCGACACATGTTGGTACGACTTTGAAAATGCTCCCTGTACTACTTTGGTCCAACTTTGATCCGACTTCAGCCCATTGACTATCATTGAAGTCAGATCAAAGTTGGACCGCAGTCTTGCATGATCCGACTTTGGCATGAGACTTGTGCTCTGCTGCTCTTGAGGGGGAACTCCACACCAAATAAAAAATAAAAAAAACGGCATGGGTTCCTCCTCCAGGAGCATACCAGGCCCTTGGGTCTGGTCTGGATTTGAAGGGGAACCCCTACGCCGAAAAAACGGCGTGGGGGTCCCCCCCAAAACCAAACCAGACCCTTATCCGAGCACGCAACCTGGCAGGCCGCAGGGGAAGAGGGGGGACGAGAGAGCGGCCCCCCTCCCTGCTGAACCGTACCAGGCCGCATGCCCTCAACATGGGGGGTTCGGTGCTCTGGGGCAGGGGGGGGACCTGCGGCCCCCCACCCCAGAGCACCCTGCCCCCATGTTGATGAGGACAGGGCCTCTTCCCGACAACCCTGGCCGTTGGTTGTCGGGGGTCTGCGGGTGGGGAGCTTATCGGAATCCGGGAGCCCCCCTTGATAAGGGGGACCCCAGCTCCCGGCCCCCCACCCTATGTGAATGAGTATGGGGTACATCTTACCCCTACCCATTCACCTGGTGGAAAAAAAATGTCAAGAAAAAACACAACACAGCTTTTTTAATTAATTTATTGCACAGCTCCGGGGGTCTTCTTCCGACTTCGGTGGGTCTCCGCGCTCTCCGGTTCTTTCTTCTGCCGGGCCTCCACTATCTTCTTCCAGCTCTTTTGCTAGCGGGGCCCGGTCTTCTCCGTCGCCTTCTTCTTCTCCCGCTCTCCGGTTCTTCTCCCGCTCTCCGGTTCTTTCTTCCGCCGGGCCTCCGCTATCTTCTTGCAGCTCTTTTGCTAGCGGAGGCCCGGTCTTCCCGACGTCTCGTCCGGCTCTCCGTTGTCCTTCTGCCGGCCCCTCCACTACCTTCTTGTAGCTCTTTTGCTAGTGGAGGTGCCGGTCTTCCCGTCGCCGTCTTCTTCTCTCTTCTCCTCGATGTTGACGCGTCGCTTCCTTCCGCTGTAATACTGGCTGTTCGCTCCGCTCCGCATTAATATAGGCTTCTCATGACGTCACAGTCACATGCTCCTATCCCCGGAGCATGTGACTGTGACGTCATGAGAAGCCTATATTAATGCGGAGCGGAGCGAACAGCCAGTATTACAGCAGAAGGAAGCGACGCATCAACATCGAGGAGAAGAGAGAAGAAGACGGCGATGACGGGAAGACCGGCCCCTCAACTAGCAAAAGAGCTACAAGAAGGTAGTGGAGGGGCCGGCAGAAGGACAACGGAGAGCCGGACGAGACGTCGGGAAGACCGGGCCTCCGCTAGCAAAAGAGCTGCAAGACGATAGCGGAGGCCCGGCGGAAGAAAGTAACGGAGAGCGGGAGAAGAACCGGAGAGCGGGAGAAGAAGAAGGCGACGGAGAAGACCGGGCCCCGCTAGCAAAAGAGCTGGGAGAAGATAGCAGAGGCCCGGCAGAAGAAAGAACCGGAGAGCGTGGAGACCCCCGAAGTCGGAAGAAGACCCCCGGAGCTGTGCAATAAATTAATTAAAAAAGCTGTGTTGTGTTTTTTCTTGAATTTTTTTTCCACCAGGTGAATGGGTAGGGGTACGATGTACCCCATACTCATTCACATAGGGTGGGGGGCCGGGATCTGGGAGCCCCCTTATCAAGGGGGGGGCTCCTGGATTCCGATAAGCCCCCCGCCCGCAGACCCCGACAACCAACGGCCAGGGTTGTCGGGAAGAGGCCCTGTCCTCATCAACATGGGGGCAGGGTGCTCTGGGGTGGGGGGCCGCAGGTCGCTCCCCTGCCCCAGAGCACCAAACCCCCCATGTTGAGGGCATGCAGCCTGGTACGGTTCAGGAGGGAGGGGGGGCGCTCTCTCGTCCCCCCTCTTCCCCTGCGGCCTGCCAGGTTGCGTGCTCGGATAAGGGTCTGGTTTGGATTTTGGGGGGGACCCCATGCCGTTTTTTCGGCGTAGGGGTTCCCCTTTAAATCCAGACCAGACCCAAGGGCCTGATATGCTCCAGGAGGGGGAACCCATGCTGTTTTTTTATTTAAAATTTGGCGTGGAGTTCCCCCTCAAGATTCATACCAAACACAGTGCCTGCTATTGGCGGGGATCCAAGTCGGATCCCCGTTCATTGAAAGTCGGACATATGTCGGCTTCATGTCACAGGGCAAAGTCGGATCCAAAGTAGGATAGATGTCGTGTCGCACTAGTGTGAACCCAGCCTAATACCATAAATCATAATATATATTTTTTTCACTCCAGGAGTATATAACGAGTTTGGAAATTGTAGAGAAATGCTTAAATAATGCATTACAATGTAATTTAAACCCATTAGATTTTAGTCAAATAAATGATTTTAGTCGACTAAAATGTAGTGGAGATTTAAGTTGACTAAAATGTACTGGAGCTTTAGTCGACTAAATATGACTAAAGCTAAAACACTTGCAGAATAGGGATGAGCTTCGAGTTCGAGTCGAACATTGCCTGTTCGCCCGTTCGCCGAACAGCGAACAAATTGGGGTGTTCGCGGCAAATTCGAAAAGTCTATGGGAGAAATCTAAAGTGCTAATTATAAAGGCTTATATGCAAGTTATTGTCATAAAAAGTATTTGGGGACCCGGGTTCTGCCCCAGGGGACATGTACAGTAGGTGCCGCCGATATTGTGTCAATCTCGCCACTTCTAGCGGCGAGATTGACACCATATGAGCTCCGTTGCGAGAGCCAGCACCGAGCTGTCTCGTCATCGGGAAAAGAAAAATGTTCCTTTCACGATGAGCGACACGCATTGCCGATAGACGGGGATCCGACGTGGATTCCCGCCAATACCAGGCACTGCGCTTGGTATGAATCCTGAGCGGGAACTCCACGCCAATTTTTAAAGAAAAAAACAGCGTGGGTTCCCCCTCCAGGAGCATACCAGGCCCTTGGGTCTGGTCTGGATTTGAAGGGGAACCCTACGCCGAAAAAACGGCGTGGGGGTCCCCCTCAAAATCCATACCAGACCCTTATCCGAGCACGCAACCTGGCAGGCCACAGGAAAAGAGGGGGGGGACGAGAGCACCCCCCCTCCTGAACCTTACCAGGCCACATGCCCTCAACATGGGGAGGATGTCCCCATGTTGATGGGGACAAGGGCCCTTATCCCCACAACCCTTGCCCGGTGGTTGTGGGGGTCTGCGGGCAGGGGGCTTATCGGAATCTGGAAGACCCCTTTAACAAAGGGGACCCCCAGATCCCGGCCCCCCCCTATGTGAATTGGTAAGGGGTACATTGTACCCCTACCATTTTACGAAGAAAAATAAAAAAAAGACACACACAAACACCTTGGAAAAGTCCTTTATTAAAAAATAAAAAACAAATAATAAAAACAAAACATTCCAGCGATGAAATCCAGTGTCCCGCGGCGATCCGATGTCCAGCGCTGTCCGTCATTGGCGGAGCCTGAGCGGACCTGATGGGGAACTTCCTTCACTGTGTAATACATGAATAGACCCGCCCCTTCTAAAGTTCCCCATAAGGTCCACTCAGCCAATGAATAGGTGTAAGGCTAAGCGGACCAGATGCGGAACGTGAGAAGGGGCGGGTCTATTCATGTATTACACAGTGAAGGAAGTTCCCCATCAGATCCCCTCGGATCAATGACGTAGGCAGGGTCTGACATACTGAGGGGGCCGACCTGATTGGGAACTTCCTTCACTGTGTAATTCATGAATAGACCCGCCCCTTCTCATGTTTCGCATCTGGTCCGCTTAGCCTTACACCTAGTCATTGGCTGAGCGGACCTGATGGGGAACTTTAGAAGGGGCGGGTCTATACATTTAATAGACTGCGGAGGAAGTTCCCCATCAGGTCATCTCAGGCTCAGCCAATGAAGGACAGCGTTGGACATCGAATCGCCGCGGGACACTGGATTTCATCGCTGGAATGTTTTTTTGTTTTTTTTTTCAATAAAGGACTTTTCCAAGGTGTTTGTGTGTTTTTTTTTACATTTTTTTACAATTTCTTTGTGAAATGTTAGGGGTACATTGTACCCCGTTACCAATTCACATAGGGGGGCTGGGATCTGGGGGTCCCCTTTGTTAAAGGGGTCTTCCAGATTCCGATAAGCCCCCTGCCCGCAGACCCCCACAACCACCGGGCAAGGGTTGTGGGGATGAGGCCCTTATCCCCATCAACATGGGGACATCCTCCCCATGTTGAGGGCATGTGGCCTGGTACGGTTCAGTAGGGAGGGGGGCCGCTCTCTCGCCCCCCCTCTTTTCCTGCGGCCTGCCAGGTTGCGTGCTCGGATAAGGGTCTGGTATGTTTTTTTGGGGGGACTCCACGCCACTTTTTTTTAAATTTGGGGTGGAGTTCCCCTTAAAATCCATGCCAGATCTGAAGGGCCTGGTATGGATATTTGGGGGGAACCGCACACATTTTTTTTTTAATTTGCGGCAGGGTTCCCCTTAATATCTATACCAGACCTGAAGGGCCTGGTAATTGAATTTGGGGGGACCCCCACGCTTTTTCTTTTTTTTTATCAATGACTTTTCTATTGCCGGGAGCCGACAATTCATTAATAGCCGCGAGTGAGTTTTAAATGACTTTTTTTCCTTCAAAAATGACATTTTGTGCAGGGACAGTTCTAAGCACGGGAAACAAGCGCCACTTCACATGCATATTATACACACCCCCCATGTACGAAATTTAAAGGAAAATTTCACTTTTATTTTTTCATTTTAAGCATTATTAAAATCACTGCTCCCGAAAAAACGTCAATTTTTAAAACTTTTTTTTGCATTGATACATGTCCCCTGGGGCAGGACCCGGGTCCCGAAACACTTTTTAGGACAATAACTTGCATATAAGCCTTTATAATTAGCACTTTAGATTTCGAACGTTCGAGTCCATTGTATTTAATAGGGTTCTAACGTTCACGCAAACATTCTGTCTGTTCGCAGGTTCTGGTGCGAACCGAACAGGGGGGTGTTCGGCTCATCCCTGTTGCAGAAGACTAAAATGGGACTAAAACTAAAATGCCATTTTAGTCCCAAGACTAACTAAGACTAAAACTAAATCTAAATTTCCTGCCAAAATTAACACTGCCTCTATGCTTGCCAACAATGGTTTCTACATCAAGTACCACAGTAAGTCATGACTTGATTAGGGATCAAATACTTATTTTACTCACTGAACTGCAACTCAATTTATAACATTTGCATCATGTGTTTTTGTTGGATTTTTGATTGATTTTCTGTCTCTATCATTTAAAATACACCTATGATAAAAATGATAGAGTCTTCATCTCCTTGTAAGTGTTCAAACTTACAAAATCTGCAGGGGATTGAATAATTATTTCCCCCACCGTATAATATATATATATATACACACATACACACATATATGGCTTTGTTTCCTGTTTTGCAGTGCTACACAACTGTTGTTATATTAAGTGGGTTCCTTGAATCCAGTGGGAAATCCACAAACCCCTTTTGAAATCTTTGGAAGGTGAATCTTGTAAGTTTTATTCCCTTTTTCAGGACCAATTTGTAAGCTTTTGCTAAAAGAAGTGTATAAGCAGCTGGCCACTACCATGGAGGACATGTACTAATGCTAAAAATGTTTTGATACTGCTAACTCGGGATGCAGCAGTCGGAGGTTCAAGCAGTGGCGGCTGGTGCTCAAAATTTTTGGGGGGGGCGCAAACAAGCTGAAAAAAAAATCAATTGCCACCACTGTGCCCATTAAACGCAGCCACTGTGCCCAAACGCCACCAGTTTGCCCCCTCAAATACAGCCAGTTTGTTTCCATATACAGCCAGGGTGCCCCCATATATATATAACCAGTGTGCCCCCATATACAGCCAGTGTGCCCCATATACAGCCAGTTTGTCCCCATATACAGCCAGTTCCCCCCAAATGCAGCCAGTTTGTCCCCCATATACAGCCAGTTCCCCCCAAATGCAGCCAGTTTGTCCCCCATATACAGCCAGTTCCCCCCAAATGCAGCCAGTTTGTCCCCCATATACAGCCAGTTCCCCCCAAATGCAGCCAGCGTGTCCCCCATATACAGCCAGTCCCCCCCAAATGCAGCCAGTTTGTCCCCCATATACAGCCAGTTCCCCCCATATACAGCCAGTTTGTCCCCATATACAGCCAGTTCCCCCCAAATGCAGCCAGTTTGTCCCCCATATACAGCCAGTTCCCCCCAAATGCAGCCAGTTTGTCCCCCATATACAGCCAGTTCCCCCCAAATGCAGCCAGTTTGTCCCCCATATACAGCCAGTTCCCCCAAATGCAGCCAGTGTGTCCCCCATATACAGCCAGTTCCCCCCATATTCAGCCAGTTTGTCCCCCATATTCAGCCAGTTCCTGCCATATTCAGCCAGTTTGTCCCCCATATTCAGCCAGTTCCCCCCATATTCAGCCAGTTCCCCCCATATTCAGCCAGTTTGCCCCCCATATTCAGCCAGTTTGTCCCCCATATTCAGCCAGTTTCCCCCATTTCCAGCCAGTTTGTCCCCCATATACAGCCAGTTCCCCCCAAATGCAGCCAGTTTGTGCCCCATATTCAGCCAGTTTGTCCCCATATTCAGCCAGTTTGTCCCCCAAATGCAGCCTGTCATCCCCCCAGCCCTGCACTTACCTTCCTCTGTCCGCGCAGTCCTCGATGTGTTCTCCCGCCCTCAATGTCGCTTCAGCCAATCAGGTTACCGGTAACCAGATCCGGTGAACCTGATTGGCTGAAACCTCCACACAGTCTTCTTCCAGGAACGCACCCCCGTGCGTACCTGGGAGGAGTTTTTGGAAGCCGAATATAGCGTGAGAGCTGTATTCGGAAAGCCTATCAGAGCCGCTGGCTCTGATAGGCACTTCCAAGTTACACCCACCGCCGGCCGCCGCTCTAATTCATATGGCCGGCGCTCACCAGGAGGCCGGCCATATGTATAGTGGGCAGCGCGGCAGCGGTGACAATACACAGTATCATGCAATGCATGAATCTGTGTATTGTCTTTCAGTGGCGGTGCGGGAGCGAGAGGGGGCGGCGCTCCGGTGCCCTCTATGGACGCACCGCCACTGGGTTCAAGCAGGCAGGGGAGCTGGGCAAAACTGTCCATTTAGTGCTCTCATTTTCCAAACTGGGGACGAGTTGGGTTCAGGTCAGACTCATGGTCAACTGGAACCCGAAGCTCATCCCTATCCCTTACAAGCAGTAAAAGAGCTTTAAACCAAGCCTCCATTAACCTCTCTAGCTAAAGGTACAGTGGAATAATTCTTCCTCAAAGATCACAATAAAGACTCTAAAGCTGGGTTTTGTCAATGTCTAACAGCCTACAGCACCTGTTGTTTGTTTATATTAGAAGGCCGACAGGCTTCCAAGTCTCTGCTGCCATAAAAATAAGGAGGGAGGAGCTGTGCTTCTGTTGTGAACTTTGAAGAATAACATCTGTAGCACATCCCCTGTAGGAGTAGCTGGTGAATAGGGATACCCCACTCTGCACAGCCAGGCACACCAAATTTTGAGTCAGGAAACAGTCCAGCAACTTTGTTTTGTTTTTGTTTTTTTATTTAGGGGTTAATAAACTTGGATGGGGATAGGGGTATTATGGGATGCCCACTTGACTGGAATAAAGTCTCTTCAGGGACACTTTAACTACATACACTCTCTATATACACTCCTCTTCCTCCAGCACATCACTTGCTTGCAGAACAACTCAGACCCAGCTGGGACACTGTTTGGTGGATCCAGCAAAGCACTCAGCCAGATCAAGCAAAAGCTTTTTTTACAGGCAGGGACCATAGGCTACTGTGGCTACTGATCCCAGCACCACCTCCTCCGGCATTCCCAGCCCTCCTGACTGCAGCTGTCCCTTTCACTAGCATTCCTGGCTATTTCCCACAGTCCTCCCAGACTGTTATACTCACCAGCCACCCAGCTGTCTTCTCCCTAGAGAGATCTCCATGCTAGCTGGCTCCTGCTGTCCTCACTCTTGCCCCTGTGCCTCTGGACAGGACTATGCCAAGTGTTTGAAGAGGATCCTCCAGCACCCAAGCCCCTGGCCCAAGGTCACCCCCCCCCCAGACTGAGGGGCTACCCTCAAGGGCCTCCTCAGCACTCCATCTACAGCTTCCACCCAAACTTTACACTGCCAGTGCTGGCCTGACTCTGAGTATTTTAGAGGGGCTTAACCCCTGCCAGACCATTTTTCTGGGGATTGGCTGGGGTCCTACTCACTACTCCAGGCAGCTCCTCCTAACTTCCCCCCCCCCCCATTCTTCTGGAAACTTTTCCACGATTCCAGCAAATAGGGGGAGGCATCAGAGATTCTGCCTGATGAGTAATCCTGTCTCCCTGGATCACTCACCCTGACTCAAATTAAACACAATTTACCTACACTAACAAAACCTATCTACATTTCTACCACACTACACTAGAGGGTGCTACACTTCCATCATTGACTTGCTACAGAGTTACATGGGCAGCAGGGGGTTAATTCAAATTTGTAATTGTTACAAGATACAGGTAGTCAACGTAAAGATAAAAAACTCTGAAAACACACACATGTAAGATAGTCTACCAGTTCAGGGCTTCCATTTTTCCTCATGCAGACTTGTAAAGGTAATGACAGGTCCACTTTATCTGTCCAGCCAATTGGTCAAGCTGCTGTCGTATATTTTGCTCTTTTAGCTTTCTGCTATGCTAAAAGAAGAACATGGCTTACAGAACTCTATTACGTCAACAAGTTCACTTCCAAGGAGGTGTGAAGTCTCTCTTGGCATGATATCTGATGTAAGTTTTGGAAAAAAACACAGTTGCGATGAATGACTGAGAATCTTTGCCTGTTCTTAGCATTTTGCAAGGAGGACAGTATGCTGCGCTTTGAAACAAGCCCTTGATTTGCCCCTTGGTAACAGCACATGAGCTTGGCAGGCAACCAAAGCAAAGTCCATAAAAAGGCAGAGGTCAGGGCAGGCAGTGCTCAGGCAAAGTCATATAGCAACCAGATGGTCAAGGCTGACAGCAAACAGATTAAAAGGAACAGAACAGGCTGGGGTCAAACTCAGAGTAGCAGAGAGGGATATTAAAGCTTCTAAGAGCCATCAAAGGCCTTTTGCTCAAGAACTATGCCTAAGCCATAGTTATATTTGTATTTATTGTTGAGTGACAGAACAGACATGCAGAAGTGTTCCTATCTAAAATCTAGAGATAAAGAAAGGATTGTTAAAATCTCACCTAACCTTGCTAGCTTTCAATTGCAATGGGACTATGTTACCCAACCAATATGAAGTAATCAGGGACTGTTCCATCTACTTATGTCCATGAAGAAAGGGGTGCTTCAATCCCCTGAAACGTGGTGTTTGTATTTTTTACTTGACTGTAAATATGTAGGTAAGTTCAAGTCCTGTGTGTCAAGAATCAGCAGCAGGGATGGCCAAATCTGCATAACTACACTTTGGAAACTGGGACCAGACAGTGTATGCTTTAAAAGAGTTTTATTAACAGTGAAACAAAATCCATCTAAACACCAGAAAACAGAATACACAGCAAACATAAAGGTACAAGTGAACCAAAAGCAAAGTGACAAATACTTAACTAACAACCTGACTATATAAAATACGGAACACAGATCAACAAGGTAAACTGGAGATGCAGGGAGCAAATGGGAAGGAGAAACCAGAACTGGGATCAGGAGCAAGGGGAGCAGATAAGAGGTAGCAGGGTATAGGATGCAGGGCAGGAGCAAGATCAGGGTTAGGATTAGAAAGAATGGTGCAAAGTATCTGGCAGCAAGCAAAACACTGGAGCAAGAGGCGCTAGTAGGGGGGGACCCAAATACCCTCCCAGGACCAGGTGGAAACTGATTACTGGGATCTTCTGGCAGACATTCTCTGGTGGGCACTGGAATTACAACCCTCCACCCAGGGAACCACAGTGCCACCAGCAGGGGATCCAGGCCCTGATACTGTGTCTCTTTGTATAAGGGCCCATTCACAGGGATGATTAGCACGGTCTATGAATTCCAGCAGCAAGAATGTTGTAGGGGTGTGGCTAACAGAATTGTCACTGCTGATTCATAAGCCTGTAGCCTGTCAATCAGCACTTGGCCACATTTAGTGACACCCAATGCTTTCTGATTGCTGAAACCCTTCTGCTGTGAGCTGCAGTTACTGGGAGTCTTGTTACATAGTTACATAGTTACATAGTTAGTCAAGTTAAAAAAAGACACAAGTCCATCCAGTTCAACCATAAAAAAATATATATATATATATCGTACAATCCCATATACCTAATTCTATACCCACAGTTGATCCAGAGGAAGGCAAAAAAAAAAACAGCAGAGCATGATCCAATTTGCTACAGCAGGGGAAAAAATTCCTTCCTGATTCCCCAAGAGGCAATCGGATATTCCCCGGATCAACTTTCCCTATAAATGTCAGTACCCAGTTATATTATGTACATTTAAGAAAGAATCCAGGTCCTTCTTAAAGCAATCTACTGAGCTGGCCAGAACCACCTCTGCAGGGAGTCTATTCAACATTTTCACAGCTCTTACTGTGAAGAAACCTTTCCGTATTTGGAGATTAAATCTCTTTTCCTCTAGACGCAAAGAGTGCCCCCTTGTCCTTTGTGTTGACCGTAAAGTGAATAATTCAACACCAAGTTCACTATATGGACCCCTTATATATTTGTACATGTTGATCATATCCCCCCTTATTCTCCTCTTCTCAAGAGTGAATAAATTCAATTCCTCTAATCTTTCCTCATAGCTGAGCTCCTCCATGCCTCTTATCAGTTTGGTTGCCCTTCTCTGCACTTTCTCCAGTTCCCCAATATCCTTTTTGAGAACTGGGGCCCAAAACTGAACTGCATATTCCAGATGAGGTCTTACTAATGATTTGAACAGGGGCAAAATGATATCTCTCTCTCTGGAGACCATAAGTCTCTTAATACAAGAAAGGACTTTGCTCGCTTTGGAAACCGCAACTTGGCATTGCATGCCATTATTGAGCTTATGATCTACCAAAACCCCCAGATCCTTCTCCACTATGGATCCCCCCAGTTTTACTCCCCCTAGTATGTATGATGCATGTGAGACACAAATGAATGAGGTTCTGTCAGGGGGATGTAAAAGAACCTTTTTGTATACGTTATGAAGCTTGTAACTGGATGTGGGACCTGTTTAAACGGAATACTGAAATCGTTCTTCAAAGATATTTCCTATTGATTCTTGATTTACATGGGTGCAATGACTCAATAAAATGGCAGCCTAAAATGCTACTAAGACAAACATTGCCATTCAGCCCAACTGTACTTTGGGTTCTTGTTTATTACTCTTGGCCATATCCAGGGATATTAGGTGGACATCTTTCATTATATATATATGTAGCAGGCATATACTTTTAAATCTGGTAAAGACATCAGTGATGTATAGTTCCCTGCGGCCCAGCAGGTGGTGCTGTCACTTTGGGCCGGGGTTAAACCATTGCTGCAGTGCCGTACCCTTTGTGACCTCTCGCAGCAGTTGTACTGCGGGGCTGGGAACCCGCTGTGCTTGCTGGGGGAGGGTATAAAGGGGGCAGACATCTTCGCCACGAGGGTCGAGTTCCAGGCACCTATAGCCTGAGGGCTGCTGTGCGCGGTCGGTGTCCAGGCGGCCTAGGCCTGGACACTTGGAGTTCGTGTTCCATCCCAGACACCTTCAGTCTGGGGTGAGGTACTCAGCCGGAGGCCTGGGGCCCAGTACCTTCCGCTGGGTCCCACGAGGGAGGGATTGTCCTAGGGGGCCCCGGGAGTGGGGCACCCGAATCCAGAGGCGTAAGGGACTGGAGGAGGGACTCATCCGAAGATCTGGTGCAGCATATTGCCAGTGCCGGGTGAACCTCTGGAGACCGCCCGGAGGGATATCTTTCCCGAACAGGGGCCAAGTTCAGAGAGGAAGGTAGATAACGTTCTATGACCGGTGGCAGCGGTCCAACTATTCAACTCAGGTCAGTGGCAGAGACCTGCTATTAGGCCTGTGGCAGGGGCCTCAACAGTTCATCCGGTCGGTGGCAGCGACCAAAACTCATGGTCGGTGGCAGAGACCGTGCGCCAGGCCTATTCGCTAGCAAAGGAATAGGAGAGTTTATGTGTGCCTGGGCCTACTCGTACCCACACCCCTGTTTGTCTGCTACTAAAAGTTCAACTGATTGTGTTCAACCTGAAAACAGAGAAATAAAGGAGTGTTGGACTTTTGATTGGTGTGGGACTCTATTATTGGCAGACACATCCCCATGGAACAACTGAGGCTTTGTATGCAGTGAACAGACCCGGAGGTAATTCAACTAACTTGCTCAACCCTCATACACATATGAGGGGATAGTTTGGCGTAGTGTTCCTGTACTCTTGTTTCCCAGGTACCCCTAGACACCAGCCACTAAACCGAGAGGGAGAGTAAGGGGAGAGGCGCTACATATATATATGAGGTGTGTCCAAAAAATTGGGTGAATGGTATCAGAAAACAAACAAAACAGAGGAAAGAAACAAATTACCTTCATTGGCCTTCAAAATAATCACCATCCTTCACAACACATTTTTGGCAGCGTTCATAAAGCTTCTGGAAACTGTCAGCGAAGGCCTCTTTAGGAATTGATTGCAGAACTTCTGTCACACATTCTTGGATTGCCGCCACAATCCGCAAAATGTGCGCCTTTAATGATGCTCTTCGGGCAGGGTTGGGTTGGGTTGTGGGGAAGACAGTGAATGCCATTCCATTGATTGCCGCTTGGATTCCGGATCGAACTGGTAGCACTAGGTCTCATCCCCTGTGACGATGGTTCGTAGAACATTCCCGTAGACACACTCCTAAACCTTGTGGACAGCCTTCCCAGAAGAGGTGAAGCTGTTATAGCTGCAAAGGGTGGGCCAACTCAATATTAAACCCTACTGACTAAAGCCTCGTACACACGGTCGGTTTTCTCGGCAAGAAAACTGCTGGGAGAGCTTTTTGCCGAGAAAACCGGCCGTGTGTATGGTTTCTCGTCGGGAAAACTGCTGGGACTCTCGATGAGAAAAATAGAGAACCTGCTCTCTATTTTCTCATCGGCCTGTTTTCCGAGAAAACCGTGCGTGTGTATGCTTACCTGTCTCCAGGTAAACCCGCGCATACTCGATGAGACTTTGACGCATGCGCTGTAGCTTACAAGGGTAGTGTAGGGTGAAGCAAGATGGCGGCGACGGCATTGAATGTGACGAGCGCATGCTCGTCATAGTCGATGACGTCACCGCGTTCTTGCCATTCAAAAGAACGGCGGTTCTTTTGAATGTGCTGTGTGTACACTTGGCGAGCAAGAAAAGCTTGCCAGGAATCTCGTCGGGAAAACCAACGTTTTTTTTTCCCGACGAGATTCCCACCCGTGTGTACAGGGCTTCAGACTGGGATGCCATTAAAATTCATGTGCGTGTAAATGCAGGCATCCCAATACTTTTGACAATGTACTGTATATTTTCCTTGCATGTGATTGGGTATTCTTTGCAAAGTAAAATGTCACCACATTCACTTTGGTCCAAGCTGGACTAATTTAACAATGTAAAAATATCCATTCCTGGAATACAGCTTTAAAAACCTTCCTGTTCAAGGATGAGTTGTGTACAGAGCTTTGGTACCAATAAACAGCTAGATGATGGTAACGTTATTAACTACCTGCTGTGACAGAGTGATTCACCTAGGACCATTAACACCTGGATGGAAAATGTGGCTATTAGATCACACCAAAGAAATGTAGATCTTTCAAGCACACATAATAGTCTTTTGCGACATAAATAACCTGAAAATATCATTTTCCAGCAATAAAAACAATGTTAATTGACCGTGATAAAGATCTTGTTGTGAAATATTTCCCTGTTTCCCTGTGTGGCCATAATGTGATGTGTAATATTCACATCTTACAAAGAGGTTAATCAGAAAGTGAATTATAGGATCCGATGACAGCAATTGCTGCTTATTTGTTAATTTATGACTCGCACAATGGACTTCTTTCATAAGGTATGCAAGCTAAGGGGGACTAAATTGCTGTTTTATCTCAAACTCTCTGTACTCGTGTAATGTTTTATTCAAGCTAATATAGCTCTCCCAAAAAAAAAAAGGTAACTTTTGATCATATTTGAACACAAAGAAGACCTTGATTCTGTTAAAGAAACAAGGTCTGTAAATCTAATATAGTTTTAATTTAAAGTGTATGTAAAACCAAAATGAATTTTGAATAGCGCTGGAAAAACTTTACCCCTGCTAGACACATTGGACAGCGAGTGGAAATGTCTAGATAAAGGATAAGTTCACTTTTTAAAAAACTTAAAAAATAAATGCACATCTTTTTGCAGGTAAAAACAATGTGCATTTTTTTAATTTTTATTGGGAGACCAGAAAGCATTGCATGCACAATCAGCAGATCATGGGTGCAATGCAGGGCTCTTGCAGGTGTTCCGTCAGATTAGGCGACCTGTCAAACCTTGTAATGGAAGTGACGTCGCGGCCATCCTGGTACACCCCGCACTCGGCCACACTAAGCCTACGGTCTGAAGTCGCCAAGCGGACATCTTTTTACACCCACCGAAATCTTGCATTTCACACTTATTTTTACCACTAAACTGAGCTTATATCATCAAATACAGTATTTAGAAGTCCGTGACACTGTTTTAATGTTCAATTTTAAAATGTGTGAAATCAGCAGGCTTGCCGCTGCTTTAAAATTTTAACATTAAAACAGTGTCACAGACTTCTAAATACTGTATTTGACGATATAAGCTAAGTATAGTGGTAAAAATAAGTGTGAAATGCAAGATTTCGGTGGGTGTAAAAAGATGTCTGCTTGGCAACTTCAGACTGTTGGCTTAGTGTGGCCAAGTGCGCGTTGTACCAAGTTGGCCCTGACGGAACATTACTTCCGTTACGAAGTCTGATGGGTCGCCTAATCTGACGGAACACAGGCTCTGTGTGTAAGCTGTTTGGCCATACAGTACATTGTAAGCAGTTACACATTAACAGGAAACATCAATGAACTACTACATCGCTCAACAGCGCCATGGTAGCTCATTGAGAACTACAAGCTGACACCCGCAAAGGCTGCTGAATCCTGTAGTTTTCATTTCACCTTTAGTCTAGCTTCACATTTTTGCGGTTGCGGTTGATGTGTTCCCCGCTGACAACTGACTATAACAAAAAAAGAATTGGCGGCAATAAAAAAAAAAATCTGGAAAAAAATGGTGTGGGGTTCCCCCCAAATCCATACCAAGCTCTTTGGGTCTTGGGACAGGGAGGGACACAGTGCGACGAGGACAGAGAGGGACACTGGGGACCACTGGCGGCTGGTGCCCAAATTTTATTTGTGGGGGGGGGGCACAAACAAACTGAAAAAAAAACATCAATTGCAGCCACTGTGCACATCAAAAGCAGCCACTGTGCCATCAATTGCAGCCACTGTGCCCATCAAGCGCAGCCACTGTGCCAATCAAGCGCAGCCACTGTGCCAATCAAACGCAGCCACTGTGCCAATCAAACGCAGCCACTGTGCCAATCAAACGCAGCCACTGTGCCATCAATTGCCGCCACTGTGCCCATCAAGCGCAGCCACTGTGCCCATCAAACGCAGCTACTGTGCCCATCAAACGCAGCCACTGTGCCAATTAAATGCAGCCACTGTGCATATCAAACGCAGCCACTGTGCCAATCAAACACAGCCACTGTGCCCATCAAACGCAGCCACTGTTCCAATCAAACACAGCCACTGTGCCCATCAAAGGCAGCCACTGTGCCAATCAAAAGTAGCCACTGTGCCCATCAAACGCAGCCACTGTGCCTATCAAACACAGCCACTGTGCATATCAAACGCAGCCACAGTGACCATCAAACGCAGACACCATGTCAATCAAACACAGCCACTGTGCCCATCAAACGCAGCCACTGTGCCCATCTAACGCAGCCACTGTGCCAATCAAAAGTAGCCACTGTGCCCATCAAAAGCAGCCACTGTGCCATTAATTGCTGCCACTGTGCCCATCAAAAGCAGCCACTGTGCCATCAAGCGCAGCCACTGTGCCAATCAAACACAGCCACTGTGCCAAGCAAACACAGCCACTGTGCCATCAATTGCCGCCACTGTGCCCATCAAGCGCAGCCACTGTGCCCATCAAACGCAGCCACTGTGCCCATCAAACGCAGCCACTGTGCCAATCAAAAGGAGACACTGTGCCTATCAAATGCAGCCACTGTGCCAATCAAACTCAGCCACTTTTCCCATCAAACGCAGCCACTGCCAATCAAACGCAGCCACTGTGCCAATCAAACGCAGCCACTGTGCCAATCAAACGCAGCCACTGTGCCCATCAAACGCAGCAACTGTGCCAATCAAAAGCAGCCACTGTGCCCATCAAGCGCAGCCACTGTGTAATAAAACGCAGCCAATGTGCCCATCAAACGCAGCTAATGTACACCTAAACGTTTTAAGTCATCATCATGTGCGATTGTGCATGTGTGCCAGGCATCAAATATAGTGCTCAATATGGATTAAATAAATTATAAATATGCATAGCCATAGATATCATTAATAAAGTGATTTGTGCAACAGATGTTCGCAAATCACTTTATTACAGTTTATCTATGATATGGCTATGCATATTTATTTAATCCACTGAGCATTATATTTTGCTGCTTGCTTCTGGTTGGCAGTTGGCATACATGAATATTATGTCGAAGATCAAGAAATAGTACCTGGCTGCTATCCTTGGTGCTGCTGCTGGGGATTCCCCATCGGGCCGCCATACATTACTTCTCCTCGTCCTCTCTTCTCCTCCTCACCTCACGTCACATTCCCGCTCTGGGGATAAGATGATGCCGCGCAGAGGAGGGTAGGCGGAGCATTAGACAGAATTCAGAGAGTAGTAGTTAGTAGTAGTTAGTGATTCTTACTCTGAATGGTCTAGGGTTGTTGGTGGTGTACCCAAGGTTCATTGTTTTTAATATATTTATGCAGTAAATGATACAGGGTCTGGGATTTAATTGGGCAACTAGGTGGCAAATGGGGTTTAATGTTGATAAATGTAAAGTAATGTATTGGGGACTAAGAATATGCATGCGTCATACATACAAGGAGGAGTACAACTGGGGGAGTCAATGGTGGAGAAGGATCTGGGTGTTCTGGTAGATCATAAGCTCAATAATAGCATGCAATGCCAAGCTGCGGTTTCCAAGTTGAGCAAAATCCTTTCTCGTATGAGGAGAGGTATGGACTCCAGAGAGCGAGATATAATTTTGCCCCTGTACAAATCATTAGTAAGACCTCATCTGGATATGCAGTTCAGTTTTGGGCACCAGTTCTCAAAAAGGATATCAGGGAACTAGAGAAAGTGCAGAGAAGGGCAACCAAACTGATAAGAGGCATGGAGGAGCTCAGCTATGAGGAAAGATTAGAGGAACTGAATTTATTCTCCCTTGAGAAGGGGAGATTAATGGGGGGGGGGATATGATTAACATGTATAAATACATAAGGGGTCTATATAGTGAACTTGGTGGTGGGTTATTGACTTTAAGGTCATCACAGAGGACAAGGGGGCACTCTTTACGTCTGGAGGAAAAGAGATTTCATCTCCAAACACAGAAAGGTTTCTTCACAGTAAGAGCTGTGAAAATGTGGAATAGACGCCCTGCAGAGGTGGTTCTGGGCAGCTCAGTAGATTGCTTTAAAAAAGGCCTGGATTCTTTCCTAAATGTACATAATATAACTGGGTACTGACATTTATAGTAAAAGTTGATCCAGGGAATATCCGATTACCTCTTGGGGATCAGGAAGGAATTTTTGTCCCCTGCTGGAGCAAATTGGATCATGCTCTGCTGGGTTTTTGCCTTCCTCTGGATCAACTGTGGGTATAGAATTGTGTATATAGGATTGTATATCTTATTTTTTCCCATTTTATTGGTTGAACTAAATGGACTGGTGTCTTTTTTTCAAACAGACTAACTATGTAACTATGTAACTATATGATTGTATTAATGAGAAAGTCCCAGCCTTGCTGAAATTGCTTTGTTGAGTTATAACATTTTAACTTTTTTTTTTCATCAACTGAATAATGATGTTTTTGGAAATATATATTCCCACAATCAGGACTATCAGTGATCTCAAGTACAAATACAGGTGGCTCATTTTGACTGAATTATGAACAAGAAAGGAGACAATTCCTAAAGTAGACAAATATTGTTGTTTTCTATCTTTAACTAACCCATACTGCTCTGGTAATCCTTTGGTGTTAAATGTTTATTTGTAAAAAAAAGTAAAAGTATATATACACATCATTACGTTTGGATATTTATGATATAATTATCTTTATGTCACATTTATTGTTTGTGAATAGTGATGAGCCGAACACCCCCGGGTTCAGTTCGCACCAGAACCCGCGAACGGACCGAAAGTTCGTACGAACATTAGAACCCTATTAAATACAATGGATGCGAACGTTCGAATTCTAAAGTGCTAATTATAACAACTATTATGCATGT
The DNA here is from genome assembly GCA_029206835.1 of Rana muscosa. Lineage (NCBI taxonomy): Eukaryota > Metazoa > Chordata > Amphibia > Anura > Ranidae > Rana > Rana muscosa. Next base: position 1,242,052,912 of record CM055116.1, on the reverse strand, counting down.
TATTGTCCTAAAAAGGGTTTGGGAACCCGGGTTCTGCACCAGGGGACATGTATCAATGCAAAAAGAAGTTTTAAAAACAGTCGTTTTTCGGGAGCAGTCATTTTAATGATGCATAAAGTGAAAAAAAAAAGTCAAATATTCCTTTAAATATCGTACCTGGGGGGTGTCTAAAGTATGCCTGTGAAGTTCCACGTGTTTCCCGTGTTTAGAACTGTCCCTGCACAAAATTACACTTCTAAAGGAAAAAAAAGCCATTTAAAACTTCTTGCGGCTTTAATGTAATGTCTGGTCCCGGTAATATGGATGAAAATCTTTAAGAAAAATGGCATAGCTACCCCATGACCCCCCCCCTACCCCAGCCCATTACCAGCCCCTTTGGGTCTTGTATGGATATTAAGGGGAACCCCGCACATAAAATAAAAAAGGCCCTATATACTCTGAACAGCCGTATACAGGCGGTGCATACAAGACAGAGACTGTAGGTTTGTTCTTATGTAGAATGTGTTTGTAATTTTGAACAGGTACATTGTTGAAGTGTAGCTCCAGCCCAAAAATCTATTTTTAAACTTTTTGGGAAACATAGGTAAGGGTTATCACCCCTGTAACATTTGTTTTGCTGTCTGTGCCCCTGTTCAGAACATTTCACCTCACTTTCCGTCCCAATGACAACTGTTTTTGAAATGTGGTGTTTTTCTTGAAAAAAGGATTGCTGATAAAGCATCAGTACAGAGGAGACACCTTTCTCCCATATTTATTCTTACAGGAGAGAATTTTCCTTCCTAGGGGTAGATTTCCTCTCACTTCCTGTTGTCTTCTTTCGTTTGCAAGTAGGAGTCGTTTGTAAGTTGGATGTTTGAAAGTAGGGACCTGCCGTATATACTCTGCAGAAATAGGCCCCTTAGTTGTTGGTGTTGGCACAACACTGTAAGCACTCACAGTTACTCTTGGTTGGTGCTGGAACGCCCTGCTGTCAACTATTATATCAGGAATTTTAATTACATATAATTGTTGAACAGTGGTAGTAAAAATTGGGGCTTTGATGGTGGTGCTGGTGCCACAACACTGTAAGCCCTGACAGTTACTCTTGGTGGGTGCAGCAATGGGCCCTGCTGTGAATTATTAGATCAAGAATTGTAATTGCATGCCCCTGTTGAACAGGGGCTGAAAAATTGGGCTTTTCGTGGTGGTGGTGGTGGTGGTGGTGTTGCCACAACACTGTAAGCCCTCAGAGTTACTCTTGGTGGGTGCAGGAATGGGCCCTGCTGTGAATTATTAGATCAAGAATTGTAATTACATGCCCCTTTTGAACAGGGGCTGAAAAATTGGGCCTTTCGTGGTGGTGGTGGTGGTGGCGTTGCCACAACACTGTAAGCCCTCAGACTTACTCTTGGTGGGTGCAGGAATGGGCCCTGCTGTGAATTATTACATCAAGAATTGTAATTGCATGCCCCTGTTGAACAGGGGCTGAAAAATTGGGCCTTAGGCACTGGTGGCACAACACTACAACCCCTCACAGATACTGTACTTGGAGCACAGCAATGAGCCCTGTTGCAAAGTATTGCTTCAAAAATTGTAATGACACGCCCCTGTTAAACAGGGGCTGAAAAATTGGGCCTTAGGCACTGGTGGCACAACACTACAACCCCTCACAGATACTGTACTTGGAGCACAGCAATGAGCCCTATGGCAAATTATTGCTAAAAAAATTGTAAGTACACGCCCCTGTAAAACAGGGGCTGAAAAATTGGGCCTTAGCCACTGGTGGCGGCACCCATAAACAAAAATGATCTTCCAAGCTATCATCATCAATCGTATCATTGAGGACTCGGAGGAGGAGGATAGCCAGTCAACATAACAGCACAGGCACTCAGCATCAGCATCAGTCTTGAAGGGACGTGACATGTTAAAATCAATTAGTCTGTTATATCAGCATCAGGTGTGTGGTAGCTGGTGGTGATCCAAGACTGGTTCATCTTGATGAAAGTCAGTCGATCAACCGAGTCGGTGGACAGGCGCACCCTGTGATCCGTGACAAATCCTCCAGCAGCACTGAATGTGCGTTCCGAAAGAACGCTGGATGCAGGACAGGCCAGTAGCTCAATTGCATACTGTGCAAGCTCTGGCCAGTGATCCATCCTCAAGACCCAGTAAGCCAGAGGATTTTCGGTGGGGAAGGTGTCCAAGTCTGACCTTGCCCCTAGATATTCCTGCACCATGTTTATCAGACGCTGGCGATGGTTGCTGGAACCAATCATACTTTGGGGCTGCGGACTAAAGAATTGTCTGAACGCATCGGTCAGACGGCCACCTTCCCCACCGCTCCTTCTTTGACTGGCCGAAGCCTCAGCAACTCGTTGTCCTGGACCAGGAGTTTGTAACCTCCCAGTCTCTGGGAACGCGTTGCACAGACCTTTCTGCAAGGCCTCCCGGAGTTGTCTCATCCTCTGCTCCCTCTGCGACGGTAACATAAGGTCCGCAACCTTACCCTTGTACCGTGGATCAAGGAGAGTGGCCAGCCAGTAATGGTCCCTCTCCTTGATCCGAAGAATATGAGGATCCTTCCGCAGACTTTGCAGGATCAGGGAGGCCATGCAGCGTAGGTTTGCTGAGGCATTCCCTCCGGAGTCCTCTGGGGCACTAAGGACGACATGATCCGCAGTCACCTCCTCCCAGCCACGTACAAGTCCACTGGTTTCTTGGGACTGTAAATCATCCCTAAAAGACTGCTGCTGATGATGCTGAGTGCCAGCCTCCACCTCCATGCTGACACAATCCTCCTCCTCCTCCTCCTCCTCCTCTTCCTCTTCCTGTGCGATGGGTGGGACAGAAGGAACACTGTCTGGGTAAAGGGGGCCTTGAGAGGCAAGGAAGTCCTCCTCTTCCTGCCTCTGTTCTGCCTCAAGTGCCCTGTCCATTATTCCACGCAGTGTGTGCTCCAACAGGTGGACAAGAGGTACAGTGTCACTGATGCATGCACTGTCACTGCTCACCATCCTCGTGGCCTCCTCAAATGGTGCCAGGACAGTGCATGCATCCCTGATCATGCCCCACTGGCGTGGAGAAAAAAAACCAAGCTCCCCTGACCCTGTCCTGGTGCCGTAGTCGCACAGGTACTCATTGATGGCCCTCTGCTGCGTGTGCAGCCGCTGCAGCATGGCCAACGTTGAGTTCCACCTGGTGGGCATGTCACATATAAGGCGGTTCTTGGGCAGGTTCAACTCCTTTTGCAGCTCAGCCAGGCGAGCACTGGCATTATAAGATCTGCGGAAATGCACACAGACTTTCCTGGCCTGCCTCAGGCCATCCTGTAAGCCCGGGTACCTGCCCAAGAACCGCTGCACCACCAGGTTAAGGACGTGAGCCACACAGGGCACATGGGTCAGTTGTCCCTGTCGGAGGGCGGAGAGGAGGTTGGTGCCATTGTCGCAAACCACCATTCCTGGCTTAAGCTGGCGTGGCGTCAACCACCTCTCGGCCTGGCCCTGCAGAGCAGACAGGACCTCTGCCCCAGTGTGGCTTCTGTCCCCCAAACACACCAGCGCAAGCACGGCATGGCATCTTTTTGCCTGCGTACTTGCGTAGCCCCGTGAACGGCTACGGAGCACCGCTGGTTCATAGGACAAACCACAGGAAGAGGCCATGGAGGAAGAAGAAGAGGAGGGGGTGGAGGAGAGAGGTGTGTCACAACCAGTAGTAGCATTTTGGAGGCGTGGCGGTGGGACAACCTTCAACACTACTGCACCTTGTCCTGCATCCTTCCCAGCTGCCAAAAGAGTGACCCAATGGGCCGTGAAAGAAAGGTAACGTCCCTGTCCATGCCTGCTGGACCATGAGTCAGCGGTAATATGCACCTTACCGCTGACCGCCCTGTCCAGCGAGGCCAAGACATTGCCTTCCACATGCCGGTAGAGAGCCGGAATAGCCTTCCGTGAGAAAAAGTGGCGTTTGGGAACCTGCCACTGAGGAACCGCACATTGCACAAACTCACGGAAGGGGGCCGAGTCTACCAACTGAAAAGGCAGCAGTTGAAGCGCTAGCAATTTAGCCAAGCTAGCATTCAACCGCTGGGCATGTGGATGGCTGGGAGTGAACTTCTTTCGACGGTCCAGCAGCTGGGGCAGGGAAATTTGCCTGCTAGAATCGGACGTCGGTGTACTGCTAGCAGAGTGGCCGCAAGTACTTGGCTGTGACACACCTAATTCTACACCTCCATTCCTCTCAGTGCATGTTTCAGAGAGGACTGAAGTTATAGTGGGGTTGGAGATCCCAGCTGATGCGGTGCAAGGAGAGGTCCGCTTTGTTCTTTGGTGTGGGTCTTTGAGGTAGGCTTGCCAACGAGCTGCATGGCAGGTCAACATATGTCTGGTCAGGCATGTGGTACCCAAGCGGCTGATGTTTTGGCCACGCGATATACGCTTGAGACATATGTTGCAAACAGCAGCTGTGCGATCTGATGCACTAGCCTCAAAAAAGGCCCACACCAAAGAACTTTTTGAATGACGGGCAGAGGCAGCGCCCTGCACAGGCGGAGCTCTGCGGTGTGATTCCGTTGGTGTACTGCCCTTACGCTGGCCACCAAAGGGCATCCTGTCTCGTTGGAGATGTGCCTCCTCCTCATCCTCCTCCTCCTCTCTCCTATTAGGCACCCACGTGGAGTCAGTGACCTCATCATCCCCTCCCTCCTCATCACTGGAGCCAATCTGGCAGTATGCTGCAGCTGCTGGAACATGACTGCCAGATTGGTGTCCTTCTTGAGCATCCCCTCTGTCTGCTCTCACCCTACTGCCTTCCTGTAGCTGGGTTTCATCATCAGACCCTTCGAAACGCTGGGCATCCTCCTGGAGCATGTACCCAACACTGTGCTCAAACAGTTCGGGGGACTCCTCAGGAGGAGGACATGGTGGGTCTAGGGAAGGAGTGACTGATGATGAGTCTGACATTGATACCAGGGAAGAGGACGCTTTGGCAGCTGCTTTGCCAGTACCCTGAGCCTGGGTGAGAGAGGATGAGGAGGAGGAGGAGGGCTTGGTCATCCACTCTACCAAGTCTTCGGCATGATGTGGCTCAACATGTCCAGCTGCCGAAAAGAAGGACAAGCGTGTCCCATGGCCATGTGCTGATGACAATGCACCGCGTCCACGACCAGCACTGTTGCCCCCAGACACAGAGCCTGCTTGCCCTCTTTTATTGCCTCCTGACTGTCTGCCTCTCCTTGTTTGCCTTCCAGACATTCTAATAGATGGCCTGCAGGGAGATGGGAAAAAAGCAATAAGGGCTACCTTCAGGTGTCCTTCTCTGTCCCTTGAAACAAGGACTTGCACAGTGAAAGAAACTGACACTCTCCCTACCTACAGTTTTCTGTCCCTAGAAAAAATGTTTTTTTTAAGCACAATATAGCACAAGGAGAATTCACTCACTGTCCTTCCAGGTCCCTAGAAACAAGGACTTGCACAGTGAAAGAAACTGACACTCTCCCTACCTACAGTTTTCTGTCCCTAGAAAAAATGTTTTTTTTTAAGCACAATGTAGCACAAGGAGAATTCACTCACTGTCCTTCCAGGTCCCTGGAAACAAGGACTTGCACAGTGAAAGAAACTGACACTCTCCCTACCTACAGTTTTCTGTCCCTAGAAAAAATGTTTTTTTTAAGCACAATATAGCACAAGGAGAATTCACTCACTGTCCTTCCAGGTCCCTAGAAACAAGGACTTGCACAGTGAAAGAAACTGACACTCTCCGTACCTACAGTTTTCTGTCCCTAGAAAAAATGTTTTTTTAAGCACACTATAGCACAAGGAGAATTCACTCACTGTCCTTCCCAGTCCCTAGAAAAAAGGACTTGCACAGTGAAAGAAACTGACACTCTCCCTACCTACAGTTTTCTGTCCCTAGAAAAAATGTTTTTTTTAAGCACAATATAGCACAAGGAGAATTCACTCACTGTCCTTCCAGGTCCCTGGAAACAAGGACTTGCACAGTGAAAGAAACTGACACTCTCCCTACCTACAGTTTTCTGTCCCTAGAAAAAATGTTTTTTTTAAGCACACTATAGCACAAGGAGAATTCACTCACTGTCCTTCCCAGTCCCTAGAAACAAGGACTTGCACAGTGAAAGAAACTGACACTCTCCCTACCTACAGTTTTCTGTCCCTAGAAAAAATGTTTTTTTTAAGCACACTATAGCACAAGGAGAATTCACTCACTGTCCTTCCAGGTCCCTGGAAACAAGGACTTGCACAGTGAAAGAAACTGACACTCTCCCTACCTACAGTTTTCTGTCCCTAGAAAAAATGTTTTTTTTTAAGCACACTATAGCACAAGGAGCATTCACTCACTGTCCTTCCAGGTCCCTAGAAACAAGGACTTGCACAGTGAAAGAAACTGACACTCTCCCTACCTACAGTTTTCTGTCCCTAGAAAAAATGTTTTTTTTAAGCACAATATAGCACAAGGAGAATTCACTCACTGTCCTTCCCGGTCCCTAGAAACAAGGACTTGCACAGTGAAAGAAACTGACACTCTCCCTACCTACAGTTTTCTGTCCCTAGAAAAAATGTTTTTTTTTAAGCACAATATAGCACAAGGAGAATTCACTCACTGTCCTTCCAGGTCCCTGGAAACAAGGACTTGCACAGTGAAAGAAACTGACACTCTCCCTACCTACAGTTTTCTGTCCCTAGAAAAAATGTTTTTTTTAAGCACAATATAGCACAAGGAGAATTCACTCACTGTCCTTCCAGGTCCCTAGAAACAAGGACTTGCACAGTGAAAGAAACTGACACTCTCCCTACCTACAGTTTTCTGTCCCTAGAAAAAATGTTTTTTTTAAGCACAATATAGCACAAGGAGAATTCACTCACTGTCCTTCCAGGTCCCTAGAAACAAGGACTTGCACAGTGAAAGAAACTGACACTCTCCCTACCTACAGTTTTCTGTCCCTAGAAAAAATGTTTTTTTTTAAGCACACTATAGCACAAGGAGAATTCACTCACTGTCCTTCCCAGTCCCTAGAAAAAAGGACTTGCACAGTGAAAGAAACTGACACTCTCCCTACCTACAGTTTTCTGTCCCTAGAAAAAATGTTTTTTTTAAGCACAATATAGCACAAGGAGAATTCACTCACTGTCCTTCCAGGTCCCTGGAAACAAGGACTTGCACAGTGAAAGAAACTGACACTCTCCCTACCTACAGTTTTCTGTCCCTAGAAAAAATGTTTTTTTTTAAGCACACTATAGCACAAGGAGAATTCACTCACTGTCCTTCCCAGTCCCTAGAAACAAGGACTTGCACAGTGAAAGAAACTGACACTCTCCCTACCTACAGTTTTCTGTCCCTAGAAAAAATGTTTTTTTAAGCACAATAAAGCACAAGGAGAATTCACTCACTGTCCTTCCAGGTCCCTAGAAACAAGGACTTGCACAGTGAAAGAAACTGACACTCTCCCTACCTACAGTTTTCTGTCCCTAGAAAAAATGTTTTTTTTAAGCACAATATAGCACAAGGAGAATTCACTCACTGTCCTTCCAGGTCCCTGGAAACAAGGACTTGCACAGTGAAAGAAACTGACACTCTCCCTACCTACAGTTTTCTGTCCCTAGAAAAAATGTTTTTTTTAAGCACAATATAGCACAAGGAGAATTCACTCACTGTCCTTCCAGGTCCCTAGAAACAAGGACTTGCACAGTGAAAGAAACTGACACTATCCCTACCTACAGTTTTCTGTCCCTAGAAAAAATGTTTTTTTTAAGCACAATATAGCACAAGGAGAATTCACTCACTGTCCTTCCAGGTCCCTAGAAACAAGGACTTGCACAGTGAAAGAAACTGACACTCTCCCTACCTACAGTTTTCTGTCCCTAGAAAAAATGTTTTTTTTAAGCACAATATAGCACAAGGAGAATTCACTCACTGTCCTTCAGGGTCCCTGGAAACAAGGACTTGCACAGTGAAATAAACTGACACTCTCCCTACCTACAGTTTTCTGTCCCTAGAAAAAATGTTTTTTTTAAGCACAATATAGCACAAGGAGAATTCACTCACTGTCCTTCCAGGTCCCTGGAAACAAGGACTTGCACAGTGAAAGAAACTGACACTCTCCCTACCTACAGTTTTCTGTCCCTAGAAAAAATGTTTTTTTTAAGCACAATATAGCACAAGGAGAATTCACTCACTGTCCTTCCAGGTCCCTAGAAACAAGGACTTGCACAGTGAAAGAAACTGACACTCTCCCTACCTACAGTTTTCTGTCCCTAGAAAAAATGTTTTTTTTAAGCACACTATAGCACAAGGAGAATTCACTCACTGTCCTTCCCAGTCCCTAGAAAAAAGGACTTGCACAGTGAAAGAAACTGACACTCTCCCTACCTACAGTTTTCTGTCCCTAGAAAAAATGTTTTTTTTAAGCACAATATAGCACAAGGAGAATTCACTCACTGTCCTTCCAGGTCCCTGGAAACAAGGACTTGCACAGTGAAAGAAACTGACACTCTCCCTACCTACAGTTTTCTGTCCCTAGAAAAAATGTTTTTTTTAAGCACACTATAGCACAAGGAGAATTCACTCACTGTCCTTCCCAGTCCCTAGAAACAAGGACTTGCACAGTGAAATAAACTGACACTCTCCCTACCTACAGTTTTCTGTCCCTAGAAAAAATGTTTTTTTTAAGCACACTATAGCACAAGGAGCATTCACTCACTGTCCTTCCAGGTCCCTAGAAACAAGGACTTGCACAGTGAAAGAAACTGACACTCTCCCTACCTACAGTTTTCTGTCCCTAGAAAAAATGTTTTTTTTAAGCACAATATAGCACAAGGAGAATTCACTCACTGTCCTTCCCGGTCCCTAGAAACAAGGACTTGCACAGTGAAAGAAACTGACACTCTCCCTACCTACAGTTTTCTATCCCTAGAAAAAATGTTTTTTTTAAGCACAATATAGCACAAGGAGAATTCACTCACTGTCCTTCCAGGTCCCTGGAAACAAGGACTTGCACAGTGAAAGAAACTGACACTCTCCCTACCTACAGTTTTCTGTCCCTAGAAAAAATGTTTTTTTAAGCACAATATAGCACAAGGAGAATTCACTCACTGTCCTTCCAGGTCCCTAGAAACAAGGACTTGCACAGTGAAAGAAACTGACACTCTCCCTACCTACAGTTTTCTGTCCCTAGAAAAAATGTTTTTTTAAGCACAATATAGCACAAGGAGAATTCACTCACTGTCCTTCCAGGTCCCTAGAAACAAGGACTTGCACAGTGAAAGAAACTGACACTCTCCCTACCTACAGTTTTCTGTCCCTAGAAAAAATGTTTTTTTAAGCACACTATAGCACAAGGAGAATTCACTCACTGTCCTTCCCAGTCCCTAGAAAAAAGGACTTGCACAGTGAAAGAAACTGACACTCTCCCTACCTACAGTTTTCTGTCCCTAGAAAAAATGTTTTTTTTTAAGCACAATATAGCACAAGGAGAATTCACTCACTGTCCTTCCAGGTCCCTGGAAACAAGGACTTGCACAGTGAAAGAAACTGACACTCTCCCTACCTACAGTTTTCTGTCCCTAGAAAAAATGTTTTTTTTTAAGCACACTATAGCACAAGGAGAATTCACTCACTGTCCTTCCCAGTCCCTAGAAACAAGGACTTGCACAGTGAAAGAAACTGACACTCTCCCTACCTACAGTTTTCTGTCCCTAGAAAAAATGTTTTTTTTAAGCACACTATAGCACAAGGAGCATTCACTCACTGTCCTTCCAGGTCCCTGGAAACAAGGACTTGCACAGTGAAAGAAACTGACACTCTCCCTACCTACAGTTTTCTGTCCCTAGAAAAAATGTTTTTTTTAAGCACACTATAGCACAAGGAGAATTCACTCACTGTCCTTCCAGGTCCCTAGAAACAAGGACTTGCACAGTGAAAGAAACTGACACTCTCCCTACCTACAGTTTTCTGTCCCTAGAAAAAATGTTTTTTTTAAGCACAATATAGCACAAGGAGAATTCACTCACTGTCCTTCCAGGTCCCTAGAAACAAGGACTTGCACAGTGAAAGAAACTGACACTCTCCCTACCTACAGTTTTCTGTCCCTAGAAAAAATGTTTTTTTTAAGCACAATATAGCACAAGGAGAATTCGCTCACTGTCCTTCCAGGTCCCTGGAAACAAGGACTTGCACAGTGAAAGAAACTGACACTCTCCCTACCTACAGTTTTCTGTCCCTAGAAAAAATGTTTTTTTTAAGCACAATATAGCACAAGGAGAATTCACTCACTGTCCTTCCAGGTCCCTAGAAACAAGGACTTGCACAGTGAAAGAAATTGACACTCTCCCTACCTACAGTTTTCTGTCCCTAGAAAAAATGTTTTTTTTAAGCACACTATAGCACAAGGAGAATTCACTCACTGTCCTTCCCAGTCCCTAGAAAAAAGGACTTGCACAGTGAAAGAAACTGACACTCTCCCTACCTACAGTTTTCTGTCCCTAGAAAAAATGTTTTTTTTAAGCACACTATAGCACAAGGAGAATTCACTCACTGTCCTTCCCAGTCCCTAGAAAAAAGGACTTGCACAGTGAAAGAAACTGACACTCTCCCTACCTACAGTTTTCTGTCCCTAGAAAAAATGTTTTTTTTAAGCACACTATAGCACAAGGAGCATTCACTCACTGTCCTTCCAGGTCCCTAGAAACAAGGACTTGCACAGTGAAAGAAACTGACACTCTCCCTACCTACAGTTTTCTGTCCCTAGAAAAAAAAATTTTTTAAGCACAATATAGCACAAGGAGAATTCACTCACTGTCCTTCCCGGTCCCTAGAAACAAGGACTTGCACAGTGAAAGAAACTGACACTCTCCCTACCTACAGTTTTCTGTCCCTAGAAAAAATGTTTTTTTTTAAGCACAATATAGCACAAGGAGAATTCACTCACTGTCCTTCCAGGTCCCTGGAAACAAGGACTTGCACAGTGAAAGAAACTGACACTCTCCCTACCTACAGTTTTCTGTCCCTAGAAAAAATGTTTTTTTTAAGCACAATATAGCACAAGGAGAATTCACTCACTGTCCTTCCAGGTCCCTAGAAACAAGGACTTGCACAGTGAAAGAAACTGACACTCTCCCTACCTACAGTTTTCTGTCCCTAGAAAAAATGTTTTTTTTAAGCACAATATAGCACAAGGAGAATTCACTCACTGTCCTTCCAGGTCCCTAGAAACAAGGACTTGCACAGTGAAAGAAACTGACACTCTCCCTACCTACAGTTTTCTGTCCCTAGAAAAAATGTTTTTTTTAAGCACACTATAGCACAAGGAGAATTCACTCACTGTCCTTCCCAGTCCCTAGAAAAAAGGACTTGCACAGTGAAAGAAACTGACACTCTCCCTACCTACAGTTTTCTGTCCCTAGAAAAAATGTTTTTTTTAAGCACAATATAGCACAAGGAGAATTCACTCACTGTCCTTCCAGGTCCCTGGAAACAAGGACTTGCACAGTGAAAGAAACTGACACTCTCCCTACCTACAGTTTTCTGTCCCTAGAAAAAATGTTTTTTTTTAAGCACACTATAGCACAAGGAGAATTCACTCACTGTCCTTCCCAGTCCCTAGAAACAAGGACTTGCACAGTGAAAGAAACTGACACTCTCCCTACCTACAGTTTTCTGTCCCTAGAAAAAATGTTTTTTTTTAAGCACACTATAGCACAAGGAGCATTCACTCACTGTCCTTCCAGGTCCCTGGAAACAAGGACTTGCACAGTGAAAGAAACTGACACTCTCCCTACCTACAGTTTTCTGTCCCTAGAAAAAAAATTTTTTTAAGCACACTATAGCACAAGGAGAATTCACTCACTGTCCTTCCAGGTCCCTAGAAACAAGGACTTGCACAGTGAAAGAAACTGACACTCTCCCTACCTACAGTTTTCTGTCCCTAGAAAAAATGTTTTTTTTAAGCACAATATAGCACAAGGAGAATTCACTCACTGTCCTTCCAGGTCCCTGGAAACAAGGACTTGCACAGTGAAAGAAACTGACACTCTCCCTACCTACAGTTTTCTGTCCCTAGAAAAAATGTTTTTTTTAAGCACAATATAGCACAAGGAGAATTCACTCACTGTCCTTCCAGGTCCCTGGAAACAAGGACTTGCACAGTGAAAGAAACTGACACTCTCCCTACCTACAGTTTTCTGTCCCTAGAAAAAATGTTTTTTTTAAGCACAATATAGCACAAGGAGAATTCACTCACTGTCCTTCCAGGTCCCTAGAAACAAGGACTTGCACAGTGAAAGAAACTGACACTCTCCCTACCTACAGTTTTCTGTCCCTAGAAAAAATGTTTTTTTTAAGCACACTATAGCACAAGGAGAATTCGCTCACTGTCCTTCCAGGTCCCTGGAAACAAGGACTTGCACAGTGAAAGAAACTGACACTCTCCCTACCTACAGTTTTCTGTCCCTAGAAAAAATGTTTTTTTTAAGCACAATATAGCACAAGGAGAATTCACTCACTGTCCTTCCAGGTCCCTAGAAACAAGGACTTGCACAGTGAAAGAAACTGACACTCTCCCTACCTACAGTTTTCTGTCCCTAGAAAAAATGTTTTTTTTAAGCACACTATAGCACAAGGAGAATTCACTCACTGTCCTTCCCAGTCCCTAGAAAAAAGGACTTGCACAGTGAAAGAAACTGACACTCTCCCTACCTACAGTTTTCTGTCCCTAGAAAAAATGTTTTTTTTAAGCACAATATAGCACAAGGAGAATTCACTCACTGTCCTTCCAGGTCCCTAGAAACAAGGACTTGCACAGTGAAAGAAACTGACACTCTCCCTACCTACAGTTTTCTGTCCCTAGAAAAAATGTTTTTTTTAAGCACAATATAGCACAAGGAGAATTCACTCACTGTCCTTCCAGGTCCCTAGAAACAAGGACTTGCACAGTGAAAGAAACTGACACTCTCCCTACCTACAGTTTTCTGTCCCTAGAAAAAATGTTTTTTTTAAGCACACTATAGCACAAGGAGAATTCACTCACTGTCCTTCCCAGTCCCTAGAAAAAAGGACTTGCACAGTGAAAGAAACTGACACCCTCCCTACCTACAGTTTTCTGTCCCTAGAAAAAATGTTTTTTTTTAAGCACAATATAGCACAATGAGAATTCACTCACTGTCCTTCCAGGTCCCTGGAAACAAGGACTTGCACAGTGAAAGAAACTGACACTCTCCCTACCTACAGTTTTCTGTCCCTAGAAAAAATGTTTTTTTTAAGCACACTATAGCACAAGGAGCATTCACTCACTGTCCTTCCAGGTCCCTGGAAACAAGGACTTGCACAGTGAAGAAACTGACACTCTCCCTACCTACAGTTTTCTGTCCCTAGAAAAAATGTTTTTTAAGCACAATATAGCACAAGGAGAATTCACTCACTGTCCTTCCCGGTCCCTAGAAACAAGGACTTGCACAGTGAAAGAAACTGACACTCTCCCTACTTACAGTTTTCTGTCCCTAGAAAAAATGTTTTTTTTTAAGCACAATATAGCACAAGGAGAATTCACTCACTGTCCTTCCAGGTCCCTGGAAACAAGGACTTGCACAGTGAAAGAAACTGACACTCTCCCTACCTACAGTTTTCTGTCCCTAGAAAAAATGTTTTTTTTAAGCACAATAATATAGCACAAGGAGAATTCACTCACTGTCCTTCCAGGTCCCTAGAAACAAGGACTTGCACAGTGAAAGAAACTGACACTCTCCCTACCTACAGTTTTCTGTCCCTAGAAAAAATGTTTTTTTTAAGCACAATATAGCACAAGGAGAATTCACTCACTGTCCTTCCAGGTCCCTAGAAACAAGGACTTGCACAGTGAAAGAAACTGACACTCTCCCTACCTACAGTTTTCTGTCCCTAGAAAAAATGTTTTTTTTTAAGCACACTATAGCACAAGGAGAATTCACTCACTGTCCTTCCCAGTCCCTAGAAAAAAGGACTTGCACAGTGAAAGAAACTGACACTCTCCCTACCTACAGTTTTCTGTCCCTAGAAAAAATGTTTTTTTTAAGCACAATATAGCACAAGGAGAATTCACTCACTGTCCTTCCAGGTCCCTGGAAACAAGGACTTGCACAGTGAAAGAAACTGACACTCTCCCTACCTACAGTTTTCTGTCCCTAGAAAAAATGTTTTTTTTAAGCACACTATAGCACAAGGAGCATTCACTCACTGTCCTTCCAGGTCCCTGGAAAAAAGGACTTGCACAGTGAAGAAACTGACACTCTCCCTACCTACAGTTTTCTGTCCCTAGAAAAAATGTTTTTTTTAAGCACACTATAGCACAAGGAGAATTCACTCACTGTCCTTCCCAGTCCCTAGAAACAAGGACTTGCACAGTGAAAGAAACTGACACTCTCCCTACCTACAGTTTTCTGTCCCTAGAAAAAATGTTTTTTTTAAGCACAATATAGCACAAGGAGAATTCACTCACTGTCCTTCCAGGTCCCTAGAAACAAGGACTTGCACAGTGAAAGAAACTGACACTCTCCCTACCTACAGTTTTCTGTCCCTAGAAAAAATGGTTTTTTTTAAGCACAATATAGCACAAGGAGAATTCACTCACTGTCCTTCCAGGTCCCTAGAAACAAGGACTTGCACAGTGAAAGAAACTGACACTCTCCCTACCTACAGTTTTCTGTCCCTAGAAAAAATGTTTTTTTTAAGCACAATATAGCACAAGGAGAATTCACTCACTGTCCTTCCAGGTCCCTGGAAACAAGGACTTGCACAGTGAAAGAAACTGACACTCTCCCTACCTACAGTTTTCTGTCCCTAGAAAAAATGTTTTTTTTAAGCACAATATAGCACAAGGAGAATTCACTCACTGTCCTTCCTGGTCCCTGGAAACAAGGACTTGCACAGTGAAAGAAACTGACACTCTCCCTACCTACAGTTTTCTGTCCCTAGAAAAAATGTTTTTTTTAAGCACAATATAGCACAAGGAGAATTCACTCACTGTCCTTCCAGGTCCCTAGAAACAAGGACTTGCACAGTGAAAGAAACTGACACTCTCCCTACCTACAGTTTTCTGTCCCTAGAAAAAATGTTTTTTTTAAGCACAATATAGCACAAGGAGAATTCACTCACTGTCCTTCCAGGTCCCTGGAAACAAGGACTTGCACAGTGAAAGAAACTGACACTCTCCCTACCTACAGTTTTCTGTCCCTAGAAAAAATGTTTTTTTTAAGCACAATATAGCACAAGGAGAATTCACTCACTGTCCTTCCAGGTCCCTGGAAACAAGGACTTGCACAGTAAAAGAAACTGACACTCTCCCTACTGTGACAGCAGGAAGGTAAAGTCACCTGGTTGCATCCAGGGGGGTAGATATATTTCGCCCAGATTCAGGCTTTACGCCGACTTATACAACTAGGTGGAGAGTTGTATAAGGCTAGTGGGCTCATGGATGACTCATACCTCTAGGGAGAGTGTGGGGCGTCGTGCAGACAGAGATGAGGAGACCAGCTGAACCTTGTCAGCTCATTTAGGCCTCTATAAGAACTCCCAGCTTCATTAGATGTTAGCTCATGCCTGGAACCAGACCTGTGTGGACTGTCTAGGGAGAGTGAACCCCTGTGCGATGAGGCAAAGCCTGTGTGGCTATTTGTTTGGACTTTTTACTAAACCAGGGACTTAGGGACTAGGACAGCACTAGGCTGATCCCAGTTGTTAGTTAGGAAACCTGTATGTTTAGTCAGAGGTCAACTTGACCAGGATTTATTTTGGTTATGTTTCTTTTGCTTTGCTGTGTTTTGTCACTGTAAATAGAAAATAAACCGCACCTTTTTTTTGATTTTGAAAACCACAACCTCTGTTTGCTGGGCCTGTTTTTGTGTGGGGAGCCCATCCCGGGGGTCACACACACCCGCTGCCAAGCTAACCCCCTCACAGTTGGTGGAGAACCAGTGGCAGTTTTTTTTTTAAGCCAGCATGGAGGAGATACTGAAGCAGCTGGCTCTAGCAAATGCCAATCAACAGCAGACAAATGCAGGTTTGCAAAAGAGCCTTGCAGCTCAACAACAGAACTTCGCAGCCCAGCAGCAAGCTCACCAACAGAGCCTGGAAGCTCAGCAACAAGCCCAGCAGCAATCTGAGGCCCGCTTCATAGACCTGTTACAGAAGCAAGAGCAGAGACTACAACAAATGGAAGCAGTAATGCAGCAACGTCCGCAGACCAGTGAGGAAAGCCGTCCCACTAATACCGCGTCCTTTGGGGTGAGTCGTTTATTGACAAAAATTACTGGAGAGGATGATCCAGAGGTATTTTTGACCACATTTGAAAGGACTGCTGAAAGAGAAAAGTGGCCTGAGGAGCAGTGGGCTGGACTGGTGGCTCCTCTGTTAACTGGTGAATCGCAGAAGGCTTACTATGACCTAGAGCCTGACCAAGCAAAAGACTATGTGATGCTAAAAGCTGAAATATTGGCAAGGCTGGGTGTCACCCAGGCTGCCCGGGCTCAGCGTGTGCATAACTGGACTTTCCAGCTTGGAAAACCCCCCAGGTCTCAAATGTATGATCTCATTCACCTGAGCAGAAAGTGGCTACAGCCAGAGACTGTGTCCGCACCAAAGATT
The DNA here is from genome assembly GCA_029206835.1 of Rana muscosa. Classification (NCBI taxonomy): domain Eukaryota; kingdom Metazoa; phylum Chordata; class Amphibia; order Anura; family Ranidae; genus Rana; species Rana muscosa. Next base: position 1,242,036,307 of record CM055116.1, on the reverse strand, counting down.
GTGGAACGTGTTGTAATGGATCGGTTTTTGAGAGCTCTTCCTACTGCCATCCAAAAGTGGGTAAGCCATGGAGACCCAGAGACGGCCGATGGTCTTGTGGATCGTGTGGAGAAATACTTGGCTACAGAGAACCTGACGGCCTCTTCCAGAGACACTCGGACTTTCCACCCTAAGACCAGACCATCCCCAGGGGCGGATAAGAGGATTCCAAGGGGTGAGGGTGGAGAGAGTGAGAGGGTGGGAGCTCTACCCCAAGTTTGGCGAGAACAGCCTGGGAAATCAGCGGCTCAAGAGGCGGCAAGAAGGATCGTTTGCTACCGCTGCCGGCAAGCGGGACATATTGCAGCCAATTGCCCGGTTGTGGAGGAACCCATGCAGTGTGACTTTCTGATGGGCAGACGTCAGTCGCTGTGTGCGACAGTCGCATGCACTGCCATTCGAGGAACTGAGAAACATTTATGCAAAATGTGTGTTAATGGTAGAAATGTTGTGGTATTGCTGGATTCAGGTAGCCTTGTGACCCTGATAAAGGCTGAGTTAGTTAAAACAGAGGTCTCTGGGAATAGCAAGGTAGCTGTTATTTGTGTGCATGGGGACACCCGAGAGTATCCAGTGACTACAGTGTGTTTCGAGACCCCCAAAGGTACCCTCTCTCATCCAGTGGGCTTAGTATCTCAGTTACCGCATGACGCCATTGTGGGAAGGGATTTTCCGAAGTTCTGGGAACTGTGGGATGACCCTGAGCCCCCCACTGGTGCCCCTATGTACCAGGAATGGGATAGCCAGAAATCCCCTGAGAGTGGTGAGGACTCTCCGGAATTTCCCTTATCAGTATTGGCAGGGGAGACTCAAGAAACTGGAGAGGAGCCCACCTCCTCAGACGAAAACCTACCGTCTGTGGAGTTTTCTGATCTTGAGGTTCACAGGGAAAACTTTGCCACAGAACAGTTGAAAGACCCCGCCCTAATAAAGGCACGGGAAAACGTAGTGAAAATAGATGGCGAGTTAGTGAACCCAGATAATACCTGCACTTACCCATACTTCAGCGTAGAGAAGGACCTACTGTATCGGGTGGCAAAAAGGGCAGAAGAAACCGTTGAGCAGCTTGTGGTGCCCAAACCTTACAGGAAGTTGGTGTTGGAGTTGGCCCATGGGCACATTCTTGGAGGTCATCTGGGGACAGAGAAAACCCGAGAGAGGGTATTACAGAGATTCTATTGGCCGGGGGTGATAAAGGACATAGAAAATTATTGTTCCTCCTGCCCTGTGTGTCAGAGGTCGGCCCCGATGCCACATTTCCGTAGCCCGCTGGTCCCTCTACCCATCATTGAGGTCCCGTTTGAGAGGATCGCCATGGATTTGGTAGGTCCTATAATCAAGTCCGCTAGGGGGCACCAGTACATATTGGTTATAATGGACTATGCCACCCGTTATCCAGAAGCGATCCCTCTCAGAAATACCTCGGCCAAAACCATAGCCAAAGAGCTATCTCTTGTTTTTAGCCGGGTGGGTATTTGTAAAGAACTGCTTACGGACCAAGGTACACCCTTTATGTCCCGGGTTATGAAGGAGCTGTGTAAATTGTTCAAAGTGACGCAATTACGTACATCTGTGTATCACCCCCAAACCGATGGGCTGGTTGAAAGATTCAACAAAACCCTAAAGCAAATGTTGAAGAAAGTGGTGGATAGAGATGGAAAGGATTGGGACTGTCTACTTCCTTATCTGATGTTTGCTATTAGGGAGGTGCCCCAATCCTCTACGGGATTCTCCCCCTTTGAGTTACTGTATGGGAGACACCCAAGAGGGCTGTTGGATATTGCCAAGGAAACTTGGGAAAGTGAGAGTTCTCCCCACAGGAGTGTGATTGAGCATGTCGCCCTGATGCAAGACCGAATTGCACAGGTAATGCCCATCGTGAAGGAACATTTGGCCCAAGCGCAGTTGGCACAGCAGAGAGTGTACAACCGTGGAGCAAAGACCCGTACCTTTTCCCCGGGGGATAGGATATTGGTACTTGTCCCTACGGTTGAAAGTAAATTCCTTGCCAAATGGCAAGGCCCCTACGAGATAATGGAAAAAGTGAGCGAAGTGAATTACAAGGTCAGACAACCAGGAAGGCGAAAGCCCGAACAGATATATCACGTTAATCTGTTGAAAGCCTGGAGGGATAGAGAGTCCCTAGTCGCAGAAACTTGGTCACCAGCTCAAACTGGTTGCGTGATTCCGGATGTTGGAATAGCAGCCACCTTGTCACAACCCCAACAACAGGAGGTTAAGGAGTTTGTGCTTCGCAACAAGGAGGTGTTCTCTGAGCTGCCGGGACAAACATCTGGGGTAGAGCATGATATTATTACCCCGCCCGGTGAAAGGGTGAAGTTAAAACCCTATCGGATCCCAGAGGCCCGACGGGAGGCAATACGGGAGGAAGTACAGAAAATGCTGAACTTAGGGGTGATAGAGGAGTCCCAAAGTGATTGGTCTAGTCCCATTGTGTTGGTGCCTAAACCGGATGGGAGCTGGCGATTTTGTAACGATTTTCGTCAGTTGAACAAAGTTACAAAATTTGACACCTACCCCATGCCACGTATAGATGAGTTGATCGACCGGCTGGGAACAGCCCGATACATGACGACTCTTGACCTCACAAAAGGGTATTGGCAAATCCCCCTGGCCAAATTGGCCAAAGAGAAAACCGCATTTGTAACCCCAGACGGGGCGTTCCAATATAAAAGAATGCCGTTCGGGTTACAGAATGCGCCGGCCACATTCCAGCGGAAAATGGACCAGATGCTGAGGCCCCATCGGAAGTATGCTGCGGCTTACCTGGATGACGTAATTGTCCATAGCACAGATTGGGCCTCACATCTGCCAAAAGTGCAAGCAGTCCTGGACTCTGTTCGGGAAGCGGGGTTTACGGCTAACCCCAAGAAGTGTACCATTGGGCAGGAGGAGGCCAAATATCTTGGGTACACCATTGGGAGGGGAGTAATAAAACCCCAACTCAACAAAGTCGAGGCCATCCAGAGTTGGCCACGTCCCAACAGCAAGAAGCAGGTACGAGCCTTTCTGGGAATCGCTGGGTATTATCGGCGATTCATTCCCCACTTTGCCTCTAAGGCTGTGCCCCTAACCAACCTAACGAAGGGGAAAGGGTCGGTCATGATTAAATGGACCCCCGAGGCTGAGGCAGCATTCCAATTCTTGAAACAAGCCTTATGTAGCCAGCCAGTGTTGTACTCACCCGACTTCTCTAAAGACTTTGTCGTACAAAGTGATGCGTCAGATGTGGGGTTAGGAGCAGTATTGTCCCAGGTCTGGAACGGGGAAGAGCACCCAGTCATTTACCTCAGCAGGAAGTTGAAGTCCCATGAGGTAAATTACGCCACCGTTGAAAAGGAGTGTTTAGCGGTGAAGTGGGCTCTAGATTCCCTTCGGTACTACCTGCTAGGTAGGCACTTTGACATGGTTACGGATCACGCTCCGTTAAAGTGGATGGCTCAAAACAAGGAAACAAATAGAAGAGTGAATAGGTGGTTCCTGGCCCTCCAGGAATTCAACTTCACAGTAAAGCATCGCCCTGGCGTTCAAATGGGGAATGTGGATGCTTTGTCTCGAGTACATGAATGCCTGATTGCTGGTGTTCCAACCCCGAGGTTAAAACAAGAGGGGGGGGTATGTGACAGCAGGAAGGTAAAGTCACCTGGTTGCATCCAGGGGGGTAGATATATTTTGCCCAGATTCAGGCTTTACGCCGACTTATACAACTAGGTGGAGAGTTGTATAAGGCTAGTGGGCTCATGGATGACTCATACCTCTAGGGAGAGTGTGGGGCGTCGTGCAGACAGAGATGAGGAGACCAGCTGAACCTTGTCAGCTCATTTAGGCCTCTATAAGAACTCCCAGCTTCATTAGATGTTAGCTCATGCCTGGAACCAGACCTGTGTGGACTGTCTAGGGAGAGTGAACCCCTGTGCGGTGAGGCAAAGCCTGTGTGGCTATTTGTTTGGACTTTTTACTAAACCAGGGACTTAGGGACTAGGACAGCACTAGGCTGATCCCAGTTGTTAGTTAGGAAACCTGTATGTTTAGTCAGAGGTCAACTTGACCAGGATTTATTTTGGTTATGTTTCTTTTGCTTTGCTGTGTTTTGTCACTGTAAATAGAAAATAAACCGCACCTTTTTTTTGATTTTGAAAACCACAACCTCCGTTTGCTGGGCCTGTTTTTGTGTGGGGAGCCCATCCCGGGGGTCACACACACCCGCTGCCAAGCTAACCCCCTCACACTACCTACAGTTTTCTGTCCCTAGAAATTTTTTTTTTTTAAGCACACTATAGCACAAGGAGAATTCACTCACTGTCCTTCCCAGTCCCTAGAAACAAGGACTTGCACAGTGAAAGAAACTGACACTCTCCCTACCTACAGTTTTCTGTCCCTAGAAAAAATGTTTTTTTTAAGCACACTATAGCACAAGGAGCATTCACTCACTGTCCTTCCAGGTCCCTAGAAACAAGGACTTGCACAGTGAAAGAAACTGACACTCTCCCTACCTACAGTTTTCTGTCCCTAGAAAAAATGTTTTTTTTAAGCACAATATAGCACAAGGAGAATTCACTCACTGTCCTTCCCGGTCCCTAGAAACAAGGACTTGCACAGTGAAAGAAACTGACACTCTCCCTACCTACAGTTTTCTGTCCCTAGAAAAAATGTTTTTTTTAAGCACAATATAGCACAAGGAGAATTCACTCACTGTCCTTCCAGGTCCCTGGAAACAAGGACTTGCACAGTGAAAGAAACTGACACTCTCCCTACCTACAGTTTTCTGTCCCTAGAAAAAATGTTTTTTTTTAAGCACAATATAGCACAAGGAGAATTCACTCACTGTCCTTCCAGGTCCCTAGAAACAAGGACTTGCACAGTGAAAGAAACTGACACTCTCCCTACCTACAGTTTTCTGTCCCTAGAAAAAATGTTTTTTTTAAGCACAATATAGCACAAGGAGAATTCACTCACTGTCCTTCCAGGTCCCTAGAAACAAGGACTTGCACAGTGAAAGAAACTGACACTCTCCCTACCTACAGTTTTCTGTCCCTAGAAAAAATGTTTTTTTTAAGCACACTATAGCACAAGGAGAATTCACTCACTGTCCTTCCCAGTCCCTAGAAAAAAGGACTTGCACAGTGAAAGAAACTGACACTCTCCCTACCTACAGTTTTCTGTCCCTAGAAAAAATGTTTTTTTTAAGCACAATATAGCACAAGGAGAATTCACTCACTGTCCTTCCAGGTCCCTGGAAACAAGGACTTGCACAGTGAAAGAAACTGACACTCTCCCTACCTACAGTTTTCTGTCCCTAGAAAAAATGTTTTTTTTAAGCACACTATAGCACAAGGAGAATTCACTCACTGTCCTTCCCAGTCCCTAGAAACAAGGACTTGCACAGTGAAAGAAACTGACACTCTCCCTACCTACAGTTTTCTGTCCCTAGAAAAAAAGTTTTTTTTAAGCACAATATAGCACAAGGAGAATTCACTCACTGTCCTTCCAGGTCCCTGGAAACAAGGACTTGCACAGTGAAAGAAACTGACACTCTCCCTACCTACAGTTTTCTGTCCCTAGAAAAAATGTTTTTTTTAAGCACAATATAGCACAAGGAGAATTCACTCACTGTCCTTCCAGGTCCCTGGAAACAAGGACTTGCACAGTGAAAGAAACTGACACTCTCCCTACCTACAGTTTTCTGTCCCTAGAAAAAATGTTTTTTTTAAGCACAATATAGCACAAGGAGAATTCACTCACTGTCCTTCCAGGTCCCTAGAAACAAGGACTTGCACAGTGAAAGAAACTGACACTCTCCCTACCTACAGTTTTCTGTCCCTAGAAAAAATGTTTTTTTTAAGCACAATATAGCACAAGGAGAATTCACTCACTGTCCTTCCAGGTCCCTGGAAACAAGGACTTGCACAGTGAAAGAAACTGACACTCTCCCTACCTACAGTTTTCTGTCCCTAGAAAAAATGTTTTTTTTTAAGCACAATATAGCACAAGGAGAATTCACTCACTGTCCTTCCAGGTCCCTAGAAACAAGGACTTGCACAGTGAAAGAAACTGACACTCTCCCTACCTACAGTTTTCTGTCCCTAGAAAAAAATGTTTTTTTTAAGCACAATATAGCACAAGGAGAATTCACTCACTGTCCTTCCAGGTCCCTAGATACAAGGACTTGCACAGTGAAAGAAACTGACACTCTCCCTACCTACAGTTTTCTGTCCCTAGAAAAAATGTTTTTTTAAGCACAATATAGCACAAGGAGAATTCACTCACTGTCCTTCCAGGTCCCTGGAAACAAGGACTTGCACAGTGAAAGAAACTGACACTCTCCCTACCTACAGTTTTCTGTCCCTAGAAAAAATGTTTTTTTTAAGCACAATATAGCACAAGGAGAATTCACTCACTGTCCTTCCAGGTCCCTGCAAACAAAGACTTGCACAGTGAAAGAAACTGACACTCTCCCTACCTACAGTTTTCTGTCCCTAGAAAAAATGTTTTTTTTAAGCATAATATAGCACAAGGAGAATTGACTCACTGTCCTTCCAGGTCCCTAGAAACAAGGACTTGCACAGTGAAAGAAACTGACACTCTCCCTACCTACAGTTTTCTGTCCCTAGAAAAAATGTTTTTTTTAAGCACAATATAGCACAAGGAGAATTCACTCACTGTCCTTCCAGGTCCCTGGAAACAAGGACTTGCACAGCGAAAGAAACTGACACTCTCCCTACCTACAGTTTTCTGTCCCTAGAAAAAATGTTTTTTTTAAGCACAATATAGCACAAGGAGAATTCACTCACTGTCCTTCCAGGTCCCTAGAAACAAGGACTTGCACAGTGAAAGAAACTGACACTCTCCCTACCTACAGTTTTCTGTCCCTAGAAAAAATGTTTTTTTTAAGCACAATATAGCACAAGGAGAATTCACTCACTGTCCTTCCAGGTCCCTGGAAACAAGGACTTGCACAGTGAAAGAAACTGACACTCTCCCTACCTACAGTTTTCTGTCCCTAGAAAAAATGTTTTTTTTAAGCACAATATAGCACAAGGAGAATTCACTCACTGTCCTTCCAGGTCCCTGGAAACAAGGACTTGCACAGTGAAAGAAACTGACACTCTCCCTACCTACAGTTTTCTGTCCCTAGAAAAAATGTTTTTTTTAAGCACACTATAGCACAAGGAGAATTCACTCACTGTCCTTCCCAGTCCCTAGAAACAAGGACTTGCACAGTGAAAGAAACTGACACTCTCCCTACCTACAGTTTTCTGTCCCTAGAAAAAATGTTTTTTTTAAGCACACTATAGCACAAGGAGCATTCACTCACTGTCCTTCCAGGTCCCTGGAAACAAGGACTTGCACAGTGAAAGAAACTGACACTCTCCCTACCTACAGTTTTCTGTCCCTAGAAAAAATGTTTTTTTTAAGCACACTATAGCACAAGGAGAATTCACTCACTGTCCTTCCCAGTCCCTAGAAACAAGGACTTGCACAGTGAAAGAAACTGACACTCTCCCTACCTACAGTTTTCTGTCCCTAGAAAAAGTTTTTTTTAAGCACAATATAGCACAAGGAGAATTCACTCACTGTCCTTCCAGGTCCCTGGAAACAAGGACTTGCACAGTGAAAGAAACTGACACTCTCCCTACCTACAGTTTTCTGTCCCTAGAAAAAATGTTTTTTTTAAGCACAATATAGCACAAGGAGAATTCACTCACTGTCCTTCCAGGTCCCTAGAAACAAGGACTTGCACAGTGAAAGAAACTGACACTCTCCCTACCTACAGTTTTCTGTCCCTAGAAAAAATGTTTTTTTTAAGCACAATATAGCACAAGGAGAATTCACTCACTGTCCTTCCAGGTCCCTGGAAACAAGGACTTGCACAGTGAAAGAAACTGACACTCTCCCTACCTACAGTTTTCTGTCCCTAGAAAAAATGTTTTTTTTAAGCACAATATAGCACAAGGAGAATTCACTCACTGTCCTTCCAGGTCCCTAGAAACAAGGACTTGCACAGTGAAAGAAACTGACACTCTCCCTACCTACAGTTTTCTGTCCCTAGAAAAAATGTTTTTTTTAAGCACAATATAGCACAAGGAGAATTCACTCACTGTCCTTCCAGGTCCCTAGAAACAAGGACTTGCACAGTGAAAGAAACTGACACTCTCCCTACCTACAGTTTTCTGTCCCTAGAAAAAATGTTTTTTTTAAGCACAATATAGCACAAGGAGAATTCACTCACTGTCCTTCCAGGTCCCTGGAAACAAGGACTTGCACAGTGAAAGAAACTGACACTCTCCCTACCTACAGTTTTCTGTCCCTAGAAAAAATGTTTTTTTTAAGCACAATATAGCACAAGGAGAATTCACTCACTGTCCTTCCAGGTCCCTGGAAACAAGGACTTGCACAGTGAAAGAAACTGACACTCTCCCTACCTACAGTTTTCTGTCTCCAGAAAAAATGTTTTTTTTTAAGCACAATATAGCACAAGGAGAATTCACTCACTGTCCTTCCAGGTCCCTAGAAACAAGGACTTGCACAGTGAAATAAACTGACACTCTCCCTACCTACAGTTTTCTGTCCCTAGAAAAAATGTTTTTTTTAAGCACAATATAGCACAAGGAGAATTCACTCACTGTCCTTCCAGGTCCCTGGAAACAAGGACTTGCACAGCGAAAGAAACTGACACTCTCCCTACCTACAGTTTTCTGTCCCTAGAAAAAATGTTTTTTTTAAGCACAATATAGCACAAGGAGAATTCACTCACTGTCCTTCCAGGTCCCTAGAAACAAGGACTTGCACAGTGAAAGAAACTGACACTCTCCCTACCTACAGTTTTCTGTCCCTAGAAAAAATGTTTTTTTTAAGCACAATATAGCACAAGGAGAATTCACTCACTGTCCTTCCAGGTCCCTGGAAACAAGGACTTGCACAGTGAAAGAAACTGACACTCTCCCTACCTACAGTTTTCTGTCCCTAGAAAAAATGTTTTTTTTAAGCACAATATAGCACAAGGAGAATTCACTCACTGTCCTTCCAGGTCCCTGGAAACAAGGACTTGCACAGTGAAAGAAACTGACACTCTCCCTACCTACAGTTTTCTGTCCCTAGAAAAAATGTTTTTTTTAAGCACAATATAGCACAAGGAGAATTCACTCACTGTCCTTCCAGGTCCCTAGAAACAAGGACTTGCACAGTGAAAGAAACTGACACTCTCCCTACCTACAGTTTTCTGTCCCTAGAAAAAATGTTTTTTTTAAGCACAATATAGCACAAGGAGAATTCACTCACTGTCCTTCCAGGTCCCTGGAAACAAGGACTTGCACAGTGAAAGAAACTGACACTCTCCCTACCTACAGTTTTCTGTCCCTAGAAAAAATGTTTTTTTTAAGCACAATATAGCACAAGGAGAATTCACTCACTGTCCTTCCAGGTCCCTGGAAACAAGGACTTGCACAGTGAAAGAAACTGACACTCTCCCTACCTACAGTTTTCTGTCCCTAGAAAAAATGTTTTTTTTAAGCACACTATAGCACAAGGAGAATTCACTCACTGTCCTTCCCAGTCCCTAGAAACAAGGACTTGCACAGTGAAAGAAACTGACACTCTCCCTACCTACAGTTTTCTGTCCCTAGAAAAAATGTTTTTTTTAAGCACACTATAGCACAAGGAGCATTCACTCACTGTCCTTCCAGGTCCCTGGAAACAAGGACTTGCACAGTGAAAGAAACTGACACTCTCCCTACCTACAGTTTTCTGTCCCTAGAAAAAATGTTTTTTTTAAGCACACTATAGCACAAGGAGAATTCACTCACTGTCCTTCCCAGTCCCTAGAAACAAGGACTTGCACAGTGAAAGAAACTGACACTCTCCCTACCTACAGTTTTCTGTCCCTAGAAAAAATGTTTTTTTTAAGCACAATATAGCACAAGGAGAATTCACTCACTGTCCTTCCAGGTCCCTGGAAACAAGGACTTGCACAGTGAAAGAAACTGACACTCTCCCTACCTACAGTTTTCTGTCCCTAGAAAAAATGTTTTTTTTAAGCACAATATAGCACAAGGAGAATTCACTCACTGTCCTTCCAGGTCCCTAGAAACAAGGACTTGCACAGTGAAAGAAACTGACACTCTCCCTACCTACAGTTTTCTGTCCCTAGAAAAAATGTTTTTTTTAAGCACAATATAGCACAAGGAGAATTCACTCACTGTCCTTCCAGGTCCCTGGAAACAAGGACTTGCACAGTGAAAGAAACTGACACTCTCCCTACCTACAGTTTTCTGTCCCTAGAAAAAATGTTTTTTTTAAGCACAATATAGCACAAGGAGAATTCACTCACTGTCCTTCCAGGTCCCTAGAAACAAGGACTTGCACAGTGAAAGAAACTGACACTCTCCCTACCTACAGTTTTCTGTCCCTAGAAAAAATGTTTTTTTTAAGCACAATATAGCACAAGGAGAATTCACTCACTGTCCTTCCAGGTCCCTAGAAACAAGGACTTGCACAGTGAAAGAAACTGACACTCTCCCTACCTACAGTTTTCTGTCCCTAGAAAAAATGTTTTTTTTAAGCACAATATAGCACAAGGAGAATTCACTCACTGTCCTTCCAGGTCCCTGGAAACAAGGACTTGCACAGTGAAAGAAACTGACACTCTCCCTACCTACAGTTTTCTGTCCCTAGAAAAAATGTTTTTTTTAAGCACAATATAGCACAAGGAGAATTCACTCACTGTCCTTCCAGGTCCCTGGAAACAAGGACTTGCACAGTGAAAGAAACTGACACTCTCCCTACCTACAGTTTTCTGTCTCTAGAAAAAATGTTTTTTTTTAAGCACAATATAGCACAAGGAGAATTCACTCACTGTCCTTCCAGGTCCCTAGAAACAAGGACTTGCACAGTGAAATAAACTGACACTCTCCCTACCTACAGTTTTCTGTCCCTAGAAAAAATGTTTTTTTTAAGCACAATATAGCACAAGGAGAATTCACTCACTGTCCTTCCAGGTCCCTGGAAACAAGGACTTGCACAGCGAAAGAAACTGACACTCTCCCTACCTACAGTTTTCTGTCCCTAGAAAAAATGTTTTTTTTAAGCACAATATAGCACAAGGAGAATTCACTCACTGTCCTTCCAGGTCCCTAGAAACAAGGACTTGCACAGTGAAAGAAACTGACACTCTCCCTACCTACAGTTTTCTGTCCCTAGAAAAAATGTTTTTTTTAAGCACAATATAGCACAAGGAGAATTCACTCACTGTCCTTCCAGGTCCCTGGAAACAAGGACTTGCACAGTGAAAGAAACTGACACTCTCCAAACCTACAGTTTTCTGTCCCTAGAAAAAATGTTTTTTTTTAAGCACAATATAGCACAAGGAGAATTCACTCACTGTCCTTCCAGGTCCCTGGAAACAAGGACTTGCACAGTGAAAGAAACTGACACTCTCCCTACCTACAGTTTTCTGTCCCTAGAAAAAATGTTTTTTTTAAGCACAATATAGCACAAGGAGAATTCACTCACTGTCCTTCCAGGTCCCTAGAAACAAGGACTTGCACAGTGAAAGAAACTGACACTCTCCCTACCTACAGTTTTCTGTCCCTAGAAAAAATGTTTTTTTTAAGCACAATATAGCACAAGGAGAATTCACTCACTGTCCTTCCAGGTCCCTGGAAACAAGGACTTGCACAGTGAAAGAAACTGACACTCTCCCTACCTACAGTTTTCTGTCCCTAGAAAAAATGTTTTTTTTTTTAAGCACAATATAGCACAAGGAGAATTCACTCACTGTCCTTCCAGGTCCCTAGAAACAAGGACTTGCACAGTGAAAGAAACTGACACTCTCCCTACCTACAGTTTTCTGTCCCTAGAAATTTTTTTTTTTTTTTAAAGCACAATATAGCACAAGGAGAATTCACTCACTGTCCTTCCAGGTCCCTAGATACAAGGACTTGCACAGTGAAAGAAACTGACACTCTCCCTACCTACAGTTTTCTGTCCCTAGAAAAAATGTTTTTTTTAAGCACAATATAGCACAAGGAGAATTCACTCACTGTCCTTCCAGGTCCCTGGAAACAAGGACTTGCACAGTGAAAGAAACTGACACTCTCCCTACCTACAGTTTTCTGTCCCTAGAAAAAATGTTTTTTTTAAGCACAATATAGCACAAGGAGAATTCACTCACTGTCCTTCCAGGTCCCTGGAAACAAAGACTTGCACAGTGAAAGAAACTGACACTCTCCCTACCTACAGTTTTCTGTCCCTAGAAAAAATGTTTTTTTTAAGCACAATATAGCACAAGGAGAATTCACTCACTGTCCTTCCAGGTCCCTAGAAACAAGGACTTGCACAGTGAAAGAAACTGACACTCTCCCTACCTACAGTTTTCTGTCCCTAGAAAAAATGTTTTTTTTAAGCACAATATAGCACAAGGAGAATTCACTCACTGTCCTTCCAGGTCCCTGGAAACAAGGACTTGCACAGCGAAAGAAACTGACACTCTCCCTACCTACAGTTTTCTGTCCCTAGAAAAAATGTTTTTTTTAAGCACAATATAGCACAAGGAGAATTCACTCACTGTCCTTCCAGGTCCCTAGAAACAAGGACTTGCACAGTGAAAGAAACTGACACTCTCCCTACCTACAGTTTTCTGTCCCTAGAAAAAATGTTTTTTTTAAGCACAATATAGCACAAGGAGAATTCACTCACTGTCCTTCCAGGTCCCTGGAAACAAGGACTTGCACAGTGAAAGAAACTGACACTCTCCCTACCTACAGTTTTCTGTCCCTAGAAAAAATGTTTTTTTTAAGCACAATATAGCACAAGGAGAATTCACTCACTGTCCTTCCAGGTCCCTGGAAACAAGGACTTGCACAGTGAAAGAAACTGACACTCTCCCTACCTACAGTTTTCTGTCCCTAGAAAAAATGTTTTTTTTAAGCACACTATAGCACAAGGAGAATTCACTCACTGTCCTTCCCAGTCCCTAGAAACAAGGACTTGCACAGTGAAAGAAACTGACACTCTCCCTACCTACAGTTTTCTGTCCCTAGAAAAAATGTTTTTTTTAAGCACACTATAGCACAAGGAGCATTCACTCACTGTCCTTCCAGGTCCCTGGAAACAAGGACTTGCACAGTGAAAGAAACTGACACTCTCCCTACCTACAGTTTTCTGTCCCTAGAAAAAATGTTTTTTTTAAGCACACTATAGCACAAGGAGAATTCACTCACTGTCCTTCCCAGTCCCTAGAAACAAGGACTTGCACAGTGAAAGAAACTGACACTCTCCCTACCTACAGTTTTCTGTCCCTAGAAAAAATGTTTTTTTTAAGCACAATATAGCACAAGGAGAATTCACTCACTGTCCTTCCAGGTCCCTGGAAACAAGGACTTGCACAGTGAAAGAAACTGACACTCTCCCTACCTACAGTTTTCTGTCCCTAGAAAAAATGTTTTTTTTTTAAGCACAATATAGCACAAGGAGAATTCACTCACTGTCCTTCCAGGTCCCTAGAAACAAGGACTTGCACAGTGAAAGAAACTGACACTCTCCCTACCTACAGTTTTCTGTCCCTAGAAAAAATGTTTTTTTTAAGCACAATATAGCACAAGGAGAATTCACTCACTGTCCTTCCAGGTCCCTGGAAACAAGGACTTGCACAGTGAAAGAAACTGACACTCTCCCTACCTACAGTTTTCTGTCCCTAGAAAAAATGTTTTTTTTAAGCACAATATAGCACAAGGAGAATTCACTCACTGTCCTTCCAGGTCCCTAGAAACAAGGACTTGCACAGTGAAAGAAACTGACACTCTCCCTACCTACAGTTTTCTGTCCCTAGAAAAAATGTTTTTTTTAAGCACAATATAGCACAAGGAGAATTCACTCACTGTCCTTCCAGGTCCCTAGAAACAAGGACTTGCACAGTGAAAGAAACTGACACTCTCCCTACCTACAGTTTTCTGTCCCTAGAAAAAATGTTTTTTTTAAGCACAATATAGCACAAGGAGAATTCACTCACTGTCCTTCCAGGTCCCTGGAAACAAGGACTTGCACAGTGAAAGAAACTGACACTCTCCCTACCTACAGTTTTCTGTCCCTAGAAAAAATGTTTTTTTTAAGCACAATATAGCACAAGGAGAATTCACTCACTGTCCTTCCAGGTCCCTAGAAACAAGGACTTGCACAGTGAAAGAAACTGACACTCTCCCTACCTACAGTTTTCTGTCCCTAGAAAAAATGTTTTTTTTAAGCACAATATAGCACAAGGAGAATTCACTCACTGTCCTTCCAGGTCCCTAGAAACAAGGACTTGCACAGTGAAAGAAACTGACACTCTCCCTACCTACAGTTTTCTGTCCCTAGAAAAAATGTTTTTTTTAAGCACAATATAGCACAAGGAGAATTCACTCACTGTCCTTCCAGGTCCCTGGAAACAAGGACTTGCACAGTGAAAGAAACTGACACTCTCCCTACCTACAGTTTTCTGTCCCTAGAAAAATTTTTTTTTTAAGCACAATATAGCACAAGGAGAATTCACTCACTGTCCTTCCAGGTCCCTGGAAACAAGGACTTGCACAGTGAAAGAAACTGACACTCTCCCTACCTACAGTTTTCTGTCTCTAGAAAAAATGTTTTTTTTAAGCACAATATAGCACAAGGAGAATTCACTCACTGTCCTTCCAGGTCCCTAGAAACAAGGACTTGCACAGTGAAATAAACTGACACTCTCCCTACCTACAGTTTTCTGTCCCTAGAAAAAATGTTTTTTTTAAGCACAATATAGCACAAGGAGAATTCACTCACTGTCCTTCCAGGTCCCTGGAAACAAGGACTTGCACAGCGAAAGAAACTGACACTCTCCCTACCTACAGTTTTCTGTCCCTAGAAAAAATGTTTTTTTTAAGCACAATATAGCACAAGGAGAATTCACTCACTGTCCTTCCAGGTCCCTAGAAACAAGGACTTGCACAGTGAAAGAAACTGACACTCTCCCTACCTACAGTTTTCTGTCCCTAGAAAAAATGTTTTTTTTAAGCACAATATAGCACAAGGAGAATTCACTCACTGTCCTTCCAGGTCCCTGGAAACAAGGACTTGCACAGTGAAAGAAACTGACACTCTCCCTACCTACAGTTTTCTGTCCCTAGAAAAAATGTTTTTTTTAAGCACAATATAGCACAAGGAGAATTCACTCACTGTCCTTCCAGGTCCCTAGAAACAAGGACTTGCACAGTGAAAGAAACTGACACTCTCCCTACCTACAGTTTTCTGTCCCTAGAAAAAATGTTTTTTTTAAGCACACTATAGCACAAGCACAAAACACACTGACACTCTCCCTACCTATCCTTCTCTTTCCCTAAACTAAAGGAATCCAGGTTAAGCAAGAAAGAAATAAAAGTCACTGTCCCTGCCTATGCTGCTCTATCCCTGCTCCGGAACACACTACACTAGGCCGCCGTGCTGGCGGCCTTTTATAGTGTGGGGCGTGTACTAAACACCCTCAGCAATAATTGGCCACAGGCATCCTGCCTGTGGCCAATCATTGCTCTCCTCGCTGCCGGCGCTGTGATTGGCCAAGCATGCGGGGTCACAGTGCATGCTTGGTCAATCACAGCGCCTGGATGACACTGCGATGGCGTAGTGCATTGTGGGCCGTTCGCGTCACTCGAATTTGGCGCGAACGGCCCAAATCGTTCGATCTTCGTCGAACGATCGAACAGCCGATGTTCGAGTCGAACGTATGTTCGACTCGAACACGAAGCTCATCCCTATTTGTGAATATATTTGAAATTTCATTCACATTTTTAGAGTGTTGGGGTCAGCGCAACATGTTTTTGTATACTATAGTACCAAAAGTATTGGGACACCTGCCTTTACACGCACATGAACTTTAATGGCATCCCAGTCTTCGTCCGTAGGGTTCAATATTGTGTTGGCCCACCTTTGCAGCTATAAAAGCTTCAACTCTTCTGGGAAGGCTGTCCACAAGGTTTAGGAGTGTGTCTATGGGAAGGTTTGACCATTCTTCCAGAAGTGCATTTGTGAGGTCAGGCACTGATGTTGGACGAGAAGGCCTGACTCGCAGGCCAGTCAAGTTCCTCCACCCCAAACTTGCTCATCCATGTCTTTATGGACCTTGCTTTGTGAACTGGTCCAAATCATTTAGTGGAGGGGGTGTATGATGTGGGGTTGTTTTTCAGGGGTTGGACTTGGCTCCTTAGTTCCAGGGAAGGGAACTCTTAAGACATCAGCACACTGAGACATGTTGGAAAATTTCATGCTCCCAACTTTGTGGGAACAGTTTGGGGATAACCCATTTCTGTTCCAACATGACTGCACCCCAGTGCACAAAGCAAGGTCCATGAAGACATGGATGAGCGCATTTAGGGTGGAGGAACTTGACTGGCCTGCACAGAGTCCTGACCTCAACCCGATAGAACACCTTTGGGATGAATTAGAGTGGAGACTGCAGCGGCCGTTCGCCCTGTCTGATAACTGCAGGATTCTAATCTAAGGTTGAAAGGATTATTCCCTTGGTAAAGATTATTTAATTGGATCTTTCTTGGTCTAATGGTATCACATTGATGTAGAGGAAAGGAGTCTGGTTATCTTTGATGAAGGAATTGTCCAGATGGCACGGTCCTTCTCAAGTTAAATACCAGTACGTGAAGTATACCATTTAGGAGTGGTATATTTATCAGCCTTTGAATTCCATGACCTCTTATCAAAACAGGGTGTTATTATAGGGCTTTTATCCCCTCTATGGCACACTGATACTCTGTCAGACCACCTAGGGGGCCTTGAGGGTCCTCTGGAGTCATATTCACATTTGGGTGACATTGTATATAAGGTCTTACAAAAGCTCCAGAAGAAGCCATGATTATGGCGAAACATGTAGAGGCAACAAACGTTTGTACTGCGACTGCATGATTTTCATATGTTGGTTTTAAACTCTATCTATTTTAATATTGTTTGTTTAATAAAATTATGAAATTGGTACTATCAATTTGATTGATTTCTTTGCACCTTAAAACTCCCATTTCTGTTCTTTTCTATTTCCTATTATATTATGGGTGTCATGGATATGCATTAATGTCTGTCTGCCATCTTACCTTCCTCCTCATGTGTTCATCTAGAGACCAGACCTCCTTCACCTGGCTTCCTTTATAATCTCCTCCCAGCCTGACTCCACCCCAGGCCCTATCACTGAACACTATATTAACCTGTGCACTGCAAGCCTGCTTTGCTGTTCAACGTGTTTGTTAGGCATTGTGTGTTTGGGTTCCTGCCTGCCGTGTGCTACGTCTGTCTCTCTGTTACGTTATTGGCTTGTCCCCGACTATCCCTGTCTGCTCGTGACCCTTGACCTTCGGCTTGTTCTTCGTTATCCTTGTCTGCTTGTGGCCCCTGACCTTCAGCTTGTTATTCGGTTCTCTCTATCGTGTGCTGCTGCTTCCCCTCTTTTCCCCTTATCCTACGGGGCGTGAGCTAGGAAACTCCAGGGGCCGCGACCTGGTCCCAGCCTGCAGCGTAACATCCTCACCACTAGAGGCCCTGGAGAAGACCAGCTGGGTCTTAGACTCCGCGCCCTGGGGAATCTTGGCTCTCGCTTCCGTTGGGATCCCGGTTGTGCTCCTCTGGTCCCGCTTTCCACAACCACCCAGTTTCCTATCCGCAGAAGCCAGCCATAGGGTTCACTACCTCGCGGTGCACTTCTGTCCCCCTACGGTGTGCATCTGTCACCTGGCCACAGGTGACCCTGACAATGGGGAGGTGGTGCCTCTAGTTAGACCTTCTGTCTCTAGTATCAAACCTATTTCCACACATTATTGTGGTTTGTAATACTGGCACTTGGAGTTACCAGTGAAGAGCACACATCTTTGTATTTGTTTTTTTTGTTTTTTTTTCTGTCTCTTTAGATACAAGTTAGCATGTATCTGTTTGCTCCTTTTGCTGTGTCATTAAGCAGTGAAAGCCTTAAATAATGTAGGTTCCAATGGAGTTATTAAGTCAAATATTTTATAATTAGTTGTCTGAGCTATTGTTACCTTGTAGACATACATGCACAACACCATTGTTGAAGGTAAAGGTCATTGCTTTCTCATGTCATTAATAACCGGGCTCTGATGAGAGCAGACCACCGTATTGTTATGCTACCAAAACCGTCCCACCGGGGTTCGATAGATGTTCATCCATAAGATGGAATTAAAAAATGAGATATGTTGTGATTAACAAAGATGAAAACCAAGACTGTGAAACATTCAAAAGAAAGTCATTACAAGCTTCAGTACACAATTAGTAAAAAGCTTCTGAGCAAGTATTTGCATGACCTGCGCCTCTTGGGAAATATAGAGGAACATATGAAGCATAGAAAATGCTATGGTTAATTTAAAAATTACCCAACTTGAAAAACTTACCTTACCTTTTTCTTTTTTTACTTTTTGCAAGAAAAAAAAAAATACCTTGAAGGTCTTGAAGTAAAATTGCTACGAGAGAAAATAGAATGACAGGAAAAAAATATATGTAGCGTAATCCTGACCTTTTCTCTGAATTCTATCTGATTATTCCACTTACTTTGATTGCATCAGTCTCAGAAATTCTGCTGTTCAATCAGTTGCATTACAAATTAATTGGATAGGTTATTTTTGCCATTTGGAGAAAACGAGGAGTATTTTCTTTTGCTACAAGTAGCAGTGTGATAGGAAATCAAAGCTAAAGAAAAGCCATTTTTAAGAGGGTTCTGATTGAATCCAATTTGGAAAATAGGTGAATCTTGGGTGAAAGCTATGGTAATCTTGTGTTATAAACATTAATGGGTAGACCCACAAATGTTGGCTTATTTTAAAACTCGGGTTTAGCTATTTATTTATTTATTTATTTTATTCAACACAAGGAATTGTATTTACATTAAATGAGAAGTGTGCCTTAAGCTCAGGGCCGAGATAAGGTATTGGCGAGAGGGCGGGTTTGGTATGGTTTATTGTAGGGTTAAAGATGCCTTCCTTCTTTTACAAGGCTGAGAGGAGTAGTGACAATGGCAGTGATTTTGGCAAGCTAGGGACTGGTCCAAATCTGTTAGTGGAGTGGGGATTATGGTGTGGGGTTGTTTTTCAGGGGTTGAGCTTGGCCCCTTAGAAACACTCCTAAACCTCATGGACAGCCTTCCCAGAAGAGTTGAAGCTGTTAAAGCTGCAAAGAGTGGGCCAACTCTTTATTGAAGTCTTTTTATACTACGGACTGTAGCCCTGTACACACGATCGGTTTTACCGATGAAAACAGTCCGATAGACTTTTTTCATCGGACAAAACGATCGTGTATGGGCCCCATCAGTCTTTTTTCCATCGGTGTTAAAAAATAGAACTCCATCGGATAAAAAAACCCACGCATGCTCAGAATCAAGTCGACGCATGCTCAGAAGCATAGAACTTAATTTTTCTTGGCTCGTCAGAGTGTTTTACGTCACGGCGTTTGGGACGATCGGTTTTTTGACTGATGATGTGTAGGCAAGACTGATGGAAGTCAGCTTCATCGGATTTCCGATGGAAAAATCCATCGGTTCAACCACTTCCCTACCGGGCACGAAAACCCCCTTCCTGCCCAAGCCATTTTTCAGCTTTCAGCGCTGTCACACTTTGAATGACAATTGCGCGGTCGTGCGTCTTTTTTTTCCCACAAATAGAGCTTTCTTTTGGTGGTATTTGATCACCTCTGCGGTTTTTATTTTTTGCGCTATAAACAAAAGAAGAGCGTCCAGTTTGAAAAAAAACACAATATTTTTTTACTTTTTGCTATAATAAATATCCTTTTTTTTTTTTTCAATTAAAATTTTCCTCAGTTTAGGCCGATACGTATTCTTCTACATATTTTTGGTAAAAAAAGAACGCAATAAGCGTGTATTGATTGGTTTCGCGCAAAAGTTATAGCGTCTACAAAATAGGGGATAGATTTATAGCATTTTTTTTATTTTATTTTTTTTACTAGTAATGGCAGCGATCTGCGATTTTTATTGTGACTGCGATATTGCGACGGACAGATCGGACACTTTTGACACATTTTTGGGACCATTCACAATTATACAGCGATCCCTGCTATAAAAATGCATTGATTACTGTATAAATGTGACTGGCAGGGAAGGGGTTAACACTAGGGGGCGAGGAAGGGGTTAAATATGTTTCCTCAATGTGTTCTAACTGTGGGGGGAGGGGACTGACTGGGGGAGGTGACCGATGGTTGTCCCTATGTACAAGGGACACACCATCGGTCCCCTCTCCCTGACAGGACGTGGATCTGTGTGTTTACACACACAGATCCACTTTCCTGCTCGATCACTGGGCAATCGCGGGTGCCCGGCGGCCATCGCGGCCGCCGGGCACGCGCATCGGGTCCCCAGCAACGCAGCGGGCGCGCACGCGCCCTAGCTCGTTTTAAAGGCAGGACGTCATATGACGTCCTGTCAGAACGAGAGTGTCTTCCGCCCGCCGTCATTTGACGGTGGGCGGTGGACAACAGGTTAAAATCCATAGGAAACCTGATCGTGTGTACAGGGCTTAAGACTGGGATGCCATTAAAGTTCATGTGCGTGTAAAGGCAGCCGTCCCAATACTTTTGGTAATATAGTGTATACCATGTCACAGCAGAGAGTCCTGCGTGGGACAGCAGAGAGTCTAGCTATCATCATGTGACATGGAAAGTTTGGTCCACATGGGCTGCCCCTTCAAAGAGCAGGTCTGCCTCCCAGTGAAGTAGAGTTTTTTTCATGGTAAGAGAATGAGACCAGGAGCCATGAGGTAAGGCACAGGTGAATTGGGGGTTGAAGTGGCCCCCAAAGTACAGTAGGAGAGAGACATAAAAGCACCATGAGTGTGCATGCTGTTAAGAGCTCTGCCCTGAGTTCACATGTTTAAGAGATTAACTGATCAACCAGGGAACTATAGGCAATTTTGAAAGATGTTTATTCTGTTGAAACATGCTTTAACAGCTCGTTTTACAAGTGCTAGAGATATGATAAGTAAAGCATCCTGGGCTTGTTTTTTAATAATTTTTTTACTCATGCCGGCCAATCATTAAATTAAAATTTTTTGCTTATTGTTTTTTTTTTTTGCTGATGCTAGACTTGGGCTTTAAATGTGCCGTAATCTACTATTTTTATTATTATTATTGTTATTGAATAAGATGTTAAAATAAAAGGTGCTTAATTAGTTTGATGTATTTGCCCTACAATCATACTGAGGATTTGTGAGAATTCTCTATGGATGTGGATGTAACCACCCTGTTATAAACAGAGGTGACTAGAAAATTAAATTCTGCTGAGTAGTAGTTTTACCCAGGTCATTTTATAGTCTTTTCTCTTGGCTGTCCTCTAAATTCAGGGTGGTTGCCAGGAAAAGGGGGAACCAGTGTGCACCCCACACCTCCTGGACCACATGTCTTCAACATGGGCAGGTACCTTGTCAGAGGGAGACCCTGCCTCTTGGTAAAGCCTCTTGTCCCCATGTTGATGAGGGCAAGAACCTCTTCCCCACAACTCTGGCCTGGTGGTTGTGGGTGTTTGAGGGCAGGAAGCATATTGTAATCTGAAAGCCCCCGTTACGGTATTTGAATGGATAAGGTTTTTTTTTGTTTTCTTTTTTTTTCTTGTTGTGTTAGGGGTACATACCCTTTCTCTTTCACAACTTTTTAAAAGGTCCATTAACCACTTGCCGACTGCCTCCAGTAGATATACGTCGGCAGAATGGCACATACAGGCACATCAATGTACCTGTACGTCCCCTTTAACTGCCCGACGTGGGGGTCGTGACCCTGCTGCCTTCCCCGTGAGTCGGACCGCGGGTCCCGCGGACTTGATCGCCAAGGGGATCCCCGCGATCATCTCACGGAGGCATAGAGCAGGGAGATGCTTGTGTAAACAAGCATCTCCCTGCTCTGCCTAGTGACAATGACACGGATCTCGGCTCTGTGTACTTGGAGCGGAGATCGGTGTCATGTCACACAGAGCCCAACCCGCCCTCAGTTAGAAACACTCATCAGGGAACACTTAACCCCTTTAGCGCCAAGGAGTGGTTAACCCCTTTACTGCCAGTGAAGTCGGGATCTGCCCACATGCCTGGACCGGCACCTGGCTCAGCCTCTCAGCGAGCCGCTGAGAACCTGAATCGTCCAATCCCCCCCCCCTCCACAGCCCAGTGCTCCAGTGAGCGACGGGGGGCAGAGCAGACAGCGGTGATTGACAGTCACCAGCTCTCTGCTCAGGGACCGTGAAAACCGAGCGATCGATGGTGTTTGATCACTCGGTTCTCAGTGTTAGAGCCGGTGGGGGACAGATGCAACATCAGACAATATTACATAGTTACATTGTTAGTCAGGTTGAAAAAAGACACAAGTCCATCTAATTCATCCAATAGAAAAAAAAATAAACAAATAGAAAACCTCTATACGCACCTCCTTTAACCACAATTGATCCGGAGGAAGGCAAAAAACCCTATTAAGCATGGTCCAATTTGTTACATTGGGGGAAGAAAAATTATTTCATGATCCCCCAGGAGGCAATCAAATGCTCCCTGGATAAACAATCCCTGGTGTTTTTACCAAACATTTTTAATATCCAGTTATATTTTGCGCATTTAGGGATGCAGCTAGCTCTTTTTTTTTTTAAATCAATTGAGCTGGCCAGAACTAGTTCTTGGCGGAGTCTATTCCACATTTTCACAGCTCTTACTGTGAAGAAGCCTTTCTGTAGTTGGAGTTCATTAGTTACATTATTACATAGTAATTCCATTGTCAATCAGACCTAAGTCGATTATGATGCCCAATACCTGACAAAAGAAAAAAAAAGTTCTCTCCTGCCGAATAACAAATCCAGCATATTACAGCTGATAAAAAACATATATGCTACTATTTACCTATATCTGCTTCCTTTTTTTTCTATTCTAAGAATGCAGCACTATACATTACTGATCTGTACTTAAAGTAATCATCAAAATGTGGAACAGCGATAAAATAAAAGTAATCAAGCCAAAGTCAAATTTCAGGTCAAAGTAACAATAATAATTCAAAATGCTCATAATTCAAATATTCCATAGTTTCCCTTTAAAGAAGGAACTTCTTTCCTGCTGTGCTGTAAAATCTTTTTCATCTTTATTCATCACATTGAAGTGGGAAGTTTCTCTAAAAATAGAGCTAAAGGTAAAAAAAAAAAAATACATTGAAGCTATTACATTTTTAATAGAACCGCATTATCTATTAACATCAGGGTGGCGTGTAAACAAAACACTTGTAAATTGCTCTTTGATTTTGACAGAATACTGTAAGGAAAAAAAAAATAATAATCGATGCGGAGGCTTAGATATATTCTGGTTCGGGCATTCTGTAATATTG
This sequence comes from Rana muscosa, assembly GCA_029206835.1. Lineage (NCBI taxonomy): Eukaryota > Metazoa > Chordata > Amphibia > Anura > Ranidae > Rana > Rana muscosa. Next base: position 1,242,012,886 of record CM055116.1, on the reverse strand, counting down.
ACTCAGTGATTTAAGGGTGCACCTTCGAGATATTGTTCATCTAAATCTTTTGAACTTTAAAACCTTTTACAGACATAACTGGATCTACAAAGTGAGATCAAAACGGGAAATCACAGCTTGAATCGCCCATCGCAGTGAAGCCATGCAGAAAATGAAAGGTATCTGACAGAACAAAACTGCGGTCAAAGTGACATGACAAAAGCAACAGTAAAGGGCAAAAAGATGCGTACAAAAAAAAAGAAGCTAGACGCAGACAAGGGATGGCCTCATGGTGAGATGGTGAGATAAGGGAGCCGCCAGACAGAGTAAATGCAAAGTTCAGCCTTTGGATAGACACTTTGATTGGAGCAAAGATGTATTACTAAGTTCCTGAATTCTTAGATGAAGGCTTTTCAATGTTTTTTTCTACTCTTTCTTTCATAAATTTACATAGGGTGAAAATCTCAAAGCTCAAAAAGAATGTCTGGGCTTCTTACAAACTATATATTTATATTTCTTTTTTTTTCACTTGTCAAATTTACATAGTGCTTTAGAAACCCGTAACAGTGGATTAGCCAGTTCTGGCATGTTTTATGAGTAGGTACAGAAAATGCAGAACAGGTCAATGTCATGTAAGTGTCTCGCTGCTGCTTCTGCAATTTTTAAAGGGTGGCTAGTGGTTATCACTTTTGGAGAAATCGATTTGAATCCCAACCAGAACGCTATCTGCATGGAGTTTGCATGTTTTTCTGGTGCTTGTGTAGGTCTCCTCTGGGTGCTCTGTATTCCTCCCACACTCCAAAGAGTTAACTGGCAAGGTTGCATATAACCAAGTGGTAAACACAACATTTTGAGTGTACGTGTGGAAAATATCTTCATGCAGGACAAAAGGTAATTTGCGTGCTACCCCTGGAAGGGGCCACTGTGAATTCATACACTAAACAGTGCAGAGTCAGCCAGGCACACAACAACAGTCCATTCATTCCGACTCATTGGCAATGTCTTTTAAAATGTTATTTGCTTGTATTTGCTTGTAACAAGAGGGCATGGGAACGATGAAGGATACTCCAAAACGTCAAGTTTTCTCAACAGAGGACACTTCTCTCTCAGTAACAGTAGCACAAGTACAGGTAGACTGGAACAGTCTATGGGTTCATGGCTGGGGACCATAAAGTAGTGTTAGCACAGGTAAAGGCAGACTGAAACATTCCATAGGTTCATGGCTGGGGACCATTAAGTAGTGTTAGCACAAGTAAAGGCAGACTGGAACAGTCCAGAGGTTCATGGCTGGGGACCATGAAGTTGTGTTAGCACAGGTAAAGGCAGACTGGAGCATTCCACAGGTTCTCTGCTGGGGACCAAGAAGTAGTGTTAGCACAGGTTAAGGCAGACTAGAGCATTCCACAGGTTCTCTGCTGAGGACCATGAAGTAGTGTTAGCACAGGTAAAGGCAGACTGCAACATTCTACAGGTTCACGGTTGGGGACCATGAATTAGCATTAGCACAGCTAAAGACCTACCCACAGAATCTTGTAACAAGATCAGTCCATGTGTGAAACCTTGTAAAGTAATCCAACATTCTGTCCAAACAGTTCAAGTGGCAAGGTGCCCCGTTTCTCTCAGCTCACAGATCCATTCCCAGTAAGAAACTGGTACTCAGGATGGTCGTTTGAATTCTCTCTCTCTAAACTCCAAAAACTTCTTCTAAAGGAAGGGGGAAGCAATCAAAATCACAGCCTTTGAAGCCCTGAACAGACCGAACAGACTGCGAGTACTTTTAACAACTTAACAACCACCTGCCGACAAATAACATCGACAAGGTGGTTGCTTAACTCTGGGAGGACGTTATATAACGTCCTCCCAGAATCGCGCTCCCGCGCGCCCCCTGGGGCGCGCACACGGGAAACTCCGTGACCGCCGGGTCCTCTGGACCCGGCGGATCACGAATCGCGGTAAATCGCCGCTGATAGCGGCCGTTTACCACGTGATCGCTCCGTCAAATGACGGAGCAATCACTTGTAAACAGACCGGCGTCATTTGATGATGCCGGTTCCTCCCTCCCCTCTCTGTACCGATCGGTACAGTGTGAGAGGGGAGGGGGAGGGAGCGGATGGCAGCAGCAGCACTGTGGGCTGGATCTGTGACAATTGCAGTCACAGATCCATCCATCCATCCATCCCTGCTCAGCCATCCCTGTGCTATACCCTGCCAATACTCTGCAATACACCCTGCCAATACTCTGTAAAATACCCTGCCAATACTCTGCAATACCCTGGTGCAATACTCTGCAATACCCTGGTGCAATACTCTGCAATACCCTGGTGCAATACTCTGCAATACCCTGCGAAATACTCTGCAATACCCTGCGAAATACTCTGCAATACCCTGCGAAATACTCTGCAATACCCTGGTGCAATACTCTGCAATACCCTGGTGCAATACTCTGCAATACCCTGGTGCAATACTCTGCAATACCCTGGTGCAATACTCTGCAATACCCTGCACAATACTCTGCAATACCCTGCACAATACTCTGCAATACCCTGCGCAATACTCTGCAATACCCTGCAAAATACTCTGCAATACCCTGCAAAATACTCTGCAATACCCTGCGCAATACTCTGCAAAATACTCTGCAATACCCTGCACAATACTCTGCAATACCCTGCACAATACTCTGCAATACCCTGCACAATACTCTGCAATACCCGCCACAATACTCTGCAATACCCTCCACAATACTCTGCAATACCCTCCACAATACTCTGCAATACCCTCCACAATACCCTGTGCAATACCCTCCACAATACCCTGTGCAATACCCGTGCAATACCCTGCCATACACCGCAATACCCTGCCATACACCGCAATACCCTGCCATAGTCCGCAATACTCCGCAATGCCCGGCAATACTCCGCAATGCCCGGCAATACTCCACAATGACCAGCAATACTCCGCAATGCCCGGCAATACTCTGCAATAACCAGTGCCACTTCCCGCCCTCCGGCCGTCATATGACGTCCTTGACTTTGTGCGGGGATATCTGAATGATGGGAGCAGCTACAGGCATCATTCAGATATTAGCTTTTTCAGCCGGCGATTCCCTACACCATAAGAACAATCATAGCGGCTGTTCCGCCGCTTGATCATTCTTACGGGAGGCGAGAGGGGATGTTCCCCCCCCCCCGCCGCCCTCCGGTGCTTCTACCGACTCACCGCTACGATCAAAGCCAGGATTGTTGTTTTTTTTTTTTTTTTTTTTTCAGGCTTCCCAGCCTAGAGGTGAGATGTGGGGTCTTATTGACACCCCCCCCCCCATATCTCACTGTAAAGAGGACCTGTCATGCCATATTCCTATTACAAGGGATGTTTACGTTCCTTGTAATAGGTATAAAAGTGATCAAAAAAATGTTTAGGGCGGAAAAACATGTCAAACTAAAATAAATAAAGTAAAATGAAGAATAAAGTATTTTTTTTTTTTAAAGCGCCCCTGTCCCCGTGAGCTCGCATACAGAAGCGAACGCATACGTAAGTCCCGCCCACATATGAAAACGGTTTTCAAACCACACATGTGAGGTATCTCTGCGAACGTTAGAGCGAGAGCAATCATTTTGGCCCTAGATCTCCTCTGTAACTCAAAACATGTAACCAGTAAAAATATTTAAAGCGTTGCCTATGGGGATTTTTTAAGTAGCGAAGTTTGGCGCCATTCCACGAGTGTGTGCAATTTTTAAGGGCGACATGTTAGGTATCTATTTACTCGGCGTAACTTCATCTTTCACATTATGCAAAAACATTGGGCTAACTTTACTGTTTTTTTTTTTTTTTTAAGCACAAAACATTTTTTTTCCGTAAAAAACGCGTTAAAAAAATTGCTGCGCAAATATCGTGCGAGATAAAAAGTTGCAACAACCACCATTATATTCTCTAAGGTCTTTGCTAAAAAAACATATATAATGTTTTGGGGTTCTATGTAATTTTCTAGCAAACAAATGATGATTTTTACATGTAGGAGAGAAATGTCAGAATTGGCCTTGGTGCTCCAGAACGCCTGAAGGTGCTCCCTGCATGTTGGGCCTCTGTATGTGGCCACGCTGTGTAAAAGTCTCACACATGTGGTATCGCCATACTCGGGAGTAATAGCAGAATGTGTTTTGGGGTGTAATTTGTGGAATGCATATGCTGTGTGTGAGAAATAACCTGCTAATATGACAATTTTGTGAAAAAAAAAAAAGAGAAAAAAAAATCTTGATTTTGCAAAGAATTGTGGGAAAAAATGACAACTTCAAAAAACTCACAATGCCTCTTTCTGAATACCTTGGAATGTCTTCTTTCCAAAAAGGGGTCATTTGGGGGGTATTTGTACTTTTCTGGCATGTTAGGGTCTCAAGAATTGAGATAGGCCGTCAGTACTTCAGGTGTGATCAATTTTCAGATATTGGCACCATAGCTTGTGGACTCTATAACTTTCACAAAGACCAAATAATATCCACCAATTTGTACTTATTTTTACCAAAGATATGTAGCAGTATAAATTTTGGCCAAAATTTATGAAGAAAAAATAGTAATTTGCAAAATTTTATAACAGAAACGAAAAAAAAAACATTTTTTTACAAAATTTTCAGTCTTTTTTCTCTTATAGCGCAAAAAATAAAAAACCCAACAGTGATTAAATACCACCAAAAGAAAGCTCTATTTGTGTGAAAAAAAGGACACAAATTTCATATGGGTACAGTGTTGTATGACTGAGTAATTGTCATTCAAAATGTGAGAGCACCGAAAGCTGAAAATTGGTCTGGTTATTAAGGGGGTTTAAGTGCCCAGTGGTCAAGTGGTTAAATTACTTTTTTTCCTTCAGAAATGACATTTTGTGCAGGGACAGTTCTAAGCACGGGAAACAAGCGCTACTTTACAGGCATACTATACACACCCCCCAGGTTTGAAATTGAAAGGAATATTTCGCTTTTATTGTTTCACTTTAAGCATTGTTAAAATCACTGCTCCCGAAAAAAATGCAGTTTTTAAAACTTTTTTTTGCATTGATACATGTCCCCTGGGGCAGGACCCGGGTCCCCAAACACTTTTTATGACAATAACTTGCATATAAGCCTTTAAAATTAGCACTTTAGATTTTTCATGTTCGTGTCCCATAGACTTTAACGGTGTCCGGATGTTCGAACAAATTTATTGCCTGTTTGCATGTTCTGATGCAAACCGAACTGGGGGGTGTTTGGCTCATCCCTACCCCTGATGCCTATAAGGACCTAGGCCTGGGTTCCCTGAGCCATCAAGAGCTAAACCTACCTTTTGTCCTGCATGAAGGAAGAGGTATTCTCCACACACATACTTTAAAGTTGCCTCTACCATTCCACTTGGTCATTCGCAACCTTACCAAATGTTAGTTGTGCTTTTCATGTTTGCCTACCTTCATCTTTATACATTTTCATCCTATACCCTCCACACACCACCGTTGGCTCCTCCACCTTTCCTCTTATTTTTTAGGTGTACTGTACCTTTTGGAGCCTCGCTTCCTTCTTTTTTGTACACCCTTGAGGACTACCACCCCACCACCGTTGGTTGATTGGCTTCTGTCTAAATTGCCCCTCATATTTTAGATAGGAACCTTAGATAGGAACCTTAGATGGTAAGCTCCTTGAGGGACTGCTGTGAATGAGAAGTATATAAAGCATGGTGGGCTGAATTGGCTTCTGGCTTCTTCTATGTCTGGGATACTCCAATTGCTGAGGTCCTATTTACTCTCCTAGGGATTAGTAAAATATTTTAGATGTCCCCTTACCAAAAGAAAATTAATTTCAACAAAGAGGACACAGACAGCAATAAAGACCTGAGCGAGGGGGCGTGTCCGGATGTGAGAGCCGGCAGACGTGTTTTTGAGGAGCTCCGGTTATCCTGTTTGAATCCTTTGCCATCCGTGCATTTCCATCGACTTAAAAGAGTAAATACTCACTCCAGCCTGTTCCCCTGTGTCCCCTGTCTCATCCTGGGACAAAATTGTGGAGACTCTCTGCCCGGATCGCCTGCACGCCTGAACCTCCACTCACCTGCGGCCGCCGCCATCTTCCCAGCCTGCAACTGTGCTGTACTGAAAGGACCCGATCCCAGCTTGCCTGCAGGTAAGGGACTGTCATCCGGCCACATTTGCCTGCCCATCCACCTTCCTGGCCCGATCCGGAGGTCCGCCGGGCCGAAAAAGGGATCCGTGGAGGCCGCGACCCGGTGCGGCCTAGTGCGGCCTGTGAAGCACCGGTCTTTCCTAAACCGCTGCCCCGCCGGAAGTGCACCGCGGCTGACATCGACGAGCGCAACAGCGCGGATCGCCTGCCTTCTCACGCCCTGTCATCCCTGCCAAGGCCTGAGGTGCTGTAGCACTGAACTTGCCTAAATTGGAGCAGCTGCGTTACTCCTGGAGCCCAACTTCTCCGGTCCTCCGCCACCCCTCTGCCTCAGCCTTGCTGCTCTGGTCCCAGCTTCTCATCCTCACCACCCTGTCCCTACTTCTTTGTCTACTGTGGGGTGGGGGGCTGCCGGTAACCACTGACGGCCTGCCCCTGCTGGAGGGCTATCTTTACCTGGTGCCTGCAGTGGAGCCTGACTGGTGGCGGCACCTGGCATAATCTCTCCTGAGACACCTGCTGTGGCCTGGGTCGCCCCTTACCTACCTCCTGGGTGCTCGTCTGAACACCGACAAATCTCCTGAGAGTGGGCCCCCCCCGGCGAACTGTCAGATGTCCTCCTCCTCCAAAAAAGGGAACAGATCCTCTAAAGCCGCAAAGACCAACGTACCACTCCTGCTGCCACCGCCATCTTCCCCACAATCTGATCCCATACTTCTGGGTCGGCTTCGGGCCTTGCTGGCTGGCTTAGAAATGGATCCCATTGAAGCTCCGCCGACAGAGGGGCCAGCCCCACTGGCTAAGGATGGTACAGCGGTGATCCTCGCTGCGATCGAGCAGAGTAGGACCTCGCTTTTGGTGCATATTGACCACCTCGCTGAAGAATGTAACCTCATACGAAACGACCTTGACAAAATGAGGGGTAGAATGGCGGAAACTGAGTCCAGAGTGTCGACCACTGAAGATCTTACGGCCTCCCATGCCGCCTCCATTGCCGAGCTGCAGCGCACAGTGCAGTCCCTCGTCGCAAAGTCAGATGATGCCGAGAACAGGCTGAGGCGCAATAATGTCAGAGTCCTAGGTTTGCCTGAGGGGGAAGAGGGAGACCACCCTGCTATATTTGCGGCGGAGTTCTTTAAAAATCTCCTGGGCCTTACAGACGTTCCCCCTACCTACGTGGTGGAGAGGGCCCACCGGGTGCCCGCGGGCCGAGCCACCCCGGGGAAACCCCCCAGGCCCTTCTTAGTCCATTTCCTTAACTATCGGGACAGGGACAAGATTCTGTCGGAAGTCCGCCAACATCCCACGCTCAAATATTGTAACTCCTCTGTCCTCCTCTTCCCTGACTTTTCGGCGGACTTGCAGAGAAAGAGGAAAACCTTTAACGATGTCCGCAAACGACTTAGAGATAAGAACATTAAATATGGCATGCTCTACCCAAGCCGCCTACGAGTCCAACATGAGGGGACGGTCCGCTTCTTTGATAACCCAGCGGATGCTGACGACTGGCTGACCAACTTGCGTTGAAGGGATCTTCTCACGGGCTCCTATGATGCACGGATCTTCCACATCCTTGTTCGCTCTATCCTACTACACTTTCTTCAACTACCGGAGTTACTTCAAATGTACTTTCACACGAGACCCCCACGAGGCTCTAGATTGCCCTTGTTTGCGCTTTTGTTTTTGTTTTTTGTTTTTCCTCTTAAAACACGGACTTTATTTTCCGCTGACTTTGAGGATACAGGTTTATGGGATAGATATCCCACGTCCCTCTGCTCCTTGTTCTTACGAGACGGATGAGACACTGCCCGTCGACAGAGTGGATGAACTACTACCAGAAGTGTAGGGCCCCCAGTGTAAGGGTTCACTAGCACTCTTTATATAAGTTTTTCTTTTGGGTAAAAACTGTTCCCAGACCTTCCCCCCCTGTTAGGAGGTAGGCTGGGTATAGTAGGATAGGCACCGTGCCTGGGAAGTTGATTAGGGATTTAGTCATCCCTTGTTCTTATGGTTTTCTATTTCTTATTTGTATACTTTTGTTTTGTGTTACGCTTAAGTACTGTCAGCATTTTCTGCAGTGTGGCCGGGATCTTGCTGCCTGTGGGGTGCACCGGTACATGCCCTCTAGAATATCTCCTTAATTGTTCTTCCCCTTCATCCAATGGCTAGTCAAGTAGCAGACTCCTTCACCGTTCTCTCCTGGAATGTCAGGGGTCTTAACTCCAAATTTAAGCGAGCCCTTTTATTCAAATACTTAAAAACTCACTCCCCCCAGCTTATTCTCCTTCAGGAGACTCACCTCACGGGCAGCAAGATTTTGACTCTCAAGAAACCGTGGATACAGCGAGTGATACATGCCACATATTCTACATACGCCAGAGGTGTATCGGTCCTTGTCCACAAGAATTTCCCCTGTGTTATTGAGGAGATCCGTACTGATCCCCAGGGGAAATTTGTGATAGTGGTGTTCACGCTATGGTCTGTCAGGTATATTGTTCTTAATGTATACATCCCTCCCCCGTTTTCATCCGCATTATTGTATGAGGTTCTAGAAAAAATTTCACCTTTCTGCCCAGGGAAGGTTCTGGTAATGGGTGACTTTAATGCCATTTTATTGCCTGAGCTAGACAGACCTGCCCCGACTAAGAAACAATGTATGGACCTCTCTGCCTGGGCTCAGGCGGTGGGGCTGGTGGAGATCTGGAGGTGGAGGCACCCTACCACAAGGGCCTATTCATGTTTTTCGGCATCCTATAAGACTGCGTCGCGGATAGACCTAGCCTTCTCCAACCCTGCACTGTTAGCGGATGTTCTGGAGACGTCCTATCTGCCTAGCGGTCTGTCCGATCATAGTCCCTTAGTGGTGGTGCTTCGCTCCCTGGCTTCCCGGAGCGCTGCGCTCTGGAGGTTGGGCACACAATGGGTCTCTCATCCTGACCTCGCTGGCCAGCTGCCGCCCCTGCTGTCTGAGTTCTGGGAAATTAATAAAGACTCCTCTTCTCCCGATATTGTATGGGATGCCTTTAAAGCTTTCAAGAGGGGACAGTATATTTCTTCTATTGCTAGCATCAAAAAACAACAATCGACTGCAGTGCTGGCACTGCAGAAGGCTGTTGAAGATCACACTGCTACGTATAGCAATGACTCCACCCCAGTTCACTTTGACCTACTAATGGCGGCTCAGAGGGAACTGCAGTTGCACCTGGCTGAGGTCACGCGACTTGAGTCGTATAGAGGTAAACAGAGGGCCTTTGAACAGGGTGACCGGAATGGCCGCCTGCTAGCCATTATGGCACAACACGACCAACCCCTTACCCTTGTATCCACCCTACAGACCCCGGGGGCGGGACGGTGTCCTCCCCCTCTGATATTCTACAGACGTTTAACTCCTTTTATGGCAAGTTATACTCGTCCGGTCTGTCCTCAGAGTTTCAGCCGGAGTCGCTGAACGGTCTGTTAGACCCGTTGGCGCTTGGCTGGCTCTCGGACCACGAAAGAGAGATTTTGGTCCAACCTTTTACGGTCTCGGAGGTCGTAAAGGCTATCCGATCCTTCCCCCCCGGCAAGGCGCCGGGGCTGGATGGGCTTCCAATAGACTTTTATAGGGCTCATGTGGAACTTCTAGCACCCCTGCTGGCACAACTGTATACTGTATGCCTGGCAGACGGAAGTCTGCCTGTTTCAATGTACCACGCATACTTGACACTGATATATAAGGCTCCCAAAGACCCCACTTCCTGTGCTTCATATCGTCCTATTGCATTGCTTAATTCTGACTTTAAAATTCTGACTAAGCTTCTGGCCCTTCGGTTATACCCCATGCTACCCTCAGTGATAGACCCAGACCAGACGGGTTTCATGCCCCGTAGGTCCACGGATGGGAATCTCAGAAGACTATTCACCAACATACACGCTCACCACCTCAATAAGGGATCTCGAACTGTGGCCTCTCTGGACGTGGAAAAAGCCTTTGATACGGTCGAGTGGCCCTTCTTGTGGGAAACTTTACGCAGGATGGGGTTTCCTCTGCTGTTTATCAGGTGGCTCCAGGTGATCTACAAATGCCCCACTTCCTCGGTGCGCTTGGGAGGTGGACTATCGGCCCCCTTCAGGCTTACCAGGGGAACGAGGCAGGGCTGCCCTCTCTCACCGGCTTTGTTTGCCCTCGCTATCGAACCGGTGGCGGAGGCACTTCGCACCTCACCGCACATTAGGGGTCTCCGACTCGGGTTGCTGGAGGAGAGGGTGGCCCTGTACGAGGATGACATGCTACTCTTCCTAAATGATGCCGGCCCGTCCTTGCAGGGAGCGCTAAATATTCTGGACACCTTTGCAGAGGTCACCGGTCTTAGGGTAAATTGGTCTAAATCCCTCCTGTTCCCAATTGATCCAGCGGCTAGGTCCACATCCCCTCCTGATAGCCCCCTCCTGTGGGTAGACTCCTTTATATACTTGGGGGTACATGTCTCTGGTTCAGCCTCAGACTATATATCCTTAAATCTAGCCCCGTTACTATTGGAGTCCCAGACGAAGCTCAAATCCTGGAGTAACTTGCCCCTGTCTTTATGGGGGCGAGTTAATCTCATAAAAATGAAGATTATTCCCAAACTGACATATCTTTTCCGCCACTCCCCACAATGGGTGCCCAAGTCCTTTTTTAAAAAATTGAACTGCATCTTTTCTTCCTTCTTATGGGGCCCCTCTCCTCCCAGATATAGATTGACTACTCTAATGAGGCCACGAACGCAGGGTGGCATGGCATTCCCGGACTGTCATAAGTATTACCTCTCCGCGCAGTTGGTGACTGCGGCGTGGTGGCTGCAGCCGGACAGAACGAACTCGTCGACTGTGCTGGAAGCAACAGTGGTCGGTTCGTGGGAAGCTCTTCAATCATTACTTTTTAGGGGCCCTCGTGCCCCGTATCCTCTGACCCCTTCTATGCTTACCACCCTGCGGGCATGGCGGACAGGATTAGCCATTGAGAAATGTAAACAGTCTGAAATCTCCCCCAATGCCCCTATCTGGCTGAACCCTAGTCTATCTCACATTTACAAGATCCCTGACCCCTACGCGTGGACAAAATACGGTATCAAACTTGTGTCTCACATAATATCTCAAAACTCCCTACTCCCCTTCTCGCACCTTTCCTCCCAATACAACCTACCCGACCATTTCCTATTTAGATATCTGCAACTGTCCCACACATTTGCGGCGCAATTTCCGCAATGTTCGTGCATCGTGGCCCAGTCGGAACTGGAGAGGACACTTAGAGTTAGCTGTGAAGACAAACCCACCTCACATCTTTATTCGTACTTGATCTTTGTGTCTCTTCCACCTCTGGATAAACTCTGGAATAAATGGCAGACTGATATCCCCACATTAGATAGGGATGACTGGGACGACGTGTGGGACCTCCCCTTCAACTCCTTAGTCTCCATGCGTGACAGGTTAGTGAAGTACAAAATAGTTCATAGAGCTTATTTCACCCCACACAGACTGCATAGGATGGACCCTGCCCACTCCTCGGGGTGTTGGAGATGCGGCGCCTCACCGGGCGACTTCTCCCATATCTTCTGGCGGTGTTCAGGGGTCCAGCAGTATTGGGAAATGGTGCTGGATCTAATTAACAGAGTTGCCTCAGTCGCTGTGCCTTTGTCAATGGAGGTGTGCCTTTTGGGGCTCATTGAGACCATTGTACCATCCTCTGCCAAACGCACGCTAATTTCCTTGCTGCTCTTCTATGCCCGAAAGAATATTGCTATGCGGTGGAAGAAGCCTGCCCCCCACTCTTTGGCGCAATGGAAACACTTGGTAAACGGCAGCCTTCCTTTATACAAAGATACCTATGCCAATCGGGGCTGCCCACTGAAATATGACAAGGTCTGGCGCAATTGGTTAGATGAGCCCGAAACAGCCTAATGAGTTGGGGGTGAACCAGGTCATCGTGTCAAGGTCTTGCCTTGCTCTTCTACCTCCCTCTTCCTCCGATGACCTCTGATATGTTTTCATTGACTAGTGGGTCTTACCATACTGGATGCCCTCCTAGATTTTATTTGGGCGGTGCTGCTGTACCCTTCCATGACTGTGCATTGTATCGTTGGGTTCACATTGCAATTGTATTCTCATCTGTACATGTTCTTTTTCTATGACTGTAGGTGCTTAGGCTGTATGTTTTGTACGTGGTAGAAAATTCAATAAAAAACAATTATAAAAAATAAGAAGACCTGAGCGAGGTTCTAACCTTTCTCCAATCTACTCAAAACTGGAAAACAAAAATTAGCTGGAGTAACAGGTTTATATATCACTGTCTCAATCATCACCACACAGTGTTCTGTTTTACCTTCTAGTTGAAATGCAAGATAACCAGATTTTGCAGATTGATGGATCAAACCAATATTGGTGGTTTCCAAGTAATGGCAAACCAACCTGTTGGATCTAAGTTTGTCAAATCTATTTTTCATCATTAATAATGATGAAGTGAAGTTTCCAGTAACTTGAAATTAACCATGAACATAATTATAATATAGCTGTCAAGCTTGACTGAACACTTTAAGTCTAATGGACTGAAAACCATTTTACTTTATTATAAGCTCTACAGATTTATACCTTTCACATCCTGTTTTGGTCTAAGGTAAGAAAGAAAAGTAATTTATATTTGATTTAATAATGATGAAATGTCAATCTTAAGTGTTTATTTGCTAATATTAGGTTCTTCATATAATAACAGGTTAGCTTGCTATGACTATGCAGAGAGATGTTATTGGCACAATTGTTGTTCTCCATCACCTTGAAATGTCTTGCTGGTCAGTGTGGAGAGTGAGTTAGTCTGTAGTTAGAGAGTAAGATTCTGGATCATAATCAAGCTGATACGGTCTTCCAAAATAGCAGAAAGGAATCCCTCTTGTAACTGTTGTTGTGTTGCTCATGCAAATTCCTAATTTAACCACTTCAAGACTAGGCCTATTTCTGACAAATCCCAGCCCCGCCCCCTATGTGAATTGGTAAGGGGTACATTGTATCCCTACCATTTCACAAAAAAAGTGTCAAAATGTTAAAAATCACAGGAGATGGCTTGGGTCAAGTCCTGTATTAAAAATAAAAAAATAAAAAAGAGATTCCAGCGATGTAATCCAATAAATCCATGGTCGATCTCCAGCGATGTAATCCAATTCTCGATCTCCAGCGATGGATGATCTCCAGCGAGGAACACGCACACGATCCTGTCTGCATTGGAGGCACCCAGCGAATGATGAGGCACCAGCCTGACAGCTCTTATGTAGCTGAGGGCAGGGTCCCTCAGGGCAGGTTTCCCATTGCATCAGAGGGGGGCGGGGTCACCCGTACACGTCACTGGGAAACCCCAGCGTTTCCCCTTGCGAAAGAGGGGGGCGGGATCTGTGACAGGTGGCCCCGCCCTCAGCTACATAAGAGCTGTCAGGCTGGCGCTGCGTCATTTGCATGGGTGCCTCCAGTGGAGGCAGGATCGTGTGCGTGTTCCTCGCTGGAGTCGCTGGAGATCATCCATCGCTGGAGATCGAGAATTGGATTACATCGCTGGAGATCAAGCATGGATTTATTGGATTACATCGCTGGAATCTCTTTTTTATTTTATTTTTTATTTATTTTTAACCACTTTCCGACTTAAAATACGTCGGCAGAATGGCACGGACAGCCATAATCACGTACCTGTACGTGGCCCTTCAAATGCTTGGTACATTGTCAGAGGGAGACTCTGCCTCTTGGCAAAGCCTCTTGTCCCCATGTTGATGAGCGCAAGAACCTCTTCCCCACAACTCTGGCCTGGTGGTTGTGGGTGTTTGAGGGCAGGAAGCATATTGTAATCTGAAAGCCCCCTATTTGAATGGATAAGGTTTTTTTTGTTTTCTTGTTGTGTTAGGGGTACATACCCTTTCTCTTTCACAACTTTTTAAAAGGTCCATTAACCACTTGCTGACTGCCTCCAGTAGATATACGTCGGCAGAATGGCACATACAGGCACATCAACGTACCTGTACGTCCCCTTTAACTGCCCGACGTGGGGGTCGCGCTCGCGACCCTGCCGCCTTCCCCGTGAGTCAGACAACGGGTCCCGTGGACTCGATCGCCGCGGGGATCCCCGCGATCGTCTCACGGAGGTATAGAGCGGGGAGATGCATGTGTAAACAAGCATCTCCCCGCTCTGACTAGTGACAATGACACTGATCTCGGCTCCATGTACGCGGAGCGAAGATCAGTGTCATGTGACACAGAGCCCATCTCCCCTACAGTAAGAAACACTATGCAGGGAACACTTAACCCCTACAGCGCCACCTAGTGGTTAAGCTCTTCACTGCCAGTGTAATTTTCACAGTAACCAGTGCATTTTTATAGCACTGATCGCTGTGAAAATTACAATGGTCCCAAAAATGTATCAAAAGTGTCCGATGTGTCTGCCATAATGTTGCAGTCATGAAAAAAATCACTGATCGCCACCATTACTAGTAAAAAAATAAATATTAAAATTGCCATAAAACTATCCCCTATTTTGTAAACGCTATTACTTTTGCGCAAACCAATCAATAAACGCCTATTGTGATTTTTTTTTACGAAAAATATGTAGAAGCGTATCGGCCTAAACTGAGGGAAAAAAAAATTATATATTTTTTGGGGATATTTATTATAGCAAAAAGTTAAAAATATTGTTTTTTTTTCAAAATTGTCGCTTTATTTTTGTTTATAGCGCAAAAAATAAAAACCACAGAGGTGATCAAATACCACCAAAAGAAAGCTCAATTTGTGGGAAAAAAAGGACGTAAATTCTGTTTGGGAGCTATGTCGCACGACCGTGCAATTGTCAGTTAAAGCGACACAGTGCAGAATCGCAAAAAGTGGCCTGGTCTTTGACCACCGAAATGGTCCGGGGCTGAAGTGGTTAATAAAGAACTTGCCCCAAGCCGTCTCCTGTGGTTTTTAACATTTTGACACCTTTTTTTAGTGAAATGGTAGGGGTACAATGTACCCCTTACTAATTCACATAAGGGGGGCCTGGGATCTGGGGGGTCCCCTTTGTTAAAGGGGGCTTCCAGATTTCGATAAGCCCCCGCAGATCCCCACAACCACCGGGCAAGGGTTGTTGGGACAAGGCCCTTGTCCCCATCAACATGGGGACATCCTCCCCATGTTGAGGGCATGTGGCCTGGTACGGTTCAGGGGGGGGGGGCGCTCTCTCGCCCCCCCTCTTTTCCTGCGGCCTGCCAGGTTCTGTGCTCGGATAAGGGTCTAGTATGGATTTTTGGGGGGAACCCCACGCCATTTTTTTTATTTTGGCGCAGAGTTCCCCTTAAAATCCATACCAGACCTGAAGGGTCTGGTATGGATTTTTGGGGGGAACCCCACGCCATTTTTTTTATTTTGGCACGGAGTTCCCCTTAAAATCCATTTTTGGGGGAGCCCCATGCCATTTTTTTTTATTTGGCGCAGGGTTCCCCTTAATATCCATACCAGACCTGAAGGGCCTGGTAATGGAATTTTGGGGCATCCCCCACACATTATTTTTTTTTTCAATGACTTTCAATGACTTTTATCTGTATTGCCGGGACCCGACAATTCATTTTAGCCGCGAGTAGATTTAAATGACTTTTTTTTCTTTAGAAATGTCATTTTGTGCAGAGACTGTTATAAACACGGGAAACATGCACTACTTTACAGGCATACTATAGACACCCCCCAGGTATGAAATTTAAAGGAATATTTCACTTTTATTGTTTCACTTTAAGCATTGTTAAAATCACTGCTCCCGAAAAAACTGCAGTTTTTAAAACTTTTTTTGCATTGATAAATGTCCCCTGGGGCAGGACCCGGGTCCCCAAACACTTTTTATGACAATAACTTGCATATTAACCTTTAAAATTAGCACTTTTGATTTTTAATGTTCGTGACCCATAGACTTTAACGGTGTTCACGTGTTCGAACAAATCTTTTGCCTGTTTGCATGTTCTGGATGCGAACTGATCTGGAGGGGTGTTCGGCCCATCCCTAGTCACAAGGAAGGTAAACCTTCCTTGTGACAGTAAAAGACAGTGACAGGTACTCTTTATGGAGGGATCTGGGGTGTAAAAGACCCCAAACCCCTCCTCTACACTTAAAAGTATTCAAAACGGCAAGATTGGAGTTTTTGAACACTGTGTTTTTTTTTTAAATGGCGCCGTTGGCTGCCGAGTAAACTACAAGTGACATTGTGACGTTGCTTCTTTGTTACTACAACAGGGACCCAATTAAAGCCGATTCCAGCTTTATTCGGGGCCCTGGCCAGAGGGCAGATGTGCCCTTCTGCCCACAGAGTGGCAGAAGGCGGCGGTTGTTATTACAAGAAAGCCAACCGTTCGCTTCAAAAAACAGTACTGGGGTGATGCCTGCAGCGGTACATGATTTTGTGGCAAGTGGTTAAAGGGTAACTTTTAGTGGTTAAAGGGTCTATTTTTGTTGGAAAAAAAATAGGGGCCACTCTGGGGACGATCGGGGCCACTCTGTGTAAAACCAAACAACAAAGAATGCATTAAGGTGAAAAACCTCCAGGGTTTACAACCCCTTTAAGAGAAAATTTCCCTCACTGTGGAAAGATTACCCCCCCCCTTGTGTGTCTCTTTGACAGGAAATAAAGGAAATACACAGGCAAATGAAAAAAAAAACATAAAGAAAAATATACTGTAAAGCCCAACTCTGGGAAGTCCCAGACCCCCCACTAACATCATTAAGTTCTAGTCATCCAATAGCTAAACAAATAAATAAAAGCTTAAAAGACTTTCGAGTCATTTTGATTTTTGCGTAACTTCTCCCAAGAGCCAGTTCATGGCTTACATCAGGACTTAGGGCTCATGAGAAGAGGTGCTGTGATGTTTCCAATATGTTATGTACAGCACCCTGCTGGCTTCTCTCACCAGCCATGATCTACCCAATGATGATATCACTGGGTCTAAAATGAAAACTGATTGTTTTATTTATTTATTTATTTGTTTGTTTTATTTTATTTTTTAGCCATCATGTTGATGCTACGGAGAAACCTGAAAAGTTAAAATACAAGCAGATTAAACTTATTTTTATTAGTATATTAATAGCAGCAGGATAAGTATCATTTATATTTTTTTCTTCTCAATCAACTAATCTCTGTGCGTCATATGCCTTGTACAATGTGTTTAATACTGTCATTCTGAAGACACATAATAAGAAAAAGCTGAATATAAGTTTTCTTTGTTCTTGGCAAAAGAAAAACTTAGAATTTTGATTCTGAGAAAACACACACTTCAACATACGAATGTTATTGATTTGCCTGCAACTTCACCACGCGGCGCTCCCTGGATTGCAGTTAATTGGCAGTTGCAGGGAACGGTTCTCCGTCTGATACGAATTGGCAGCTGTGAGGTGGATATTTATAAAATCACTCGCAATGTGACAATGTCAAATGAGGATGTTGTCAGGATCAGTATGTGATCCCCATCCCGGGCACACCTGCTGCTCTATTCTACACTACACAGAACAGGCTGTGTTTACTGATATCCCTCTGACACATGAAAATTACCAATCCTGGAGAAAACAAAGCCACAAAATACAGAACAAAAACCTTCACAATCCTTCGCCTTCTGAAGGACAATGCCAAATATACAATTCTCTTCAAGTTACAATTTATTTCATTTTCTAAGATGAACACAAATGCCATTATGTCTTCAGAGAGAGGGTAGGTGGGCAAGTATAGAGGAGCCAACTTTCATACAACTGAGATGTTGTATGAAACCCACAAAATACAGAGCAAACATTATTATAATCCTTTGCCTTCTGAAGGACAATGCCAAATATACCATTCTCTTGAAGTTAAAATCATTAAATTTACTGAGATGAACACAAATATCATTATGTCCTCAGAGAGATGTGTGGGTATAGAGGAACCAACTTTTAAACAGCCGTGGTGCTGTATGAAACCCACAAAATGCTGAGTAAAAAACCTTTGCAATTCCTTGCCTTCTGAAGGACAAGGCCAAAGATACAATTCTCTTGAAGTTAATACTTATTTAATTTGCTAAAATTAACACAAATCTCATTATGTCCCAGGTGGATGAGTATAGAGAGGCCAACTTTCATACAACGTAGACATTGTATGATACCCACAAAATAGATATCAAAAACCTTTGCAATCCTTCGACTTCTGAAGGACAATGCCAAAGATACAATTCTCTTGAAGTTAATAATTATTTAATTTGCTAAGATGAACACAAATTATGTCTTCAGAGAGAGGATGGGTAGGTGAGTATATAGAGGGGCCAACTTTCATACTACTGGGGGGGAAAAAAGGGGAGGGGAGGGAAGAAACAGAAGAGGGAAAGAGCTAAAGGGGGAAAAAGGGGTTTGTTGGAAAGGTGAAATGATAGTGCCTATAAGTAAAGACCAGATGAAACAGCAAACCATAAAAGAAAAGAATTAGTGCAAAAATGGTAGAAAAAGGTGCATAAGAGATCAACTCTCTATAGCAGTCAATAAAATGTATACTGATTTAACTGCAGAGGTATACTCACAGGCCGGATGTGCTGCCAGATGCAGCACACACCTAAGTAAAGTTTGATTGGCTATTTGTCAGTGACGACTAGCCAGCCATAGTAAAAATCTGGAGGGAGAGGGAGAAATATACGGTCGCCCTATTAGTGGCCATAGCATGTGTAACACAGTGAATATAAAAAATGAAAATTAAAACTTGAATAAAAATCAGATAGAATATATGGCCAAAAAATGAGAGGTGCTCACCACAATGATCGACAGCTGGGTATACTGCTGGGTAGAGGCTGCTAGTGTGCAGCGACAGGTAATGACCTCCAGGACTTTTGAGGCTGTAACTACCACAATGTAAAGGAAGAGGCTCGATATACGCCAGTATAAATCCTGGTGCATCTAACTCCAAAGAGCCTCTAATGCAATGGCCAGGCTGAAAGGTAGACAGAGGTATATATTAGTGAATTGTGCAGGACTGAAGCTTAATGTCAGTCCTGCAAAATAATAACAAAGATGACATACCTGTAAACCTGTGCCTTGAAAGAAAAAAGGGGGGTTCACCAGTCCGGAGCAATCCCAGCAGTCAGCTGTGCTGTTCGAGTGGTGTGCACCACTCTTATATGTCCCCACAGGATTTTGTTTTATGTATTAAAAAGATGTTAAATATATTTTTTGTTGTTTATATATATGCCCAACAGACTACTGTGCTCCTGAAGAAGCGTTAATTCGTGAAACTGGTAGAGCAATTCAAGACTACACCTGATACACTGGACCTATGGCTATTGCCACCTGCTTCATTCAATTACTGTCTTACTAGCCTTTGGTTTGCTGGCTATGCATTCCATTTAGGGTGGAATGCTTTTATGTCATACAATTTTGAAGCACTGTTAGAGCATTAGCCTGAGCCTTGTATTTAAGTATAAACAAACTGTTATCGTTTGAATGTTTATATGTATTTTCTTACTACTCTGCTTAAAATAAAAACCCCTAGTTTTTTACATTACTTATCTATGTGCCGCCTAAAGTCCATTTTTTTAGTTTATTCATATTCCTCCTGTCATATCGGGACGTTGGCACATTTATACATGTGCATCCACAGTGTCACCCTGTGAGGATGCACGTTTAAGCAATTTATTTAAAACAAATGCCAATATGTCTTCAGAGAGAGGGTAGATGTGCAAGTATAAAGGAACTAACTTTCAAACAGCTGGGGCGCTGTATGAAATTTACAAAATACAGAGCAAAAACCTTTGCAATCCTTCGCCTTCTAAAGGACAATACCAAAGATACAATTCTTTTGAAGTTAATAATTATTTAATTTGCTAAGATGAACACAAGTATCATTACGTCTTCCGAGAGAGGGTAGGTGGGTGAGTATAGAGTGGTTAACTTTCACACAACTGGGACATTGTATGAAACCCACAAAATACAGAGCAAAAACCTTCAAAATTTGTCGCCTTTTGAAGGACAGTGCCAAAGGTACAATTCTCTTCAAGTTAAGAATTATAACATTTACTGAAATAAACACAAATGCCATTATGTCTTCAGAGTAGGTGGGTAAGTATAGAGGAGCCAACTTTCATATGACTGGGGCATTCTTTAAACTTTTGAACAGCCGGGGCGCTTTATGAAACCCACTAAATAGATAGCAAAAACCTTCAAAGTCCTTTGCCTTCTGAATGCCAAAAATACCATTTAATTAAATTTACTAAGATGAACACTAATGCCATTATGTCCAAAGAGAGAGGGTAGATGGGTGAGTATAGGGGAACCAACTTTCGAACAGGTGTGGCACTGTATGAAACCCACAACATACAGAGCAAAACGCTTTGCAATCCTTCGCCTTCTGAAGGACAATGCCAAAGACAGAAGTTATTAATTATGAAATTTGCTAAGATAAACACAAATGCCAGTATATATAGAGTATAGAGTATAGAGGTAAAGACAAGCCAAGTTTCATACAAATGGGGCATTCTTTAAACTTTTAACAGCCAAGGCGCTGTATGAAACCCACAAAATAGATAGCAAAAACTTTCAAAATCCATCACCTTCTGAAGTGCAATGCCAAAAGTACAATTCTCTTGAAGTTAAGAATCAATAAATGTACTGAAACACAAATGCCATTATACAGAATCTTCAGAGTAGGTGGGTGAGTATATAGGAGTCAATTTTCATACAACTGGGGCATTCTTTAAAGTGTATATAAATCACCCAAAAAAATGAAAATGTAATACATTGCAACCTCCTAGTCATTAGATGTGGTAGCTAAATTAGTTTTCAGGCTTGTTCCCTTTATCTTCACCTGGTGATCCTGCCAGTAATGCACTTCCTGTCCTAGGGTGACAACATATACTGTACTGTGCATTTGCCACACTAGGCTGCTCTCCTGATTTGGACTACAGGAAACCTTTCTCTCTTCTCATCACCATAGCATACAGGGAGGTGTTGTGCAGTTCACAAAAATGAAGTGGTAAAGACTGATAACAGTATTTGAGGTTTTAATTAAATGCAAAGGAACACAAAAAACAAACAAACAGAGAGCCACCTGGCATAGTGTAAAATCCTCAAAGATTATAATACTTTTTACAGTATATATATATATATATATATATATATACTGTATATACTTGAATGAGGCTGCCTCAACATCCGGTGCCATTCGTATTCCTATGTGATAGTAAGCATCAATATTGTGATCACTGTAAAAGCTATTGGAAAAATCATTGTAGGACACTAATAGGCATGATATGCTTCTGTGGTTATATGACTGTCATTTCTGAGTAGGTCATGATATTTACACATTTTGTCCATAGCTATATGATATACAGAACTGTTTGTTTACCGGTCCCATATGACTAATTGAATGAGAGGGAATTGTGAATGCCTGGATAATTGGACAATGTTATCTGCTTTTAAGGAGGAAGGAAGGGACATGTTTGCTTGTTTTCTGACAATTATGTTAATATACAATTATTGTACATACATATTCATATTTTTTGGAAATAACCTTAAAATGGTGTTCATAGCCAATCATTTGTTTATTTCCATTAAATCCATACAGTAGTATATAGTGGGGTTACCTGCCTTAACCACTTCAGCCCGGAAGAATTGGCTGCTGAATGATCAGAGCACTTTTTGTGATACGGCACTGCGTTGCTTTAACTGACAATTGCGCAGTCGTACGATGCTGTACCCAAACAAAATTGACATCCTTTTTTTCCCACAAATGGAGCTTTCTTTTGGGGGTATTTGATCATCTCTGTGATTTTTATATTTTGCTCTATAAACAAAAAAGGAAGCAACAATTTAAAAAAAAACACAATTTTTCGGGAGCAGTGATTTTAATAATGCTTAAAGTGAAACAATAAAAGTGAAATATTCCTTTAAATTTCGTACCTGGGGGGTGTATATAGTATGCCTGTAAAGCAGCACTTGCTTCCCGTGCTTAGAACAGTCTCTGCACAAAATGTCATTTCTGAAGGAAAAAAAGTCATTTAAAAGTACTCGCGGCTGTAATGAATTGCCGGTCCCGGAAATACAGAGAAAAGTAATTGAAAGTCATTGATAAAAAAAAAAAAATGCGTGGGGGTCCCCCCGAATTCAATTACCAGGCCCTTCAGGTCTAGTATGGATATGGTATGGATATTATGGGGAACCCTGCGCCAAATGGAAAAAATAAATGGCGTGCAGTTCCCCCCCAAATATCCATACCAGACCCTTCAGATCATGTATGGATTTTAAGGGGAACTCCGTGCCAATTAAAAAAAAAAATAACGTGGGTTTCCCCCCAAAAATCAGGCCGCAGGAAAAGAGGGGGGACGAGAGAGCGCCCCCCCCCCTCCTGAACCATACCAGGCCACATGCCCTCAACATGGGGAGGATGTCCCCATGTTGATGGGGACAAGTGCCTCATCCCCACAACCCTTGCCCAGTGGTTGTGGGGGTCTGTGGGCGGAGAGCTTATCGGAATCTGGAAGACCCCTTTAGGACCCCCAGATCCCGCCCCCCCTATGTGAATTGGTAACGGGGTACATTTTACCCCTACCATTTCACAAAGAAAGTGTAAAAAATTGTAAAAAAACACACAGACACAGTTGGGATAAGTCCTTTATTAAAAATTTAAAAAAGACTCCAGCGGTGGTAATCCACTCTCGTTCTCCACTCCAGCGATGTCGGTATCCTGCGATGGATGATCTCTCCAGGCTCCAGCGACGAGGAACAGCACACGATCCTCTCTTCACCAGAGCGGAGACACCCCGGGAATGACGCGGCTTCCCCAGTGATGTGACGGGTGACCCCGCCCCCCTCTGATGCAACAGGAAACCTGCGTTGCATCAGAGGGGGGCGGGGTCACCTGCATGTCACTGGGAAAGCCCGGGTTTCCCCTTGTGTCAGAGGGGGATGGGGTCACGTGACGGGTGGCCCCGCCCTCAGCTACATAAGAGCTGTCACTGGCTGAAGCCGCGTCATTCCCGGGGTGTCTCCGCTCCGGTGAAGAGAGGATGGTGTGCTGTTCTTCGTCACTGGAGTCTGGAAAGGTCATCCATCGCAGGATACCGACATCGCTGGAGTGGAGATCGAGAGTGGATTACCACCGCTGGAGTAATTTTTTTTAATTCTTTTTTTTTTTTATAAAGGACTTATCCCAACTGTGTCTGTGTGCTTTTTTACAATTTACAACCACCGGGCAAGGGTTGTGGGGATGAGGCCCTTGTCCCCATCAACATGGGGACATCCTCCCCATGTTGAGGGCATGTGGCCTGGTACAGTTCAGGAGGGGAGGGGGGCGCTCTCTCATTCCCCCCTCTTTTCCTGCGGCCTGCCAGGTTGCATGCTCGGATAAGGATCTGGTATGGATATTTGGGGGGAACCACACACCATTTAAAAAAAAAAATTGCCGCAGGGTTCCCCTTAATATCCATACCAGACCTGAAGGGCCTGGTAATTGAATTTGGAAGGACCCCCATGCATTTTTTTTTATTTTTTTATCAAGGACTTTCAATGACTTTTCTCTGTATTGCCGGGATCGGCAATTCATTACAGCCGCGAGTAGTTTTAAATAACTTTTTTCCTTCAGAAATTATATTTTATTCAGAGACTGTTCTAAGCACGGGAAACATGCGCTGCTTTACAGGCATACTATATACACCCCCCAGGTACGAAATTTAAAGGATTATTTCACTTTTATTGTTTCACTTTAAGCATTATTAAAATCACTGCTCCCGAAAAAACGGCCATTTGTAAAACTTTTTTTGCATTGATACATGTCCCCTGGGGCAGGACCCAGGTTCCCAAACACTTTTTATGACAATATAAGCCTTTAAAATTAGCACTTTAGATTTCTCCCATAGACTTTTACAGGGTGTTCCGCGGCTTTTCGAATTTGCCGTGAACAGCCCAAATTGTTCGCTGTTTACCGAACGGGCGAACAGGCAATGTTCAAGTCGAACATGAGTTTGACTCGAACTCGAAGCTCATCCCTAGTTTGCGCAAAAGGTATAGTGTCTACAAAATATGGGATAGATGTATGGCATTTTTTTACTAATTTTTTTGTTACTAGTAATGGCGGCGATCTGCGATTTTTATCCTGACTGCGACATTATGGCGGACACATCAGACACTTTTGACGCTATTTTGGGACCATTGTCATTTATACTGTCAGGGTTACCTGTGGCCAGGTGACAGATGCACACCGTAGGGGGACAGGAGTGCACCGCGAGGTAGTGAACCCTATGGCTGGCTTCTGCGGATAGGAAACTGGGTGGTTGTGGAAAGCGGGACCAGAGGAGCACAACCGGGATCCCAACGGAAGCGAGAGCCAAGATTCCCCAGGGCGCGGAGTCTAAGACCCAGCTGGTTTTCTCCAGGGCCTCTAGTGGTGAGGATGTTACGCTGCAGGCTGGGACCAGGTCGCGGCCCCTGGAGTTTCCTAGCTCACGCCCCGTAGGATAAGGGGAAAAGAGGGGAAGCAGCAGCACACGATAGAGAGAACCGAATAACAAGCTGAAGGTCAGGGGCCACAAGCAGACAAGGATAACGAAGAACGAGCCGAAGGTCAAGGGTCACGAGCAGACAGGGATAGTCGGGGACAAGCCAATAACGTAACAGAGAGACAGACGTAGCACACGGCAGGCAGGAACCCAAACACACAATGCCTAACAAACACGTTGATCAGCAAAGCAGGCTTGCAGTGCACAGGTTAATATAGTGTTCAGTGATAGGGCCTGGGGTGGAGTCAGGCTGGGAGGAGATTATAAAGGAAGCCAGGTGAAGGAGGTCTGGTCTCTAGATGAACACATGAGGAGGAAGGTAAGATGGCAGACAGACATTAATGCATATCCATGACAGTACCCTCCCTCTTACGAGGCCTCCCCCTTCCCCGCCTGGGCCCAGGTTTAGAGGGAAACTTCAGACGAAACTCCTTTAACAGACGAGTTGCAAAGACCTCAGATGCAGTGATCCAAGACCTCTCCTCAGGACCAAACCCTTTCCAATGAACGAGGTACTGAAGAACGCCTTTACAGAGTCGGGAGTCCAGAATTTGACTGATCTCGTACTCCTGATTATCCTCAGAGACAGGCGCCACGGTAGGGAGAGGACGAGAGAATTTATTGAGGACTAAAGGCTTTAGAAGAGCAACATGAAAGGAGTTAGTGATTTTAAGGCTCTTAGGAATCTGGAGTTTGAAACAAACCGGATTCAGTTTAGCAGTTACCGTGTATGGACCGATGAATCGTGGAGCAAACTTCAGAGAAGGAACTCGGAGCTTGATGTTCCTGGTAGAGAGCCAGACTTTGTCCCCTGGCTGAAGAGAAGGCGGTTTACGCCTGCGGCGGTCGGCAAAGCCTTTGAATTTTTCAGCAGCTGCCCGGAGGGAATCATGAACGTGACCCCAAACGAAATTGAGAGACTCCTGAACCGAAGCCAAAGCTGGAATGTCTGGAGAACAGATCATGGGAAGAGGAAGTTGAGGGTGTTTTCCATAAACTGTGAAAAAGGGTGTCTTCTGCGAACTGGTATTCACATGATTGTTATGGGAGAATTCTGCCCACGGGAGTAGAGAGGACCAATCGTCATGGTGAGAAGACACAAAGGTGCGAAGAAAGACCTCTAACTCCTGATTAACCCTCTCAGTCTGTCCATTGGATTGGGGATGGTAAGAAGAAGAAAAATCCAAGACAATATTGAGGGATTTGCAAAAGGCTCTCCAAAAACGAGACGTGAATTGGACTCCCCTGTCGGAAACAATATGAGAAGGGACCCCATGTAGGCGGAGAATTTCCCGAATGAAAATGGGAACCAAGGCAGGGGCAGAAGGAAGACCAGGAAGAGGAACAAAATGAGCCATCTTGGAGAATCGATCGATTACCACCCAAATGACTGTATTATTCTCAGACAGTGGGAGATCGGTGATAAAATCCATGGCAATATGGGCCCAGGGTTCCTTAGGAATGGGCAAGGGCATGAGGAGACCAGCAGGAGCTTGTGTGGAGGATTTGGACTGAGCACAGACATGACAAGCTTTAACGTAGTCCTTGACGTCTGAGCGGAGATTAGGCCACCAGTAGTGACGACTGATGAGTAGGAAGGATCGGAGGAATCCAGAATGCCCTGCCACCTTGGAATCATGTCCCCAACGAAGGATCTTAGCTCTTAGCTCAGTGGGGGCAAAGGTCTTACCAGGCGGAATTTTAGACTTCAGGGTGGTAGAGTGGGCAACAATGCATGAGGTGGGAATGATCGGCTCAGGTTCAGGGGCGGACTCCTCGTCCAAAGTGTCAAATGACCTAGAGAGCGCATCAGCCCGACCGTTGCAGGAACCAGGTTTGTAGGTAATCGTGAAATTAAAACGGGCAAAGAAGAGACTCCACCTGGCCTGTCTAGGATTCAGACGTTTAGCATTCTGTAGATACTGTAAATTCTTGTGATCGGTAAAGATCGTTATGGAGTGAGGGGAACCCTCCAAGAGATGACGCCACTCCTCTAACGCCAATTTAATTGCGAGAAGTTCCCGATCACCGATGGCATAATTCCTCTCTGCCTGAGAAATTTTTTTGGAGAAGAACGCACATGGTTGGCGTCTCTTCTCAAAGATTTGAAGAAGCACAGCTCCCACCCCCATTGAAGAAGCGTCCACTTCAATAAAAAATGCATTCCCAGGATTTGGTCTCCTCAAGAGGGGGCCAGAAACAAAGGCCTGTTTCAGGTTGTGAAATGCAGAGACAGCTTCGGGAGGCCAGTCTCTGGCATTCACACCCTTCTTGGTCAAAGCGATAAAAGGCGCGGCAATGGAAGAGTAATTCCTTATGAACTGCCTATAATAATTAGTGAAGCCAAGAAAGCGCTGTGTGGCCTTGAGGCTAGCAGGAAGAGGCCAGTTGGTGATAGCCAAGACCTTCCCAGGGTCCATACGAAGCCCCGAACATGAGACGAAGCACCCCAAAAACAGGACCTCAGAACATTCAAAGGAACATCTCTCCAGCTTGGCATAGAGATTGTTCTCTCTAAGACGTTGAAGTACAGTGCGGACATGGTTTCTGTGGACGAGCAGATTCTCAGAAAAGATCAGAATGTCAGATCAATGACAACAAACTGGTACAGCAGATCTCTGAAGATTTCATTGACAAAGTTTTGAAACACGGCTGGAGCATTACACAGACCAAAAGGCATCACCAGATATTCGTAATGCCCGTCTCTAGTGTTGAATGCAGTCTTCCATTCGTCACCCTCCCGTATTCGAATGAGATTGTACGCGCCTCTGAGATCCAACTTGGTGAAAATGGAGGCACCCTTCAACCTATCGAATAGCTCAGATATTAAGGGTAAGGGGTATCGATTTTTAATAGTAACCGCATTTAAACCCCGATAATCGATGCAGGGTCTTAAGGTACCATCCTTTTTGGCAACAAAAAAGAACCCTGCCCCTGCAGGCGATGAGGATTTCCGGATGAAACCTCTCTCCAGATTCTCTGCTACATACTCCGACATGGCCTGGGTCTCTGGGATGGACAGAGGGTAGGTACGACCCCTGGGTAGAGTTGCTCCGGGGACAAGATCAATAGCACAGTCAAAAGACCTGTGGGGAGGAAGCACCTCAGCTGATTTTTTACAGAACACATCCCGGTAATCGCTGTATGCGGCGGGAAGATCAGAAGAAACAGAAGTGGCAGCAACCGGAAGACTCTCCTTGGGGGTCACCTTGAGAAGACACGACGAGAAACATGAGGAACCCCAGGCCAGGATCTGCCCAGAGACCCAGTCCACATGTGGAGAGTGGAGCTGTAGCCAAGGGAGGCCCAATACAACTGGGGTAGAGGCCTTGGGTAGAATAAGAAAGGATATCCACTCCTGGTGGAGAATCCCTACCGACATCCTAATGGGTAGCGTCTGGAAGCGAATAGGGCCCCCTGGGAGAACAGTGCCATCAATTGCCGAGACTACCAATGGGGTAGTGAGAGGTGAAAGGGTAAGCTTCATAGAAGAAGCAGTTCTCCAATCCATAAAATTGCCGGCAGCCCCGGAATCCAGGTATGCAAGGGTTGACTGAGGAGAAGTGCCTACATGAAGGAACACCGGCAAGAGCAGGCGAGAAGGTGATGTTTCTGGGTCCAATACTCCACCTTCCAAATGTATTAGACCCGAGCGTTTCCCGGATGAAGCAAGCAGGAGTCACGAAAATGACCCTTGCCCCCACAATAGAGGCACAAGCCCAGAGTTCTGCGCCTAGCACGTTCTTCGGGGGTTAGTCTGGTCCGGCCCAGCTGCATAGGTTCTTCAGCAGGTAGAGGATGCTCCATGGAATGAAGGGAGGGGAGCTCAGACTGGCTAGGACCCAGAGAGTGCTGGCGTCTTTTTTCTAAGGACCTCTCTTGAAAACGAATGTCGATCTGGTTGCATAATGAAATTACATCGTCCAGACCGACGGGAATGGCTCTTCCCGCTAATTCGTCTTTCACTCGGTCAGAGAGGCCATGTAAAAAGGTAGCGACCAGGGCCTCATTATTCCAGCTCAATTCAGCTGTGTGGATACGGAACTGAAGAGCATATTGCCCCACTGAACTAGATTCTTGGCGAAGACTTAAGACAGCACTAGCCGCTGAAGAAGCCCGAGCTGGCTCTTCGAAGATATTACGAAAGAGCTTCAAGAATTCGGACAGACTGGAAACCACCGGATCGTTCCTCTCCCACAGGGGGGCAGCCCAGGCCAAAGCTTCACCGGAGAGGAGGGAAATGATATAGGCTACCTTAGCCCGGTCAGACAGGAAGCTTTGAGGCTGAAGCTCAAAATGAATAGTGCATTGGCTGAGAAACCCCCTGCAGGCCTTGGAGTCCCCAGAGAAACGGAACGGAGCTGGCAATCTTAGTGAGTGTGAGGCTGCGACTGGTGCGATAGGTACAGCCGCTGGTTGTACTTGGGGTTGCGGATTCGGGGTTCCCAAGGAGACCTGAAGCTGCTCGAATCGAGAAGCCAGATCCTGGAGGAATCGCATCACCTGGGTCTGATTTGATTCCAGGGTCTCAAGTCTGCGAACTATGCACTGCAATGGATCATCCGCGGGAAGCGGGATGTCAGCCGGGTTCATGGCTGAACAAACTGTCAGGGTCACCTGTGGCCAGGTGACAGATGCACACCGTAGGGGGACAGGAGTGCACCGCGAGGTAGTGAACCCTATGGCTGGCTTCTGCGGATAGGAAACTGGGTGGTTGTGGAAAGCGGGACCAGAGGAGCACAACCGGGATCCCAACGGAAGCGAGAGCCAAGATTCCCCAGGGCGCGGAGTCTAAGACCCAGCTGGTCTTCTCCAGGGCCTCTAGTGGTGAGGATGTTACGCTGCAGGCTGGGACCAGGTCGCGGCCCCTGGAGTTTCCTAGCTCACGCCCCGTAGGATAAGGGGAAAAGAGGGGAAGCAGCAGCACACGATAGAGAGAACCGAATAACAAGCTGAAGGTCAGGGGCCACAAGCAGACAAGGATAACGAAGAACGAGCCGAAGGTCAAGGGTCACGAGCAGACAGGGATAGTCGGGGACAAGCCAATAACGTAACAGAGAGACAGATGTAGCACACGGCAGGCAGGAACCCAAACACACAATGCCTAACAAACACGTTGATCAGCAAAGCAGGCTTGCAGTGCACAGGTTAATATAGTGTTCAGTGATAGGGCCTGGGGTGGAGTCAGGCTGGGAGGAGATTATAAAGGAAGCCAGGTGAAGGAGGTCTGGTCTCTAGATGAACACATGAGGGGGAAGGTAAGATGGCAGACAGACATTAATGCATATCCATGACATATACAATGATCAGTGCTATATAAATGCACTGATTACTGTGTAAATGACAATGGCTGGGAAGGGGTTAACCACTAGGGGGTGATGAAGGGGTTAAGTGTGTCCTAGGGAGTGATTCTAATTGTGAGGGGGCTGGGCTACGAGTGACATGACAGTGATCACTGCTCCCGATGACAGGGAGCAATAGATCTCTGTCCTGTCACTAGTCAGAACATGGAAATATGAAAATAGTTGTAGATACCCTAAAACCTCCTACTACAAAAATTGAGCGCTTCATAAATTGGTCAAACATAAACAAATGCAGTGCTTAATATATAAACCAATTTAAGGCAAAAAGGGTTGAGCTGCTGCCTTAAACATTTACTAAAAGCAAGCGGACTAAATATTATCAAACACATAAAACCTGGATTCTGTGTAGGCAGCGCTACATAAACCAGCAGTATCCCACGGTATGTTCACAAATCCCATTTGGAATAAAGCTGATAATATTAAGAAATGAAGACCGTAATCATTAAGATTATATAGTTCATTCTGAATGTGCAATCTGAGGGCGCCCTCAGATGATGTCATGGATGACAAAACACGTCAGTGGGGCTACACGACAAACATGAATCAAGTGTAAGATCCATTGAGAAGCACATCTAGTGTTTGAATTTGGCGCCGCTTGTTTATAAGAGCCATCTCTGCGCGATTTCGGTTGGATGTGACACAGTGTTTGATGTTTATTTTTCCTTTGAAACATTGTAAGTGTATTACCTTCAGGGGGGAATTGTATTTAATAAAACTTATTACAAACGGGATTACGCTATGGAGCTCTTTTTCTTGTTTCCTCTCCATGTGAGCGAGCTGATCTAGCAGAGGACCTGACCCACCTGTCAGCAATTGATCCTCAGTGCATGATTCCGAGGAGAGGATAGTAGCAAGCACGATTAAATCAACAGTACATGCCGATTGTCCAGCTTGGTCTGGTAAGAAGTAAATCTATAGGGGGTGTTTTTCTCCAATCCCCACTATTGTACTGGAGCTGTTAACGGCTGAACTTATGCTGTTATTTTAGTGTCCTTTCCATGTTCCAACAACCATTGGGGACAGAATACACTATTGCACATTCAGAATGAACTAGAACAGGCAAATGTCTTGGCATCTCCCCGTTCAGTTGCTCCGTGACACGTTCGCGGGGCCCGCGGGCACGCGTGGCCCGCGTGGCCCGCGTGGCTTTCCTAAAGGGGACGTACAGGTACGTCCATTTGCCCACCGCTGCCATTGTGCCGACATATATTGGCGTGCAGCGGTCGGCAAGTGGTTAAACCAAATATTTTTTTCCCCAAAAAAATCCATACACATCCACTACTTAATAGCCCTGTAATCTATTTTGCATAAAATTGTTTTTTACTGTGTTTTTCTGCCTATTTGTAATTTCCTCTGTGAGCTCCTAAACCTCTCCAAATCATATAGTCCATAGTCCATCTCGGGAGTAAGCAAGAGAGGGTGACTATGTTGCTGAATACAACAAGACCATGGAGAACGATTGCAGCCACAAGGAAGTCAGAACACAGCAGCAGCACAAAAAAATAATAAAAGTAATGTGGAGATTTGAAGAAGTTGAGAACAATAGAAGAGCAACTATTGAGTTAAGAATACAGTACATACTTGAATACATTTTTTTTAAAACCAGAGTTTAGTGTGACTTTATTTATTGCGATTAGTGGATGAACCCGAATTTCATTATATGAATCTTAGAGTAATGTAAAAAATGCTCATGATCTACAACCCAGGTGCCCAGTCCAAATTCCAAAAATTAGTTTAGGGTAGAATTGGCCTTTAACAAGTTCTTATAACTTGTCATTTGCCAGGAAAGAACTATCATTCTATCCAAGTTTACTCCAATGGTGTTAATTTGTCTGAATGCCTTTTTCATGACGTAATCTTCAACAATTCATTTCTTCGGTAGACTCCATTAGCAAATTCAATCAAATTAAAGTGCAGATTTAATTTGCCTTGTCAAATTTGCAGTATTGAACTAACAGTTTCGCATTTGGGAGAGCTTGCAGTAATTTGATTTATGTATCGCTGTTTCCCCCGTATGATTGGAGTCGCGGCATGGAGGCTTCCTTTCATGTCAACACCTTTCTGAAAAACAAACACTTTGCTCCTCTCTGTTTGTTATGTGTGTTCTGTTGGGTGACACTGTGAAATGTTTTAATACAGTCAGCAAAGAAAGCAAGGAAAGAATAAATGAAACTTCAAATAATTCAGAAAAAGTTAAATTACATATTCTAAACACATTTTACCTAGAAATAAATAAAGAGTGATGGAGAGAAAATCTGCCATTAGATGTGGATGGTCAGTCAAGTAGGCACAGTCTGACCATCTGCAGACGTAATTAGGTCAAGCCTTGACCATAATGAGGAATGCTCAGGTTCCTTTGTAGTTGCATGCAGAAGGTAAGGGAAAGGGTGGCTTATCTCTAGGGTAGGGGTAGACAACCTTTTGGAGGTTAAGATCTACCTGGACAACATGGGGGAAAGCAAAGATCCCTAAGGGGGAAGGGGGGTGATACGAGGAGGTGCCCTAGAAAAAGAAAAGCTCCCAATAAAAACACTTAGTCGTAGTGTTCTGTACCCCCCAATCAGGGCCGTCTTTAATATGGTTTGGGCCCTGCGCAAACATTTTTTTTGGGCCCCCCCCCCCCCCAATGCAAAATAGAAGAACTTTTTAAAACACTGATCAGACCGCATGCCATGTGTGAAATAGAAATAACTTTTTAAAACACTGACCAGACCGCATGCCATGTGTAAAATAGAAGAACTTTTTAAAAACACTGACTAGACCTGCATGCCATGTGTAAAATAGAAATAACTTTTTAAAACACTGACCAGACCGCATGCCATGTGTAAAATAGAAGAACTTTTTAAAACACTGACCATACCTGCATGCCATGTCACATGGCATGCATTGCAGGTGCAGGTCTGGTCAGTGTTTTATAAAGTTCTTCTATTTTACACATGGCATGGCATGTGTAAAATAGAAGAACTTTTTAAAACACTGACCAGACCGCATGCCATGTGTAAAATAGAAGACATTTTTAAAACACTGACCAGACCTGCCTGCATGCCATGTGACATGGCATGCATTGCAGGTGCAGGTCTGGTCAGTATTTTAAAAAGTTCTTCTATTTTACACATGGCATGGCATAGGGACCGCATGATGGGGTCCCTATGCCATGCCATGTGTAAAATAGAAGAACTTTTTAAAATACTGACCAGACCTGCACCTGCAATGCATGCCATGTCACATGGCATGCAGGCAGGTCTGGTCAGTGTTTTAAAAATGTCTTCTATTTTACACGGATGGCATGGCATGGGGATAGGATAGGGAGTGGGAGCCTGGGGAGGAGAAAGAAGACCTCCTTACCTTGTCCTGTCCTAGTGTCCTGGAAAGCTCAGCTCCAGCTCAATTCTCCACAGTCCACAGATTCTGACACACACTGCTAGTGCTAGCTTAGCTTAGTAATGGTTATGCACTGAGTAAGACAAGTACTTGAGGAACCACCAGGCAGCTGCACTCCACTTCGCGGTCTCTGATCTTTCACTCCTCCTTCCCCCGCTCCTCCGATCAGGTACACTGGTGAGTTGACTGTGGTTACTGAACACTGCGCACGGCACGCTGCACGCATAGCAAGGGGCGGGGCCAGAGTGTCAGTGGAACTCAAGGCCCCACCCACCCGCGGCCCGGGCCGTTCCTCGTTCTAAAAAAAAATAAAGACCTGGCACTGGCTGCGCGAGGCGCGCCGCTGATGACAGTGAGTCAGTGACAGACACTGTCTGTTTGGGGATTTTCAACGCCGTTTTGTAGGCTTAACGGGCGGCTTTGCTTTGGGCCCCTAACAGTGACAGGGCCCTGGGCAGCTGCCCCGTTTTGCCCTGCGGTAAAGACGGCCCTGCCCCCAATGCAGCATCCTCTGCCCCCTACTGTAGTGTCCTCTGCCCCCCTCCCCCCACAGTAGTGTACTGTACCCCCCCAATGCAGCATCCTCTGTCCCCTACTGTAGTGTCCTCTGCCCCCCTCCACCCACAGTAGTGTCTTGTACCCCCCAATGCAGTGTCCTCTGTCCCCTTAACATTATCCCTCCCACTTTAGAGTCCTCTGCCCCCGCCCCACAGTAGTGTCCTGTACCCCTCAATGCAGTGTCCTGTGTTCCCTTAACATTACCCCCCACACTTTAGAGTCCTCTGCCCCCCCACAGTAGTGCCCCCCAAAGCAGTGTCCTCTGCCCCCTTCACATCACTTCCATTCCCACTGTAGTGGTCTCTACTACCCCCCCATAGCAGTTACTTCTGCCCCCCACAAAGTGTCCCATGCCCCACTGCCCCCTGAAAGCAATATCCTCCAATTCTCATCACAATCTCCCCCCCCTCAGTGCAGTGTCCATCCCCCCCCCAAACAGTGTCTTCTCTGTCCCCTACACACCATCCTCCCACCCACATACACACAGCAATGTGTAGGTAGCACTTCCAACCTGCCAGCATGTGTACAGCAGAGCGGAGATCAGGAGACGGCACAGTGCTGGATGGAAGGTGGGAGCAGGAGCTGCCAGAGTTAACATTTCATAACAAGCTGGTCAATGGTTGAAAGGACTACCTAGCAACCACTCACAGAGGCAGCTTATGCTTCTATCCTCCATCCAGCATTATGCTGCCTCCCACTCCCCGCTCTGAAGTGAATGGGGGAGGCTGTAGGGGGGGGAGGCAGAGCCATGGTCACGATCCACCTGTCAGCTCCGCGCAGTCTACCAGTCGATCGCGATCAACGCTCTACGGTATCTGTCAGCAACTACATAACCAAATCAATTAGGCCTACCAAACTACAGTTACGGCAATGCAGTTTTAGAAGACCTTTGCTACTTTGTAAATGTAATTTTACAAAATCGGTAGGACTTTGTGGCAATACAGTTATAGAAGTTCCATAGAACTGTGTAGCAATGTAGTTGTAGAGGTTCTTTGGGACTTTGTGGCAATGAAGTAGTATTGGATGTGTGGAACTATGTACCAATGCAGCTGTATAAGTTCAGAACCATAGAAGTTTATTGCAATGCAGTTATAGAAGATCCATAATACTCTGTGGCAATGCAACTATAGAAATTATGTGGGACTTTTTGGCAATGTACTTCTACTATATGTGTAAAACTGTGTGGCAATTGTCACGAGCCGGACTGACGGCTAGTGGGGATACAGGAGGTGGATCCTCTGTACCAGAGAGGGGATGGCACGGGTCGTACTGAGGGACCGGTTCTAAGCAGCTACCGGTTTTCACCAGAGCCCGCCGCAAAGCGGGATGGACTTGCTGCGGCGGTAGCAACCAGGTCATGTCCTCCAGTAGCGACTCCACCTCTCTGGCGGCTGAGATAGGCGCGGTACAAAAGGACTAGGCAGAGGCAAGGTCAGACGTAGCAGAGGGTCAGGGCAGGCGGCAATGGTTCGTAGTCTGAGACAATGGCAGCAGGTCAGATACACAGGCAAGGCAACTCACAAAACGCTTCCACAGGGTACTAAGACAACAAGATCTGGCAAGGACAGGAAGGGGAAGTGGGTTTATATCAGATTTGGGTGTGGACACAGTAATTGGGCCAGGCACCAATCAATGGTGCGCTGGCCCTTTAAATCTCAGAAGGCCGGCGCGCGCGCGCCCTAGAGCGCAGCAGGGCCGCGCGCGCCGGGAAGGAGCAGGAGGGGGATAGTGAGTAGGATGGGATGCGATCCGCGAATGGAGATGTGCCGCCGCGTGGATCGCATCCCCGCCGGTAACAGAGCAGCGCCCACAGCCGGGGGGGCTGACCGGAGCGCTGCAGGGGGACCGACGCCGCGAGCGCTCCGGGAAGGATGGGACACCCGGAACGCTCGGCGTTACAGTACCCCCCCTTAGGTCTCCCCCTTTTCTTGGAACCCAAGAATCTACGGATGAGCTCCTTGTCTAAAATGTTGGTCTCAGGCTCCCAGGATCTCTCTTCAGGACCACAGTTCTCCCAATCAATTAAAAAAAAATATTTTACCTCGGATGACCTTGGAGGCGAGGATTTCTTTCACCGAGAAGACATCGGAAGAACCAGAGACAGGAGCAGGAGCAGTGACCTTGGGGGAAAATCGGTTAAGAATGAGGGGTTTGAGAAGAGACACATGAAAAGAATTGGGGATACGAAGAGAAGGAGGAAGATGGAGTTTGTAAGAGACAGAATTGATTTGGTTTTTGATTTTAAAAGGTCCGAGGTAACGAGGGCCCAGCTTGTAGCTAGTGTGGGGGGGTTAGCTCGGCAGCGGGTGTGTGTGATCCCCTGGATGGGCTCCCCACACAAAAACAGGCCCAGCAGACGGAGGTTGTGGTTTTCAAGATCAAAAAGGTGCGGTTTATTTCTCTATTTACAGTGACAAAAAAACACAGCAAAGCAAAAAGAAACATAAACAAAATAAACCCTGGTCAGCTTGACCTCTGACTAAACATGCAGGTTTCCTAACTAACAACTGGGATCAGCCTGGTGCTGTCCTAGTCCCTAAGTCCCTGGTTTAGTAAATGTCCAAACAAATAGCCACACAGGCTTTGTCTCACCGCACAGGGGTTCACTCTCCCTAGACAGTCCACACAGGTCTGGTTCCAGGCATGAGCAAACACCTAATGAAGCTGGGAGTTTTTATAGAGGCCTTAAACGAGCTGACAAGCTTCAGCTGGTCTCATCAACTCCCTGCCTGCACGACGCCCAGCACTCTCCCTAGAGGTATGAATCATCCATGAGCCCACTAGCCTCAGCTGGGCTTCATCAACTCCCTCCCTAGTTGTATAAGTTGGCATAAAGCCTGAATCTGGGAGAAATATATCTACCCCCCTGGATGCAACCAGGTGACTTTACCTTCCTGCTGTCACATACCCCCCCCCTCTTGTTTTAACCTTGGGGTTGGAACACCAGCAATCAGGCATTCATGTACTCGAGACAAAGCATCCACATTCCCCATTTGAACGCCAGGGCGATGCTTTACTGTGAAGTTGAATTCCTGTAGGGCCAGGAACCACCTATTCACTCTTCTATTTGTCTCCTTGTTTTGAGCCATCCACTTTAACAGAGCGTGATCCGTAACCATGTCAAAGTGCCTACCTAGCAGATAGTACCGAAGGGAATCTAGAGCCCACTTCACCGCTAAACACTCCTTTTCAACCGTGGCGTAATTTACCTCATGGGACTTCAACTTCCTGCTGAGGTAAATGACTGGGTGCTCTTCCCCGTTCCAGACCTGGGACAATACTGCTCCTAACCCCACATCTGACGCATCACTTTGTACGACAAAGTCTTTAGAGAAGTCGGGTGAGTACAACACTGGCTGGCTACATAAGGCTTGTTTCAAGAATTGGAATGCTGCCTCAGCCTCGGGGGTCCATTTAATCATGACCGACCCTTTCCCTTTCGTCAGGTTGGTTAGGGGCACAGCCTTAGAAGCAAAGTGGGGAATGAAGCGCCGATAATAACCCGCGATTCCCAGAAAGGCCCGTACCTGCTTCTTGCTGTTGGGACGTGGCCAACTCTGGATGGCCTCGACTTTGTTGAGTTGGGGTTTTATTACTCCCCTGCCAATGGTGTACCCAAGATATTTGGCCTCCTCCTGCCCAATGGTACACTTCTTGGGGTTAGCCGTAAACCCCGCTTCCCGGATAGAGTCTAGGACTGCTTGCACTTTTGGCAGATGTGAGGCCCAATCTGTGCTATGGACAATTACGTCATCCAGGTAAGCCGCAGCATACTTCCGATGGGGCCTCAGTATCTGGTCCATTTTCCGCTGGAATGTGGCCGGCGCATTCTGTAACCCGAACGGCATTCTCTTATATTGGAACGCCCCGTCTGGGGTTACAAATGCGGTTTTCTCTTTGGCCGACTTGGCCAGGGGAATTTGCCAATACCCTTTTGTGAGGTCAAGAGTCGTCATGTATCGGGCTGTTCCCAGCCGGTCGATCAACTCATCTATACGTGGCATGGGGTAGGTGTCAAATTTTGTAACTTTGTTCAACTGACGAAAATCGTTACAAAATCGCCAGCTCCCATCCGGTTTAGGCACCAACACAATGGGACTAGACCAATCACTTTGGGACTCCTCTATCACCCCTAAGTTCAGCATTTTCTGTACTTCCTCCCGTATTGCCTCCCGTCGGGCCTCTGGGATCCGATAGGGTTTTAACTTCACCCTTTCACTGGGCGGGGTAATAATATCATGCTCTACCCCAGATGTTTGTCCTGGCAGCTCAGAGAACACCTCCTTGTTGCGAAGCACAAACTCCTTCACCTCCTGTTGTTGGGGTTGTGACAAGGTGGCTGCTATTCCAACCTCCGGAATCACGCAACCAGTTTGAGCTGGTGACCAAGTTTCTGCGACTAGGGACTCTCTATCCCTCCAGGCTTTCAACAGATTAACGTGATAGATCTGTTCGGGCTTTCGCCTTCCTGGTTGTCTGACCTTGTAATTCACTTCGCTCACTTTTTCCATTATCTCGTAGGGGCCTTGCCATTTGGCAAGGAATTTACTTTCAACCGTAGGGACAAGTACCAATATCCTATCCCCCGGGGAAAAGGTACGGGTCTTGGCTCCACGGTTGTACACTCTCTGCTGTGCCAACTGCGCTTGGGCCAAATGTTCCTTCACGATGGGCATTACCTGTGCAATTCGATCTTGCATCAGGGCGACATGCTCAATCACACTCCTGTGGGGAGAACTCTCACTTTCCCAAGTTTCCTTGGCAATATCCAACAGTCCTCTTGGGTGTCTCCCATACAGTAACTCAAAGGGGGAGAATCCCGTAGAGGATTGGGGCACCTCCCTAATAGCAAACATCAAATAAGGAAGTAGACAGTCCCAATCCTTTCCATCTCTATCCACCACTTTCTTCAACATTTGTTTTAGGGTTTTGTTGAATCTTTCAACCAGCCCATCGGTTTGGGGGTGATACACAGACGTACGCAATTGCGTCACTTTGAACAATTTACACAGCTCTTTCATAACCCGGGACATAAAGGGTGTACCTTGGTCCGTAAGCAGTTCTTTACAAATACCCACCCGGCTAAAAACAAGAGATAGCTCTTTGGCTATGGTTTTGGCCGAGGTATTTCGGAGAGGGATCGCTTCTGGATAACGGGTGGCATAGTCCATTATAACTAATATGTACTGGTGCCCCCTAGCGGACTTGATTATAGGACCTACCAAATCCATTGCGACCCTCTCAAACGGGACCTCAATGATGGGTAGAGGGACCAGCGGGCTACGGAAATGTGGCATCGGGGCCGACCTCTGACACACAGGGCAGGAGGAACAATAATTTTCTATGTCCTTCATCACCCCAGGCCAATAGAATCTCTGTAATACCCTCTCTCG
Source organism: Rana muscosa (assembly GCA_029206835.1). Classification (NCBI taxonomy): domain Eukaryota; kingdom Metazoa; phylum Chordata; class Amphibia; order Anura; family Ranidae; genus Rana; species Rana muscosa. Next base: position 1,241,973,575 of record CM055116.1, on the reverse strand, counting down.
GGTTTTCTCTGTCCCCAGATGACCTCCAAGAATGTGCCCATGGGCCAACTCCAACACCAACTTCCTGTAAGGTTTGGGCACCACAAGCTGCTCCACGGTTTCTTCTGCCCTTTTTGCCACCCGATACAGTAGGTCCTTCTCTACGCTGAAGTATGGGTAAGTGCAGGTATTATCTGGGTTCACTAACTCGCCATCTATTTCCACTACGTTTTCCCGTGCCTTTATTAGGGCGGGGTCTTTTAACTGTTCTGTGGCAAAATTTTCCCTGTGAACCTCAAGATCAGAAAACTCCACAGACGGTAGGTTTTCGTCTGAGGAGGTGGGCTCCTCTCCAGTTTCTTGAGTCTCGCCTGCCAATACTGACAAGGGAAATTCTGGAGAGTCCTCACCACTCTCAGAGGAGTTCTGGCTATCACCTTCCTGGTACATAGGGGCACCAGTGGGGGGCTCAGGATCATCCCACAGTTCCCAGAACTTCGGAAAATCCCTTCCCACAATGGCATCATGCGGTAATTGAGATACTAACCCCACTGGATGAGAGAGGGTACCTTTGGGGGTCTTGAAACACACTGTAGTCACTGGATACTCTCGGGTGTCCCCATGCACACAAATCACAGCTACCTTGCTATTCCCAGAGACCTCTGTTTTAACTAATTCAGCCTTTATCAGGGTCACAAGGCTACCTGAATCCAGTAATACCACAACATTTCTACCATTAATACACATTTTGCATAAATGTTTCTCAGTTCCCCGAATGGCAGTGCATGCGACTGTCGCACACAGCGACTGACGTCTGTCCGTCAGAAAGTCACATTGCATGGGTTCCTCCACAACCGGGCAATTTGCTGCAATATGTCCCGCTTGCCGGCAGCGGTAGCAAACAATCCATTTGGCTGCCTCTTGAGCCCCTGACTTCCCAGGCTGTTCTCGCCAAACTTTGGGTAGAGCTCCCACCCTCTCACTCTCTCCACCCTCACCCCTTGGAATCCTCTTATCCGCCCCTGGGGATGGTCTGGTCTTAGGGTGGAAAGTCCGAGAGTCTCTGGAAGAGGCCGTCAGGTTCTCTGTAGCCAAGTATTTCTCTACACAATCCACAAGACCACTGGCCGTCTCTGGGTCTCCATGGCTTACCCACTTTTGGATGGCAGTAGGAAGAGCTCTCAAAAACCGATCCATTACAACACGTTCCACAATCTCTGGTGCGGACAAAGTCTCTGGCTGTAGCCACTTCCTGCTCAGGTGAATGAGATCATACATTTGAGACCTGGGGGGTTTTCCAAGCTGGAAAGTCCAGTTATGCACACGCTGAGCCCGGACAGCCAGGGTGACACCCAGCCTTGCCAATATTTCAGCTTTTAGCATCACATAGTCTTTTGCTTGGTCAGGCTCTAGGTCATAGTAAGCCTTCTGCGACTCACCAGTTAACAGAGGAGCCACCAGTCCAGCCCACTGCTCCTCAGGCCACTTTTCTCTTTCAGCAGTCCTTTCAAATGTGGTCAAAAATACCTCTGGATCATCCTCTCCAGTCATTTTTGTCAATAAACGACTCACCCCAAAGGACGCGGTATTAGTGGGACGGCTTTCCTCACTGGTCTGCGGACGTTGCTGCATTACTGCTTCCATTTGTTGTAGTCTCTGCTCTTGCTTCTGTAACAGGTCTATGAAGCGGGCCTCAGATTGCTGCTGGGCTTGTTGCTGAGCTTCCAGACTCTGTTGGTGAGCTTGCTGCTGGGCTGCAAGGCTCTGTTGATGAGCTTGCTGCTGGGCTGCGAAGCTCTGTTGTTGAGCTGCAAGGCTCTTTTGCAAACCTGCATTTGTCTGCTGTTGATTGGCATTTGCTAGAGCCAGCTGTTTCAGTATCTCCTCCATGCTGGCTTAAAAAAAAACTGCCACTGGTTCTCCACCAACTGTGGGGGGGTTAGCTCGGCAGCGGGTGTGTGTGATCCCCTGGATGGGCTCCCCACACAAAAACAGGCCCAGCAGACGGAGGTTGTGGTTTTCAAGATCAAAAAGGTGCGGTTTATTTCTCTATTTACAGTGACAAAAAAACACAGCAAAGCAAAATGAAACATAAACAAAATAAACCCTGGTCAGCTTGACCTCTGACTAAACATGCAGGTTTCCTAACTAACAACTGGGATCAGCCTGGTGCTGTCCTAGTCCCTAAGTCCCTGGTTTAGTAAATGTCCAAACAAATAGCCACACAGGCTTTGTCTCACCGCACAGGGGTTCACTCTCCCTAGACAGTCCACACAGGTCTGGTTCCAGGCATGAGCAAACACCTAATGAAGCTGGGAGTTTTTATAGAGGCCTTAAACGAGCTGACAAGCTTCAGCTGGTCTCATCAACTCCCTGCCTGCACGACGCCCAGCACTCTCCCTAGAGGTATGAATCATCCATGAGCCCACTAGCCTCAGCTGGGCTTCATCAACTCCCTCCCTAGTTGTATAAGTTGGCATAAAGCCTGAATCTGGGAGAAATATATCTACCCCCCTGGATGCAACCAGGTGACTTTACCTTCCTGCTGTCACACTAGGTACCCGAAACCAAACATATTTGGAGGAGAGCCACGCTTTGTCACCAGGGACATAGACAGGAGGAATTCTTCTTTTTTTATCTGCATGTCTCTTCATGCGGGCAGAGGCCAGTGATAGCGACTTTTGAGTCTCTTTCCAGATAGAGGTGAAGTCTTGAGTTAATTCATCCACGGCAGGAACTCCAGAAGAAGTGGGGATGGGGAGGGGGGGCAATGGGTGACGGCCGTAGACCACAAAGAAAGGTGATTTGGAGGACGATTCAGAGTTCTTGAAATCGTATGAGAATTCTGCCCAGGGCAATAGGTCGACCCAATCGTCTTGACGGGTGGAGACAAAATGTCGTAAGTAGTCACCAAGGACCTGGTTAACTCTCTCCACCTGTCCATTGGATTGCGGATGATAAGCGGAAGAAAAATTCAACTTAATCTTTAGTTGGGTACAGAGAGCTCTCCAAAATTTTGAGATGAATTGAACGCCTCTATCAGAGACGATATGTGAGGGTAGCCCATGGAGACGGAAAATTTGAAGAAAAAAATGCTTCGCCAACTGAGGTGCAGTAGGCAGACCAGGAAGCGGGACAAAATGAGCCATTTTCGAAAAGCGGTCAACGACCACCCAGATGACAGTGTTACTATGAGACAAAGGAAGGTCCATGATGAAATCCATGGCAATGTGGGACCATGGTTGTTCAGGCACAGGTAGAGGAAGGAGAAGACCTGCAGGCTTCTGGCGTGGAGTCTTGTCACGTGCACAGATAGTGCAGGCCCGTACAAAGTCAGTCATATCTTTTTCCTGGGTAGGCCACCAATAGTGTCTGGCCATCAATTGTATGGATTTTTTGATCCCAGCGTGACCGGCTAGATGGGAGGAATGGCCCCACCTGAGTATCTGGAGACGAAGGCATGGAGGAACGAAAGTTTTTCCTGGAGGAACTGGCACCAGAGAAGCAGGAGCAGAGGAAATCAGACACTCAGGGGGTACGATGTGTTGAGGGGGAGTCCCGGTTTCAGAGGCATCGGAGGAACGGGACAAGGCATCAGTCCTGATATTCTTGTCTGCGGGACGAAAATGGATCTGGAAATTGAACCGGGCAAAGAACAATGACCACCTGGCCTGGCGAGGATTTAAGCGCTGAGCGGACTGAAGGTAGGACAAATTTTTATGGTCAGTGTAGATGGAGATAGGGTGAAGGGATCCTTCCAGGAGATGTCTCCACTCTTCTAATGCCAGCTTGATGGCCAACAGTTCACGGTCACCTTTGGAATAGTTTTTTTCAGGAGGGGAGAAGGTTTTAGAGAAAAAACCACATGTGACGTTCCCTCCTTTAGCATTTTTTTGAAGAAGAACAGCTCCGGCTCCTACCGAGGAGGCGTCAACTTCAAGGAAGAACGGCTTTATGGGGTCCGGTCGAGACAGGACAGGTGCAGAGGAGAAGGCGGTCTTAAGGCGAGTAAAGGCTTCTTCCGCTTGAGGCGGCCAGGACCTTGGATTCGCGTTTTTCTTAGTCAGTGCCCCTATAGGAGCAACAATGGTGGAGAAGTGGGGTATGAACTGACGATAGTAGTTGGCGAATCCAAGGAAGCGTTGGATAGCACGGAGTCCAGAGGGGCGTGGCCAATCCAAGACTGCGGAGAGCTTGTCAGGGTCCATTTGAAGGCCTTGTCCTGAGACCAGATAACCTAGGAAAGGAAGGGTGCTGCGCTCAAAAAGGCATTTTTCAAATTTAGCGTAAAGATGATTTACGCGGAGGCGCTGGAGCACTTGACGGACATGGAGCCGATGTTCCTCAAGGTTGGCAGAGAAGATTAGGATGTCATCAAGATAGACAACCACACAGGTATACAGTACGTCCCGAAAGATTTCATTGACAAAATCCTGAAAGACTGCAGGAGCGTTGCAAAGTCCAAATGGCATGATGAGATATTCAAAGTGACCATCTCTGGTGTTAAATGCGGTTTTCCATTCATCTCCTTCACGGATTCTGATGAGGTTATAAGCGCCCCTGAGGTCCAATTTCGAAAAAACTTTTGCTCCGCGCAGACGGTCAAAGAGCTCCGAGATGAGAGGCAGAGGGTAGCGATTTTTAATAGTGATTTTATTGAGACCACGATAGTCTATGCAAGGGCGTAGTGATCCGTCCTTCTTGGCAACGAAGAAGAACCCCGCTCCGGCTGGAGAAGATGATTTCCTAATAAAACCTCTCTTGAGGTTCTCCTGTATGTAATCAGTCATGGCCTTGGTTTCAGGAGAGGAGAGAGGGTAAATTCTGCCACGGGGTGGTGTAGTACCTGGGAGCAAGTCAATGGGGCAGTCGTAGGGTCTATGTGGTGGTAAGACCTCCGCCTGTTTTTTGCAAAAGACATCAGAAAAGTCCTGATAGGCCTTGGGAAGGCTGGGCAAAGGAGTAGCGATGGGAACTTGACTGGTGGGTACAGACTTAAGACAATGCTTGTGGCAGGAGTAGCCCCAGGATTTGATGTCCCCAGTGGTCCAGTCGAGGGTAGGAGAATGACGCTGGAGCCAGGGTAGGCCAAGAAGGATGTCAGAAGTACAGTTCGGCAAAACAAAGAATTTAATTTTTTCTTGGTGAAGAACACCAACGGACATGAGCAGGGGTTCGGTGCGGTAACGCACGGTACAATCCAGATTCTCTCCATTTACAGAGGAAATGAAGAAGGGTTTGATGAGACGGATAACAGGAACGTTGAACCTGTTGATGAAAGAGGCTTCAATAAAGTTTCCTGCAGAACCAGAGTCCAGGAAGGCCACCGCAGAGAAGGGGGAGCCAGCAGAAGGGGAAATCCGCACAGGAATAGTCAGACGTGGAGAGGAAGAATTCACACCTAGTAACGCCTCTCCCACGTTCACTAGGTGCGGGCGTTTCCCTGACGTAGAGGACGAATAAGGCAGTCCTTTAGGAAATGTTCAGAGCTTGCACAATAAAGGCATAAGTTCTCATTCCTACGGCGAGTCCTCTCTTGTAGGGTCAGGTGAGATCGGTCCACCTGCATGGCCTCCTCGACGGAAGGCGTAGTATCAGGATGCGTTGGATTCAGGAAGAGAGGAGCCAGGCGCGGATAACGCCTGGTGCGAACAAGATCTTTCTCCTGGCGAAGCTCTTGGCATCTTTCAACGTAGCGTATGTCAATGCGGGTAGCTAAGTGGATGAGCTCCGTCAGGGAGGAGGGTATCTCTTGTGCGGCCAGACAATCCTTGATGTGGCTGGATAAACCTTTCTTGAAGGTCGCGCAGAGGGCCTCATTATTCCAGGCTAGCTCTGAGGCCAGTGTGCGGAACTGTATGGCATATTCGCCCACAGAGGAGTTTCCTTGGATAAGGTTAAGCAGGGCGGTTTCAGCGGATGAGGCTCGGGCTGGTTCCTCAAAAACGCTACGAACCTCAGCAAGGAAGGACTGAACGGTGGCTGTAGCAGGGTCATTGCGGTCCCAGAGTGGCGTGGCCCAGGCCAAGGCCTTCCCAGACAACAGACAGACCACGAATGCCACCTTAGACCGTTCTGTGGAAAACTGGTCTGACATCATCTCAAGATGCAGGGAACATTGGGACAAGAATCCCTGGCACATCCTAGGATCCCCGTCAAATTTCTCCGGAAGAGACAAGCGGAGCTTCGAGGTAGTAGCGGCAGCTCGGAGAGGGGAAGATGCTGGAGCTTGTGGCGGCAGATGCTGCTGGATCATGGCGGTCAACTGCGACAGCTGCTGTCCTTGTTGGGCAATCAATTGCGACTGCTGGGCAACCACGGTAGTGAGATCAGCGAGACTAGGCAGCGGCACGTCAGGGGGATCCATGGGCGGATCTACTGTCACGAGCCGGACTGACGGCTAGTGGGGATACAGGAGGTGGATCCTCTGTACCAGAGAGGGGATGGCACGGGTCGTACTGAGGGACCGGTTCTAAGCAGCTACCGGTTTTCACCAGAGCCCGCCGCAAAGCGGGATGGACTTGCTGCGGCAGTAGCAACCAGGTCGTGTCCTCCAGTAGCGACTCCACCTCTCTGGCGGCTGAGATAGGCGCGGTACAAAAGGACTAGGCAGAGGCAAGGTCAGACGTAGCAGAGGGTCAGGGCAGGCGGCAATGGTTCGTAGTCTGAGACAATGGCAGCAGGTCAGATACACAGGCAAGGCAACTCACAAAACGCTTCCACAGGGTACTAAGACAACAAGATCCGGCAAGGACAGGAAGGGGAAGTGGGTTTATATCAGATTTGGGTGTGCACACAGTAATTGGGCCAGGCACCAATCAATGGTGCGCTGGCCCTTTAAATCTCAGAAGGCCGGCGCGCGCGCGCCCTAGAGCGCAGCGGGGCTGCGCGCGCCGGGAAGGAGCAGGAGGGGGATGGTGAGTAGGATGGGATGTGATCCGCGGACGGAGATGTGCCGCCGCGTGGATCGCATCCCCGCCGGTAACAGAGCAGCGCCCACGGCCAGGGGGGCTGACCGGAGCGCTGCAGGGGGACCGACGCCGCAAGCGCTCCGGGAAGGATGGGACACCCGGAGCACTCGGCGTTACAGCAATGCAGCTGTAAAAGTTCAGTGGGACTTGCGCATGGCAATGCAAATGTACAAGACACTGTACATGGGGGTTTATGGTAATGCAGTTGTAGAAGACCTGTGCTACTTTGAGTAATGTACTAGATCTGTAGGACATTGTAGCAATGCAATTGTAGAAGATCTGTGGAGCTTTGTGTCAATGCAGACCTTGAGGACCTATGGGACTTTGTGCAAATGCAGTCGGGGAAAGTTTCAGTGGACTTTGAGGCAATACAGTTGGGTAGAGTCTGTTGGACTTTGTGAAAGTGCATTTAGGTAAGTTCTGTTGGACTTTGTGGCAGTGCAGTTGTGTAAGGTCTGTTGGACTTTGTGGCAGTGCAGTTGTGTAAGGTATGTTGAACTTTGTGGCAGTGCAGTTGGGTAAGGTCTGTTGGACTTTGTGACAGTGCATTAAGGTAAGTTCTGTTGGACTTTGTGACAGTGCAGTTGGGTAAGGTCTGTTGGACTTTGTGGCAATGCAGTTGGGTAAGGTCTGTTGGACTTTGTGGCAATGCAGTTGGGTAAGGTCTGTTGGACTTTGTGGCAATGCAGTTGGGTAAGGTCTGTTGGACTTTGTGGCAATGCAGTTGGGTAAGGTCTGTTGGACTTTGTGGCAGTGCAGTTTGGTAAGGTATGTTGGACTTTGTAGCAATGCAGTTGAGGAAGATCTGTGGGACTTTGTGGCAATTTCCAAGATTGACCTTTTTAGATTTGCAAACAATCTTCATCTTTTCGCAAAGCAGATACGGTATGCAGACACAGTAATACACAAACTAAAGCCAGAAGCTCTGTGTGCTGGCTGCTTATGAAAAAATATATGCAATATTTCAATTTTACGTTACTAAAAAAAATATATTGTATTTTTTTGATCCTGACCATGAAAAGGAAAAACAAAGCCCGGTAATCCCCATTTTTACTTCACTTTGACACACCCCACTGACCCTTAGATGGAAATCTCTTACTGTACCCATTTGGGTAATCTCCTTGAAGCCCTGGTGAAGGGGGGTCTTCTGAACCCCTGAAATGTGATGGGTTTTTATTGAACTTAGTATTTAATAAATTAGCTTCAGTGTCTCTACAAAATAAATAAAAACCTGGCAGGAAATGTAAAGACTTACCCAGTCTATTTGAAATGTTGGCTGTAGTTGTAGTCAATCATTTTAAACATTTAATGATGTTAGGGTTTCCTCAGAAAATATCTACTTGAGGGAGTATCTTATCCATGGGGGCCACAAAAATAACTAACAACCTTAGTAGGTCAAGAATGTGGGACTCGTTTCAAGTATAAGTTCTGGTGAAGTGAAGGGATTTCCCTTTTCAGATAGCTCTTAAAGGGGTTGTAAAGGTTCATTTTTTATTTTCTAAATAGGTTCCTTTAAGCTAGTGCATTGTTGGTTCACTTACCTTTTCCTTCGATTTCCCTTCTAAATGTTTTTTTTCTTTGTCAGAATTTCTCACTTCCTGTTCCTCCTCAGTAAGCTTGCCCCCATCACCTGAGCTGTTCTGGCTGGGGGGTAGTCAGCGTGCTCGCCCCCTCCCTTGGGACTACATCCCTGCGGGGAGACGCTAACGTTCACAGCGTCTCCCCGCAGGGATGTAGTCTCAAGGGAGGGGGCGAGCACGCTGACTAACCCCCAGCCAGAACGGCTCGGATGATGTGGGCAAGCTTACAGGAAGTGAGAAATTCAGACAAAGAAAAAAAACATTTAGAAGGGAAATCGAAGGAAAAGGTAAGTGAACCAACAATGCACTAGCTTAAAGGAACCTATTTAGAAAATAAAAAACAAACCTTTTAAACCCCTTTAAACTGGCTATAGATGGTTCAAACCATGTGTGGGCAGGCTTAATGTATGCAAGTTAAACAATCAATCAACTTGGGTACAACCAGCCTTCCAGATTTTAAATGTGATTATTGCAAGCAGCTGTTATAGACACTAGCAATAATCACTGTCTTCCCCCGGCGGGGATGGCTTCCCCTGTCCCCCCACTGCGAGAACACAATGGCTCAGAGAGATGGAGAGATTTCCCTGTCAACACTAGACATGTGCATTTGTTTTTGTCCGAATGCATTTTTGTCCGAATTTCTGGGATTTTCGTGTTCGTTTCGACAAACAATAACGAATGTGCATAATCCGAAATCCGAAAGATTCAACATAAAAAATGCTTTATTTTCGTTTCGTTGGGGACAATAGCGATCTGTGTCTATCGAACCTGCGGTCAAATGTGCCAACCTAACTCTATTAGTCCAAGATTATTCTACATAGATAGAAAAGATTCGACATTATAGAGACATGAAGATTAGACGAAGCAGCTAAAATCATACGATCGCCACAAACGGACATTTCTAGTCGAATGCTCCGCCCATAGGTTATAGAGGAATTTTAATGTTGGTTGACTAGTAATAATAATTAATTCATATAATTATTACCGTACTAATCATACAACATTAGAATTCTACTATAGCTTGTAAGCAGAGCATTCGACCGGAAATGTACGATTGCGGCGTTGTACAGTTTAGCTGCTTCGTCGAATCTTCTTAGAACATTCGACAGACACCATAAGCCTTCAATGACAGATTCGACCTTAACCACTTAAGCCCCGGACCATTTTGCTGGTCAAAGACCAGGCCACTTTTTGAAATTCGGCACTGCGTCGCTTTAACTGACAATTGCGCGGTCGTGCGATGTGGCTCCTAAACAAAATTGACGTCCCTTTTTTCCCACAAATAGAGCTTTCTTTTGGTGGTATTTGATCACCTCTGCGGTTTTTATTTTTTGCGCCATAAACAAAAATAGAGCGACAATTTTGAAATAAATTCAAGATTTTTAACTTTTTGCTATAATAAATATCCCCAAAATATATATAAAAAAACATTTTTTTCCTCAGTTTAGGCCGATACGTATTCTTCTACATATTTTTGGTAAATGCAATAAGCGTTTATTAATCGGTTTGCGCAAAAGTTATAGCGTCTACAAAATAGGGAATAGTTTTATGGCATTTTTATTAATATTTTTTTTTTACTACTAATGGCGGCGATCAGCGATTTTTATCATGACTGCGACATTATGGCGGACACATCAGACACTTTTGACACATTTTTGGGAACATTGTAATTTTTACAGCGATCAGTGCTATAAAAATAAACTGATTACTGTAAAAATTACACTGGCAGTGAAGGGGTTAACCACGAGGTGGCACTGTAGGGGTTAAGTGTGCCCTAGGGAGTGATTCTTACTGTAGGGGGGATGGGCTATGTATGACACGACACTGATCACAGCTTTCGATTACAGGAAGCTGTGTACACTGTCCTGTCACTAGGAAGACTGGGGAAATGATTGTTTACATAAGCATTTCACCCTTTTTCCTCAATGTGACACGATCGTGGGTATGCCCGCGGACATCGAGTCCGCGGGACCCGTGGTCGGAGTCACGGAGCTCGTGGCGGGCGCACACTCGCGTGCGTGCACAATGCCGGCTTCTTAAAGGGGACTTATATATACGTCCTTCTGCCTGTCCATGCCATGCTGTCAACGTATATCGCCGTGCGCTGGTCAGCAAGCAGTTAATTAATTCAGATTTTTGGACGAATGTATTTTTTTAGCGAAACAAAATAAATCAAAACGAATTTCGGGAGTAACAAAATAAATGTATTTTTCGGACGAAAATTAAATTCCGAAACAAAATATTTCAGTGTGCACATGTCTAGTCAACATTATCTCTGTTACACTACCAGTGATTGCAGGAAATAAATTTGCTCTGTCTATGGCTGGCCTTACTCTACTCTATTGCATTATCTCCTTGTAGCCTTGATGAAGAGGGATCTTCTGAACCCTTTAAATATGTTGGGTCCTTTAATAAAAGGAGTGAAATACTATTTCCAAGGTTGCACCAAAAACAGATCACCTAACACCACATCCCAAAGATGAACATACATAAAAATAACAGCTATCCTACAGGGTAAACGAGCAGGTTAAGTGGGCCTTCCCACATGGTTCTGGACAAACTACACGCTATCCACCTCTCCACTGGTTTTATAGGGGCTTATGTTGTGCACCTGGCAAGTTTTCTGGTGGAGGGACCAGGTTCTTACAAATACTGAGGCTTGGTTTAATTTGGCTTTTCCTTAGTGGGCCATATTAGTCATTTGATTTCAATGTTTGGCCTTTCTTTTCCTTCCTCTGCACAATGATGGGGGCCATTTGGTGACTGTAGCCTGCAGTCTTAAGCCCCGTACACACGATCGGATAACCTATGGATTTTCGTCCGATGGATTTGTCCATCGGAAATCCGATGAAACTGTTTTCCATCAGTCTTGCCCACACACCATCAGTCAAAAAACCGACCGTTCCAAACGCGGGTGACGTAAAACACTCCGATGAGCCGAGAAAAATGAAGTTTAATGCTTCTGAGCATGCATCGACTTGATTCTGAGCATGCGTGGGTTTTTGATCCGATGGACTTGCCCATAGACGATCCGAAATTCCCATCGGTTTTTTATCCATCGGAAAATTTTAAAACAAGTTCTATTTTTTACAACCGATGGAAAAAAGACCGATGGGTACCATACACGATCGGTTGGTCTGATGAAAACCATCCATCGGACGGTTTTCATCAGTCAAACCGATCGTGTGTACGGGGCTTAACAGGATATAGATACTGAATACCTCTCTCCTGATGAAGCAATATCGCAAAACACATTGAGACATCGCCATCCCACCACAGATATTTTTGATTAAAAGTGTATTATGTATATGAACTGTATGTAAATGGTATACATCCAATGGGCCTATGTTTATGGCCTTATTTTGGAGCATTTCCTTGTTTCTTGTATTTAGCCGGTGAATGGGATAGAAGATCACACAGGGTTAAATCTCCTATTTATTATAATGCATGCATGTTTTTAAAAAAATGTTTACATGGGTTCTTATCTAATCACTAGACATGTGCACTGCCGAAAAATTTGTAAATTCAAAAAATCATAAATTAGAGAATTTGTAAGTCCGAAAATTTGTAAATTCGTAATTTAGAAGATTCGTCAATTTGAAAATTTGAAAAACCGAAAAATCAAAAATCCGAAAATAAGAAAGAAAATCTGAAAATTCTAAAGAACATAAATCCGAAAATTCTAAATATTAACTAGCTAACTATTAAATTCTAGGTATTGGAATTTCCTTTCAAATTTGGCTGTTATTGGCAGAATTTATCCGACGTTGCGAATTATCCGAAATAACGAATGCCAAATCTAAACAAATGGAACGGAACAAATTAATAATAAAAAATAATAATAATAAAACGTTTTTATTATTATTATTAATTTGTTACATTTCATTTATTTAGGTACGACATTCCTTATTTCGGATAATTTGTAACTTTGGATAAATTAGTATTCATTACTTCACCAACAGCCAAATTTGAAGGGAAATTCCAATACCTATCATTTAATAGTTTGTTATTATTTCAGATTTTCAAATTTTCAGGATTTCGGATTTTTTAGGATTTACAATTTACAAATTTTTGAATTTACGAACTTACAAATTTTCGAATATTCAAATTAACGAATATTCGGAAAAATGAATTAAACGGGTTTTCTTTAATTTGGATGTTTCCGAATTAACAAATTTGTTGAAATTCCTTAAAAAAATGATTTGGAACAAAACAAATTGAACATGTCTTCTAACCACCAACCTATCCATGTAAGGTTGGGGTGATACTAATAAAGATGGTTTTTACCCTACATTTATGAGCTTTGGCTTTTTAAAAAAAAAAAAAAGACAACCCACCAATTAAAGTCCTACTCAACCTTCTTGGCTACTCTATTGGATAGCTGTTATTTTTCTGTACTTTAATAAAAAAACTTTTGGACTGAACAAAAGATTTTCCCACTCTATCCAAAATGTTCACTGTAGCTGTAGTCAATTATTTTAAACAATTAATGACATTTTAGTGTCATCAGAAAAGATATATGTGAGGGGACATCTTACTTATGGAGGTCACAAGCAGAAAAAAAATATAGGATGCTAGATCTTTTTTCAATACACTATATTGTCAAAGTATCACTTTGTCTGCTACTCCCATCCAATCCTGTTCTTTCTCTGACATGTGTTTGCACTATTTTGCCATGAATAAAGTAACTCCTATGTATGCTATATTGTCAAAAGTATTGGGACGCCTGCCTTTACACGCACATGAACTTTAATGGCATCCCAGTCTTAGTCCGTAGGGTTCAATATTGAGTTGGCCCACCCTTTGCAGCTATAACAGCTTCAACTCTTCTGGGAAGGCTGTCCACAAGGTTTAGGAGTGTGTCTATGGGAATGTTTGTCCATTCTTCCAGAAGCACATTTTTTTAGGTCAGGCACTGATGTTGGATGAGAAGGCCTGGCTCACAGTCTACGCTCTAATTCATCCCAAAGGTGTTCTATCAGGTTGAAATCAGGCCTGTCAAGTTCCTCTACCCCAAACTCGCTCACCTATGTCTTTATGGACCTTGCTTTGTGCACTGGTCTAAATCATTTGGAGGGGGGATTATGGTGTGGGGTTGTTTTTCAGGGGTTGGGCTTGGCCCCCTAGTTCCACTGAAGGGAACTATTAAGGCTTCAGCATATCAAGACATTTTGGACAATTTCATGCTCTCAACTTTGTGGGAACAGTTTGGGGGTGGCCCCTTCCTGTTCCAACATGACTGAGCACCAATGCACAAAGCAAGGTCCATAAAGACATGGATGAGTGTGTTTGGGGTGAAGGAACTTGACTGATCTGCACAGAGTCCTGACCTCAACTCGATGGAACACCTTCGGGATGATTTAGAGTGGAGACTGCGTGCCAGGCCTTCTCGTCCAACATCAGTGCCTGACCTCACAAATGTGCTTTTGGAAGAATGGTCAATCATTCCCATAGACACACTCCTAAACCTTGTGGGCAGCCTTTGCAGAAGAGTTGAAGCTGTTATAGCTGCAAAGGGTGGGCCGACTCAATATTGAACCCTACGGACTAAGAATGGGATGCCATTAAATTTCATGTGCGTGTAAAGGGAGACGTCCCAATACTTTTGACAATATAGTGTGTGTTCCAGAAAAGTGAATGGATTTTCATTTTAGGTAGCTCTTACTCAACTCTCTTGTGTTATCTTCTTGTAGACATGATGAAGAGGGATCTTCTATCTGAAAGCTTGAAATGTTTTTGTTTTTTTTTAACTTAAAGCAGAGTTCCACCCAAAAGTGGAACTCTCGCTTATATGCTTCCTCCCCCCTTCTGGTGCTACATTTGGCACATTTCAGGGGGGAGGGGGGAATGGGGACCTGTTTTTAACAGGTCCCCTTCCCCACTTCCGGAGATGGGCCATGGCCCGATCTCCCGAAACTTCGGCCCCCCGACGCCGGACCAATTAGAAATCATGCATGCACAGTAGGGAACCAGGAGTGAAGCCGAAAGTCTTCACTGCCTGGTTCCCTTACCAGGAATGGCAGAGGCAGCATACGGGAGTCGATCCGAAGATTAGCTGGAGTGCCTACATCATGGACTCCCTGGACAGGTAACTGCCCTAATATTAAAAGTCAGCAGCCACAGTATTTGTAGCTGCTGACTTAACCACTTGCCGACCGCTGCACGCCGATATAGGTCAGCACAATGGCAGCGGTGGGTAAATGGACGTACTGTACCTGTACATCTCCTTTACCCCCTTGACCGTGCCCGAGGGCCCCGTGAACTCGATGTTTGCTGGCGCCCCGCGATCGTATCAGCAAGAGGCAGAACGGGGAGATGCCTATGTAAACAAGGCCTTTCCCTGTTCTGCCTTGTGATAGGACACTGACCTACTGCTTCCCTGTCATTGGGAGCAGTGATCTCTGTCATGTCACTTGTAGTCCATCCCCCCCACTGTTAGAATCACTCCCTAGGACACTCTTAACCCCTTCATCACCCCCTAGTGTTTAACCCCTTCCCTGCCAGTGTCATTTACACAGTAATCAGTGCATTTTTATAGCACTGATCGCTGTATAAATGACAATGGTCCCAAAATAGCGTCAAAAGTGTCCGATATGTCCGCCATAATGTTGCAGTCACGATAAAAATCGCAGATCGCCGCCATTACTAATAAAAAATAATAATTAAAAAAATGCCATAATTCTATCCGCTATTTTGTAGACGCCATAACTTTTTGCGCAAACCAATCAATAAATGCTTATTGCGATATTTTTTTACCAAAAATATGTAGAAGAATACGTATTGGCCTAAACTGAGGAAATTATTTTTTTTGTATATATGTTTTGGTGATATTTATTATAGCAAAAAGTCCAAAATATTGCTTTTTTTTCAAAATTGTCGCTCTTTTTTTGTTTATAGCGCAAAAATGAAAAGAACGCAGAGGTGATCAAATACCACCAAAAGAAAGCTCTCTTTGTGGGAAAAAAAGGACATCAATTTAGTTTGGGTACAACGTCGCACGACCACGCAATTGTCAGTTAAAGCGACACAGTGGCCGTATCACAAAAAGTGCTCTGGTCGGAAAGGGGGTAAATTCTTCCGGGGCTAAAAAAAAGGTTCACCCAGGCCGGACGTCCTTTATAACCTTTAATAAACAGAAACATTTAAGCCCTGTACACACGATCGGTTTTACCAATGAAAACAGTCCGATGGACTTTTTTCATCGGACAAACCGATAGTGTATGGGCCCCATCGGTCTTTTTTCCATCGGTGATTAAAAATAGAACATGTTTTACATTTATCCGATGGAAAAAAAACTATAGCAAAATCCGATCGTCTGTGTGGAACTCCATTGGAGAAAAAACCCACGCATGCTCAGAATCAAGTCGACGCATGCTCAGAAGCATTGAACTTCATTTTTCTCGGCTCGTCTGAGTGTTTTACGTCACCGCGTTTGGGACGGTCTGATTTTTGACTGATGGTGTGTAGGCAAGACTGATGGAAGTCAGCTTCATCGGATTACCAATGGAAAAATCCATCGGATTTTATTCCATCGGAAATCCGATCGTGTGTACAGGGCTAAAGACTTGTCCCTTCTATCCAAAATGTTGGCTGTAGTTGTAGTTGATTATTTTAAACAATTAGCGATATTTAGCATCCCGAGAAAAGATACACCTTGCTATATTCGGGATGCATCACAGATGCTTCAATAAAATAATATTAACCTTGAAAAAGCCCAAAATGATTTCTCCGCTAACATGTTGCCTGTTTTGCATATGTAAATTTTTTTCCTACTACAGTCTATAAATGCACATAAACATTTTTTAAGGTGACAAATTATAACAACAGAACTAAAAAAAAATAAGGAAAATATATAAAGGCATTTATTCTTTTTTTTTTTTTTTTTTTTTTTAAAGCTCGTTCCTCCGTCTTATTTCGAAAAAATGTTCTTCCAGATTCTGCTCATTCCTTCCTAGAAACTAGAATGTGACAGCAAGTTATCATCTATGCAGGTGTCAATTTCCAATGCCATCTGTGGCAGCGCGTTTTTATTTAAAGTTTAAATTGCCTAAGCAGACTTGCATGATATTACTCATTTCAGATTCCAAATGAAACCAGCTTCTGCCAATATCACTGGAGGATGAAACTGAAATCCTAGTGTGTGCATATAGAGATGGGCACAAAGACTGCCAGCCCTCGGATTTATACAGCCGCCGTTGCAAGCACAAAAAAAATCCAGGCGTATATTTACATTGCCTATACTGCAACAGACTTGTTGCAATGAACACGGGTAGTAAAATATTAATATGAATCCTATTTCATAAATAGGTATACGCAGGCCCCCGGAGTTTGAGAAGGATTATTCCAGTGTGATTGACAAGAGTATGACAGAGGGTGGGGGGATCAACTTCCCCATAAGCTGTCATGAAATTCCCTCACTGCTTAACCATATTGTTATATCACCAAAGAATATGAAGTGCTATTAAAAATTAAAAAAAATAAAAAATAAAAAATAAATAAAAATAATTTACATGTTGAATTTTTCATGGAAATGTAACCAGCATAAGTAACTGAAGCTGCTTTTATAATAGCTTCTTGTAATTCTCTACACAAACAAGGAAGAAGAAGAAAGGACAGGACCAGTGCTGGGACAAGGGGTGGGCAGAAGGGACAGCTGCCCTGGGCACTGTGGTATCATGCGAGGTGGGAGAGCACTGCAAGGAAATTGGGGAGGGGGATTTGTGTTGGATGGGGAAATTTGGGGCGCAGCAGGGGGTAGGTATTGCTCTAGGAGGGGACATTTTGGGGGATGTGCTAAGGGATTTAGGGGGAAATTCTGCTAGGAGGGGGGATTGAGGGGGTATGTGTGCTGGGAGGGGGTATTTGGAGTGGGGAGGGAGAAAATGTGTACTAGGAGGGTAACTTTTAGGGGTAGAGGATTTGTGCCCCAGTGGGGTGATTTTTTTTTGGGGGGGGGCACTTGAGCTTTGGGAGATGGGGGGACAATGTATGCTTTGGGGGGTAAAGATGCACATTACAGCGCAGTTTTTTATGGGGGAGATTTTTGCTGACACATAATGCTCATACATCTTGAGGAGGGGGGGGGGGTGAAGTTTGGCATGTCCGCCCTGGGCTCTAGATGACCTTGTCCCGGCACTGTACAGGACTGTGAGGCTATCTGGCTGGACTGCACTGAGCAGTGCTGTAAGTCTGACACTGGAAAACCGCTGACAGGAGGAGAGATCAGAGAGACCATGGTGATGGGTTGGCTGCAGCTCTTTTACTGTTTAAAGTGGTGTTCCGCCCAAAAAAAAATATTAAAAGTCAGCAGCTACAAATACAGCAGCTGCTGACTTTAAATATATAGGGTCTCTTATCTGTCCTGGGCGCCCGCGATGTTCGGACCCAAAGCCGATCTCTCCCTTGGCTTTCCATCTGAGGCGCCGCCACCTTCGGTAAGGGAATCAGGAGCCTTGCGCGGCTTCACTTCCTGGTTCCCTACTGCGCATGCGCGAGTCGCGCTGCACATCCTCACTGGTCGCTGCTGTCTTCTGGGACCTGTGTGTCTCCCAGAAGACAGCGAAGGGGGGGACAGAGTAGGCGCCGGAAGTGTTGTAGGTCACCGCGTTCACCGCAGTGATCTATGCCCGAAAGTGGGAACAAATACCTGTATTACATAGGTATCTGCTCCCTCCTCCCCCCTGAAAGGTGCCAAATGGGACACCGGAGGGGGGGGAGGATTCCAAAAAGCGGAAGTTCCATTTTTGAGTGGAACTCCGCTTTAATAAGCAAGCTGGAGACCAGGAGGGTTTGCTGCTCCTTTTTTATATCACCAAATAATAAAAAGTGGGTAAAGGTTGACGGCTCCAGGTGGTGGACTAGTGATTAATCCTCCTTGCATAGAAGGCTAAGGGTGCTGGCTCTGCACACATATTGGTGAAGGAAAACGTTCTGGACAGCCGCACTAAAACGCCTTTATTGTAAAAAAATCTATCAAATTCCATATGTTAGCAGCAAAGGTAAAGGTACAAGAGCAGCTGATGCGTTTCACACCTTCATTGGTGCTTAGTCATATGACTAAGCACCAACGAAGGTGTGAAATGCGTCAGCTACCTCTGGCCTTTTAGATTTGGCAGAGCTGCCAATCACAGGGGTAGCAGCTGCTGGTGAGGATGGGAGATCAATGGACAGAGGAGCCTCCAGAATGAGCAGCAGGAGGTGAGTGTCTGCTACCACAGATGAGCTGACGTCATCGTGGCGAGTCCCCCTTAGCCATCTGATGAAAGAAGTCCATCGGTCTTTTCTTTTGTGGGTCATGTTGTCACAGCTGTTTGGAGCTGGATTGCCGCTGTTTGGGCAGAAAACTAAGCCTTCTTGATCCGCTGTAAGTTGATGTCCTCCATGGGTGGATGAAGCTTAGTATCTAAGCGGCCATTCCCATGCACGCACTAGCCATGCCCCTGATTAGATTAACTTTAAACTGCGTACAGGCAGTCCCCGACTTACAAATGTCTGACTTACATATGACTCATACTTACAAACGGAGGGAGACAACAGGAAGTGAGAGGAAAACTACCCCTAGGAAGGAAATTCACTTCTGTTAAGCCCTGGACACACGACCGGTTTTCCTGGCAGGAAAAAATACGTTGGTTTTCCCGACAGGATTCCTGCCAAACTTGACGGGTTTCCTGCCAAGCTTGTCTTGTGTACAGACTGTCATACAAAATCCCACCGGTCCAAAGCGCGGTGACGTACAACACGTACGACGGCATTATAAAGGGGAAGTTCTAATCCAACGGCGCCACCCTTTGGGCTGCTTTTGCTGATCTCGTGTTGTCGCGTGTTAGTAAAAGTTTGGTGAGAGATGATTCGCGCTTTTCATTCTTCGTGAAAAAATGTTTGAAATTGCTCGAAAAGCAAAAACTGGGATCGGACTTTGGAGGCAACACACAGAGAATGGAGTAGAAAAAATATTTATACTTTAATGACATAAAAAAAATGTTGACAATGTTCAGAGTAAAAAACCATACAGAAATGAAAAACAGTATGGGTAAAGTCCCTTGTACGTCTAAACGTCGACGCGTTTCACCGTGAGGCTTCATCAGGACGGACTGGTAACAAGAGATTGTACAGATGGGACAAATCTTATTGTCTTGCATGACTCCAGCTAGTAAGGACTTTGTGAGAGTCAGGGGATTCCATAGATAGAGTAATGTGACATAAGCAGGCAGTATAAAGCTCTTCAGTTTTATGAGGAGTGACCTGTGACCACCCTAAGGGAGAATCCGATTAGGCAGGCAGTAAATACCTCTGCATCTCCAAATCAGGTTTGTCCGAGCCAGAGCAGAGCTTTATACTGCCTGCTAGGGATGAGCTTTGAGTTTGAGTCGAACTCATGTTCGACTCGAACATTGCCTGTTCGCCCGTTTGCCGAACAGCGAACAATTTGGGATGTTCGCGGCAAATTCGAACAGTCTATGGGAGAAATCTAAAGTGCTAATTATAAAGGCTTATATGCAAGTTATTGTCATAAAAAGTGTTTGGGGACCTGGGTCCTGCCCCAGGGGACATGTATCAATGCAAAAAAAAGTTTTAAAAACTAAAGTTTTTTCGGGAGCAGTGATTTTAATAATGCTTAAAGTGAAACAATAAAAGTGAAATATTCCTTTAAATTTCGTACCTGGGGGGTGTGTATGATATGCATGTGAAGTGGCGCTTGTTTCCCTTGCTTAGAACTGTCCCTGCACAAAGTGTAATTTCTGAAGGAAAAAAAGTCATTTAAAACTCACTTGCGGCTATTAATGAATTGTCGGGTCCTGGCAATACATAGAAAAGCCATTGATAAAAAATAAAAAAAAGCGTGGGGGTCCCCCCAAATTCAATTACCAGGTCCTTCAGGTCTGGTATGGATATTAAGGGGAACCCCACCACAAATTTAAAAACAAATGCGTGGAGTTTCCCCAAATATCCATTCCAGGCCCTTCAGGTCTGGTATGGATTTTAAGGGGAACTCCACCCTAAATTAAAAAAAAAATGGTGTGGAGTTCCCCCAAAAATCCATACCAGACCCTTTATCCGAGCACGCAACCTGGCAGGCCGCAGGAAAAGAGGGGGGGACGAGAGAGCGCCCCCCCCTCCTGAACCGTACCAGGCCACATGCCCTCAACATGGGGAGGATGTCCCCATGTTTATGGGGACAAGGGCCTCATCCCCACAACCCTTGCCCGGTGGTTGTGGGGGTTTGCGGGCGGGGGGCTTATCGGAATCTGGAAAACCCCTTTAACAAAGGGGACCCCCAGATCCCGGCCCCCCTATGTGAATTGGTAGGGGGCACATTGTACCCCTACCATTTCATGAAGAAAGTGTAAAACAAATGTAAAAAAAACACACAGACACCTTGGAAAAGTCCTTTATTAAAAATAAAAAAATTAAAAAAAACATTCCAGCGATGAAATCCAGTGTCCCGCGGCGATCCGATGTCCAGTGGTGTCCACACGAAACGTCATTGGCTGAGCCTGAGCGGACCTGATGGGGAACTTCCTCTGCAGTGTATTAAATGAATAGACCCGCCCCTTCTAAAGTTCCCCAACAGGTCCGCTCAGCCAATGACGTAGGTGTAAGGCTAAGCGGATCAGATGCGGAACGTGAGAAGGGGCGGGTCTATTCATTTATTACACTGCGGAGGCAGTTCCCCATCAGGTCCGCTCAGCCAATGACGTAGGCGGGGTCTGACATACGAGGGGGGTGGACCTAATAGGGAACTTCCTCCACAGTGCAATAAATGAATAGACCCTTCTCACGTTCCGCATCTGGTCCGCTTAGCCTTACACATACGTCATTGGCTGAGCGGACCCGATGGGGAACTTTAGAAGGGGCGGGTCTATTCATTTAATACACTGCAGAGGAAGTTCCCCATCAGGTCCACTCAGGCTCAACCAATGACGTTTTGTGTGGACAGCGCTGGACATCGGATCGCCGCGGGACACTGGATTTCATCGCTGGAATGTTTTTTTTAATTTTTTTATTTTTAATAAAGGACTTTTCCAAGTTGTCTGTGTGGTTTTTTTACATTTGTTTTACACTTTCTTCGTTTCTTCGTTAAATGGTAGGGGTGCAATGTACCCCATAATAATTCACTTAGGGGGGGGCGGGATCTGGGGGTCCCATTTGTTAAAGCGGTCTTCCAGATTCCGATAAGCCCCCCGCCCGCAGACCCCCACAATCATCGGGCAAGGGTTGTGGGGATGAGGCCCTTGTCCCCATCAACATGGGGACATCCTCCCCATGTTGAGGGCATGTGGCCTGGTACGGTTCAGGAGAGGGGGGGCGCTCTCTCATCCCCCCTCTTTTCCTGCGGCCTGCCAGGTTGCGTGCTCGGATAAGGGTCTGGTCTGGATTTTTGGGGGAACTCCACGCCATTTTCTTTTTAAATTTGGGGTGTGAGTTCCCCTTAAAATTAATATTTGGGGGAACTTCACGCATTTTTTGTTTTTTTATTTGTGGCAGGGTTCTCCTTAATATCCATACCAGACCTGAAGGGCCTGGTAATTGAATTTGGGGGGACCCCCCGACAATTCATTATAGCCGCGAGTGAGTTTTAAATTACTTTTTTTCCTTCAGAAATGACACTTGGTGCAGGGACAGTTCTAAGCATGGGAAACAAGCGCGACTTTACATGCATACTATACACACCCCCTAGGTACGAAATTTAAAGGAATATTTCACTTTTATTGTTTCACTTTAAGTATTATTAAAATCGCTGCTCCTAAAAAAACTGCCGTTTTTAAAACTTTTTTTGCATTGATACATGTCCCCTGGGGCAGGACCCGGGTCCCCAAACACTTTTTAGGAGAATAACTTGCATATTTTGATTTCGAACGTTCGAGTCCATTGTATTTAATAGGTTTCTAAAGTTCACACGAACATTCTGGCTGTTCGCAGGTTCTGGTGCGAACCGAACAGGGGGTGTTCGGCTCATCCCTGCTGCCTGCTTATGTCACATTACTCTATCTATGGAATCCCCTGACTCTCACAAAGTCCTTACTAGCTGGATTCATGCGAGACAATAAGATTTGTCCCATCTGTACAATCTCTTGTTACCAGTCCGTCCTGGCGAAGCCTCACGGCGAAACGCGTTGACGTTTAGACGTACAAGGGACTTTACCCATACTGTTTTTCATTTCTGTATGTTTTTTTACTCTGAACATTGCCAATGTTTTTTTTATGTCATTAAAGTATAAATATTTTTTCTACTCCATTCTCTGTGTGTTGCCTCTAAAGTCCGATCCCAGTTTTTGCTTTTCGAGCAATTTAAAAAAAAAAAAATCACGTAACTACAGATGTGGCAGTGTGAGTGCTTTCCCTTATCCCCCTATTATTCATTTCAGTCTTATTGCTTTCAGATCATTTTCTGCTGTTCAGAATGCTGACGAATGTGCTATCTCCATTACGAACGCTAGTTTTACCAGAACGAGCGCTCCCGTCTCATACTTGATTCTGAGTATGCGTGTTTTTTTTGCCCTCTGAAAAGCATATACACGACCGGTTTTCACGGCGGGAAAAAGTCTGCCGGGAATCCCGCCGGAAAAATAGAGAGCAGGTTCTCTATTTTTTTTCCGGCAGTTTTCCTGTCGGGAAAACTGCGATGAAGCATACACACGGCCGGTTTTCCTGGCCAAAAGCTCTCATGACAGTTTTCCTGCTGGGAAAACTGATCGTGTGTACAGGGCTTAGAAGTTATTGTGGGGAAACTGTATCTCCACCCGAAGCTTTATCATCAATCCTTGTGTCAGGGCCTGGACTTGAACCTAGGACCTCTGCTGTGTCTGACAATGACTCTGCTTGCTGAGGCACCTGGAATCCCGGACAATTCCTTGAATGATCCTGCCTTGAATCTTATTTGCCTTAAACTTTGAGCTCTTTGCTTCTCCCATGGACTTCCTGATTTAAGCCATGTCTCTGGGTTCATGGTTGCCAGATTATTGTGCCTTTTCCAACCAATATCTTGCTTTGTCTCTCCCGCTGCCGTCCATTTCTTCACTACCATTTGTTATCGACCTTTGGTTTGTTCCTCGGCTACGCTTCTGTTGAATCCAAACCTGCAACTATTCATTATCGACTGTGCATGGGGGGTGGGCGGGGGCGGGCCCGCCCAGTTACGCTTCGGTGCCACGCTGGATGCCGTGCGCGAGACGTCAATCTTGACACCATCGCACCGGGGTCCATCTTCATCTGTTGGTGTGCTCGGTGGGGAGTTGATCACCCGTTGCCAAGAGCATCTGGTGACGCTCTGAGCACGGGCTCCTCTCCATTTCAGTCATGCCAGTGTGACGCTGGGGATGTGTCCCTGGGTTCACTTGGGCCCCCCTCCCGGCTCCCTGCGTGGTTTGAGCGTCCTGGCTGGTTGCTGGCGCCAGTTGCCATGCTCTTCTTACATCTCACTTTTTGATTTTCCACTCACACACACCAGGTAAATATAGTGACCTCAGTAAATATAGTGACCTCAGTAAATATAGTGACCCCACGCTCCCCCTTCAATCCTCCTTTTCTTTTATTCACTTTTCACCATGTGCATTTTTCCTATTGTACCTTTTTTATTTTCACCATCTCTCCCCACCTTTCTATTGTTCTCACTTATTCATCCAGTCTCTTTACCTTTTGCTATTCTCACTCTCACTCACTTTTCTACCTTAGTGCTCATCACTTTAAGCCCTCATATATCACTATTCACATTCCCTACACATTTTTTATTTTCTCCCTTTTTTCTTCTCCCCACCTTCCCATTTTTCTCACTTATTCATCCAGTCTCTTACCCTTTGCTATTCTCACTCTCACTCACTTTTCTATCCTAGTGCTCATCACTTTGAGCCCTCATATATCACTATTCACATTCCCCACACATTTTTTCTTTCCTCCCCTTTTCCTTCAGACATTTCCCAGTTCATCTCCTGGCATCACCGCCAGTGCCAGTGTGGGCGTTATCATCACGTTGGGGGCCCGGTTCTGCTGCCCGGTCTCCATGGGGCTCTTCGTCCCCTCAGCTCCTGGGAGGGCCACTTGGCTTTTGCCGCCGGCATGGCGCCACCTGCTGACCATGTGCTGCTATATGTAAGTAGGAGGTTTAACCCTTTTCCCTTCCTCCATAACCCCTTCTTTTCCCTTTTTCCTTGTCTTTCTCCATATTTTGTTTTTTTATCCCATTGTTTCAAGAACCAAACTCATATTTGCTTTTAATGTTTTTTTAGACCAAATGCATCGGCTCCTAATGAGGCGATTAGTCGCCAAAACGCGTAGAGACAACGAGCCTTTCAGTACCTTAGGCTATCCTAGATGCATTATGTTTCTACA
Source organism: Rana muscosa (assembly GCA_029206835.1). Taxonomy (NCBI): domain Eukaryota; kingdom Metazoa; phylum Chordata; class Amphibia; order Anura; family Ranidae; genus Rana; species Rana muscosa. The sequence continues at coordinate 1,241,948,719 of CM055116.1, read as the reverse complement.
ACATGCTGTGATTTAGCTATTTGAAATATCTTTGTTAACTTATGTCTTTATATGGAGCCATTCGGTCAAGATATTTGTATAACCTATGTGATCTTATTAAAACGTGCCTTTTTCAAAAATGTATTGTTCCACTTATGTGCCTCACTCAAAGTCCCAAACTCCCCCCCCCTTTTTTGTATTTATTCATTATCGACCTTTGGCTTGTTCCTCGACTACACTTCTGCTTGATCCCTACCTGCTATATCTGCTACTGAACCCCGGGTTGCTCACCTCCTGGTGAAGCAATCCTGAAGACCATGACCTGGTTCCAACATGCTGCAAAGCCCATCTCCACCATCAGGAGCTCTGGTGAATAATGGTTAGTACGTCGGGGACCCCCAGGCTGTTCTTTGACTAATAGCTGGTTGCTAAGCAGTGGGCCAGGAAGTTGGCTGCTGCGTTCTTAATAAGCAATGACTCATCAGCTGTCTTTGGGCTGCCTCGCTCACAGTTGATTGTAAAAATAAAGTTAAGAATTAAAAGTTATGAAAAAAAATGTGCCCCCCCATCCGAAACAGGCCCTTCGGGTCTGGTATGGATTTTAAGGGGAACCCCACGCTGATGGGGACAAGGGCCTCTTCCTGACAACCCTGGGCGGTGGTTGTGGGGGTCTGCAGGCAGGGGGCTTATCGTAATCTGTAAGCCCCTTTTAACAAGAGGACCCCCAGATCCCGGGCCCCCCTATGTGAATGAGTATGGGGTACCCCTACCCATTCATCAACAAAAATGAAGCGTAGAGTTACAAAACACAAGAGACGGTTTTTGACAAGTCCTTTATTAAAAATTGTGTCTTCTTCCTCCAGTGTTTCTTCTCCCTATTCTCTCTCTGGTGGTTTCCTCTCCCTCCGCTGTCTTCTCCCTCTGGTGTTTATTCTCCCTCTTCTCTCTCCATTGGTTCCTTGTCCCTCTGCTGTCTTCTCCCTCCACTGTCTTCTCCCTCCACTGTCTTCTTCCTCAGATGTTTGTTTTCCCTCTTCTCTCTCCAGTGATGTTCTCTCTGTCTGCCACCGCCGCTGCCCACTAAATTAGAAAAATCACGGTCTTCCTCCAACACTGGCTGCCTCCGTTGTGTCAGCTCCCGCTGTCTGCAATTTCTTATATAGCCATGGGGCGTAGCCATCCGGTGACATCACCCAGAGACATCACCAAGGGCGGGGTCCCCTGGATGTCGTCACCGGATGGCCATGCCCCAGTGGAGGGGGAAGACATCGGAAGGAGAAGAAACACCGGAGGGAGAAGTAACACCGTAGGAAGAAGACATGGTTTTTAATAAAGGACTTATAATAAAGCGTCTTTTGTGTTTTGGGGGGGCCCGGGATCCACGGGTTCCCTTGTTAAAGGGGGTTTCCAGATTTCGATAAGCCCCCTGCCCGCAGACCCCACAACCACCGCCCAGGGTTGTCAGAAACAGACCCTTGTCCCGAAAGTACCTACCCTCCCCATGTTGAGGGCATGTGGCCTGGCATGGTTCAGGAGGTGGGGGCACTCAGTCGTCGTCACCCTTTCCTGACCTGCCAGGCTTCATGCTCGGATAAGGGTCTGGTATGGATTTTGGGGGGGGTATGCCATATTTTTTTTTCCAGCAAAAGGCCTGGTACAGACTGTGATTTTTTTAAAATCATTTTTAATTGTCTGCTTTTTTTGAGCACAGAAGCCCGCTGACTGCTGATGAGTCATTGGTTGTTAAGGATGCGACATTCAGCTTCCCGTCCCGCTGCTTAGAAACCAGCGATTTGTCAAAAAACAGCCTGTGATACCGCCAGCCAAACCCTGGAGTGAAATATCACATGCTTTTTAACGCTCTGGTCCATTTGTGAATTAGACTTAGGAGCTTTTTATGCTGTATTTACTGGCACATTTATTTTTTCGGTAAATACCACATAATATTTTATTTATTTTCGTGAATTGGACTTAGGTTACTGTATGCGATAATTTATGCAAATTAGTAAAATTATACCCTTATCGCATGCGGTAAATGTTAGTGAATTGACCCCAAAGTCTTTTACAGAAACAAAATAAAGTGAAATATAAATAAAACCAAAATTAAACAGTAAGTGCCAGTTCACGTTGGAACACGGTGTGGGAAATCCGTGAACAGTGTTCCAAAAGCAATAGTCTCCTAATGACACCCCAAATGCAGATTGCACAAGCAGTGTATTTAACTGCACCGATCACCTGGTACCCCAGTACCATGTAATATGGTTGCAGTGCATTTTTAAAAGTTGTGCATGCGCTACTTTTGGTGTGACCCAGTGCGATTTCAGCCCATTAATGGTTTGACAGTTTGGTTGCTAACACAACAAAATGTGACAGTTAGCAATCCTGGCATTCCAGGAATGTTACTGTTGTTTGAAACTGTTAAATCAATGAGTTTCGTTCTGGTGTTTGTTTTATTGCTTCTCAGGGGCTCTGGGCTTCAGCAAAATGGCAGCCTCCAGCAAGAAGAATCAGGAACAATGCTGGAGGCAATATACAGCACACACTGATTTTGGTAGCATAGTTATTTATGTGGGATGTATGTTCCTTGCCACAGAACATTATTTTTTTATCAAGTTGTTATGAGTAAAGTTCTGCTTTAAGTTACGTTTAGATTTTTAGGTTAGTAGGTTTGTATAACTGAATGGAAGGTAGTAAGGTTCAAGTGTTGGTGAGGGATCATGTAATCCAATAAACTATTTCTTCTGTTATATCAATCAAATGCAGTTCTCTAATTAACAGAGACTATACACACAGCTATAGTATCTCACAAAAGTGAGTACACCCCTTACATTTTTGTAAATATTTTATTATATCTTTTCATGTGACAACACTGAAGAAATGACACTTTGCTACAATGTAAAGTAGTGAGTGTGAAAACTGCTGGCAACAAAAGTGAGTACACCGCTAAGTGAAAATGTCCAAATTGGGCCCAAAGTGTCAATATTTTGTGTGGCCACCAGTGTTGTTCATCTTACGTTAAAAAATAACTAGTTACAGTTACAAATTACTTCTTTCAAAAAGTAATGGAGTTAGTTACTCAGTTACTACAAGTTACTACATTGAAAAAGTAATTAGTTACTCAGCAAAGTAACTATATTGGTTATATTATATATACACGGGGGCGGGGGCGGGGCGGTAGAAGGATGATATATATGGAATTTTTTCAGTGTATAAAAATAATAGGAGGGCTAACAATAAATAATATTGGTTATGTGCCCATGCCTCACTGTGCCCATGCCTCACTGTGCCCATGCCTCACTGTGCCTCACTGTGCCCATGCCTCACTGTGTTCATGGAAACAAGAAGGGAGAGGGGGGGACAGGAGATTGGGACAAGCCCAATAGACGGTTATAGGGTGAATCGACCACAATACATCTGGTAATAGAAAAATAGAAAAGACTTTATTGGTCGAATGCTATCTGAATAATCACATTTCAACCTAACAGTATGGATATACTCATATAGGGGAAAGGGTTTCTCCTGAATATATGCACATTAGAATAAAAACATGAAAAAACACACATACACAGTGCACTGTTGGAAAAAGTAAAAATGATGGCCTGGGTGGACTTCAGCCGCCCGCTCTACTTCTCCTAAGTGTCCTTACTAAGAATGAACCCTGAATGACCGGGTAGATATGGTATCAATAACCGGAGCTTGCAGCATTTGTTGAATGAAAGGACTGTTCAAACCAAACCAATGTAGGGTTTAGGCTGTAGAATGAACGATAACTCAAATCTGAATCCAAACTGGAGTATTAGAATCAAGCCGTGTTGGCAAATATACCTGCTGATACAATGTTCATGCAGTGCAGCTCCATATATTAGTAGATAAACCTGTATTAGCTGGTAAGGCTATTGATGCAGTGTAATGAGCACTGGATTGCACTCAGTAATATAGCATGGGACTTATTCTGAGTATGGTCTGTTGCAGACAGTCCATGGAGGGACAAAGGCTTGAGCCCAGTCCTGGCCGAGTATGGTGAGATGTTATTTGATAGAGGGGAGGAAGGGGGGCACGATAACCATATGGTAATATACTTGCTTACCCATCCATAACATCCATCCCGTGATTCACCTGACACCAGAGTCTCTTTTAAGCCGTTGCTCGTGGATTTATCTATAGCTCTCGCTGTGCTGCTACTCAGAAAGGTGATCCTTCCGGCTTGAAGGAGGCTGCTGCGTAGAGTACGTCCCTCCGTGGAGTCGCGTGCGGCTCCTGTGATCCGCTGGCTCTGTTTCAACGCATCAGCGCTGACCGTATGACTGGAGCCGTCGCGCCGTTAGATCTGAGGATGCAAAAGCCTGTGTAATAGCAGGTTTGGCCTCTGGGGGCAAGATCTGACTGTCCTTGTCTTATCCACTGTTGGCTGGCGGTAAATTCATTCAATAGAGTTCATTACGAGGAGAGGAGAGGAGCGAGTGGGGTTTAGTCAACAACCCAGAATTACAACGTCGGACATGACGCGTTTCGTGACGAATATGTCACTTCATCTTGATGTGTCAGTGGATTATTAGTGCTCCTATTATATAGCCTTGTTTAGCCAATCACAGGTGAAATACCACTGACTGACGAAGTAGCGCCATCTTATGGTCACAACAGGTAATGTTGATGTCCATGCAAAAAATAAATATATACATTCACAAGGTTTCAAAAATGAAAAAATTATAGCAATGTTTATAGGAAAAACACCAAACCGTACAGTGAGGCTAGGTATAGATGGATGTTGCAATAATACATACAAACAAAACCCTGTCATCATAGACTGATTATACCTATCTAATTATTGGGTGTAAATACACTGGACATTTGTACTGAGGGGAAAACAGAGGCAGGAAACATATACCGTGCTGATCATAAGCATAATTAGATGTCCTATTTAAGGCTCCAGGAAGATCTTTAGGCTCATTTCTGTATTTAAGCTGTTGGGCTGGAGTGTCTGGAGCCTAAAGATCCAGGTCTTTTCATGTCGGATCAGGACGGTATCGAAATCCCCTCGTCTTTCTGATAGGTTAAGGGCATAGAACCCCTTTACTCGCAGGCCTTGTGTTTTTCCCTCATGATATCTTAAAAAATGTTGGGCCACTGGGGTGTCTTCTTTGAGGCGAATGCTCTTTAGATGTTCAGCAAAACGTACTCGAAGTTGTCGTTTTGTTTTGCCCACATAGAGTAAATGGCATGGGCATTCCAAAATATAGAGCACACGTGCTGTACCACAATTAATAAAGGATTTGATCTCATAGTGATTCTTAGATTGTGAGTCTCTAAAGCTTTTTGTTCTATCTACATGTTTACATGTGCCACAGTGGCCACATGAAAACATGCCCACTGTACGTGGTATGTCTGTCAGCCAGTTGCTATCAATAGGGCGTATATATTCACTATTAACAAGTGCATCCCTGAGATTTCTGGCCCTTTTAGCTGTTAATTGGGGCCTGTCACCTACTATTTTCTTGAGTTGTTCACAGCCAGTCAAAATGTGCCAGTGCTCTGTGAGGACCGCTAGTACTTGGTGCCACTGGACACCAAAAGGAGTGATGAACCGAGCTGGTCCATCCTGATTGGATTTGAGGTTAGGTTTGGGCTGAAGCAGTTCTTCTCGTGGGCATTGACTAGCAATGCTTCTTGCCCTGCGAAGTGTTCTGTGCCCATATCCCCTATCTCTAAACTGCTGGTAGAGGATCTCAGATTCCCTGCGATACATTGCTTCACTGGAGCAGTTCCTCCTGATTCTGAGGAACTGTCCCACTGGTATTCCGCGTTTAAGAGGAGCGGGATGGTAGCTATCTGCCCTTAAAAGGGTATTGGCTGCTGTAGTTTTCCTATAGGTCTGGGTGGTCAAATACCCCTCATGGATGGTTAATTTTAGATCCAGAAAGGAAATCTCACTGAGGCTGGAAACAGAAGTAAAGCGTAAGTTACGCTTATTCTGATTAAGCTCATCCATGAACTGGCTTAGCTGTGTGGGGGTCCCTGACCAAATCATGAACACGTCATCTATGTACCTCAGCCACGCTCTTGCGTGGCTGAGGTACATCGAGGAGGTGTACACAGTATCCTCCTCCCACCACCCCAGGTGGAGGCAGGCATATGATGGGGCCCAGGGGGCCCCCATTGAGGTCCCCTGTAGTTGTTGGAAGAATTTAGTTGCGAATTGGAAATAGTTATTTTTCAAGGCCATTTCCAAGAGTTCCAGAATGAACTCATTCTGTACTGCCATGCGCGGGAAGCTGCGTTCTAGGAAATGGTAGACCGCCAACATACCTCACTCGTGTGGAATAGATGTATATAAGGACTCTACGTCCACACATACAAGGAGGGCTCCGTCCGGGATAGGCATGTCCTTAATATGTCTTAGGACATCCCCAGTGTCACGTACAAATGAGGGAAGAAGTGGCACTAAATCCTTAATGAGACTATCCACATATTTCCCTATCCTCTCTAAGGGACCTCTTATGGTAGACACTATTGGTCTGCCTGGTGGGTTGTTCTGATTCTTGTGGATCTTTGGTATTATGTAGAAAATAGGAATATTGTAGTCTGCAACCCTCAAATACTCAAATTCTCGTCTAGATAGAAGACCCTCCTCAGTTGCCCACATAAGTTTATCGTTGATCTGCTCCACCAAGGTGTTAAATGGATTATGATCAAGCTTTTTATATGTCAACTGATCTGAGAGGAGTCGATATGCCTCCTTCTCATAGAGGGTGGCAGACTGTAAGACCACATTTCCGCCCCTCTATCAAATAACATCTCACCATACTCGGCCAGGACTGGGCTCAAGCCTTTGTCCCTCCATGGACTGTCTGCAACAGACCATACTCAGAATAAGTCCCATGCTATATTACTGAGTGCAATCCAGTGCTCATTACACTGCATCAATAGCCTTACCAGCTAATACAGGTTTATCTACTAATATATGGAGCTGCACTGCATGAACATTGTATCAGCAGGTATATTTGCCAACACGGCTTGATTCTAATACTCCAGTTTGGATTCAGATTTGAGTTATCGTTCATTCTACAGCCTAAACCCTACATTGGTTTGGTTTGAACAGTCCTTTCATTCAACAAATGCTGCAAGCTCCGGTTATTGATACCATATCTACCCGGTCATTCAGGGTTCAATCTTAGTAAGGACACTTAGGAGAAGTAGAGCGGGCGGCTGAAGTCCACCCAGGCCATCATTTTTACTTTTTCCAACAGTGCACTGTGTATGTGTGTTTTTTCATGTTTTTATTCTAATGTGCATATATTCAGGAGAAACCCTTTCCCCTATATGAGTATATCCATACTGTTAGGTTGAAATGTGATTATTCAGATAGCATTCGACCAATAAAGTCTTTTCTATTTTTCTATTACCAGATGTATTGTGGTCGATTCACCCTATAACCGTCTATTGGGCTTGTCCCAATCTCCCGTCCCCCCTCTCCCTTCTTGTTTCCACGTGCGTTTTGGTTAGGAGGATCCCGTTTTCACATAAACGTATCTCTCGTTTGGTATTTTTTATATTTGGCTCTATGTGAATCAGGCATCCCTCCCTTCCTTGCTCACTGTGTTCATGCCTCACTGTGCCCATGCTTCACTGTGCCCAATGCCTCACTGTGCCCATGCTTCACTGTGCCCATGCTTCACTGTGCCCAATGCCTCACTGTGCCTGTGTCTCACTGTGCCCATGCTTCACTGTGCCCAATGCCTCACTGTGCCCATGTCTCACTGTGCCCACGTCTCACTGTGCCCATGCCTCACTGTGCCCATGCCTCACTGTGCCTCACTGTGTCCATGCCTCACTGTGCCCATGCCTCGCTGTGCCCATGCCTCACTGTGCCCAATGCTTCACTGTGCCCAATGCCTCACTGTGCCCAATGCCTCACTGTGCCCAATGCTTCACTGTGCCCAATTCCCTTACTGTGCCCGTGTCTCACTGTGCCCGTGCTTCACTGTGCCCGTGCCTCACTGTGCCCGTGTCTCACTGTGCCCGTGCTTCACTGTGCCCGTGTACCTGTTGTGATCGGCGGCGTCCCGGCGGCCATTCCAGTATTCAAAAGCCGCGCCTCCTCCTCGTCTGTGATAGGCGGAACACTCAATTTCCCAGCATTCAGTGTTCCGCCTATCACGGACATCCGCTCATCCTCATAACACAGACGAGGATGAGAGGATGTCCGTCATAGGTGGAACACTGCCTGCTGTGAAATTGAGTGTTCCGCCTATCACAGACGACGAGGATCGGGAGGCGCGGCTTTTGAACACTGCAATGGCCGCCGTCTGTCTGCATGACACGCTGATCAGGTAGGCAGATGATGGCTTGTGGTTAGTGTTACATCTACTCGTGGCGGCTGCGGCGAGTAGATGTAATTAGGTTAACACCGCCCAAGTAATGGGAACGGCGGTGCCATGAGGGGAAGAGTAATCAGTTAGATTACTCTTTACCCTCAAAAGTGGCTACGTTACCTAACGCTGTTTATTTAATTGGCGTTAGTTACAACACTGGTGGCCACCATTATTTTCCAGCACTGCCTTAACCCTCTTGGGCATGGAGATTGCCAGAGCTTCACAGGTTGCCAATGGAGTCCTCTTCCACTCCTCCATGACGAGATCACAGAGCTGAAGGATGTTAGAGACCTTGCGCCCCTCCACCTTCCATTTGAGGATGACCCACAGATGCTCAATAGGGTTTAGGTCTGGAGACATACTTGGCCAGTCCATCGCCTTTACCTTCAGCTTCTTTAGCAAGGCAGTGGTCATCTTGGAGGCGTGTTTGGGGTCGTTATGTTGGAATACTGCCCTGCGGCCCAGTCTCTGAACGGAGGGGATCATGCTCTGCTTCAGTATGTCACAGTACATGTTGGCATTCATGGGTTCCCTCAATAAACTGTAGCTCCCCAGTGCCGGCAGTACTCATGTAGCCCCAGACCAGGACACTCCCCCCACCATGCTTAACTGTAGGCAAGACACACTTGTCTTTGTACTCCTCACCTGGTTGCCGCCACACACGCTTGTCACCATCTGAGCCAAATACGTTTATCTTGGTCTCATCAGACCACATGACATGGTTCCAGTAATCCATGTCCTTAGTCTGCTTATCTTCAGCAAACTTTTTTCAGATCCTCAGAGAGTTCTTTGCCATGAGGTGTCATGTTGGACTTTCCAGTGATCAGTTCGAGAGAGTGAGAGCGATAACATCAACTTTAACACACCTGTTCCCCATTTACACCTGGGACCTTGTAACACTAACAAGTCACATGACACTGGGAGGGAAAATTGCGAATTGGGCCCAATTAGAACATTTTCACTTAGGGGTGTACTCTCTTTTGTTTCCAGCGGTTTAGACATTAATGGCTGTGTGTTGAGTTATTTTGAGAGGACAGCAAATTTACACTGTTATACAATCTGTACACTCACTACTTTACATTGTAGCAAAGTGTAATATCTTCAGTGTTGTCACATGAAAAGATAGAATAAAATATTTACAAAAATGTGAGGGGTGTACTTACTTTTGTGAGATACTTTATATACAGATATTAAGGTTTTAGTTTAACTGCAATCATGTGCTTCATTTGGTGAAGTACTCCCAAAATAATTTTTCGTCAGGAACATCGACTACTTCAAAATCTTCAAGAGCGCACAACAAAAATGTATTTTCCAGCACAGCAAATCTATTTCAGATCATCCAGCGTTCAATTCTGCACCCATTACCGAGTGTAATCGAGAAAGAATGATTAATGATAATCAAATATTAATTGCCTGGCTTCTCAATTGTAAACATGAAAACTTATTTTGACGTAAATGTCTCTTACAATTTGTACCAGGTGATTACACCGACAAATGTCCTAAATGCCATTGGAATGGCAACAAAGATGAACGTGTATCTACTGGCCAGGGAAAGATGTCTTCTAGCCAGAAACCATTGGCTGTAACCGGTGAGTGGATGTGACATACAGTAGCACATGAACCAAGAGGAAAATTAATAATTCCCAGAACTCAATCTTGATGGTCTTTCCGTGGTATCACTGCCGATGCATTTCATTATTAATGTTCCAAGGCTTCAATGTCTTTGTCCCGAAAGCTGTCAGCTTTTATTATATCAGCAATTTTGCTCTCACACTACTGTAGGTGGTCGATAGCATCACGTTGTATATTGAAATTTAGATCGGTAATGTATTCAATTCATCAAAATCACTACTACAGATCAAATATATTTATTTTCATTTTACTTGTCTCAAAAATGGAATCACAAATAAACATTGTAAACACCGCCTGTAAAATAGCGATAGATGAGATGGTCTTTATTTTTCTCATAATTAAAACATCACACAATATATCAGGGCACAAAGGAAGCATTGAACCTTAGGCCACTTTTACCGTACTGCTCCATTGACCTGAGAACAGTATAAAAGGGTGTATTTTACTTGTGAGGAAATGTTGATATTTGAATTTTTTAATTTATACAAGAGATGGGTAACTTGATCAAAATTCTCTCCACTTCTGATATTTTGCATAAATTGTGATAAACTCGGTTACACACCAACTGTCCCAATTAAAATTAAATAAAACAATTGGTAATTAGAATTGTGTAAACAACAACTGCCCCTTTAACCGCTTGCTGACCGCCACACGCACTTATACGTTGAAAGAATGGCACTCCTGGGCAGAAGGACGTATATATACGTCCCCTTTAAGGAAGCAGCATTGTGGACGTTCACACTCCTGCCGCAAGCTCCGTGTGCCCGACCGCGGGTCCCGCGGACTCGATCGTCGCGGGGATACCCGCGATCGTCTCACGGTGAGGAAGAATGGGGAGATGCTGATGTAAAAAAGCATCTCCCCGCTCTGCCTAGTGACAATGACACTAATCACCGCTTCCTGTAATCGGAAGCGATGATCACTGTCTTGTCACTAGGGATGAGCCAAACACCCCCCGTTGGGTTCGCACCAGAACCTGCGAACAGACCTAAAGTTTGCGCAAACTTTAGAACCCTATTAAATACAATGGACTCGAACGTTCGAAATCTAAAGTGCTAATTATCAAGGCTAATATGCAAGTTATTGTCTTAAAAAGGGTTTGGGGACCCGGGTCCTTCCCCAGGGGACATGTATCAATGCAAAAAAAGTTTTAAAAACGGCCGTTTTTTCGGGAGCAGTGATTTTAATAATGCTTAAAGTGAAACAATAAAAGTGAAATATTCCTTTAAATTTCGTACCTGGGGGGCTGTATAGTATGCCTGTAAAGCAGCACTTGTTTCCCGTGCTTAGAACTGTCCCTGCACAAAGTGTAATTTCTGAAGGAAAAAAAGTCATTTAAAAGCACTCGCGGCTATAATGAACTGTCGGCTCCCGGCAATACAAAGAAAAGTAATTGATAAAAAAATTTTAAAAATGCGTGGGGGTCCCCCCAAATTCCATTACCAGGCCCTTCAGGTCTGGTATGGATTTTAAGGGGAACTCCACCCCAAATAAAAAAAAAATGGCATGGAGTTCCCCCCAAAAATCAATACAAGACCCTTTATCCGAGCACGCAACCTGGCAGGCCGCAGGAAAAGAGGGGGACAAGAGAGCGTCCCCCCCTCCTGAACCGTACCAGGCCACATGCCCTCAACATGGGGAGGATGCTTTGGGCGTCTGTTACCCCTCAAAGCACCATGTCCTCATGTTGATGGGGACAAGGGCCTCATCCCCACAACCCTTGCCCAGTAGTTGTGGGGGTCTTATCAGAATCTGGAAGACCCCTTTAACAAAGGGGACCCCCAGATCCCGGCCCCCTCCCCTATGTGAATTGGTAAGGGGTACATTGTACCCCTACCATTTCACAAAGAAAGTGTAAAAAATTGTAAAAAAACACACAGACACAGTTGGGAAAATCCTTTATTAAAAATAAAAAGCTAAAAAATAAAAAAACCATTACAGCGATGTAATCCAGTGTCCCGCGGTGATCCGATGTCTAGCGCTGCAGTCTCCACTCCACACGAAACGTCATTGGCTGAGCAGACCTGATGGGGAACTTCCTCTGCATCTGCGATTTTTATTGTGACTGCAACATTATGGCGGATACATCGAACACTTTTGACACATTTTTGGGACCATTGTTATTTTTACAGCGATCAGTGCAATAAAAATGCACTGATTACTGTGAAAACTACAATGGCAGTGAAGGGGTTAACCACTAGGTGGCACTGTAGGGGTTAAGTGTGCCCTAGGGAGTGATTCTTACTGTAGGGGCGATGGGCTGTGTGTGACAAGTAGGGATTAGCTTCTAGTTCGAGTCAAACTCATGTTCGACTCGAACATTGCCTGTTCGCACGTTCGCCGAACAGCAAACAATTTGGGGTGTTCGCGGCAAATTCGAAAAGCCGCAGAACACCCTGTAAAAGTCTATGGGAGAAATGTAAAGTGCTAATTTTAAAGGCTTATATGAAAGCTATTGTCATAAAAAGTATTTGGGGACCCGGGTCATGCCCAAGGGGACATGTATCAATGCAAAAAAAGTTTTAAAAACTGAAGTTTTTTCTGGAGCAGTGATTTTAATAATGCTTAAAGTGAAACAATAAAAGTGAAATATTCCTTTAAATTTCGTACCTGGGAGGGGGGGATGTATAGTATGCCTGTAAAGCAGCGCTTGTTTCCCTTGCTTAGAACTGTCCCTGCACAAAGTGTCATTTCTGAAGGAAAAAAAAGTCATTTAAAACTCACTCGCGGCTATTAATGAATTGTCAGCTCCCGGCAATACAGAGAAAAGTCATTGATAAAAAATGCGTGGGGGTCCCCCCAAATTCAATTACCAGGCCCTTCAGGTCTGGTGTGGATATTAAGGGGAACCCTGCGTAAAAAAAAAAAAAAATGATGTGGGGTTCCCCCCAAATATCCATACTAGACCCTTCAGGTCTGGTATGGATTTTAAGGGGAACTCCACCCCTAATTAAAAAAAAAATGGCGTGGAGTTCCCCCAAAAATCCATACCAGACCCTTTATCCGAGCACGCAACCTGGCAGGCCGCAGGAAAAGAGGGGGGACGAGAGAGTGCCCCCCCTCCTGAACCGTACCAGGCCACATGCCCTCAACATGTCCCCATGTTGATGGGGACAAGGGCCTCATCCCCACAACTCTTGCCCGGTGGTTGTGGGGGTCTGCGGGCAGGGGACTTGGGCTTATCGGAATCTGGAAGACCCCTTTAACAAAGGGGACCCCCAGATCCCGCCCCCCATGTGAATTGGCAAGGGGTACATTGTACCCCTATCATTTCACGAAGAAAGTGTAACAAAAATGAAAAAAAAAACACACATACACCTTGGAAAAGTCCTTTATTAAAAAAAAAACAAAAACATTCCAGCGATGTAATCCTGTGTCCTGTGGCGATCCGATGTCCAGCGCTGCAGTCTCTCTCCACACGAAACGTCATTGGCTGAGCGGACCTACACTGCGGAGGAAGTTCCCCATCAGGTCCGCTCAGCCAATGACGTAGGCGGGGTCTGAGGTACGAGGGGGCGGGGGCGCACTTCCTCTGCAGTGTAAAACAATGAATAGAACTTCTCACGTTCCCCATTAGGTCTGCTCAGCCTTACGCCTACGTCATTGGCTGAGCGGACCTGATGGGGAACGTTAGAAGGGGCGGGTCTATTCATTTTTTACACTGCGGAGGAAGTTCCCCATCAGATCCGCTCAGCCAATGATGTAGGCGGGGTCTGAGATACGAGGGCGCCCCTGCCCCCTCGTACCTCAGACCCCGCCTACGTCATTGGCTGAGCGGACCTGATGGGGAACTTCCTCCGCAGTGTAGGTCCGCTCAGCCAATGACATTTTGTGTGTAGTGGAGACTGCAGCGCTGGACATCGGATCGCCGCGGGACACTGGATTACATCGCTGGAATGGGTTTTTTCTTTTTATATTTTTTTATTTTTAATAAAGGACTTTTCCAAGGTGTATGTGTGTTTTTTTTACATTTTTTTTTTACACTTTCTTTGTGAAATGGTAGGGGTACAATGTACACCTTACCAATTCACATAGGGGGGGTAGCAGGATCTGGGGGTCCCCTTTGTTAAAGGGGTCTTCCATATTCCGATAAGCCCCCTGCCCGCAGACCCCCACAACCACCAGGCAAGGGTTGTGGTGATGAGGCCCTTGTCCCCATCAACATGGGGACATGGTGCTTTGAGGGGTCACAGACCCCCAAAGCATCCTCCCCATGTTGAGGGCATGTGGCCTGGTACGGTTCAGGAGGGGGGCGCTCTCTTGTCCGCCCCTCTTTTCTTGCGGCCTGCCAGGTTGCGTGCTCGGATAAAGGGTCTGGTATGGATTTTTGGGGGAACTCCACGCCATTTTTAAAAAAATTTGGGGTGGAGTTCCCCTTAAAATCCATACCAGACCTGAAGGGTCTAGTATGGATATTTGGGGGGACCCACACGCATTTTTTTTTCTTTTATCAATGACTTTTCTCTGTATTGCCGGGAGCCGACAATTCATTATAGCCACGAGTGCTTTTAATCTACTTTTTTTTCCTTCAGAAATTACATTTTGTGCAGGGACAGTTCTAAGCAAGGGAAACAAGCGCTGCTTTACAGGCATACTATACACACCCCCCCCCCCCCAGGTACGAAATTTAAAGGAATATTTCACTTTTATTGTTTCACTTTAAGTATTATTAAAATCACTGCTCCCGAAAAAACTGCAGTTTTTAAAACTTTTTTTTGCATTGATACATGTCCCCTGGGTCCCAAAAACCCTTTTTAGTACAATAACTTGCATATTAGCCTTTATAACTAGCACTTTTGATTTTGAACGTTCGAGTCTATTGTATTTAATAGGGTTCTAAAATTCGCGCAAACTTTAGGTCTGTTCGCAGGTTCTGGTGCGAACCGAACAGGGGGGTGTTCGGCTCATCCCTAATCATCAGGTACCCGGAGGACCGGGCAGAGCACTGCCATTCATCCCCTTCTGATCCAGCCCAGGGCGACCCCCATGTGGTGTTAGTATGGCTCTGCCATGCTGACCTGATCCCCAGGACTAGCTGACCTCGCCTTCCTGCTTCTCCCGCTCCCGCAGATGAACACTGGACTTCAGAAATTGGAAGGATTCTTTGGGGACTTTTTGTATATGCAAGATCCATTAGCCCACTAGCTTTGGGAAAGTGAGGAGAGGAGACATCTCTGGAGTCTACACAAAAGCGAGTGAGGCCTTTCATGGCCACTTGGGGTGGGTGAGTGAATTTTTGCCCCCACTGTGGAGGAGCACGTCTCAAGTGAATTTATCAAGGCTCATTATCTATTTGGAGCATGCTGGAAGGATCTTGAAGGACCTGATCACTTCTATTGTTTGTGGACTTTTTTCACGTTTTTAGTTGTTTATAGGTAGTGCCATACCTTTATATGTTTATCAACTTCTGATATGTAGAAATCAGACCTGCTTGTATCAAAAGATCACCATAAGAGGTTGTGTTTTTTTTAAGATTTTGTTTGTGGGTATGGTTGGTGGTGATGTCTGAAGGGTGGGTAAGGGGGTACTTATATGGCAAACACAAGCAGGTCTAAACGGTTGTCTTGAGTGCTCATGCAGATTCACACAGGAAAGCCTTACCTTTAGTCCATTTAGGGTTCTCATTTTTAACTAAAGCCATGATGTGTTTTTAATCCTTGTATGATTAAAATCAAACTGTAAAATATAAAATGCCCTTTGCTATGAGAATGTTAATTAACTTTACAACACAGAATTAGAAGTGTTCAACTGTGTGTGTTCCTAGTTTTCAGACCTGCTGTTAATCAGAAAAAAAATTACACATACCCACACTACTAAAGTTGGTCTGGGCATCTAAGCTTCAAAAAACTGAGCTTTGAACTAAGGTCAGAATGTTTAGACCAATAAGGGGGCTTTTGGTTGAGTCAGCCCCTTCACTACAAAAAAATGAAGGGATGCACAGAGAAGTTCTAGTGTCAGTGAATTGAAAGATGTTGTAGGCAAATATTGTCAGTGAGAAAAATGTTCTTTGTTCCGATTGATAGCTTTTTGGGCAACCAATCCCTTAGTTTTGTGCTTATTACTGGGGATTTGATTGACCTTTCATTTTATTTTGAGGCTTTTTTATTTCTGCAGTTGGTTTTTTTCATTTTTGGGGGCTATTTATATACTCTATGTAGCACCCTCTACTTTAGGTAGGAGCTAGAAGTATTTGTTTTTTTTTGCAGCGCAGATAAATTGAATTAAATTGCTTACAGCTAGGCCTGTTTGTTTTCATCTGTGTGGGCAGGGAGTGGCTCAGAGTAGGCTGGTGCTTCACAGATAGCATCATCTTTCGGTTTCCCCCCTTCTGCTTCTAGCGGATTCTAGAAGGAAGGAGGGGAAGAGAGGTGGAGATATCTGAGGGGTCTCAGGAAGCCCTGACCAATCCCCAACTAGGATTGGCAAGGGGAAGGCCTCCTTGATATACCCAGGGTCAGCCCAGCTGGGGAGGAGTTGTCGGGTGGAAGAAGCTGGAGATGGAGCACTAGGTTGTCAGGGCCTTTGAGGTACCCCCAGTCTGGGAGGGTGACCTTGGGCCTGCAGGGTTTGGGTGCAAGTCGGAGCCTTGCTGACAAACAAAGAAGGATCTGGACGGGAGGCACAGAGAGGAACCAAGAAGGACAACAGGAGCTAGTGTTGCCTGGCAAGTCTCCAGGAGGGATCCACCAGAGTGCAGCTAGAAGGGCTGGTGAGTGACAGGCACAGATGGGAGAGCTGGGGAGGCATGCGGACTAGGAGAGTGCAGTTTGAGATGGATGTAGAGCCAGCAGGAGAGACTGATGTCATGGGCAGTGAAGTCGGGCAGCTGCAGCCAGGAGGGCTGGCAGGGCCGGAAGAGGACTGACTGGGAGTAGTAGTTCACCTAGGTCAGCTAGCACTAAATACTTTCCTATTTGTTACTACACTAAAGGGGCCCAGGGCCCTGCATGCAAATGGCAGTTGCTAAGGCGTGACAGAGTCAGAGTTGGGCCTACCATGTGCTAGCTTTGCCTGGAACCAATTATACAAATAAGTGCTGTGCTGGAGGAGACTGGGACTCTAGAAGTATAAATAGAGATTCCAACTGATCATTTTATTGATTCCATTATTGATTCTGGGCATCCCATAACTTCCTTTACCCTATCCAAGTTCAAAATCCCACAATAAAAACAGAAAACAAACATACCATACGTAAATGCCGAGCTGGGCAGGGTGACAGGCGGACCACAATATCCATTAGCCCCTATGAGGGTACCGCTACATGTAGATAGTGTAATGGCCACGGGTTTGAATAAAAAACCCCAGTGTTGCAAGGCAGAAGGGCTCACCACTAAGCCACTGTGCCGTTGTTTTTTTTAAGTGTCATTTTGGAATGCTAATTTCAGTTTTTTTTTTTTTTATGTCAATAGAACCTTTTTTAAGTTTAGGGTACTCAAATCATAGCATTCTCTCAATACCAACCACCTGTTTTTTGCGTTGCCTTTTCTTTTCATCACACCGCTGAATCATCTGAAAGAAAAAATGTATCAAAACGAATTGCAAGAACAACGTGCACCTAAACTATCTCAAATAATACCCCTCTATCCTCATAGTGAAAATAAAAGACTGGTTAGGCCTTTAATCCCAGATTAAGGGTTCGTTCACACGTGTGTCAATTCCCTGTTTTTATTCTGCATTTTTAAAGCCTCATAACCACCTGTCAATGCCTGCCATTACTATTACAATAGTACCAGACAGTGCTGTTCACACAGGAACGGTAGCATTGTGTTCTGTCATGTTAACCAGTTCCCGACCGGCTCATGCAGATATACTGCGGCAGAATGGCTCTCCTGGGAGAAATCCCATACATATACAGCTTTGCCCAGGGAAGCCACCAGAGGGCGCGCGAGCGCCGCCGGAGGCACGCTCACAGGCCACGTGCGTTTGCGTGCACGAACGCCAGCACGGGAATTTGTGTGTGTAAACACACAAATCCCCGTGCTGTCAGAGGGGAGAAGACAGATCGTGTGTTTCTACAAAGTAGAAACAGCGATCTGTCATCTCTCCTAGTCACTCCCCTCCCCACACAGTTAGAACACACGTTTAACCCCTTGATTGCCCCCTAGTGTTAACTCCTTCCCTGCCAGTGACATTTATACAGTAATTAGTGCATATTTATAGCACTGATCGTTCTATAAATGCCAATGGTTACAAAAATGTGTCAAAAGTCTCAGATCTGTCCGTCGCAGTACCGCTAAAAATCATAGATCACCGCCATTACTAGTAAGAAAAATAAAATAATAAAAACTCCATAAAAAAATGCCATAAATCTTTCCCATAGTTTATAGACGCTTTTCTGCAAACCAATCAATATACACTTATTGCAATTTTTTTTAATCAAAAATATGAAGAAGAATACATATTGGCCTAAACTGATGAAGAAATTATTTTTTTAAAACATTTTTGGGGATATTTATTATAGCAAAAAGTAGAAAATATATATATTTTTTTCAAAATTGTCGTTCTTTTTTTGTTTTTAGCGCAAAAAATAAAAATCACAGAGGTGATCATATAGCACCAAAAGAAAGCTCTACTTGTGGGGGAAAAAAAGGACCCAATTTCGTTTGGGTACAACATCATAGGGCCGTGCAATTGTCAGTTAAAGCGACGCAGTGCCGAATTGTAAAAACTGCTCTGGTCAGGAAAGGGGTAAAATCTTCTGGGGCTGAAGTGCGGCATGTCACTTTTATGAGGCTTTATAACCGCACCATAACAGCACCTAAAGCATGTATGGTGTTTTAGTGAAGCATTTATGAAGTGTTAGCTGGGCATTGGAGGAGAGAAAGTAGAGGATCCGGTATCCCAGAATGCACAGGGAAATAAGGCCCCTTTCACACTGGGGCGTTTTTCATGCGGTTTAGCGCTAATATTAGTGCTATTATACCGCATGAAAAATTTGTGCCTGTAGCCTTCAATGTCAAAGCCCGAAGGCTTTCAAACTGAAGCGGTACGCTAGCAGGACCGCTCCAAAAGTCCTGCTAGCCGCTTCTTTACATCGGTGAAGGAGCGGTGTGTTCACCGCTCCTTTACCGCGGCTGCCCATTGAAATCAATGGGACACCGCGGTAATACCGCCCGCAAACCGCGGCAATAGCCGCGGTTTGCGGGCGGTATTAACCCTTTTTCGGCCGTTAGTGGGGGTTAAATTCACCCCCCTAGCGGCCGCATACCGCGGTAAGAACAACGGTATAGCAGCACTGAAAATCGTGCTGCTATACCGCCACCGCACCTGCCCGCCCCAGTGTGAAAGGGGCCTAATAGAGAACTAGGACAGAGCAGCTCAATACATAGATCAACAATAAATTCTAATGTGAATGAGTAAAGTGTAGTGAAACATACAATACCCTTTCTTCAAAGCTTGCTGCAAGTACCAATTTGTGTTCCTACAAACACATAGGCTGGTTTCACACTGGGGCGGTGGATGCGGTGGCGGTATAGCGCCGCCATTTTTAGCGCCGCCATACCGTCGGAATTGCGGAGGTATTCGGCCGCTAGCAGTGGTTTTAACCCCCGCTAGCGGCCGAAAAAGGGTTAATACCACCCGCAAACCACGACTACAGCCGCGGTTTGCGGGCAGTATTACCGCGGTGTCCCATTCATTTCAATGGATATACACACCGCTCCTTCACCGCTCCAAAGATGCGGCTTGCAGGAGATTTTTTCTCCTCCCGCCAGCGCATCGCCTCAGTGTGAAAGCCCTCAGGCTTTCACATTGAGCATACTGGGGCAGGAGTTTTTCAGGCGTTATTTATGCGCTACTTTTAGCGCAAAACGCCTGAAAAACTCCTCAGTGTGAAAGGAGCCATAGTGCTAAATATTAACCACTTCAGCTCCGGAAGGTTTTACCCCCTTCCTAACCAGGCCATTTTTTGCGATACGGCACTGCGTTGTTTTAACTGACAATTGCGTGGTCATGCGATGTTGTACCCAAATCACATTGATGTCCTTTTTTTCACACAAATAGAGTTTTCTTTTGGTGGTATTTGATCACCTCTGCGGTTTTTATTTTTTGTGCTATAAACAAAAAAAAAAAAAGACAATTTTGAAAAAAAAAACTCAATTTTTTGCATTCTTGCTAAAAACAAATCAAATAAAAAAAATGTAAAAAAATCTAATTTCTTCATCAATTTAGGCCAATTTCTGCTACATATTTTTGTTATTTTTTTTCCCCAAAAAGCGTATTTGACTGGTTTGCGCAAAAGTTATCGCGTCTACAAACTATGGGATAGATTTATGGAATTTTCTGACAAATCTGACACTTTTTGGGGACCAGGGACACCAATACAGTGATCACTGCTAAAAAAAAAAAAATGCACTGTCACTGTATAAATGACACTGGCAGGGAAGGGGTTAACATCAGTGCCGATCAAAGGGTTAAGTGTGCTACTAGGGTGTGTGGGGGGTGGATGCACTAGAGAAAGAGAGAGAGATCTGTGTTCCTGATCGACAGGAACACAAGATCTCTCTCTTCCTGTCTGACAGAACAGCTGTCTGCCTTGTTTAATTAGGCAGACCACTCTCCTGCCTCTACTAACGATCGCAGGTGGCTGGCAGCCATTGCGGCTGCCAGACCCGCTGATTTGCTCCCGCTGTGTCCAATCACTATTTGTGCAAGTGTAAAAGAGGACCTGGTGGATGGAGAGTGGGATGAGTCTGAAGCATTATGGGTGGAACTGCATACAGATGTGCGTAGTTAAAAGTGAATCATTGGAGTTTGTTATAGACCACCCAATGTTAATGAGGAGGTGGAGACTCAGCTCCTTGCACAGATAGAAAGGGCTGCAAGGGCTGGGATGGTGATAATAATGGGGGATTTTAACTACCCAGAAATTGACTGGAGTAATGGCACTGCTGGGACAGTTAAAGGGCAAAAATTTATAAACCTATTGCAGGACAATTTTATGGTCCAGTTTATTGAGGCCCCAACTAGGAATGATGCTCTGTTGGACCTGGTAATCTCAAACCATGCAGAGCTTATTACTAATGTTCAGATAATGGAACACCTGGGTAGCAGTGACCATAACATGATTTCATTTGATGTTAGTTGTAAGCAAAAATCACATACAGGAAAGATAAAAAACACTTAATTTCAAGAGAGCAAATTTTCCAAGGATGAGCGCTGCTCTCCAGGACTTAGACTGGGAGGGAATATTGGCATCAATGGGCACAGAACAGAAATGGGAATTCTTCAAAAAGACTGTTTGTGAACTCACTGCAAAGTATATTCCCATGGGCAATAAGTTTAAAAGGCTAAAAATAAAACCTATGGGGCTCACGGCCAAAGTTAAAAAAGCTATAAACTATAAGAAAAGAGCTTTTAAAAAATATAAAAATGAGGGAACACTAGTGTCATTTAAATGTTACAAAGAATATAACAGGATATGTAAAAAAGAAATCAAGGTTGCAAAAATTCAAAATGAACGACAGATTGCAAAAGATAGTAGGACAAACCCCAAAACATTCTTCAAATATATTAATAGTAAAAAGGTGAAGTCTGAGCATGTAGGCCCTTTACAAAATAATCTAGAGTGGGTGACTGGGGACAAAGAGAATGCTAATTTATTAAATACTTTCTTCAGCTCTGTGTATACAATGGAACATGGGGGAGATCATGTTCATAATGGGGGTGGTAGTGACACAGCCCCAAATCCACAATGGCTCAAAAGTGATATGGTCCAGAAATATTTAGACAGAATAAAGGTGGATAAAGCACCTGGACCAGATGGCATACACCCACGTATCCGAAAAGAATTGAGCTCTGTAATTTCAAAGCCATTGTATCAAATTTTTAGAGACTCATTAAAGACAGGAATAGTACCACTGGATTGGCGCAGGGCCAATGTGGTGCCTATATTTAAAAAGGGAACAAAGTCTTTACCAAGTAACTATAGACCTGTTAGTTTACCTTCTATAGTTGGGAAGATACTGGAGAGATTAATAAAAGACGACATAGACGAGTTCTTGCTGGAAAAAAATATTTTAAGCAACAGACAGCATGGATTCATGAAAGACAGAAGTTGTCAGACAAACCTGATTTCTTTTTATGAAGAGGTAAGTAAGACCTTGGACAGAGGCGTGGCTGTGGACGTGGTATACTTGGATTTTGCAAAAGCGTTCGATACAGTTCCTGACACACGGCTCATGTGTAAGGTAAAGTCTACAGGATTGGAAATTTCAGTTTGTAAATGGATAGAAAACTGTCTAAAAGACAGAATTCAGAGAGTCGTGGTTAATGATTCTTACTCTGAATGGTGTAAGGTTATCAGTGGTGTACCCCAAGGTTCAGTGTTGGGACCCTTACTTTTTAATATCTTTATAAATGATATTGGCTCTGGGATCAAAAGTAATTCTGCAGATGACACCAAGCTATGCAGTGGAATAATGTCCTTACAGGATGTTTTCAATTTACAAGCCGACCTCAATGCTCTGTCTAATTGGGCGACTTGAGGTTTAATGTTGATAAATATAAAGTTATGCATTGGGGGCTAAGAATATGAATGCATCATAAATACTAGGGGGAGTACAACTGGGGGGGGGGATCCGTAGTGGAGAAGGATCTGGGGGTTTTGGTAGATCATAAGCTCAATAATAACATGCAGTGCAAGCTGCGGCTTCCAAAGTGAGCAAAGTCCTTTCTTGTATTAAGAGAGGTATGGACTCCAGAGAGAGAGATATCATTTTGCCCCTGTACAAATCATTAGTAAGACCTCATCTGGAATATGCAGTTCAGTTTTGGCCACCAGTTCTCAAAAAGGATATCGGGGAACTGGAGAAAGTGCAGAGAAGGGCCACCAAACTGGTAAGAGGCATGGAGGAGCTCAGCTATGAGGAAATATTAGAGGAACTGAATTTATTCAGTCTTGAGAAGAGGAGATTAATGCCCTGTACACACGATCGGATTTCCGATTGAATAAAATCCGCTGGATTTTTCCATCGGAAATCCGATGAAGCTGACTTCCATCAGTCTTGCCTACACACCATCAGTCAAAAATCCGACCGTCCCAAACGCTGTGACGTAAAACACTCAGATGAGCCGAGAAAAATTAAGTTCAATGCTTCTGAGCATGCGTCGACTTGATACTTGTTTTTTTTCTCCAATTGAGTTCCCCACAGACGATCGGAATTTGCTATCGTTTTTTTTCCATCGGTAAAATTTAAAACATGTTCTATTTTTTTTTATACCGATGGAAAAAAGACCGATGAGGCCCACACACGATCGGTTTGTCCGATGAAAAAAGTCCATCGGTCTTTTTTTATCAGAAAAACCGATCGTGTGTACGCGGCATAAGGGGGGATATGTACAAATATATAAGGGGGCCCATATAGTGAACTTGGTGTTGAGTTATTCACTTTACGGTCAACACTGAGGACAAGGGGGCACTCTTTACGTCTAGAGGAAAAGAGATTTCATCTAAAAATACGGAAAGGTTTCTTCACAGTAAAAGCTGTGAAAATGTGGAATAGACTCCGTGCAGAGGCGGTTCTGGCCAGCTCAGTAGATTGCTTTAAGAAAGGCCTGGATTCTTTCCTAAATGTATATAATATAACTGGGTACTGACATTTATAGGGAAAGTTGATCCAGGGAAAATCCGATTGCCTCTCGGGGGATCAGGAAGGAATTTTTCCCCTGCTGCAGCAAATTGGATCATGCTCTTCTGTTTTTTTTTTGCCTACCTCTGGATCAACTGTGGGTATAGAATTGGGTATATGGGATTGTACGATATTATTATATTATTTTTATTTATTTTTTTATGGTTGAACTGGATGGACTTTTTTCAACCTGATTAACTATGTAACTATGTAACTCTGTAACTATGTAACTATCACAGTGGAAAGTGCGGCTCCGGTGACGCGCACACGCGCCCCAGAGATGACAACAAGAGTCACATACAGGTACGTGATTTTGCACTTAAGGGTCGTCCTGCCACAGTAAATGTATGTGGATACATGTATACTGTTACCCAAATGCTTATTTGTGTAAAAATATCATGTTTCTAACATTATTCTTTGTATTATAGATAACTATATCTTGACAATTTTTTTGCCCCTGAAGAAGAGAAAGCTATAATGTATCAAATCTCGAAACGCGTTGAGCTGTCATTGTTTTCATCCAATCTGTATGTTGACTGTCAAAATTGTTATCTGTATTCCATTCGTATCCAATTACTTGTAACCATTTTTTGTATGAAATATTTGAAATTGTTTTGAATAAAAAATACTTTTTATATATATTTCCTTTTCAAGTTGTGGTTGCCCTCAAAAGTCCCATTTAGAGAGGTTTTTGTTCTTGAGAACAGCGTTACATGACCGCACAATTACAAGATAAAGTAGTGCAGTGCTAAATAGCAAAAAATGGGCTGTTAATGCAGGGGGTAAAATCTTCCAGAGCTGAAGTAGTTAGAGTGTCATAGAGGAGGCTTTAGTTGCATTTTAACACTTTAATGCCCAGTCCTGGTGTCCCTTTAACAGAGTCCTTATGCTAGGGGGCAGGAAGGATTGGTTGATCGTGTGACAGCTCTAGATTGAAGGTGGATATTGCCAGAGTTGCTTCATTTTTAACCAGTTCCCGCCCAACGACGTCATATGACATTGTCGACTTTGAGTGCGGATATCTGAATGATGGGTGCAGCTACAGGCATCATTCGGATATCTTCTTTTAAAGCCGGCGATTCCCTTCACCATAAGAACAATCATAGCAGCTGTTCAGCCACTTGATCATTCCTACAGGCAGCGAGAGGGGACATTCTCCCCCACTCCCGCTGTCCTCCGGTGCTTCTCCCGGCTCGCCCGTACGATCGGCGAGAGGGAGAAGAAATTGGTCCATGCCGGAAGTTTACCATAGAGAATCCAATGAGCCAGATGACCCCCGGACGTCTCTATGATCTTTTGGAGGTCGGGCACGATGTTATGACATCATGACCGGCCTCTGCATTTGAAAAAAAATGCCTACGCCTCGGCTGGGAAGCCAGCATAATTTTCAGGTATTTTCAGGTAACCTGTAAAAAATGTTTAAAGCGTCGTCTAAGGGGATTTTTAAGTATCAAAGTTTGGCACCATTCCACGAGTGTGCGCAATTTAAAAGCGTGACATGTTAGGTATCTATTTACACAACGTAACATTGTCTTTCACATTATTCAATAAAATTGGGCTAACTTTACTGTTTTTCTTTTCTTTTTTTTTTTTACCACTTGCCGATCGCTGCCGCAGTTTTACTGCGGCAACATGGCACGGCTGGACGTTATGTTACGTTGCTTCACCCTGTGGCCGCTGCTCGGCCCCGGAGCTGATGCGAGTGCCCGGCGGTCGCGATGACCCCCGTGCACATGCGATCGCTCGTGATACAGCGAGAACCAGGATCTGTGTGTGTAAACACACAGATCCCGGTTCTCTCAGGGGAGAAATAACTGATCGTCTGTTCATACAAAGTATGAAAAGCGATCTGTCATTTCCCCTAGTCAGTCCCATCCCCCCTTCAGTTAGAACACACATTAGGGAACACGTATAACCCCTTGATCGCCTCCTAGTGTAAACTCCTTCCCTGCTAGTGAAATTTTTACAGTAATCAGTGCATTTTTATAGCACTGGTCGCTGTAAAATTGTCAATGGTCCCAAAATTGTGTCAAAAGTGTCCGATGTGTCCGCCATAATTTTGCAGTCCCGATAAACATCGCAGATCACCACCATTACTAGTATAAAAAAATGCCATAATTCTATGCCCTATTTTGTAGACGCTATAACTTTTGCGCAAACCAATCAATATACGCTTATTGCGATTTTTTTTTGATTTTTTTTACCAAAAATATGTAGAAGAATACGTATCGGCCTAAACTGAGGAAAAAAATATGTTTTTTTGAAAAAAAAAATCGGGATTTTTATTATAGCAAAAAGTAAAAGATATTGTGTTTTTTTTTTCAAAATTGTCGCTGTTCTTTTGTTTATAGCGCAAACAATAAAAACCTCCGAGGTTATCAAATACCACCAAAAAGAAAGCTCTATTTGTGGGGAAAAAAGGACGCTAATTTTGTTTGGGTACAGCGTCGCACGACCGCACAATTGTCAGTTAAAGCGACGCAGTGCCGAATTGTAAAAAGTGCTCTGGTCAGGAAGGGGGTAAGATCTTCCGGGGCTGAAGCGGTTAAAAGGCGCATTTAAAAAAACGACTGCGCAAATTCCTGTGCGAGAAAAAAAGTTTCAACGACCACCATCTGCTAAAAAAACGTATATAATGTTTGGGGGTTCTGAGTAATTTTCTAGCACAAAAAAATTATGAATTGTACATGTAGGAGCGATGTTTCAGACATGGCCTGGGTAGCAACGTTCTATGGAGCAATACAAAATATCCCTATGCTGAACTTTAAATTCAGCCTAAACTATTCAACTGCCCATTCCTCATGGCCTCCTGCTTTTTAGTTGGATCACCCAATATCTTCCCTGTCTTCGGCACTTATACTTCCATAAAATTTGATGCTATAGCACACATCCACAAACCAGATTTACTCACTTGCCATTGAATCTGTTTCCAGCCACTCTGCATACAGAAAGAGCC
Organism: Rana muscosa; assembly: GCA_029206835.1. Classification (NCBI taxonomy): domain Eukaryota; kingdom Metazoa; phylum Chordata; class Amphibia; order Anura; family Ranidae; genus Rana; species Rana muscosa. The sequence continues at coordinate 1,241,922,155 of CM055116.1, read as the reverse complement.
TTCACCATTCTCATTAGGATCCAGGATCTGAATTTCCACAGCCCTTATCTCCTGCGTGCAGAACAGGGTGTAAGTAACTCTTTGGAAGGGTTCAAAGCCAGCTCTTCTTTTATTTTTGTTGATTTTTGTTCAACATGAATAGAATCAGAAAGGGCAGACAGTTTTGATTAGCATTTAAAATGTTGTAAATTTTTAATGAAAGTGTAACCTCCACACCATTAACTTCTCACAAGAACAGAAAAGAAATAAATAAAAGCTTTTACGGCATGTGCATTTATTAACACATTCATTGTCAGTCATCGAAAATAATAGCATGTGACAGTGAAAATGAATTAGCGTGATAAATGTGCGATTTTATTTATTTATTATTATTTATTTATTAACTAGGACCACAGCAGTGACACAACAGTTGCTGTTTACGGAGAAAGTGTAGGTTATTGTTTAACCACGGGTGTCAGGAAAGAAAATTGCTCAATTCCCTCATCAACACGACATTGTGTTCTCCCAGCGGGGGGGGTTCAGGGGAATTATTGTGTAGCAGTGATATTATTGTGTAAAAAATGGGGGGGGGGGGTAATGACACTATACAACTAATCCCTATGTAAATAAAGTGCAAAAATGTGAGTAAATACTAATGTTAAAGCTAATTAATGGAATAAAAAAAAGGCTAAAACAAATCTCCATAATTATGATAACATCATGTATGAACATCAATAATGATAAAAATTAAATAATAAAAACATGAAATCCCATGCAATAAATCTCATGCAAATGATAAAAGCGAGTCTCTGTGCAATAATAGATAAAATAAAATAAATCTTCTGTGCAACAAAATGTAAAATTTATAGCAATAAGTGCAAAAGTGAGTCTCTGTGCAGTCCAAAAAATATAAATAATCAAGTATCCAATAATGCAATAAAAGTGAGTCTCTGTGCAATATCAAAAAAATCCAAAATAGTAGTGCAGAACAGATCCACCATCCACAGGTAGCTAAGAACATGTAGGTGCTCCAATCCAAGTGCCCACGTTTCCCCCAGCCTCTCACCTTGGCTGGCTTGTAATCAAGCCTCAAACGTAAACCCAACGGCAAATGCAGCTCCTCAGCAAGATAGATAACCCTCACTGGCTATGAGTCCCAAAGTGACCATGCATTCCTTGGCATCAGTAAACACTTATGAGTGGGGCATTAGATTCTCAGAGGTAAGATAAAACACAGGGGGGCTCCCATAGTGTGATACCATTCAAAAATTTTTATAAAACAACAAGGATACACTTACATCATACACGATTCATCAGACGCATGTAATCCTGCTGGGTGGAAGTGATGTCACCACTGGCTCTCCTCCCTGGTCCCTTACGTGTTACGTGGCTGTACACGCCACTTAATCATAGTGTGTACATCCACGTAACACGTAAGGGACCAGGGAGGAGAGCCAGTGGTGACATCACTTCCGCCCAGCAGAAAGCTATTTCATTTATTTTATTTTTTGATTTGATTGTCACGTCCATATCACTTCCATGATTGGGGTTTCATCACTCTAAGGATTGCTATTAATTGTCAACAAGTTCATTTTGTTTGCAAGTTGGATTGGTCACGCGGCAGCTTCCACCTGGAGTATTGACACACTGCTCTTACTGGTGGTATAAGCATTTTGAGACCATATCATTCACTATACATAAGGATACTACAAATGATTTTGTGCACAGTGTATATTTAAGGATATCACGTTAATAAGAGAAGGATTCAGACTGTAGGAAATCACACACTTTTTCTCAACATTTTATTCAACAATTTTTTTCTCACTTTTGATTGAAGCACTTAGTAATTTTCACCCGCTAGGAAATTAGTTGCTACCAACCTATGCACCACTGCCCATACTACTAATTATAACGTCAATCTTAGTCAGTTGGGTTAAGGAGAAATACCCCCACTGAAGGGCCACATCACTGTGAAGAGGCACCCAGGCCTATCATTATACAACAGCGGAGTAGCAGCACCATTTACCCCTACATCTAACACTATCATTTACCTGATCTGTCCAGTACAGATCAACACAGGGGGGGCAGCAGCATACGCATTCCATCTTGCGCGGATAATTAGTATTTATTAATTTTCAAGTCTTGCCACAGATTCTCAATTGGATTTAGGTCTGGATTGTGACTGGGACATTCTAACACATGAATATGCTTTGATCTAAACCATTAAATTGTAGCTCTGGCTGTATGTTTAGGGTCGTTGTCCTGCTGGAAGGTGAACCTCCGCCCCAGTCTCAAGTTTTTTGCAGACTCTAACAGGTTTTCTTCTAAGATTGCCCTGTATTTGGCTCCATCCATCTTCCCATTAACTCTGACCAGCTTCCCTGTCCCCCTGAAGAAAAGCATCCCCACAACATGATGCCGCCACTACCATGTTTCTTGGTGGGGATGGTGTGTTCAGGGTGATGTGCGGTGTTAGTTTTCCGCCACAAATAGCGTTTTTCTTTTAGGCCGGGGTAAACGATTTTTTGCGGGCAATGGCTGGTGTTAACGCTTCAATCATCACGGCACCATGCGTGATATGGTGTCAGGGTGATTGAAGTACATTATTTCTATTATTACATTGTAGTAATAAATGAAATAGTTCAACCCACCATAATGCAGAATCAGTGGGAGCCCTGAGTGTGTCACTCGCCACTGTCGCCTGCCACCAATTGCGGAATGTCACTTGCCAATTCACCTGCCATATTGCCTGTCACCAGATGCGGAATTTCACTTGCCATGCTGCCACTAGATGTGGATTGTCACCTGCCACGTCACCTGCCACGTTGCCTGTCACCAGATGCGGAATGTCACTTGCTATGTTGCCTGTCACCAAATGCGGATTGTCACCTGCCACCACTGCATTGGTGGCAGCACTGGTTCATTTAGCACAGAGTGGTGGGTTCCAAATGAAGACAGGAGAGCGGTGATGCAGGACGGGCGGTGACAGATGATGTCATCTCTCTGCTCCCCGCCGTACCTCTGACATTGAAGCTGACAGAACACTGGCTGTGAGGGTGGAAGAGCGGTGATGCGGGTGGTGGAGAGAGATGATGTCATCTCTGCTTGCCTGCCCGCTCGTTTCTTTCATCCATCTGGCTCTCATATGTCTCATGCCACCCACCTGGCTCTCTTATGCCCGGCCGCCTGGCTCTTTCATGCCGCCTGCCCAGGTGTCTCATGCCAGCCACCCGCCCGCACCCGCAGCCCGGCTGCAGAAATTAGGTGCAGGTACTCCCACCTTCTGAGTCACCCCTTGTCTCCACCCCTGCAGCACATCCCTTTGAGCACATCCCTTGGTACCACCCCCTAGCCACCCCCCAGTCCGCCCATTTTAGAGAACACAGAACCAAGTATATATTTTTTTTTTTTTGGAGCTAAGTAATTTGTATGGAATTTGTTAATTATAACAAGAAAAGCAATAAAATAGATATCTATAGCAATTACAGACCCCACCACCAACAATACATCCACCAGCAACAATAGATGACCCCACTAAAACAATAGACCCACTTCAGCAACAATAGACCCCCTCCAGCAAAAATACCTCCCTCAACAATTGATCCCCCATCAGCAACAACAGACCCTCCCAACTATAGACCCCTTCCAGCGACAATAGACCCGCCAGCATCAATAGATCCTTCATTATATCCCAGCATCCCTTACCATTACATACATCCAGTGCTGGAGGTGCTGAAACCGCGTTCCCCCCCCCCCGTTCCCGCAAAAAAAAAAGACCTGGTGTGATGGATATCCCTGGAGGCTGCAGGTGGAGAAGGGGCTACTTAGCTCTCATCTGGGCGGAAAAACCAGGCAGGGAAATTTTAAGACTTATCAAAACAGGTGTTTAGGAAAAAAAAAAAGTAAGTCATTTTGTAAAAGGGAGGGGGGAGTAGAAGAAGCTTACGTGTATATTTAGTGAAAGGTCGGCATTAACAAAAATTTAAGCTTCCTTTATCCAAGGCTCCAGCATAACACCCTTGAAGGTCGCCTTTTTTTTTGTAAAACATAAACTAAAAACAGTGATTTTGCCAAACAACATTCTCTCCCGGAAAAATGTATCAGATGCTCGTGCCTTCCTTTCCATGAACGGCGGTTGAGTTTGTTTATCGTGTCACAGCGCCTAAATGAGTTAATGCCCTCTTTTATGAACAATCTGTCACAGGGGCTCCGCTCTCCCCTTGAACATCTCCCAATCTAAGTTTCGTTAGTTCCACTTTCCTTCCAGGTATCTCTCAATGTCATTTTAAAGTTACAATATTTCTCGAGAAGAAGTTGTTGCATTTCTTTAACGCCAGCTCGTAGACTTCCGTCTCTCCAGACATTTCCTCAAGGCAACTCTAAATTTTGTAATCAGGCACCTTAGAGCTGTATTTTCTCTTGCCTTTCTCAAGGTAGTTCTAGGTTTGATATTTCAACAACAGACCAACAGCAAAATGCTTCCTGCAGCAGTTTCGTGTAAAATATGGGCTTGTCCCGGCGGACCAATTGGGCTTTCAGAGTTCTTCTAAACTTAAACAGTTTTTGTGTGAACATTTTTAAAGCTTAACTTCAGACAAACAGCTGATAATGCATTTGATAGACTAATGTTGTAGCCTTTAGTATAATTTTGTGTTGATACCAGAGGATTTGGAAATCTATTTAGTCGGACTTGTAACACATGGTACCTCTGCTTGAAAGCGCAGCTGGGTTCTGCCTCGTCTTCGGTGCCAGAGCACTGCAATTTAGCAATATACCGTATATACTCGAGTATAAGTCGACCCGAATATAAGCCGAGGCACCTAATTTTACCACAAAAAACTGGGTCAACTTATGGACTTGAGTATAAGCCTATGGGGTGGGAAATGCAGCAGCTACTGGTAAACAATGTCCATCTGCAGCCTCACTGTGCCCATCTGCAGCCTCACTGTGCCCATCTGCAGCCTCACTGTGCCCATCTGCAGCCTCACTGTGTCCATCTGCAGCCTCACTGTGCCCATTTGCATCCTCACTGTGCCCATTTGCATCCTCACTGTGCCCATCTGTAGCCTCACTGTGCCCATTTGCAGCCCCACTGTGCCCATTTGCAGCCCCACTGTGCCCATTTGCAACCTCACTGTGCCCATCTGCAGCCTCACTGTGCCCATTTGCAGCCTCACTGTGCCCATTTGCAGCCTCACTGTGCCCATCTGTAGCCCCACTGTGCCCATCTGTAGCCCCACTGTGCCCATCTGCAGCCCCACTGTGCCCATCTGCAGCCTCACTGTGCCCATCTGCAGCCTCACTGTGCCCATCTGCAGCCTCACTGTGCCCATCTGCAGCCTCACTGTACCCATTTGCAGCCTCACTGTGCCCATTTGCAGCCTCACCTTATTTATGGTCTCCTGCTGTCCACTGTACTGTCTGGTTTGAGCTACAACAAAATGGTGGTGACTCCAAAACACTGCAGGCCGCTTTTAGACCTCTAGAGGCGGATCGCCAGCGCTATCCAGACCTCTAGAGGTGGTCGCATCAACAGCTCAAAGCGGCCCCAGAGAGACCGGAGAGCAGTAAGTGGGACCCTCACTCGAGTATAAGCCGAGGGGGGGCTTTTTCAGCACAAAAAAATTTACTGAAAAACTTGGCTTATACTTCACCCAAACCAGTAATTGGACAATGAAGAGACATGCTGATGATGTCATCTCTCGTCTCTCCGATCAGTAATAGATGAGCAGTAATCTACAGGGCAGTAATGCCTTATTAGTAGACTTAGCTCATACAAAACAAATACAGTTACAAGGAAAAATAAATTCCCAAGCTTATCAAGACATTTTGCAGGAGAACTTAAGGCCATCTGTCCACCAGCTGAAGCTCAACAGAAGATGGGTGTTGCAACAGGACAACGACCAAAAGCATAAAAGTAAATCAACAACAGAATGGCTTAAACAGAAGAAAATACGCCTTCTGGAGTGGCCCAGTCAGAGTCCTGACCTCAACCCGATTGAGATGCTGTGGCATGACCTCAAGAAAGCGATTCACACCAGACATCCCAAGAATATTGCTGAACTGAAACAGTTCTGTAAAGAGGAATGGTGAAGAATTACTCCTGACCGCTGTGCACATCTGATCTGCAACTACAGGAAACGTTTGGTTGAAGTTATTGCTGCCAAAGGAGGTTCAACCAGTTATTAAATCCAAGGGTTCACATACTTTTTAAACCTGCACTTTGAATGTTTACTTGGTGTGTTCAATAAAAACATGGTAACATTTAATTCTTTGTGTGTTATTAGTTTAAGCAGACTGTGATTGTCTATTGTTGTGACTTAGATGATCAGATCACATTTTATGACCAATTTGTGCAGAAATCCATATCATTCCAAAAGGGTTCACATACTTTTTATTGCAATTGTATATCTCAATAAATAATAAATGTGGAATAAAGTTCATGAAAAACAGTCCAAATCAAGTGCTTGGTGTAAATTCATATTTTACAAATCAAATAAAATTGCATTTACATCCATAAAATATATTCAGGTATGAAATGGATACTAAAGGTGCTGGTTTGCGCTCCACCTGCGCGCCAATGACCAGAAATTACGTGTCCCAGAACATCCTGCCCAACCCGAAGGGCCTGGTTTTGGATTGGGGGGCACGCTGTTTATTTTTCAGAATTTTCTATTGCTGGCATTCTTTTGCTTACATTTCAGCTGTCAGTGTGGAAGCCCACTGACAGCTGATGAGTCATCGGTTGTTAACCACTTGCCGACCAGCCGTCGTCGTTATACGGTGGCAGGTTGGCTCGTTCCCTGAGAATGGGCGTAGCTGTACGTGGGTCCATTTTACAGCTATAGCAGGTGCGCCCGCTGCACAGCGAGGGAGCTGATGCGCGTGACCGGCGGCCGCGATGTCCGCCGACCACCCACGATCGGTCCACAGAGAGCCAGAACAGGGGTCTGTCAATGTAAAGAAACATATCCCCATTCTGACTGGGAAGTACAGAGTGATCGTCTGTTCCTAGTGATCAGGAACAGCGATCTATCTCTACTCCCAGTCAGTCCACTCCCCCCACAGTTAGAAACACCTCCCTAGGGAACACATTTAACCCCTTGATCACCCCCTAGTGTTAACCCCATCCCTGCCAGTGATATTTATACAGTAATCAGTGCATTTTTTTAGCATTGATCACTTCATAAATGACAATGGTCCCCAAAAAGTGTCAAAAGTGTCCGATCTGTCTGCCGCAATGTCGCGGTCCCGCTAAAAATTGCTGATCACCGCCATTACTAGTAAAAGAAAAGAAAATGCCATAAATCTATCCCCTATTATGTAGAGGCTGTAACTTTTGCACAAACCAATCAATATACACTTATTGTGATTTTTTTTTTTTTTTACCAAAAATATGTAGAAGAATATATATTGGCCTAAACTGATGAAGATATTTTTTTTTAATTCGTTTTTTGGGATATGCATGATAGCAAAAAGTAAAAAATATATAATTTTTTTCAAAATTGTCGGTCTTTATTTGTTTATAGCGCAAAAAATAAAAACCACAGAGGTGAGCAAATACCACCAAAAGAAAGCTCTATTTGTGGGGAAAAAAATGGCCTGGTCATTAAGGGGCAAAATCTTCCGGTCCTTAAGTGGTTAATGACGCGGCGGTCGGCTTCCCGGCCTGCTGCTTAACAACCAGCTATTTTTCACACTGAATTAGAATCGGTTGATAATTTTTTGACTAATCCAAATTGTATTCTTTACGAAAATTTTGAATTTATAAAAAAATGAATAAACAAAACTAAATGACCGTATATACTCAAGTATAAGCTGAGTTTTTCAGCACATTTTTTTGTGCTGAAAATGCCCCCCTGGGCTTAAGCCTCGTACACACAACTGTTTTTCTCAGCAAGAACCAGCAAGAAAACTGCTGGCAGAGCTTTTTGCTGAGAAAACCGTTGGTGTGTATGGTTTCTCATCGAGAAAACTGCCGGGAATCTCGATGAGAAAAATAGAGAACCTGCTCTCTATTTTCTCGTCAGGATTCTCATTTTTCTCGTTGGGATTCTCGTCGGCCTGTTTCCCGACGAGAAAACTATGTGTGTATGAGGCTACAAGCTTACCTGTCCTCCGGTAAGCCTGCGCATGCTTGATGAGACTTTGACGCATGCGCGGTAGCTTACAAGGGTAGTGTAGGGTGAAGCAAGATGGCGGCGACGACATCGAATGTGACGAGCGCATGCTTTTCGTAGTCCATGATGTCACCGTGTTCTTGCCATTCAAAAGAACGGCGGTTCGTTTGAATGGCTGTCTGTATGCACGGCTTGGCAAGAAAAGCTTACCTGGAATCTCGTCAGGACAACCAACGTTTTTTCCCTGACGGGATTCTCGGCTGTGTGTTCAGGGCTTTATACTCGAGTCTGTGTCCATCTGCATACCTGATCAGCCCGTATCATGCTCAGACGGCAGTCGACCAGTGTAAAAAAGCCGCGCCTCCTCCTCGTCCTCGCCCGTGATAGGGGAACGCTCAGTTTCCCAGCAGTGAGTCAGTGTTCAGTGTTCCACCTATCAAGGACGTCCTCTAGTCCTCGTCCTCATCAAGTTCCTCCACCCCAAACTTGCTATTCCATGTCTTTATGGACCTTGCTTTGTGCACTGGTCCAAATCATTTGATGGAGGGGGGATTACGGTGTGGGGATGTTTTTCAGGGGTTGGGATTGGCCCCTTAGTTCCAGTGAAGGTAACTTTTAAGACATCAGCATACCAAGACATTTGGACAATTTCATGCTCCCAACTTTGTGGGAACAGTTTGGGGATGGCCCCTTCCTGTTCCAACATGACTGCACACCAGTGCACAAAGCAAGGTCCATAAAGACATAGATGAGTGAGTTTGGGGTGAAGGAACTTAACTAGCCTGCACATAGTCCAGACCTCAACCCGATAGAACACCTTTGGGATGAATTAGAGTGGAGACTGCGAGCCAGGCCTTCTCACCCAAAACATTAGTGCCTGACCTCACAAATGTGCTTCTGGAAGAATGGTTAAACATTCCCATAGACACTCCTAAACCTTGTGGACAGCCTTCCCAGAAGAGTTGAAGCTGCTATAGCTGCAAAGCGTGGGCCAACTCAATATTGAACCCTACGGACTAATGCCGCGTACACACGTACATTTTTAATGTCATTTTAAAAAACGATGTTTTTCTCGAAATTATTTTTCTTGTTTCCTCTCAAGCCTGTCTTGCATACACGCGTTCATGAAAAAAAATGCTTGAGCAAAGCGCAGTGACGTACAACACGTACGACGGCACTATAAAGGGGAAGTTCCGCTCGAATGGCGCCACCCTTCATGTTAGTAAAGTTTTTTTGAGCAACGATTCACGCTTTTCAGCCTCGTGCTTTTCAGTCCATTACAGTGTGACGAATGTGCCATCTCCATTACGAACGCTAGTTTTACCAGAACGAGCGCTCCCGTCTCATACTTGATTCTGAGCATGCGCGTTTTTTTTCCCCTCGTAAAAGCATGCACACTACCGTTTTCCACGAAGTTAAAAAGAACGATGTGAAAAAATAGAGCAGGTTCTCATTTTTTTTAGGCCATTTTTCACGTCGTTAAAAATGCTCTGAAGCATACACACAATCGTTTTTAATGCCCAATTTAAAAAATTGCATTTTTAACGTCGTGAAAAACGGTCGTGTGTATGCGGCATTAGACTGGGATGCCATAAAAGTTCATGTGTGTGTAAAGGCATCCTAATACTTTTGGTAATATAGTGTATGTGTGCTGGAGTTACATTGTTCCTGCACCAGGCTCCACAAAAGTGGTTATCTCTTGAAGTCAACAAGAGTAATCTGGACTTTTCTGGGTACCCTAAAAAATAGGATTTTTTACTCACCGTAAAATCCTTTTCTCTGAGTCCATGGACCGACACAGCTTCTCTATTGACAAAGTGGGTATTATCCGTTAATTAGGAGTGACTAGGCAGAAAACTTGTAAAAAGTGTTGCATCACACCTTCCACAGTACCGCCCAGGGGGTGGACCCTCTGGGTATATCACCTCAGTCTGCATCTTGCAGATCAGTTCATCAAAAAGCAGTACAAACTTAAAAGGAGGGGTGGGTGCTGTGTCGGTCCATGGACTCAGAGAAAAGGATTTTACGGTGAGTAAAAAATCCTATTTACTCTTTCATCCATGGACCGACACAGCTTCTCTATTGACAAAGTGGGACGTCCCAAAGCAGTGTCAGAGAAAAAACGAGGGGTGGTAACAGCATAAAAATAAACTTCACCCCAAACACAAAACAGCACTCCTCCAATGGAGGAGCTGCAACTCTAAACAGCCGCTTGCAAAACCTTGCGGCCGAAAGAGGCATCCGAAGATGCACCTACATCAACTTTGTAGAATTTTGTGAAAGTGTGAGCGGATGACCAAGTCGCCGCTTTACATAATTGGGAAACAGACGCTTGATGTCGGAAAGCCCAAGAGGCACCTATTGCCCTGGTCGAATGCGCCGTGACCGGAAAGGGGGGCACTTGACCCTTTAAGGCGTAAGCCTGGATTACTTCTATCTGTCGGATCCACTTAGAGATGGTGGCCGACGAGACTGCTTGGCCCTTCTTGGGACCAGCCACCGAAACAAACAGTGAGTCTGACTTCCGGGAAAGGGAAGTAGCAGATAAGTATACTCTCAAAGCTTGGACAACGTCCAAAGAATGCAACGCCGACTCCTTAGGATTCGACGGATGAGGAAACAAGGATGGAAGTACAATGTCTTCATTGAGATGAAAGGCCGAAACGACTTTCGGAAGAAAGGAAGGCTGCGGCCGCAGCACCACCTTATCCTTGTGGAAAATCAAATAGGGAGCCTTGCAGGACAAGACTGCTAGTTCAGAGACTCGTCTAACTGACGTAACAGCCACCAAAAAGACCACTTTCTGAGAAAGTGTCAACAGCGGAATATCTCTAATATTCTCAAACGGTGCCTTCTGAAGCACTGAGAGGACCAGGTTCAAGGCCCACGGAGGTAGCGGGGGACGGACTGGAGGGGCCACATGTCGAACCCCCTGCACAAATGTACTCACGAGAGAGTGAGTCGCCAGGGGTCGCTGAAAAAAGACAGCCAGGGCAGATATCTGTTCCTTAATCGAACTTGGGGCAAGCCTTAGGTCCACCCCATGCTGTAAAAACAGCAGGATTCTGGAAACCAAATAAGAACACGGATGCCATTTCATTTCATCACACGTGGAGATGTAGACCTTCCAAGTGCAGTGATAAACCTCCCTAGAGGACGGTTTCCGAGCACTTCTCATAGTAGAGATTACTGAATCTGACAGGCCCCGGTCTCTCAGTACCTGGTTATCAACAGCCATGTCATTAAAGCCAGTGACCGTAAAGCAGGATGGAGTATGGGACCTTGCGATAGCTGGTCCTTCCATAGTGGTAGGCGCCAGGGGTTGTCTGCTACCAGACGTACTAGATCGGCTTACCAAGGATGCTGAGGCCAATCTGTAGCGATTAGGATCATTGAAATTCCCTCTGCCTCCACTCTGCGGAGCAGAAGAGGAAGAAGCCTTAAGGGAGGGAAGGCATAGATTAGCCGATACTGACCCCACGATGCCACCAACGCGTCCGTTGCGTCTGCCCATGGGTCTCTTGACCGGGCCACAAACCTCTATACCTTCTGAGTCGGGAAGCCAGAAGATCTACGTCTGGTGTGCCCCATCTTTGGCAGTGGAGTTGGAACACCTCTGGGTGTAAGGACCATTCTCCCTGGTCCAGCATCTGGCGGCTCAGGTAGTCCGCCTGCCAGTTTTCCACACCCGGAATGTACACGGACGACAGTGGCGGTACGCTCTTCTCTGCCCACTTCAGGATGCGAGCGACCTCCGATGCTGCAGCTGAGCTTCTTGTTCCTCCTTGATGATTGACATATGCCACTGCTGTGGCGTTGTCTGACTGGATCCTGACTGGACGCCCTTGCAGCCTCTGAGACCATTTGAAGAGGCACAGCCTGATCGCCCGGATTTCCAGGACATTGATCGGCAGGAGGGCTTCCTCTGGGGTCCAGCGACCTTGCGCCGACTGAACACTACAGACTCCCCCCCCCAACCTGTAAGGCTGGCGTCCGTCGTGATCACTATCCAGTAAACCGGAAGAAATGACTTCCCGGCCATTAGAGCCGGTGCTGTCAGTCATGGATCTCTTGACTAGGTGACTCACTCAGATTTGATAATCCAGAGATGATGGACATCTGTTCCATCTGGACAGAACTTCCTTCTGTAACACTCGAGTGTGGTATTGAGCATATGGGACCGCCTCGAAGTAGGCTACCATGAGGCCTAACACTCGCATGCAAAAACTGAGTGACGACCAATTCCTGGAAGTCAGCTGCCGTACTGCAGCCCGGAGGGTCTGCAACTTCTCCACAGGGAGGAATACCTTTGCCTCTGAGGAATCCAGAATCAACCCCAGGTACACTAGGCGTTGAGTGGGCACCAATACTGACTTTTGCGTGTTTAGTATCCAACCACAGTCTCGAAGTCTGACAGGTAATGGACATGCTTACCTCTAATTCTAAGCTTGAAGGGGCCTTCAGCAGAAGGTCGTCCAAGTAGCCCATGATAGCGATACCCCGCTGTCTTAAAAGTGACAAAATCGGAGCGAGCACCTTGGTGAACGTCCTGGGTGCTGAGGCAAGGCCAAATGGGAGGGCCACAAACTGGTAGTGGTTCTTCCCGATAGCAAATCGCAGAAACCACTGGTGTCTGGAGTATATGGGGACATGCAGGTATGCGTCCTTGATGTCCAAGGAGGCCAGAAAGTCCCCCGGATGGAGAGTCGTGACTACAGATCGAACCGACTCCATCCGAAATCTTTGTACCTTCACAAAGCAATTGAGGGCTCTGAGATCCAAGATTGGACGAACCCCTCCTTCTTCGGCACAATGAACAGATTTGAGTAAAAACCCTGACCCCGTTCCTGTCCTGGAACTGGAATAACTACCCCGCGTTCCAGTAGACCCTGGACCGCCCCATACAGGGCCTCCCGATGGGTCGGTAGTAGCTGGAGATTGGAGGTGACGAATCTGTCCGGTGGACAAGATAGAAATTCTATCTTGTAGCCTGAGGAGATTACTTCGCAAACCCACCTGTCGGAGACTAGAGCTGTCCACTGAGTCGCGAATTTGCGAAGAGCAAAAAAATATATATTTTTTTGCTACATTTTACATACAGCAGCCTGTCCAGTGAGCATTGCGCTTCAGGGCATACATATGATCGTCCCCTTGGGTCCAATCACAGCATGCCTGGCCAACAGTCACCTTCCGTGCGCGGACGATGATCTGTTTGGAATGTCTTCCAGCATCATACATGCAGGATAGGTAAGTAAACTCCCCTGCCTCGGCTGGGTGATTTGGCTGGACATTCCTGGAGAGATCAAGTAAGTGGTTGTGGCCCCTTTCTTCCCTCTCTCCCTGCCTTTCCCTCCTACCTGGGCTTCTAGCTAAAGGTTGCTGGGTGCTGGGGGTCACCTAAGGGGTTCCACTGGAGCGGGGCTGGCTGTAACTAACATTTAAAAGAAATGTCATTTCTGCTTACCTGTGTGTGTGTGTCCTCCTCCATGCTGTCGGCAGCCATTTTGCGGTGCTCCATGCCGGGTTCGGCCTCTAGTGACTGCCCGGCAGCCATCTTCCTGTGGTTTCGGCACCATTTTTTTTGTAGTTCCACACCCTCTGGCCTCTATCGACTGATTGGCGGCCGTGTTTGTAATGATCCACGCTATATGTATATATTGCCGTTCAGCGGCCATCTTTTTGTGGTCTACGGCTGCTTTGGCCTCTATCTTCGACTCGGCGGCCATTTTCTTAGAGCCCACATTATCTTCCATACAGACGTTTGGCGGCCATTTTGCGAGAGTCTCCGGCCTCTAGGGCGCGAGAAATTCACACAGGAAGCACTGATAAAAGAAGCAGACTGACACAGCAGCGGTGGGACAGGCTCACAGGCGCAGCACGGCAGCATAGCGGTACCGAGCCAAGGGTGGTGAGTCCTCTGGGTGACCCAGCATCTCTGCAGCACAGGAGGGTGGCCTATTGATATCTTGCCTGGAGCCCTGTGGGTGTCAGCGCGTGGTCAGCATGGCATCTGAGCCAGATGTCTTCTCCCCTGAAACACCAGATTTAGCAGCTGGTGCCCCTGAGGTGTCTATGAACACTATGACGGCAATCCTAGAGGCGTTTGCTGCCAGGGTGGATGCAGCACACGGGAATACAGGGGGTAGTAAATGCCCCCGTCCCCTGCAAGCTTCTGGGGATAATTCTGATGCAGAACCAGGTCCAGCTACGGCTCAGGGCCCAGATTCTGACGCATCAGAGACTGCAGACCGTGACCGGACAGTGAGGATGACTCCAAGTCCAGGTCAATACGCGAGATGGCTTTGGTATCTGACCTTATTACTGCAGTGGGGGATACGTTAAAGTTGGAAAATACTGCAGAAACAGCAGAGACTCCGGTCCACTTTGGGTTTCATAAACCTGCCCGCACTGCTAAGGTGTTCCCTTGTGTGTCTTATTTTGATAAACTCTTATACAAGGAATGGGAGAACCCACTGAGGGTCTTTACAGTCCCAAAGAGGTTTGCGGTACGGTACCCCTTTGAGGAGAGTTTTCTGAAGAAATGGACCTCTCCCCCTATAGTGGACCCTCCGGTGTCCAGACTTAATAGAGCCACCACAATTCCAGTAGAAGGGGCTCCTGTTTTCAAGGACCCTGTAGGTAAGAAGGCACTCGCTCGCTACCTATACTCAGTGGTAGGCTCGGCAGTATGCCCGGCATTGACGGGGGCCCTAGTGTCTCAGACACTTACTGAATGGGCAAAATTGCTACTCCAGGGGTTGAGGAGCGAGATGCTCTTCCTGATGAGATAACATTGCCCGACCAGTTGGTCCAGGGCCTTAGGTTTGTCTACAAGTCAGACATGGATACTATTCCCCTGCTTCGGATTATGCAGGAGCAATACGCCGCCTGATCTGGCTAAAGGGCTGGTCTGTGGACCAGACCTCCAAGAAAGCCCTGTTGGATCTGCCTTTTAAGGGCGACAGACTTTTTGGGGCATCTATGGATGACATCATCAAGGATGCCACAGGAGGTAAAAGCACTTTGCTTCCTCAAACTAGCAAGGGTAGGGGCCACGCCAAGGGCAAGGGCCCTCCTTTACTGCACGCAAGCGTTTTTTTCGTCCCCCTAGGGCGACAGGGAAAAGACCCCAGGCCGACAAGGCGCCTGCCCAAGGACAAAAGCATCCTTGGTCACGCAGACCCAACAAGCCTACGGACAAATCTGCGTCCGCATGAAGGTCCGCCCCCACCCAGCTCTCAGGTGGGGGGATGTCTTCGCAAATTCGCAACTCAGTGGACAGCTCTAGTCTCCGACAGGTGGGTTTGCGAAGTAATCTCCTCAGGCTACAAGATAGAATTTCTATCTTGTCCACCGGACAGATTCGTCACCTCCAATCTCCAGCTACTACCGACCCGTCGGGAGGCCCTGTATGGGGCGGTCCAGGGTCTACTGGAACGCGGGGTAGTTATTCCAGTTCCAGAACAGGAACGGGGTCAGGGTTTTTTTTTTTTTATACTTCATATCTTTATTACACCATTTTCCATTTTACAATACATTCCTTCCCCTTCCCTCCCCAAATTCACATACAAAACAGATAATAAATAATATTGTCTTAAAACCAACACAACTTTCCCTTCCTCTTGACCTCAAATCGCTCCTTCCATACTCCATTCCCCATCCTTCCACTAATTGTCCTCTATCCCCCACTCTCACCCCCTCCCACTCGTCCCTCCCTATCTTCAATGTTTTTACTTATCTTCAATTAATGTTTTTTCTCCTGCCAAGGTTTCCAAATTTTTTCAAATCTTTTTAGAGCTCCCTGTCTAATATATGTCGTCCTTTCTTTTAATATTGTTAAATTCATGTTTTGTTCCCAGTCATTGCTAGACGGCGGGGAGACTGATTGCCATTTCTGCGCTATCAGCCTCCTCGCTTGAAATAGGCATCTGGTTATTGCTAACTTAATGTTGTCCTTTATCCCTTCGCCCTCCAACCAGCCCAATACGCATTGTAGGGGTTCCAACTCCATGTGTATCTCAAAAGTCTGCTCTATTGTTCTCACTACCTCCCTCCAGTACCGATGTAGCTTCGGACATCGCCAAAACATATGTATCATGTCCCCCCTTTCTCTTCCACATTTAGGACAGCTGTCATTTTCTCTGCGTCCAAAACAAAAAAGTTTATACGGCGTGTAATATGCTCGATTTAACAAAAAGAGGTGGGACATCCTCTGGGAGGGAGACAGTGAGACCGTCTGAGCAGGTGGGTTTGCGAAGTAATCTCCTCAGGCTACAAGATAGAATTTCTATCTTGTCCACCGGACAGATTCGTCACCTCCAATCTCCAGCTACTACCGACCCGTCGGGAGGCCCTGTATGGGGCGGTCCAGGGTCTACTGGAACGCAGGGTAGTTATTCCAGTTCCAGGACAGGAACGGGGTCAGGGTTTTTACTCAAATCTGTTCATTGTGCCGAAGAAGGAGGGGGTTCATCCAATCTTGGATCTCAGAGCCCTCAATTGCTTTGTGAAGGTACAAAGATTTCTGATGGAGTCGGTTCAATCTGTAGTCACGGCTCTCCATCCGGGGGACTTTCTGGCCTCCTTGGACATCAAGGACGCATGCCTGCATGTCCCCATATACTCCAGACACCAGTGGTTTCTGGGATTTGCTATCGGGAAAAACCACTACCAGTTTGTGGCCCTCCCGTTTGGCCTTGCCTCAGCACCCAGGACGTTCACCAAGGTGCTCGCTCCGATTTTGTCACTTTTAAGACAGCGGGGTATCGCTATCATGGGCTACTTGGACGACTTTCTGCTGAAGGCCCCTTCAAGCTCAGAATTAGAGGTAAGCATGTCCATTACCTGTCAGACTCTTCGAGACTGTGGTTGGATACTAAACACGCAAAAGTCAGTATTGGTGCCCACTCAACGCCTAGTGTACCTGGGGTTGATTCTGGATTGCTCAGAGGCAAAGGTATTCCTCCCTGTGGAGAAGTTGCAGACCCTCCGGGCTGCAGTATGGCAGCTGACTTCCAGGAATTGGTCGTCACTCCGTTTTTGCATGCGAGTGTTAGGCCTCATGGTAGCCTCCTTCGAGGCGGTGCCATATGCTCAATACCACACTCGAGTGTTACAGAAGGAAGTTCTGTCCAGATGGAACAGATGTCCATCATCTCTGGATTATCAAATCCGAGTGAGCCACCTAGTCAGGAGATCCCTGGTATGGTGGCTGACAGCACCGGCTCTAATGGCCGGGAAGTAATTTCTTCCGGTTTACTGGATAGTGATCATGACGGACGCCAGCCTTACAGGTTGGGGGGGAGTCTGGGGTGTTCAGTCGGCGCAAGGTCGCTGGACCCCAGAGGAAGCCCTCCTGCCGATCAATGTCCTGGAAATCCGGGCGACCAGGCTGTGCCTCTTCAAATGGTCTCAGAGGCTGCAAGAGCATCCAGTCAGGATCCAGTCAGACAACGCCACAGCAGTGGTATATGTCGATCATAAAGGAGGAACAAGAAGCTCAGCTGCAGCATCGGAGGTCGCTCGCATCCTGAAGTGGGCAGAGAGGAGCGTACCGGCACTGTCGGCCGTGTACATTCCGGGTGTGGAAAACTGGCAGGCGGACTACCTGAGCCGCCAGATGCTGGATCAGGGAGAATGGTCCTTACACCCGGAGGTGTTCCAACTCCTCTGCCAAAGATGGGGCACACCAGACGTAGATCTTCTGGCTTCCCGACTCAATCGGAAGGTATTGAGGTTTGTGGCCCGGTCAAGAGACCCATGGGCAGACGCAACGGACGCGTTGGTGGCATTGTTGGGTCAGTATTTGCTAATCTATGCCTTCCCTCCCTTAAGGCTTCTTCCTCTTCTGCTCCGCAGAGTGGAGGCAGAGGGAATTCCAATGATCCTAATCGCTCCAGATTGGCCTCAGCGTCCTTGGTACGCCGATCTAGTACGTCTGGTAGCAGACGTCCCCTGGCGCCTACCACTACGGAAGCACCTGCTATCGCAAGGTCCCATACTCCATCCTGCTTTACGGTCACTGGCTTTAACGGCATGGCTGTTGAGAACCAGGTACTGAGAGACCGGGGCCTGTCAGATTCAGTAATCTCTACTATGAGAAGTGCTTGGAAACCGTCCTCTTGGAAGGTTTATCACCGCACTTGGAAGGACTACATCTCCATGTGTGAGGAAATGAAATGGCATCCACGTACTTATTTGGTTTCCAGAATCCTGCTGTTTTTACAGCATGGGGTGGACCTAAGGCTTGCCCTAAGTACAATTAAGGGCAGATATCTGCCCTGGCTGTCTTTTTTCAGCGACCCCTGGTGACTCACTCTCTTGTGAGTACATTTGTGCCGGGGGTTAGACATGTGGCCCCTCCGGTCCGTCCCCCGCTACCTCCGTGGGACTTGAACCTGGTCCTCTCGGTGCTTCAGAAGGCACCGTTTGAGAATATTAGAGATATTCCGCTGTTGACACTTTCCAAGAAAGTGGTCTTTTTGGTGGCTGTTACATCAGGTAGATGAGTCTCTGAGCTGGCAGTCTTGTCCTGCAAGGCTCCCTATTTGATTTTCCACAAGGATAAGGTGGTGCTGCGGCCGCAGCCTTCCTTTCTTCCGAAAGTCGTTTCGGCTTTTCATCTCAATGAAGACATTGTACTTCCATCCTTGTGTCCTCATCCGTCGAATCCTAAGGAGTCGGCGTTGCATTCCTTGGACGTTGTCCGATCTTTGAGAGTATACCTATCTGCTACTTCCCTGTTCCGGAAGTCAGACTCACTGTTTGTTTCGGTGGCTGGTCCCAAGAAGGGCCAAGCAGTTTTGTCAGCCACCATCTCTAGGTGGATCCGACAGATAGTAATCCAGGCTTACGCCTTAAAGGGTCAAGCGCCCCCCTTTCTGGTCACGGCGCATTCGATCAGGGCAATAGGTGCCTCTCGCTTTTTCTGACATCAAGCGTCTGTTTCCCAATTATGTAAAGCGGCGACTTGGTCGTCTGCTCACACTTTCACAAAATTCTACAAAGTTGATGTAGGTGCATCTTCGGATTGCCTCTTTCGGCCGCAAGGTTTTGCAAGCGGCTGTTTAGAGCTGCAGCTCCTCCGTTGGAGTGCTGTTTTGTGTTTGGGGTGAAGTTTATTTTTATGCTGTTACCACCCCTCGTTTTTTCTCTGACACTGCTTTGGGACGTCCCACTTTCTCAATAGAGAAGCTGTGTCGGTCCATGGACAAAAGAGTAAATAGTATTTTTTTACTCACCTTAAAATCCTTTACTCTTTCGTCCATGGACCGACACAGCTTCTCTATTGACAAAGTGGTATTATCCGTTAATTAGGAGTGACTAGGCAGAAAAACTTGTAAAAAGTGTTGCATCACACCTTCTACAGTACCGCCCAGGGGGCGGACCCTCTGGGTATACCCTCTCAGTCTGCACATCGCAGATCAGTTTTTTTCTGTCTAGCAAGGAGTAGGACATGGCTCCCTTCGGGCTCATTGGTCCGGGGAAAAAAGATATATATATTTTTTATTTTTTTGCTACATTTGTTGTTTCCTGCGATCTTCGATCAACTGCCGACTGGGTGACAGGCTGGATCCTCGATCCTTGTAGTCTCCCCAGTTTCGGCCATCGAGCGTGTGCCGACCCTAGCTACGCGCTGGGTTTTCCACGACATGCCCGTCGCTCCACGGGTGGCCGGTGAGCCTACGCTCCGGGGCCTGCATCGGACCGCTCAGCTTCGGCTGACCTTACGGCCGAGTCGCAGCAGCCTGGCCGGTGAGCTTACGCTCCAAGGCTTGCATCGGACCGCTCAGCTTCGGCTGACCTTACGGCCGAGTCGCAGCAGCCTGTCCGGTGAGCGTCATGCTCCAGGGCATACATATGATCGTCCCTTCTGGGTCCAATCACAGCATGCCTGGCCAACAGTCACCTTCCGTGCGCGGACGATGATCTGTTTGGAATGTCTTCCAGCAGAATACATGCAGGATAGGTAAGTAAAACTCCCCTGCCTCGGCTGGGTGATTTAGCTGGACATTCCTGGAGAGATCAAGTAAGTGGTTGTGGCCCCTTTCTTCCCTCTCTCCCTGCCTTTCCCTCCTCCCTGGGCTTCTAGCTAAAGGTTGCTGGGTGCTGGGGGTCACCTAGGGGGTCCCACTGGAGCGGGGCTGGCTGTAACTAACATTTAAAAGAAATGTCATTTTTGCTTACCTGTGTTTCTGTGTCTCCATGCTGTCGGCGGCCATTTTGAGGTGGTCCATGCCAAGTTTGGCCTCTTGTAACTGCCTGGCGGCCATCTTCCTGTAGTTCGGCCACACCCACTGGCCCCTATCAGGTGATCGGCGGCCATGTTTGTCCACCCTGTATGCAGATATTGCCGTTCGGCGGCCATCTTTTTTGTGGGCTATGGCTGCCTGACCTCTATCTTCTGTCGGCGGCCATTTTCTTAGAGCCCACATTATCTTCCATACAGACGGTTTTGGCAACCATTTTGCGAGAGCCTCCGGCCTCTAGGGTGCATTACACTGGCGCGAAAATTCACACAGGAAGTGCTGATAAAAGAAGCAGACTGACACAGCAGCAAGGGGACAGCATCATAGGCGCAGCATAGCAGTACCTATCCAGGGTGGTGAGTCCTCTGGGTAACCCAGCATCTCTGCAGCGCAGGAGGGTGGCCTATTGATATCTTGCCTGGAGCCCTGTGAGTGTCAGCGTGTGGTCAGCATGGCATCTGAGCCAGATGTCTTCTCCCCTGAAACACCAGATTTAGCAGCTGGTGTCCCTGAGGTGTCTATGGACGCTATGTCGGCAATCCTAGAGGCGTTTGCTGCCAGGGTGGAAGCAGCACACGGGAATACAGGGGGTAATAAACGCCCCCGTCCCCTGCAATCTTCTGGGGATATTTCTGATGCAGAACCAGGTCCAGCTACGGCTCATAGCCCAGATTCTGATGCATCAGAGACTGCAGACCGTGACCGATCGGACAGTGAGGAGGACTCCAAGTCCAGGTCAGTACGCGAGACGGCTTTGGTATCTGACCTTATTACTGCAGTGCGGGATACGCTAAAGTTGGAAAGGACTGAAGAAGTAGCAGATACTCCAGTCCCCTTTGGGTTTCGTAAACCTGCCCGCACTGCTAAGGTGTTCCCTTGTGTGTCTTATTTTGACAAACTCTTATACAAGGAATGGGAGAACCCACTGAGGGTCTTTACAGCCCCAAAGAGGTTTGCAGTACGGTACCCCTTTGAGGAGAGTTTTCTGAAGATATGGACCTCTCCCCCTATAGTGGACCCTTCGGTGTCCAGACTTAATAGAGCCACCACTATTCCAGTAGAAGGGGCTCCTGTTTTCAAGGACCCTGTGGATAAGAAGGCTGAAGCACTCGCTCGCTACCTATACTCAGTGGTAGGCTCAGCAGTACGCCCGGCATTGGCGGGGGCCCTAGTGTCTCAGACACTTACTGAATGGGCAAAATTGCTACTCCAGGGGTTAAAGGAGCGAGATGCTCCTCCTAATGAGATAACTTTGGCCGACCAGTTGGTCCAGGGCCTTAAGTTTGTCTGCGAGTCAGACATGGATACTATTCCCCTGCTGTCAAGAGCTTCGGTTTATGCAGTAGCAATACGCCGCCTGATCTGGCTAAAGGGCTGGTCTGCGGACCAGACTTCCAAGAAAGCCCTATTGGATCTGCCTTTTAAGGGCGACAGACTTTTTGGGGCTTCTCTGGATGACATCATCAAGGATGCTACAGGAGGTAAAAGCACTTTGCTTCCCCAAACTAGCAAGGGTAGGGGACCACGCCAAGGGCAAGGGCCCTCCTTTACTGCACGTAAGCGGTTTTTTCGCCCTCTTAAGGCGACAGGGAAAAGACCCCAGGCCGATAAAGCGCCTGCCCAAGGACAAAAGCGTCCTTGGTCCCGCAGACCCAACAAGCCTGTGGACAAATCTGCGTCCACATGAAGGTCCGCCCCCACCCAGCTCTCGGGTGGGGGGACGTCTTCGCAAATTCGCGACTCAGTGGACTGCTCTAGTCTCCAACAGGTGGGTTTGCGAAGTAATCTCCTCAGGCTACAAGATAGAATTTCTCTCTTGTCCACCAGACAGATTCATCACCTCCAATCTCCAGCTACTACCGACCCGTCGGGAGGCCCTGTATGGGGCGGTCCAGGGTCTACTGGAACGCGGGGTAGTTATTCCAGTTCCAGAACAGGAACGGAGTCAGGGTTTTTACTCAAATCTGTTCATTGTGCCAAAGAAGGAGGGGGTTCGTCCAATCTTGGATCTCAGAGCCCTCAATTGCTTTGTGAAGGTACAAAGATTTCGGATGGAGTCGGTTCGATCCGTAGTCACGGCTCTCCATCCGGGGGACTTTCTGGCCTCCTTGGACATCAAGGACGCATACCTGCATGTCCCCATATACTCCAGACACCAGAGGTTTCTGCGATTTGCTATCGGGAAGAACCACTACCAGTTTGTGGCCCTCCCGTTTGGCCTTGCCTCAGCACCCAGGACGTTCACCAAGGTGCTCGCTCCGATTCTGGCACTTCTAAGACAGCGGGGTATCGCTATCACAGGTTACTTGGACGACCTTCTGCTGAAGGGCCCTTCAAGCTCAGAATTAGAGGTAAGCGTGTCCATTACCTGTCAGACTCTTCGAGACTGTGGTTGGATACTAAACACGCAAAAGTCAGTATTGGTGCCCACTCAACGCCTAGTGTACCTGGGGTTGATTCTGGATTCCTCAGAGGCAAAGGTATTCCTCCCTGTGGAGAAGTTGCAGACCCTCCGGGCTGCAGTACGGCAGCTGACTTCCAGGAATTGGTCATCACTCCGTTTTTGCATGCGAGTGTTGGGCCTCATGGTAGCCTCCTTCGAGGCGGTCCCATATGCTCAATACCACACTCGAGTGTTACAGAGGGAAGTTCTGTCCAGATGGAACAGATGCCCTTCATCTCTGGATTATCAAATCCGAGTGAGCCACCTAGTCAGGAGATCCCTGGTATGGTGGCTGACAGCACCGGCTCTAATGGCCGGGAAGTCATTTCTTCCGGTTTACTGGATAGTGATCACGACGGACGCCAGCCTTACAGGTTGGGGGGGAGTCTGGGGTGTCCAGTCGGCGCAAGGTCGCTGGACCCCAGAGGAAGCCCTCCTGCCGATCAATGTCCTGGAGATCCGGGCGATCAAGCTGTGCCTCTTCAAATGGTCTCAGAGACTGCAAGGGCGTCCAGTCAGGATCCAGTCAGACAACGCCACAGCAGTGGCATATGTCAATCATCAAGGAGGAACAAGAAGCTCAGCTGCAGCATCGGAGATCGCTCGCATCCTGAAGTGGGCAGAGAGGAGCGTACCGGCACTGTCGGCCGTGTACATTCCGGGTGTGGAAAACTGGCAGGCGGACTACCTGAGCCGCCAGATGCTGGACCAGGGAGAATGGTCCTTACACCCGGAGGTGTTCCAACTCCTCTGCCAAAGATGGGGCACACCAGACGTAGATCTTCTGGCTTCCCGACTCAATCGGAAGGTATTGAGGTTTGTGGCCCGGTCAAGAGACCCATGGGCAGACGCAACGGACGCGTTGGTAGCATCGTGGGGCCAGTATCGGCTAATCTATGCCTTCCCTCCCTTAAGGCTTCTTCCTCTTCTGCTCCGCAGAGTGGAGGCAGAGGGAATTCCAATGATCCTAATCGCTCCAGATTGGCCTCAGCGTCCTTGGTACGCCGATCTAGTACGTCTGGTAGCAGACGTCCCCTGGCGCCTACCACTACGGAAGGACCTGCTGTCGCAAGGTCCCATATTCCATCCTGCTTTACAGTCATTGGCTTTAACGGCATGGCTGTTGAGAACCAGGTACTGAGAGACCGGGGCCTGTCAGACTCAGTAATTTCTACTATGAGAAGTGCTCGGAAACCGTCCTCTAGGAAGGTCTATCACCGCACTTGGAGGGCCTACATCTCCATGTGTGAGGAAATGAAATGGCATCCGCGTACCTATTTGGTTTCCAGAATCCTGCTGTTTTTACAGCATGGGGTAGACCAAAGGCTTGCCCTAAGTACGATTAAGGGACAGATATCTGCCCTGGCTGTCTTTTTTCAGCGACCCCTGGCGACTCACTCTCTCGTGAGTACATTTGTGCAGGGGGTTCGACATGTGGCCCCTCCGGTCCGCCCCCCGTTACCTCCGTGGGACTTGAACCTGGTCCTCTCGGTGCTTCAGAAGGCACCGTTTGAGAATATTAGAGATATTCCCCTGTTGATACTTTCTCAGAAGGTGGTCTTTTTGGTGGCTGTTACGTCAGTTAGACGAGTCTCTGAGCTGGCAGCCTTGTCCTGCAAGGCTCCCTATTTGATTTTCCACAAGGATAAGGTGGTGCTGCGGCCGCAGCCTTCCTTTCTTCCGAAGGTCGTTTCGGCTTTTCATCTCAACGAAGACATTGTACTTCCATCCTTGTGTCCTCAGCCGTCGAATCCTAAGGAGTCGGCGTTGCATTCCTTGGACGTTGTCCGAGCTTTGAGAGTATACATATCTGCTACTTCCCTGTTCCGGAAGTCAGACTCACTGTTTGTTTCGGTGGCTGGTCCCAAGAAGGGCCAAGCAGTCTCATCGGCCACCATCTCTAGGTGGATCCGACAGATAGTAATCCAGGCTTACGCCTTAAAGGGTCAGGCGCCCCCCTTTCCTGTCACGGCGCATTCGACCAGGGCAATAGGTGCCTCTTGGGCTTTCCGACATCAAGCGTCTGTTTCCCAACTATGTAAAGCGGCGACTTGGTCGTCCGCTCACACTTTCACAAAATTCTACAAAGTTGATGTAGGTGCATCTTCGGATGCCTCTTTCGGCCGCAAGGTTTTGCAGGCGGCTGTTTAGAGTTGCAACTCCTCCGTTGGAGGAGTGCTGTTTTGTGTTTTGGGGTGAAGTTTGTTTTTATGCTGTTACCACCCCTCGTTTTTTCTCTGACACTGCTTTGGGACGTCCCACTTTGTCAATAGAGAAGCTGTGTCGGTCCATGGACGAAAGAGTAAATAGGATTTTTTACTCACCGTAAAATCCTTTTCTCTGAGTCCATGGACCGACACAGCACCCACCCCTCCTTTTAAGTTTGTACTGCTTTTTGACGAACTGATCTGCGATGTGCAGACTGAGAGGGTATACCCAGAGGGTCCGCCCCCTGGGCGGTACTGTAGAAGGTGTGATGCAACACTTTTTACAAGTTTTTCTGCCTAGTCACTCCTAATTAACGGATAATACCACTTTGTCAATAGAGAAGCTGTGTCGGTCCATGGACTCAGAGAAAAGGATTTTACGGTGAGTAAAAAATCCTATTTTCTCTGAGTCCATGGACCGACACAGCACCCACCCCTCCTTTTAAGTTTGTACTGCTTTTTGAAGAAATGATCTGCGAGATGCAGACTAAGGTGATATACCCAGAGGGTCCGCCCCCTGGGCGGTACTGTAGAAGGTGTGATGCAACACTTTTTACAAGTTTTTCTGCCTAGTCACTCCTAATTAACGGATAATACCCACTTTGTCAATAGAGAAGCTGTGTCGGTCCATGGACTCAGAGAAAAGGATTTTACGGTGAGTAAAAAATCCTATTTTTACATCAAAGTGCAAACGAGACAGAGTGAGCATGTAATAAGGAGCCTACAGATTCACTTTCTTTCATTAAGGATGCAAAATATTAATATGCAATATTAACAATCAATATTTTATGCTATCCTGAATACATGGAAATAAAAATATATGTATTTGTTTCCCAAACAAGATTTATTAAGAATTCTTTTTTTTTGGTACATACAGTATAAAAATATGTCAATCATATAGTTGTACAATTGCTGTGTTGTAAAAATCAGCATAAGGAACATTACGGATACAGTAAATCAAGTTGCCAACCAAGGAGCCGTCATTGCACAAAGACAAGGAAGGCAGCATGTGTCGATCGTCTGACAATGAACAGCAAATAACTGGATAAAGCCCAAACAAGTAAATAATAAAAAATAATGAGGGTATTTGAAAATAAAAAATAAAATAAGTACCGTATATACTCGAGTATAAGCCGAGTTTTTCAGCACATTTTTTATGCTGAAAAATCCCCCCCTCGGCTTATACTCGAGTCTCACTCGGGAGCGCTGTGTTAACTAGTCGGCAGCCGTTACTGGGTGTACTGCGCATGCGCGAGCAGGTCCACGAGAACGTCTTTCTTGGTGTGTGATGGGGGATTATCGTTCGTTGAATGAAGGATGTGCTCGCGCATGTGCAATACACCCGGAAACGGCCGCCGTCTACAGTTAACACAGCGGGAGAAGTTGGTACAACATGCAACAAGGTACCGTACATGAGGCTGCGGATGGGCACAGTAAGGGCTGCAAATGGGCACAGTAAGGGTGCAAATTGGCACAGTAAGGGCTGCAAATGGGCATAGTAAGAGCGCAAATGGGCACAGTAAGGGCTGCAAATGGGCACAGTAAGGGCGCAAATGGGCACAGTAAGGGCTGCAAATGGGCACAGTAAGGGCACAAATGGGCACAGTAAGGCGCAAATGGGCACAGTAAGGGCTGCAAATGGGCACAGCAAGGGCTGCAAATGGGCACAGTAGGGTGCAAATGGGCACAGTAAGGGCTGAAAATGTGCACAGTAAGGGCTGCAAATGGGCACAGTAATGGCGCAAATGGGCACAGCGAGGTTGCAAATGGGCACAGCGAGGCTGCAAACGGGCACAGCGAGGCTGCAAACAGGCACAGCGAGGCTGCAAACGGGCACAGCGAGGCTGCAAATGGGCACAGCGAGGCTGCAAATGGGCATTGTTGACCATCATTTCTTACAGTAGCTGCTGCATTTCCCACCCTAGGCTTATACTCAAGTCAATAAGCTTTCCCAGTTTTTTGTGGTAAAATTAGGTTCCTCGGCTTATATTCGGGTCGGCTTATACTCGAGTATATACGGTAAGTGCAAAACATGTTTAGTTGAGGTAGGAGGGTTTGTCAGGGGTATAAAAAGTGCAAAAAGGAAACAAGATATAATGGCCATTGAGACCCTCCTGATAGGGGCTAAACTGATAACTGAAAGGGGGAAAGAGTTAAAAAAAAAAAAGTGTGGGGCGCTTTGGGTTAATAGGAATTAATAGTAGGGGGGGTAAGGGGTAAGAGACATGTTAAGGGTTAAGCCTCATACACACGATTTGATTATCTGACGGGAATTGTGTGATGACGGGCTGTTGTCGGAAAATCCGACCGTTTGTATGCTCCATCGGACAATTGTTGCCGGATTTTCCGTGGTCAAATGTGGGATAGCATGCTTTAAAATTGTCCGCCAATAATTGTGTGTTGTCGGATTTTCCGATCGTGTGTACACAAAGTCCGTCGGACAAAACTCCAAAGTACAAACACGCATGCTCAGAAGCAATGCTCACCATAACACAACATTAGCAGAAGTTGCCCAAAGGATGGCGCTAAAGAGCTGAAAAACCATGTAGTTTCGTGTTTGTTGGCCGACAATTCTTTGCCGTTTGTATGCAATACAAGTTCATGGCCAACGCCCTTCGGACAAAAGTCCTACGCTTTTTCCGTGGAAAATCCGATCGTGTGTACGAGGCTTTAAGGAGGGAAGAAGATAGACCACTGCAAAATCTCTCCGATGGGGGGGGGGGGCCCTCCAATCCTCTCGTTGGAGGGGTGTTGCATAAGGATCATACATAAGGTCTTTAACTGGACCCCCAAAATAAAGGAGAGAAAAGTGCAGTGTCAGGCATGGAAATTGAAGGTTAAACCTGGGAGACAACAAGGCTTTTGTAATGGTCTATTTATTTTTACTAAATAATGTGTGAAAAAAAAATTCAAGATAAGAGAATGCAAGAAAATTCTTTTTTTTAAATCAGCTCATAAAGTGACTTTGTTTTTTTTTTTTTTATTTAAAAATTTTTTTGGGGGTTTAAAAGAAAAGTTAAAGCAAAAAATAAACAGACAGTATCAGGCGGATTGGCTGGTGTTTGCAGATACCTGCTATCCACAAATTGCTCAGATTTGGATGAGAGCTCAACCTGCACACATCGGTTCCCTCATCTCTGCTACTGAGTTACATACTTTATCTACATAAGTCGAAAAGTATAAGAAAATACCAAGTTAAAGCTGAATTTCCTCATTAAAACTGTCTACATAATATAACTCCAATATCATTTTTGCCCAAAAAATTAAATTGTATTTATTTTCAAATAATGTAGATTTTTTTATACCTTTATGAATCTTTTATTAAAATAACAGACGTAAAAAAAAAAATTCAGATTATGACTACTAACCCCCCATAAAGCAGATTCCTGAGCTTCATTTATCAGGCTAATGCCCTGTACACACAATCGGATTTCCGATGGAATAAAATCCGATGGAATTTTCCGTCGGAATTCCAATGAAGCTGACTTCCATCAGTCTTGCCTACACACCATCAGACAAAATTCTGACCGTCCAAAACGCTGTGACGTAAAACACTCCGACGAGCCGAGAAAAATTAAGTTCAATGCTTCTGAGCATGCGTCGACTTGATTCTAAGCATGCGTGGGTTTTTTCTCCATTGGAGTTCCACACAGACAATCGGAATTTCCTATGTTTTTTTTTTTTCCATCGGAAAAATTTAAAACATATTCTATTTTTTTAACACAGATGGGGCCCACACACGATCGTTTTTTCCGATGAAAAAAGTCCATCGGACTTTTTTCATCGGAAAAACCGACCGTGTGTACAGGGCATTAATGTATATCTCAAGCCAAAGGTTTTTTTTTTTTGTTTGTTTTTTTTTTCATGTTGTATAGACTAGAGAATGATCTAGGCCTTTTTTCAGCTATCTGCCTTCTATTGAGGGGATTTATTTCCAAAGTGAGGGAAATCCCAGCTCAGTAATCACCAGAACCAGTGTCTCAACTGGGAAATTTCCCCTCTATTCCTATTCTGGTCTCAAGCCTCGTACACACGGGCGGAAATCCCGTCAGGAAAAAACTTTGGACGGGATTCCTGGCAAGCTTTCCTTGCCAAGCCGTGCATACAGACGGCCATTCAAAAGAACCGCCGTTCTTTTGAATGGCAAGAACGCGTTGACGTCATCTCCTACACCGAGCCTGCGCTCGTCGCATTCGATGCCGCCGCCGCCATCTTCCTACACTACCCTTGTATGCTACCGCGCATGCGTCAAAGTCTTTTCGAGCATGCGCGGGTTTACCTGGGGACAGGTAAGCATACACACTCACGGTTTTCTTGGCAGGAAACACTCTGCCGAGAATCCCGACGAGAAAATAGAGAGCAGGTTCTCTATTTTTCTCGTCGGGATTCCCGGCAGTTTTCTCGCCGAGAAAGCATACACACGCACGGTTTTCACGGCAAAAAGCTCTCCCAGCAGCTTTCTTGCCGAGAAAACCGTGGGTGTGTACGAGGCTTCAATCAAAGAACTGGTTTCAAGGATACTCCTCAAAACATGCTTTGCTCCTTTGAATAATATCTAGCGGTAATATATTGGTGCATAACTTGAGATTAACCACTAGCTGACCAGCTGCCGTCGTTATACGGCGGCAGGTTGGATCTCCTGCGCAAATCGCTGTAGCTGTACGGTGGCCCTTTAAATAGCCTTAGAAGGTGCGCGCGTGCCGCTTGACTTAGGAGCCAATGCGTGTGGCCGGCAGCCGCCATATCCGCCGGGCACCCGTGATTGCTCCTGTGAGAGAGATAGAACGGGGGATCTGTCAATGTAGACAGAGCCCTGTCCTGTCAGGGAGAGGAGAGAGATCTGCTGTTCCTAGTGATTAGGAACAGCGATCTCTCTGTACTCACAGTCAGTCACCTCCCCCCACAGTTAGAAACACCTCCCAGGGAAAAGTTAACCCCTTGATCGCCCCTAGTGTTAACCCCTTCCCGGCCAGTGAAATTTACACAGTAATCAGTGGCTATTTTTAGCTCTGATCGCTGTATAAATGTCACTGGTTCCAAAAAAGTGTCAAAAGTGTCCAATCTGTCCGCCGCGATGTCGCAGTCCTGCTAAAAATCTCCATTACTTGTAAAAAAAATTATAATAAAAATGCCATAAATCTTTCCCGCTATTTTGTAGACGCTATAACTTTGCGCAAACCAATCAATATACACTTATTTGATTCTTTTTACCAAAAATATGTAGAAGAATACATATTGGCCTAAACTGATGAAAAAATTTGATTTAAAAAAAAAAATTGGGATATGTATTATGGCAAAAAGTAAAACATTGTGTTTTTTTTCAAAATTGTCGCTATTTTTTTGTTTATAGCGCAAACAATAAAAACTGCAGAGGTGATCAAATACCACCAAAAGAAATCTCTATTTGTGGGAAAAAAATGACATAAACTTTGTTTGGGTACAGCGTCGCACCACCACGCAATTGTCAGTTAAAGCGACACAGTGCTGTATCGCAAAAAATGGCCTGGTCATGAAGGGGACTGAGGTCGTTACCTGCTTCTTTCTGCATCGGCACCATGGAACTCTGGGAGTGCTGCAGAACAGGTGCTGTGGATTAGGCTTGTGCAATTCGTTTCGTAACGAATTGAAATTCGTCCGAATTTAGCAACTTTCGGACATTCGGAAGCATTCGAATTTCCGAACAAAGCAATTACGAATAAGACCGAATCCAAAATAAATTATACCGCAAATAGCGAATGCCCGAATGTCTTCGGCATAATTCGTTATGAAAAAGTTACGAATGTACGAATCCATACGAAGCACAATAACACTCACTCTGCTCTGCTCTCTGCTTCTCCCACACCGTGCTGAACTCCCTCTCAAAATGGTGTACAGGGGCGGAGGTTATAGCCGCATGTAAAAAACGAAAGTAAAATACGAGATTTCTAATCCATTCGAAGCACAATAACACTCTGCTCTGCTCTCTGCTTCTCCCTCACCGTGCTGAACCCTCTCAAAATGGTGTACAGGGGCGGAGCCTATAGCCGCATGTAAAAAACGAAAGTAAAATACGAGATTTCGAATCGTTACAAATAACCGCTATGTATTTAGAAAAGTACAAATCCATTCGAAGCACATTAGGCATAATAGGCAGCGTCGTTGTGAGAGAGACACGGAAAATTACGAATCAACGAACCCAAAAAAAGTTACGAAAGTAGGAGTTGTGTCCAGAATCAACGAAAAACAACGTACTCTACCCAAAGTACGAATTATAAAGCAACAAAAAATTCAACGAAAAATGTCGCTTGCAAAAATACGAATGAGTCCGAACACGAAAAATCCCGTCTAGCAAAATTACGAATGATTACGAATCAACAGGACCGGAAAGAAACGAACCGAAACGGAACGAATTTTTCCGTTGTGCACAAGTCTACTGTGGATCCTCCCAGCACTTAGGCCTAGTATTTGTTTGCATTTGGAAGGCGGTAAAAATAGGTGGCTGAACTGCATTTTTATCACCCCCTTTAGGAATTCAAAGGCAGCCAGACAGGGATGTACACATGTCCTGGCTGCAATGGTTTGCTGTGTAACAAAAAATTATCTTCCATGGCGTTCAGCAGCGGTGATCAGGGCCGCCATCAGGAATTTTGGGGCCCCTTACACAGCTTCAGGCATGGGCCCCCTGGAGCAGAGGAGAATCGGGGGGAGGTGCTGCCGCCGCAAATTGAAAAGCGGGGGGGTGCCGCGAATTCAGGAGCGGGGGGTGCCACGAATTGAGAAGCGGGGGGTTGTGCCGCCGCGAATTGTTGAGGTCAGGGGGGCTTTGGGTGCTGACGAACAAAAAAAAAAAAGGGATTGCCATCCGGGACCCTGGGTACCTTACAAAAAAAATACAAAAAAATAATAATTTTATAGAAAAAAAAAAGGGGGGGTTGCCACCCGGGGACCTCCGGGTCTCTGGGGACCTCTGGGCCCCTTTAAAAAGAAATAAAAGAAATAAAGAAAAAATATAAAAAAGGGGGGGTTGCCATCCGGGGCCCTGGGGACATCCGGGCCCCTGGGGACCTCCGGGGACCTCTGGGCCCCTTACAAAAAACAAACAATTTAAAAAAAATAAAAAAATAAAAAAATAAAAAAAAACAATTATAAAAAAAGGGGGGTTGCCATCCGGGGCCTTGGGACCTCCAGGCCCCTGGGGACCTCTTACAAAAAAAGGGGGGTTGCCATTCGGGCCCCAGGAGACCTCCGGGCCCCTTACAGGTGTACTGCCTGTACCCCCCTGATGGCGGCCCTGGCGGTGATGCATATTCAAGTGAAGGGGTCTGTACTGCAACCAGGAGTTAAATGCTAAGCTTGTGGTTTCAG
This sequence comes from Rana muscosa, assembly GCA_029206835.1. NCBI lineage: Eukaryota > Metazoa > Chordata > Amphibia > Anura > Ranidae > Rana > Rana muscosa. The sequence continues at coordinate 1,241,889,814 of CM055116.1, read as the reverse complement.
CGTGGTTCTCTCAGTATTAAAGCCTGTTCAGCTGTCAAAAAATAGAAATGGCATTTAGAAGGTGGCAGCATCAGTCAGTCATGCCTCCACTACTCTCTGAAAAGCAATCCACTGTAGATTGCAGGTGTAAATAAACCTTTTCTCTGTAGGTGGTCCCTTTTCAACCAGGGATTCCATGGAACCCTTGGGTTCCTCCAGGGTTGGCTAGGGGTTCCTTGAGCTGTGGCTTACTGACCTCCCATTTGATGGTGCCTGCATGGTTCCAAGTTCAGCGCCACTTGGCAGAGCCAACAGTATGATTGGAAGGGTGTCATTCTTCCCACTTTCCACCATCGTTGTGTCACAATGACCCCTGAAAGGCTAATTTTACCAGGGTTTCTCTGAGATCTGAAGATTATTTCAAGGGTTCCTCTAGAATAAAAAGGTTGAGAAAGGCTTCTATAGGTGATCTGAGCTGTAGTACACTTTACAATGTAACCCCAGAATGAGCACATAATCCCAGGCAGTCTATATTGCAGTGATATGTTTAGATATGCATACCTCCCAACCTTTTGAGATGAAAACAAGGGACACCTATTAGGAAAAGTATGTAGGCATAGGACACACCCCCTGCCACGCCTTCTCAAAGGAGAATTACACAAAAAAGAATTAGTTAAACCCACAAGTGCTTTTTTTTTTTTTACCACTATTATTCCTTTATATTGGCTTTTGAAATTAAAAAAATCAGCAATTTAGAAATTGGATGAAAGGTTTAGCACTTGGAAACAATTTTTGAAACATTAAAAGGGCATTTTATATACAACTATATACTGTAGAACAGACCAAAATGAGGGACAAATGAGGAGGAAAGAGGGACAAAGGGACTATGTTCCAAATTAGGGACAGTCCCTCGAAATCGGGGACATGTGGATCTTTGGATGTGCCCTCTATATATATATATATATATGTATGTATATATTTACTCCAAGCCGACTTGCTCTTATTGTTCTGTCCTTCAGAGCTGAACGTTGCCACTGTTTAGCGGGGTATATAATGGTCTCTTCATATCATTCCTTTTCTGTTGGTAACTCAAAACTCACCAATAGTCAAAACAGTAATAATGCCTTGTACAAACGATCGGATTTCCGATGGAATAAAATCCGATGTAATTTTCTGTCGGAATTCCGATGAAGCTGACTTCCATCAATCTTGCATGCACACTATCAGACTAAATTCCGACCGTCCAAAACGCAGTGACGTAAAACCCCACGACGAGCTGCGAAAAATGAAGTTCAATGCTTCTGAGCATGCGTCAACTTGATTCTGAGCATGTGTGGATTTTTCTCCGATGGAATTCCACACAGACGATCGGAATTTCCCATCGGATTTTTTTCATTGGAAAAATCAGATCGTGTGTACGCGGCATTAGTCCGTAGAGATCAATATTGAGTTGGCCCACCCTTTGCAGCTATAACAGCTTTACAGTAACTCTTCTGGGAAGGCTGTCCACAAGGTTTAGGAGTGTGTAAAACATGTTCTATTTTTTTACGCCGATGGAAAAAAGTCAGATGGGGCCCACACACAATCGTGATTCCCGATGAAACAAGTCCATCGGATATTATACCATCGGAAATCCGATCGTGTGTACGAGGCATAAGTGAGAGGAAATCCCTCCAAAGTGATAGAGTCTCTTGATGTCCCCAAGATCACCAGAACTTCCATCCCTTTTGAAAGATTTCCCCTTCCTGTTCTGGTGACGACCCCAAATTTTCTTTCACCTTCAATCTAGTTGATAAAAAGAAAAAAATAGAAAGCATGACTCTCCCTAATGGAGACACAGCCAGAAAATAAAATCTAAGAGGGTTTCTTACCACTCACCACTCTATCCAAAAAAAAAATGGTTTTGTTTTAAACACACTTTAACCACTTAAAGGGGTTGTAAAGGTTTGTTTTTTATTTTTCTAAATAGATTCCTTTAAGCTAGTGCATTGTTGGTTCACTTACCTTTTCCTTAGATTTACCTTCTAAATGTTTTTTTTCTTTGTCTGAATTTCTCACTTCCTGTTTCTCCTCACTAAGCTTCACACCATCATCCGAGTGGTGTGGAGTCAGCCAGAACAGCTTACTGAACAGCTTACTGAGGAGGAACAGGAAGTGAGAAATTCAGACAAAGAAAACAAAGAAAATACAAATTTAGAAGGGAAATCTAAGGAAAAGGTAAGTGAACCAACAATGCACTAGCTTAAAGGAACCTATTTAGAAAAAAAAAAAAAAAAACCTTTACAACCCCTTTAACCACTTCAGCCCTGGAAGAATTTACCCCCTTCCTGACCAGAGCACTTTTTGCGATGCAGCACTGCGTCGCTTTAACTGACAATTGCGCGGTCGTGCGACGTTGAACCTAACCAAAATTGACGTCCTTTTTCCCCCACAAATAGAGCTTTCTTTTGGTGGTATTTGATCACCTCTGCGGTTTTTATTTTTTGTGCTATAAACAAAAGAAGAGCGACATATTTGAAAAAAATGCAATATTTTTTACTTTTTGATTTAATAAATATCACAATTTTTTTTTTTAAAACAATTTTTTTTCTAAGTTTAGACCGATACGTATTCTACATATTTTTGGTAATTTTTTTTTGCAATAAGCGTATATTGATTGGTTTGCGCAAAAGTTATAGCGTCTACATAATAGGGGATAGATTTATGGCATTTTTATTTTTTTTATTTTTTTTACTAGTAATAGCGGCGATCTGCGATTTTTATTGTGACCGTGACATTGCGGCAGACACATCGGACACTATTGGCGCGTTTTTGGGACCATTCACATTTATACAGCGATTAGTGCTATAAAACTGCACTAATTACTGTGTAAATGTGACTGGCAGGGAAAGGGTTAACACTAGGGGGCGATCAAGGGGTTAATATGTTCCCTATTGAGTGATTGTAACTGTAGGGGGAGGGGACTCACAAGGGGAGGAGACCGATCTGTGTTCCTCTGTACTGGGAACACACATCGGTCTCCTCACCTCTGACAGGAGGTGGATCTGTGTGTTTACACACACAGATCCACACTTCTGCCGTGATCGTGGGCAATCGCGGGTGCCCAGCGGACATCGCGACCGCCGGGCACACTCACCGGGTCACGAGCGTTGCCGCGGGTGCGCGCGCGCGCCGCCGGCGGTGCGCGCGCGCCCCATAGACGGCCGGGAAAAAAGGACGTCATATGACGTCCGCCCGGAGGGAGGGAGGGTTCCTGCCGGCGTCATATGTCTATGACCCGGTAGGAAGTGGTTAAGGACCAGCCACTGTATATATTCGTCGGCAGAATGGCTCATACAGGCACAATCACGTACCTGTACGTCCCCTTTAACTGCCCGACGTCAGGGTCGTGACCTCCCTGCCTTCCCCGTAAGTCGGACCACGGGTCCCGCGGACTCGATCGCTGCGGGGATCCCCGCGATCGTCTCACGGAGGCATGGAGCGGGGAGATGTTATTGTAAACACAACATCTCCCCGCTCCCCTACTGACAATGTCACCGATCTCCGCTTTGTGTAATCAGAGCGGAGATCGGTCACTCGTAGCCACGCCTCCAAACAGTAGTAATCACTCCCCTAGGCACACTTGACCCCTCCAGTGCCCCTAGTGGTTAACCCCTTCACTGCCAGTGTCATTTTTACAGTAACCAGTGCATTTTTATAGCACTGATCGCTGTAAAAATGACAATGGTCCTAAAAATGTGTCAAAAGTGTCCGATGTGTCCGCCATAACGTCGCAGTCACGAAAAAATCGCTGATCGCCGCCATTACTAGTAAAAAAAAAAAAAATCAATAAAACTATCCCCTATTTTGTAAATGCTATAACTTTTGCGCAAACCAATCAATAAACGCCGATTGCGTTTTTTTTTTACCAAAAATATGTAGAATACATATCGGCCTAAACTGAGGGAAAAATTATTTTTTTATATATTTTTGGGGGATATTTATTATAGCAAAAAGTAAAAAAATATTGATTTTTTTTCCAAATTGTCGCTCTATTTTTGTTTATAGTGCAAAAAATAAAAACCGCAGAGGTGATCAAATACCACCAAAAGAAAGCTCTAAATTGAAAGTGACAATGGTCCCAAAAATGTGTCAAAAGTGTCTGATGTGTCCGCCATAATGTTGCAGTCATGAAAAAAATCACTGATCGCCGCCATTACTAGTAAAAAAAAATAATAAAAATGCCATAAAACTATCACCTATTTTGTAAACGCTATTACTTTTGCGCAAACCAATCAATAAACGCCTATTGTGATTTTTTTTTTTTTTTAACAAAAATATGTAGAAGAATACGTATCGGCCTAAACTGAGGGGAAAAAAATATATATTTATTATAGCAAAAAGTTAAAAATATTGTTTTTTTTTTTTCAAAATTGTCGCTTTATTTTTGTTTATAGCGCAAAAAATAAAAACCGCAGATATGATCAAATACCACCAAAAGAAAGCTCTATTTGTGGGAAAAAAAGGACGTCAATTTTGTTTGGGAGCCACATTGCACGATTGCGCAATTGTCAGTTAAAGCGACACAGTGGCGAATCGCAAAAAGGTGCCTGGTCTTTATGCTGCATATTGGTCCAGGGCTTAAGTGGTTAAGACAAAATGCCAGCAAAAAAATAAGATTTTTAAATAACTACACTGATTCCCAAAAAAGTGTCAAAAGTGTCTGATTTGTCCGACGTGATAACACAGTCCTGCTATAAGTCATTGATCGCTGCCATTACTAGTAAAAAATAAAAATAAATTAAAATTCCATAAATATATCCCATCGATTTTGGAACTAACTTTTGCACAAACCAATCCATATACGCTTACTGGGAATTATTTTTACCAAAAATATGTAGCAGAATACACATTGGGGTAAATTGATGAAGACATTTTATTATTTTTATTTTTTTATTGATGTGTTTTATAGCAAAAAGTAAAAAATATTGTTTGTTTGTTTTTTAAATTGTCTGCCTTTTTTTATTTTTTTTTCTCATAGTGCAAAAAAATTAAAAACGCAGTGGTGATCAAATACCACCAAAAAGAAGCTCTATTTGTGGGGAAAAAAAGGACATCAATTTTATTTGGGTACATCGTCGCACGACCGCGCAATTGTCAGTTAAAATAATACAGTGACGTGTCGCAAAAAATGGCCTGGTCTTGAAGGGGGGTAGATTTTCTGGAGGTCGAGTGGTTAAAAAGTGACCAAAAGAAAAAAAAAGAAAAAAAAGAAAATGTGACTGTTTTCTAAAAGAAAAAAAAAGTGACGAACAATAAAAATAAATTTTTAAAAAGACTGTTAATTAAATAAAAAATAAATAAAAATACAATGATATCCCTTTAAGGAGTTACTGGAAATCCTTTTTTTTTTTTTGCCTGCTAGAGGCAAACATCACTAGGTTTCCAAACAGCTTCTGAAATTGTGCTGTTTTTTACCTCACAATAGTCATGATTGAAAAGCAGCTGATGTTTATTTGTATTTTATGAAAAGAAAATCTATAGAAGTGTCCGAGGCATTCACATCCACATTTAATCTACGAAAATGGATAATATGGAAAAGTTGTGGAATGTAATTTGGTATGTATTGCACCTGCAGAGATGTCATATCTTCTATTGCTTTTTTATGACATCTTGTGAAAAAAAAAAGTCATAAATTACCAGCTGCACAAGTCAGCGGTAATGTAATGTGCTCTGGTAATACATGTACAGTATCAAACCTCGAAAGAAATTATTTTTATACAGTGGCTCACCAGTCATACACACAGAGAATATTTAATTATATATCCCAGAACGTAAAGAGAAATATGTCAGGCTTCTGATCATAAAAGCTGTCCGTCAGCAGACCTTTTGAGTCTTGCAACGGGTCTCGATTAAAGTGTTTGCGACTGCCGTGACCTATAACCTTACCCTCACCGACTAAATTCCCTTTACCCAAAACAAACCACTGGACACAGATTTTTGGGTTGAAAATGCCATAGCGGCCATTTATTAAACAACCAATACAAAAATTACAACCTTTAAAAATGTAATTTTATTATAAAAAAATTCGAACAACCATGCTGATAATGACTGACCTATTTCTGATCAAGGGTCTTTGAAGGCACATTTATTTGACCAACCGGCTGTATCCCTCCCCCCAATATCACTTCAAGGCCCTCAGCCGCAACTGCCCCGACTCAAGGACAATTTACCTCTATTTATCCTTGATATAGCCACATAACCATTGGTACCTTACTGCCTTACCTTATATGTGGAAGGTACACCCATACCTGCGATGGGCCCAACCATTATTGCCCAAATTTTAACCACTATCTCCCTCCTTCGAAGGCCCTTAAGACCAGGGGCCATGGCACACCCCCCCATCCACGGCCGCCCCATCTATCCCTGCATCCGGCCCCTTTCAGGATGCAGGATACATGAATTCCGGGGGGGGGGGGGTTTGAAGTATCTGATTAGAGCCAGAGGCTCTAACAGACTTCAAAATAGGGTGGGCTCGGGTCACAGAGTATTGCACTACGAGCCCACCCAGGTGTGTTACAATAGCAAGTGAATATTCGCTATTGAAACACTGATCCTCCTCCCGGCCAATCAGGAAGGGGTATGAGGCCCGTTTCCCGATTGAAAAGAGAAGCATCCTGATTGGCCGCCGAGGAGAAAGGAGGAAACGAAAGCGGCGGAGAGCAGGGGCAGGGGAAGCCACATCCGTGATGACTGCGGAGAACAGGGTAAGGGGAAGCCACCGCCTCTGTGATGCCCGCGGAGAGCAGGGGAAACGGAATCCGCGGAGAACATGGGAAGGGAAAGCCACCGCCTCTGTGATGCCCACGGAGAGCAGGGTAAACCACCGGTGAAACGGAAGCCGCGGAGAACAGGGGAAGGGGAAGCCACCGCCTCTGTAATGCCCACAGAGAGCAGGCAAAGGGTAAGCCGACGCCGCCATGATACCCACGGAGAGAAGGGGAAGCCACCAGTGAAGCCTGCCTGCCAATAGATGGGGTAAGTGCTCCAGACCCATTGACAGATTGACCGTCCGATCGGCCGGTGGTGGCACTGTTTGCCCTCCCCCACAAAAAAATTACCAATGGCCACCATTGCTTAAGACCCCTGCCAGCTGCTACGACAATAACCTTAATGCAATAAATTCTGTCAGAACTCGCAACGTAGTGTTTATGAGCCTTTGCTGTGAAACCCAGAACTCTTCTTAACCGAAACCCAGCACGAGACAAGACCCACCTAAAACAGGCAAAATTAGTCCAAATTAGTAAAACTGTAGGGAGAGAGGAGGGGAGAAGCTCTTCTGTCCCTATTCCTACTCCAACGGACCATGAGACAAGTGACCATCCCTTCTAAGACCACCGTGGCCACACCTCTGCTCTATCCAATCAGGTAAAACCACCTATAACTTAGAAACACCTCAACTTATTACCCCATTTGTACCCCAGCCTAGTCATGTCAGACTTCCACTTAAGCTCCAGCTTCAGGCCCACCCCTGTATGAGCAGGGAAAAGTACAACCCAAAACGGAGGTCTGGACCACGGATTGGGAAGCATAAAGGAGTGGGATCTTGGATGCTTGGCAGCGAGAGGTTGTATAGTAGGTCAAGGTCCAGGAGTAGAACTGGTGTAAAAAAGACGTTTAGAAACATTTCGGCATTTAGGTGAATACATTGGAGTCAATAGAAAAAGTGGTTTTGGACGAACAGAATGAAATGGGCTTTAAATAGCTCTTTGGAGTAAGGAAGCTCCTTTCAACTATTTTGGACCTGTTCTCATGTCAAAAATGGACTCTCACTAACATAATTAATTTATTTATTCATTTATTATTTCATTATTTTTTTTATTTTTTATTTTAATTAGGTGGGGGCGGGGGGGGGGGGGCAGTAATCAGATATCTGGCACAATCCCCTGTACAAATTAATTAATCAAGAAATGCCATCCATATTGACACCAATGTATGTGGTTTGATCATCAAAGATCACAAGATTGGACCAGGCAGGAACCATAAGGGAAGAACACCCCGGGTTTCAATATGACTGGAGAGAAAAGCTATCCACCAGCGCCATGATCAGACCAATATGTGGCCTAAAATGGCGGCAACCAAAAACAGTACACAAAAATAGTCAAATGCACATAAATTAAAAAAAAATTAAAATCAATAAAAATAATGTTAATTCATTCTATGTGAATGAGGCAGAGTCAAGTGTTCCCTGTCTATACTCTCTGAAGATCAGATGTTACTCATTGGAAAAAGTAAAAACAAAATGGACCCTTACTAACATCATTTATTTGTTTTTTATTGTTTTTTTGGGTTGTTTTACCAAAGAACGACAGCAGTGGAAAAAAGTAAACAAAAAATTGTCAAATGTACATAAATGCAAAAAATAAATAAAAATAAATTGCAAAAAGAACACTAAAAATGTGCATAGCTGTTCTTCTCACAAAACCACATGTTAAATCATTCTATGTGAATGAAGCAGAGTCAAATGCTCTCTGTCTATATATTCTGCGGATCAAAGGTTACTCATTGAAAAACAAAAATGGACTCTCACTAACATAATATTTTTTTTTTATCAAAAAAAGAAAAAATATGTATCATCGAGACATAATATATCAACATTGTCACCATATAGTATAACCATTCCATGCAATCAATGCGTGGTCTTGGTGCATATAGATCTGATGTATATGGATCAACGCATTTCACTCAAATGAAGGGCTTTTTCAGGATCCACGTTTCAATATTGGTATATTAAATAGATGACATATTGACCACAGGAATATAATCAATTCATCACGCCTAATATAACCACGGTCAAGCAGGAAGGTATATATCCACAGGTATGTCAGTATTCATTAAAAACAAGGGAAAAAAAAAACACCAATAGATACCCGACATCAGTATGTCTGATCAGAAGTGATGAAACAAAGTGAGTGAACTAAATATAAAAATAAAAAAAATGCCATCATATTGACACCAATGTATGTGGTTTGATCATCAAAGATCACATGATTGGACCAGGCAGGAACCATAAGGGAAGAACACCCCAGGTTACAATATGACTGGAGAGAAAAGCTATCCACCAGCATCATGATCAGACCAATATGTGGCCTAAAATGGTGACACCCCCAAAAATGTACTGTATATACTCGAGTATAAGCCGAGTTTTTCAGCACATTTTTTTGTACTGAAAATGCCCCCTCGGCTTATACTCGAGTCTGTGTCCATCTTCAAATTTGTGCGCCTGATCACGGCCAGCCGTAGGTCCCATGGACCCCAAAATTGGCACACACGTAGCCCCACCCTTCCTCTACAAGTGTAGCAATTTTGTTGTCCAGGGACCTACGGCCGGGGAGCATCAATTTTTCAAATCCGGACACCCCTTCCATAGACTCCTATGTTAAATGGTAATTTCTCCGGTAATTTTGGGGACCCTAGGTCCCCTGGACCCCAATCTTGGCACACATGTAGGTCCACTCTTTATCTACAAGTATGCAACGTTTATTGTCCAGGGGACCTACAGCCGGGGAGCACCGATTTTTCAAAACCAGGCACCCCTTCCATAGACTCCTATGTTAAACGTCAGTCTAGTCACACAGCGCCGGAGATCAGGTAGGGAGATTGGGCACAGTGGGGCATGGCCACCCTAGGCTTATACTCGAGTCAATAAGTTTTCACAGTTTTTTGTGGTAAAATTAGGTGCCTCGGCTTATATTTGGGTCGGCTTATACTCGAGTATATACGGTAAATTGACGGTACACAAAAAAAAATATTCAAATGCTTGTAAATGAAAAAAATAAAAATAAACAGAACATTAAAAATGTGCAAACCTGTTCTTCTCTCAAAACTGCATGTTAGTTCATTCTAAGTGAATGAGGCAGAGTCAAATGTTCCCTGTCTATACTCTCTGCAGATTAAATGTTACTCATTGGAAAAAACTAAATGGACTCTCACTAATGAAATTATTTTATTAATTTAATTATTTTTATCAAAGAAAGACAGTGGAAAAAAGTAAACAAAAAAAAGTAAATTGACAATACACAAAAAATAGTCAAATGAACATAAATGGAAAAAAAAAATGCATGTTGATTCATTCTATGTGAATGAAGCAAAATCAAATGGTCTCTGTCTATTTCCTCTCCTCCACTGAACAGTGGAGGAGCTGTCCATAATCTGCTGCAGACTTTTTGGCTTGTCAAGTTGAACCTTGTGAGAAGTCCTTGGACGTTTTCACTCTCCTTCTCTAGGAAAATGCGCTGCATGCCTTTTTAGTTGCAGATCACCATAGGCGCCACACTATTGGATTTAATATCCTAATTTCCAATGGGAGGCGGGGCAACTTTTGAAAATGTACGGAGAAGCCATTCAATGGTTTTTGGATCAGCACGTTGACTTTCATGGGAACTGCAATTGCTCTAATAAATGTAATGAAACAAAGATACATATATTAAATCCCTGAGGAAGAACTACCTTATAAACTGTTTAAAACGCGTTGGTTAAGCCCTTGTTGGATTGTCCCCAGATGTTCTGGAGGTTTTTTGAATTCTGCCTATGTATCATTTGTTTCAACATTCAATGATTGTATGACTTTAGCATTTGTAACATGTATTTGTACACTATGATATTTTTTGTAATAAATTTATATTTTTCTATATAATTAGTTTTTGTTGCCTACATAATCCCAAAACCAGAGGTTTTCTATACACTCAGCTTTCAAGGGATGATGGCAACTACATGTTCTGACGTATGAGCTAATCCAATATTTCATGGTCTCTGTCTATATTTTCTGCAGATTAACTGTGACTCATTGAAAAAACAAACAAAAAAAAGACAGTGTGAATGGGGAAAATACTGCATGGCCACTAGATGTCACTGACTATTAAAGGAAATAAGTATCATCATCGCCATCTAGTAGTCACAATGAAATATTTTCTGCACTCTCACATTCAAACCACAGATTATAACGAGAGTCAATTTTGCCCCATTCACACAGAACAAAATTATACACAGTTTTGATGGACAGGCAGCTATGCAAATGTTTTATAAATATACCTGTAAGTAAAAAATAAAAAAAATAATAAAACTGCCCTAAATTCATTGAAAAAAAAAGTTTAAAAAAAAAACGACCTCAAATTTTTTTTTTTTTTTTTTTTTTTTAGCTGCCTTTCATGCAAATTTTGCCTAAGCAGCGACAACGACAACGAAAGTCAGGAAGTCAGGAGTTTCCTGCTATAGCAAAATTTCCCTGATGAAGAAATTGGTAATTTTGTAGTAAAATCATATCAAAATCGCTTCACTGATTCCTACCAACAGGGTTAAGAACTGGTGGCCGGGAGATGATGTAGCAGACTTTGGAGACATCCGAATCCAAATCAGAGATGCACCAACCTTGCTATGATCTATAAATAGTCCACTTTAAACTTTTGGATGGGGCAGCTTTGTAGCAGCTTAGTAAATCAGGGAGTGTGTCCTATAATGCCGCGTACACACGATCGGAAATTCTGACAAGAAATGTCCGATGTGAGCTTTTGGTTGGAAATTACGACCATGTGTAGGCTCCATCCCACATTTGCTGTTGGAATTTCTGCCAACAAAAGATTGAGAACAGGTTCTCTATTTTTCCAACGGAAAAAGTTCCTATTGGAAATTCCGATCATCTGTATGCAATTTTGACGCGCAAAAAAACACGCATGCTCAGAATCAAGCAGAAGAGCCGAACTGCCTATTGAACTTCATTGATCTTGGCTCGTCGTACGTCTTGTACGTTACCTCGTTCTTGACCTTCGGAATTTCCGACAACATTTGTGTGACCGTGTGTATGCAACACAAGTTTGAGCCAACATTCCGTCGGAAAAAAAAATCCACGGTTTTCTTCTTGGAATTTCCGATCGTGTGTACGCAGCATTAGGGTTTGCTCTAGCCTATCAAAAGTGAATGGATTGGTAATGTCTGCGAATTACTGATTTCCCCATGTGTTTAGGTAAAGTTCCTACTTTAACTATATTTTGCAGGCACCCTTGAGCATGCACTAAAAACACTTTCACAGCTCGGGGGAGTGCCATGGAAAACAACTGGAATTAATTGAATAGTGAGGCCTGGACATGATATGCAATGTTTCGGTCAATGCACCACAAGTCAATGTCTAGTAAAAATAAAAGTTTATACCAAGGCATTTTGTTTAGTTTACCCTCTCAGACCTGGGGGTTGGGGGCACTTGGCTTTTCCTGAAACCGTGTGTCAAGTGTCAACTTCTCTCATATAGACCATTATGGTTTCTAGCACAGTTCCCCCTTTACAACATTCACCCAAAGACTGGCAACCCCTGTACTCTCCAGCAGAGTATAACTCTAACCTGCTGTTACACCCGGCTTTCATTAAGTCAGCAGGACTCATAGAAGAGGGCACTACTCATCCTCATGCTCCATGAGTCCTCTCTGCCACCTATCACATATTCTCATAAAACTCTGCTTCCCTCCTTTAATTTTCACCATGTATTCCAGTGTTCATGGTGCGATTGTAGTAAAAAAAAAAAAAACACAAACATTTTGGACACTTAAAACTAAACCTTCTGTCTAGCATCACACAATTTTCCCGGGAGCTAGTACACACAAGGAAATTGATATGTTGTAGACACTGCAGCTAGGTGCAATCCCATAGACTCAATGTTGACTTTGACCCATAGACAATATAGGTTTTGGACTCCTGGCCTTCCCACCCATGTGTGCTTGGTGGAAATTCTATTCCAAAACTATTGGCATTAATATAGATTTTACATCATTTGAAGTCCTAACAGTCTCCAAACGTCTAGGAAGGGTTTCCATCAGATTTTGGACTTAAGTCAAAAAATTATTTGGGAGGTCAGGCACTGATATTGGCGAAGGCTTGGCTCATATTTGAAGCTCCAATTCATCTTAAAGGTGTTCAGTAGGGTTGAGGTCAGGGATTTTTGCAGGTCAATTGAGTTCCTACACAACAAACTAATCAAACCATGTCTTTATGGAGCTGGCTTTGAACTGTTGTCACAAATTTGGATTTGCACAATCGTCTATAATGCTTTCTATGCTGTAGCATTAGCAATACCGCTCACTGAAAACCTGAACTCTATCATTTGGATGGGTGTCCGAATCTTTTGGCCATATAGTATAGCTTAGTATGACTCACAAGGGAGCTCTATAGATTTACAGGTCCCTGAATAGTTTCCAGCTGGAAGTATCTCTAATGCCCTGTACACGCGATCGTTTTTTCCGATGAAAAAAGTCTGATGGACTTTTTTCATCGGAAAAAACGATCGTGTGTGGGCCCCATCTGACTTTTTTCCATCGGTGTAAAAAAACAGAACGTGTTTTAATTTTTTCCGATGGAAAAAAAAACTATAGGAAATTCCGATCGTCTGTGGAACGCCATCAAAGAAAAATCCACGCATGCTCAGACTAAATTAGAAGACGGGAGCGCTCGTTCTGGTAAAAGTAGCATTCGTAATGGAGATAGCACATTCGTCATGCTGTAACTGACTGAAAAACACGGGGACTGAAAAGCGCAAATTGGCTAACACCAAACTTTTACTAACACAGGGTAACACGAAATCAGCGAAAGCAGCCCAAAGGGTGGCACCATTGGATTTGAACTTCCCATTTATAGTACCGTCGTGCATGTTGTACGTCACGGCGTTTTGGACGGTCGGAAATTTGTCTGATGGTGTGTAGGCAAGACTGATGAAAGTCAGCTTCATCGGAATTCCGACGGAAAATTCCATCGGATTTTATTCCATTGGAAATACAATCGTGTGTACAGGGCATTTTGCTCCTAGGGAACACGGCAAGCATATAACAAGTTCCTCCCTGGTGCTTCTGTTCAGGCTCTAGTTGTACTCATTCTGGATGGTTCTTCTGGCAAGACAGTGCAAGCTTATCGGTCCAAAAACGCAAGCTTTCCTACTTCAAGCACATTTGTCCTCCCCAAGCCTTGGAGATTAGAGTTAGAGAACAACTGAACACACATCCTCCCCAGGAAAAGCTTGGGAGGTAAGAGAACTTATAAAAGGTTCCGCCAAATATTTACACCATCCTCAAGCATGCATCACTGGCATCATCCTGCTAGTGGTTGGTTTAGGAAGATATAAATATTCATAACTCAGGATATTGGATATTCTTAAACCATTCCAAGGGGCACTACCCAACAGCAGACAGAAGCAAATAATAATAATAATAATAATAATAATAATAATAATAATAATAATAATTATAATAATATTATGCTTAGGAACCTAGGGGGAAACCTACAGAAAGTAGAAATGAAATCTAGGTTGACAACAGTATACAGTATATGGCACTTTTGTTAATACTCCTTGTTTTGCATAGAGTTTCTTTTTTTTTGAAAGTTAAAACATCTTTCAGGTTTTGATTAATGTCAATGCCCCAATGGGATAGTTTACCTTTACTTCCTGGTGACAGAGAGATGAGCTGATTACTCTGCCTTTACTGTCCTGTTAAGGCTGGGAGGTGGGTTCATAACATCCTGGGCTCAGAGGTAGTGGGTTGAATAGTGCTGGCCATTATTTTATATTTTAAAGTAGAACTAAATGTAAAACCCTTTTTTTTTTTTTCTAATTTTGGATAGAGTATTGCCGCATACACACGATCGGAAATTCCGACAGAAAAAGTCTGATGTGAGCTTTTGGTTGGAAATTCCTACCGTGTGTACGCTCCATCGGACTTTTGCTGTCGGAATTTTCGCCAGCAAAAGATTGAGAGCAGGTTGTCTATTTTTCCGACGGAAAAGGTTCTTGTCGGAAATTCCTTTCGTCTATATGCAATTCCAACACGCAAAAAAACATGCATGCTCAGAATCAAGCAGAAGAGCCAAACTGCCCATTGAACTTCATTGATCTCGGCTGGTCGTACGTCTTGTACGTCACCGTGTTCTTGACGGTCGAAAGTTCAAGTTACTGGTGGTAACAGTTCTATTGCCTCCCCACCACCTGCTTTAACCTCTTGGACCCTGCACTAGCTTGCTGCAACCATGTGCATTGCATGCAGTTGGGGGGTGCTTGCATGGCACTTAAATGGGTCGCAACCAGCAGGTGACAGGGGTATAATTTTTGCTGTGGGCATGGCATGTTTGCACCCCTTGCCGCCATATGTGTGCGCAGCCTATTGCATTAGGGTGTGCACCCCAAATCTCAAACACACACTACCGATCACTCACAATCTTCACTCAGAAAGGGGAAGGGGCCAGTAAATTACATACTTACTGGCCCCTTCCCCCACTCATTCTAAAACATCCGCACAGCAACAGCCGGCGGGAGAGGAGAGGAGGGAAGCCAGAAGCGCTGTAGGGAGAAGGGGAGAAGCTAGGGCAGTAGGGGGAATTTGTGCTGCACAGGGTGATTAGGGTGTGCCTGGGCACACCTGGCACACCCTGTGTGCACGACTATGCTTGCCATGATCTCTGCAGCTAAAGGGGGTAGCAGTGGGGGGCAATATAACCGCAGCCCAACTATAGAGTTTAAACCCCTTTCAGAAGGACTTGATCAGAAGGTAAATTCATCCCTATGGACAGGTTGGTGTTAATGGACTTGATACTCGCCTACACCTGGGTCGAATCAGGCCTGCTAAAAAAAAAGCGGGGGGGGACTCCATCCTCTTCCATTGAGGTGGACCGGACGGCTGGGTGTAAATGAACAATGGAGTCTGTTTACTCCTGGCCACCCGTAGAGCTCGTGAGGTTGGGAGAAGTTAAAGTCCCTTTCACATGGGGCAGATTCTGTGTTGGGTCTGTGGGCTGATGCCCTGCTGATCAGAGCAGAGCAGGGGGATGACACCTAAAAGTCTGCTCAGTTTCCCCAATCATCATGTTATTAGGCCCCCCTGCCGATCACAACAGAATCTGCCCCATGTGAAAGGGGCTTTACCGTCTCCCAACCTCTCCAGCCCTTTATGACAGAAGATATCAATAGGATTTCCTCGGTCATAAAAATGATACCAACTGTGACAGAACCCACTGTCACTGTGTGTTTTGGAAGGGACTGTGGGCTGGCCTCTTACCCACAGACTATGGCCCAGAAGAGACTAAGAGACTTGGGGACAAGCTGACATTGAGATACTGTAATGTAATGCTACATCCCTTCTCCCCCATCCCCCCCTCTTGTTGCTGTGTTTAGCTGTGTTGGTTCATGGCACATAGACAATGGTCTGGACTAGAGACATCTCTCCGCAGCCGCAGGGGATGTGTATTGAGGGGCTGCCTGCTTACCATAATCCCTTTATGTTTAACTGTAGTCTCTGTTTCAATGTTCAGCTCCCATTGGTTCTTCCTTGCCCCCCCCTCTATGACAAGCCTAAGGGGAGTGTCCCTAACTGTGTGGAAAAAATGTATGTTTTGTATTTAATAAAGAGTTGATGCTCTGCATGTTTAACCCTCAACACCTGTGTGGCTTGTCTCATGAATGAGGGGTTAAGGGCTGGTTATGGCGAATCTGCAGGCTGCGGGTGCGTTTGGAGGACAGGAGACACAGGTCTGGCGGAGGTGCCCACCTGGGGTATCCGAGATCCGTCACACCTACCAAATGTTTTTCTTTTTTCTATTTTGAGTTCAATTCCACTTTCATTTTGAGCTTGTTATTTTTTGTCTGGAGTTCTGCTTTAGGTTCCCTGCGGTATCCCCTGAAGCAATTATCTGTCAACCCATCGGTCTGTCTGTGTCTCTGAGGCTCTCTGAGGCTCTCCAAACGAACTGAAGAACCTAGGCGGTAGACCCAATGCAATGACCCTACTTAGCATAGCCTCCATATGCATTCCTGTGCTATATTGATCATTACCTTGCTTCCGAGACGTATAATAAGCCTGCAAATTTCATAATCTGACCTTCTGCATCATGCTTCAGGCACAATTTACTGTACCAGTCAATTGCAGACCTCTCAGACACCTCCAATACTACGCAGTACCAGTTGAGTGCATGCATAAATTCCAAATCAAGTCTTTTTTTTTTTTACCCTTTGCATAATAATTCAGAATGCAGCATATTTATGTTTTAACCTTGCTCAAAGCAATAAGGCTTATGTGTACATGAAGCATTCCCACTGTTTTATATTTACATCTCAGTTTTTTTGTTTTTTTTGCCTTTACTGGCAGCGCTAAGCTTTGCAGGACAAAAAAAAAATCTATTTTGCAAGATTGATTTCAGCAAACTTCTGGGGCCAATTTAGCCAGTTTGGAAAGCCCATAATTCTTTATGATTATGTCATAGAATTGGAAAAAAAAAACAGAGTTTGAACATTAGAGCAATTGCACGGTTAATCCTTGCGAGCATAAAACAGCATGCTAACAAACATGACAAGATCAATGTGTCGCCATAAACGGGCATAACTTTGGAGGCTTCCATAGGCAGATGCTTAAGCCGTCGCCGGGTTGAGCTGCTCTCCGTGACAATAAAACAAACATCTCAAAACGCGAGCTCGCCCCTTTATTATGATGTTTGACGAATGTATTCATCGGGGCTGCTTTTAAAGTTGATTTGCATTCACCTGTTGGCAAGACACAGAATCAGACAGATTGATAGTAATACGAGTTTCTCAGATGATTGTTTAAGACTTTTTTGCATGTTCACAACAGCGCACGGCTGACATCGTATAAGTAATACAAGAAGGGGATTGGGGGAGGACATCCAAGGTTCTTTTGAAGCTCATGAGATTTCCATTGCTGTGACGATCATTAAAAGAAATATAACAGTATAGTATATGATTATACAAATAATGTACAAGGTTAATACTGTAGCTACAGTATAGTGGTAGTTAGATGTTGAAGACGTTTCACTGTTTATCCAGGCAGCTTCTTCAGTTCTAATGAGTGTCAGGTACATCCTGTACATCTACTTTTATAGCCACACAAGTTACTTAGGCACCTGCTAAACTCCGGGAGTTAAATGCACTATATTACCAAAAAGTATTGGGACACCTGCCTTTACACGCACATAAACTTTATTGGCATCCCAGTCTAATGCCGCGTACACACAACCGTTTTTAATGTCATTGAAAAAAAAACGAAGTTTTTCTCGACGTGATTTTTCTCAAGCCTGCCTTGCCTACACACGATCATGAAGAAAAATGCTCGAGCAAAGCGCGGTGACGTTCGAAATGTACGACGGCACTATAAAGGGGAAGTTCCATTCGGATGGCGCCACCCTTTGGGCTGCTTTTGCTGATCCTTGTGTTAGTAAAGTTTGGTGAGAGACGATTCGCGCTTTTCAGCCTCGTGCTCTTCAGTCCGTTACAGCGTGACGAATGTGCTATCTCCATTACGACCATTAGTTTTACCAGAACGAGCACTCCCGTCTCATCACTTGCTTCTGAGCATGCGTGTTTTTTTCACGTTGTTAAAGCCTACACATGGCCGTTTTTCATGACGAGAAAAACGACGAC
This sequence comes from Rana muscosa, assembly GCA_029206835.1. Lineage (NCBI taxonomy): Eukaryota > Metazoa > Chordata > Amphibia > Anura > Ranidae > Rana > Rana muscosa. Next base: position 1,241,871,402 of record CM055116.1, on the reverse strand, counting down.
GTGAAAAACAACGAGAAAAATTAGAGCATGCTCCAAATTTTTCATGGCCATTTTTCACGTCGTGAAAAATGCTCTGAAGCTCACACACGATCGTTTTTAATGACAATTTTAAAAAATGGCATTTTTCTCGTCATGAAAAACGGTCTTGTGTACGCGGCATTAGTGTTCAATATTGAGTTGGCCCACCCTTTGCACCTATAACAGCTTCAACTCTTCTGGGAAGGCTGTCCACAAGGTTTAGGAGTGTGTCTATGGGAATGTTTGACTATTCTTCCAGAAGCACATTTGTGAGGTCAGGTACTGATGTGGATGAGAAGGCCTGGCTCGCAGTCTCCGCTCTAATTCATCCCAAAGGTGTTCTTTTCGGGGGTTGAGGTGAGGACTCTGTGCTGGCCAGTCAAGTTCCTCCACCCCAAACTCGCTCATCTATGTCTTTATGGACCTTGCTTTGTGCACTGGCCCAGATCATTTGGTGGAGAGGGGATTATGATGTGGGGTTGTTTTTCAGGGGTTGGGCTTGGCTCCTTAGTTCCAGTGAAGGGAACTCTTAAGGCGTCAGCATACCAAGACATTTTGGACAATTTCATGCTCCCAACTTTGTGGGAACAGTTTGGGGATGGCCCCTTCCTGTTCCAACATGACTGCACACCAGTGCACAAAGCAAGGTCCATAAAGACATGGATGAGCGTGTTTGGGGTGGAGGAACTTGACTGGCCTGCACAGAGTCCTGACCTCAACCCAAAAAGAACACCTTTGAGATGAATTTCAGAATCTATGTTTTACCTCCTGATGAAGACTCTTAATGAGTTGAACCTTGTGGACAGCCTTCCCAGAAGAGTTGAAGCTGGTAAAGCTTCAGAGGGTGGGCCAACTCAATATTGATCCCAACGGACTAAGACTTGGATGCCATTATTGTCCATGTACATGTAAAGGCAGGTGTCCCAATACTTTTTGGTAATATAACTTCAGCTTTAAATACAACAATGTATATCTAGATAGCCATAAATAATATAAAGGATATTGTGTGCACCAAATGCCATTGCAAACCCAGATGCAGTTCTGTACAAAGAGTAGCACAGCAGGTCATACCACTAAAGGATGCCTGCAGGAATCTACAGGAGGGGGCGGAGAGGAGACAAGTTATCCTGCACAAGTAGAGAGAGCAGCAGTGACCAGTCTGTAAGCAGGTGCAGTTAGCCAGCTGGCCACTAGATAGCTCAGTTCCCATTATAGTCTGGAAAGACGAAAGTTAAAAGAAAGTGCAGCCAGACGCTGACTAGTTTGTCTGTGTCATTGCGGGACATTGTTTAACAAGGGCTGCCTTGAATTTGTTTCCCTGTAGTGTTCAGTCTGGATATTGTGACATCATTGAAGGCAGAGAGAGAGAGAGACAGAGACCACTACTGAAAGCAGGGGATCATGGGACATGTGATCCAGAGAGCTGATATGTACATGGAGCCAGTGCTGCTGCAGACTACAAGTTTTAGCGAGAGAAAAGAATGCTGGATGAAGACATAAATCGCCTGTTCTGGGAAGGAGCTCTTCCTCTTGGGACCACAGCCTTCAGCTGAGAGCAGGGACCCGGCCACTCTGGGGGATGTGAGCGGGTGCCGCGGCCTGGACGGCGTGGAAGGAGCTCTTCCTCTTGGGACCACAGCCTTCAGCTGAAAGCAGGGACCCGGCCATTCTGGGGGATGTGAGCGGGTGCCGCGGCCTGGACGGCGTGGAAGGAGCTCTTCCTCTTGGGACCACAGCCTTCAGCTGAGAGCAGGGACCCGGCCACTCTGGGGGATGCGAGCAGGTGCCGCGGCCTGGACGGCGTGGAGAGTCAGCGTGTGAGCCATACACCTGCGGGCAGATGCACAATCAGCAGCTCCCTGTCAGCTGAGTGACTATCGGGGTCACTCTCATCATCCCTGTTACAGACCCAGCTGAATCCCTGTGTCACCAGGTGCATGGCCAGGCACCCTTCACTGGTTGCAGATTCTTCAAAGAGCTTGTTCCAGGACATCCTATTCCCTTGAGCCTTGGTATAATATCAGGACTGGTGAGCGGGCAGAAGCCCACCCTGAGTAAATCTTACAAAAGACACTGCATGCAGACACCTTTACCCCATCTCTTCATACAAAAGCTTCTAGCAGGAAATACTTTGTATATGTTATCCACTATTGCTGGTCGTCATTGCACAGCAACCTCTCTGGGCCCTTGTTAAGCTAACTGAAGATTCTGAACACCTACGGTACAAGGACTTCTCTCCTCTTTCTTTCAAATCAATGTGGACAAGACAACCCCAAAAAAGAGGAACTGGTAAATTCTTGGAAGCGGTACCTTGAGCTAAAGTGGTTCTAAAGTCAAAACGTTTTTTTTATCTTAATGCATTCTATGCATTCATTTAAAAAAAAAAAACTCTCTACTACCTGTCTTAGGAACCCCCATCTCCAAAAACGTGGCTTCTCTCCTCTATCCAGCGCTGTCCTGGCTGCAGCTCCGCTCCTCCACTTATTGGTGTCACAGGAGACCCCGGTAGCAGCGGGAGCCATAAGCTGAAGAGGAAGCCAGGGTGATACTTATCCATCATGCCATACCATCAGGGATGCGTATGATTGGCCCCAATTTATTCTGCAGCAGAACAACCACCCCAAACATGCAACCAATGTCATTAAGAACTATTTTCAGTGTAAAGAAGAACAAGGAGTCCTGGAAGTGATGGTTTGGCCCCCACAGAGCCCTGATTTCAACATCATCAAGTCTTTCTGTGATTACACAAAGAGACAGAAGAATTTGAGGCAGGCCTCGTACACACGACCGGTTTTCTCGTGAAGAAGCGACAAGAAAAGAGCTTTCTTGCCGAAAAAAACGGCTTTCAGGTTTCTCGTCGGGAAATCTGCCCAAAATCTCAACGAGAAAAATAGAGATCCTGCTCTCTATTTTCTCATCTGGATTCTTGTCAGCCTGTTTCCCGACGAGAAACCCGAGCGTGTGTATACTTATCTGTCGCCGTTGAAAACCCGCGCATGCTCGAAATGACTTTGACGCATGCGCGGTAGCTTCCTAGGCATAGGTAGGGTGTAGCAAGATGACGGCGACGGCATCGAATGTGACGAGCGCATGCTCGTCTTAGTCGATGATGTCACCGCGTTCATTCCATTCAAAAGAACGGCGGTTCTTTTGAATGGAGTGTTTGTACACTCGGCCGGGACAAGATTTTGTCAAGAATCTCGTCAGGAAAAACAACATTTTTTTCCCTGATGAGAATCTCGGCCGTGTGTACGAGGCTGCAGTCTACATTCACAGAGGATATGTGGTTAGTTCTCCAAGATGTTTGGAACAACCTACCTGATGAGTTCCTTCAAAAACTGTGTGCAAGTCTACCTAGAAGAATTGATGCTGGTAAGGCAAAGGGTTGTCACACCAAATCTTGATTTGATTTCGATTTTTCTTCTGCTCATTTATCTTTTTGTAAATTGATAAAAATAGACTATTAACCCTTCTATTTCTGAAAACTTTCTTAATTTACAGCATTTTTTTATACTTGTATAATTTTTTTTCACAGCACTGTACGTGCATGGGGAACGTTTTTTGTGCCGAGAGCGTGCTCACTGTTTTTTCTGATGGTATTTGATCACCTCTGCAGTTTTTATTTTTTGCGCTATAAACAAAAAAAGAGCGACAATTTTGAAAAAAAGCAATATTTTTTACTTTTTGCTATGATAAATATCCCCAAAAAATATATAAAAAAAAGTCCTCCGTTTAGGCCGATATGTATTCTTCTACATATTTTTGGTAAAAAAAAAAAAATCGCAATAAGCGAATATCGATTGGTTTGCGCAAAAGTTATAGTGTCTACAAAATAGGGGATAGAATTATGGCATTTTTATTATTATTATTTTTTTACTAGTAATGGCGGTGATCTGCGATTTTTATCATGACTGCGACATTATGGCGGACACATTGGACACTTTTGATGCTATTTTGGGTCCATTGTCATTTATACAGCAATCAGTGCTATAAAAATGTAACTGATTACTGTGTAAATGACACTGGCAGTGAAGAGGTTAACCACTAGGAGGCGAGGAAGGGGTTAAGTGTGTCCTAGGGAGTGATTCTAACTGTGTGGGGGCTAGGCTACTAGTGACATGACACTGATCACTGCTTCCGATGACAGGGAGCAGTAGATCAATGTCATCCCCCCCCCCCGTTCTGCCTCTCCGTGACATGAGTTTGCGAGGCCCACGGGCGCGGTCACGGAGAGTGGGGTGGGCGTGCGCGCGCCAGCCGCACGACTTCTTAAAGGGGACGTACGGGTACGCCCATTTGTCTAACGCTGCCATTCTGCGGACGTATATCGGCGTTCAGCGGTCGGCAAGTGATTAAAGAGCCCGGCGAAGGCAGCAGCAAGGGTATTTTTTGTTTATATGGCTGGGGATCACCAATCAACAATTGAATTGGGTCAGATAACATCACTGGTTGCTAAGGACATGGCAGGTGCTGACATATGTCGCTTCCTTAACAACCTTGACAGTGGATATAGTAGCGGGAGAAACTGTTTTGCTCCTACCCAAGGGGCTGAAAGTCTGGACTGCACTGGAAACTCATCCCTAATGATCAGGAGTTGGGGATCCAGTAGGGTGCCTTCTTCAAGAACCTGTAAAAAGATAACAAACAAGACAGATAATAAAACGTATTTACAAATTTGATTGCTTTGCTGCACTGCCTTTACGATATGAAATTTTCCAGTGAGGTGAAGCTGGACTTTAAATAAATACATAATAAGAAGTGAAGTGTTTCACAGCTCCGTAGACCTGTACGAGCAAATGAACTGAATAAAATGTTATGGATTTTTACCATGCTGTGACTTCTCAGTGTCGTCCATCTTACCGCCTAACAACACCGCTCACGCTGCCATCAGCGAAACTAATAGGGCGAATGAAAATTTGATGAAAAATGGGAAATCTGCATTTGGTTTAGATTATGTAAGTGAAATGAATAAAAAGCCGTTTGACGGCATTAATGTCTGATGGGAGGGAAAAGCAGTTTATTACCCTTGCATTTTTTAAGATTTTTTTATTTTTTTTTCCCAGAAGGAGCTTTAATTATGATGTCTGGATGTCATTATCATTAGGCTTGATGAATTATTGAGGAAGTAGGTGAGCAAGGAAAACGTGGTCTTTCAGGAAAATTAAAGTCAGGTGCTTTTTGGTTTCTTGTTGTATTTAAAGCTGAAGTTGAATCTGCTTATACACTATATTACCAAAAGTATTGGGACACCTGCCTTTATACGTACATGGACTTTAATGGCATCCAAGTTTAATGCCCTGTACACATGATCGGATTACCAATGGAATAAAATCCGATAGAATTTTCTGTCGGAAATTCCGATGAAGACTAAATTCCGACCGTCCAAAACGCGGTGACGTAAAACACTATGACGAGCAGAGAAAAATGAAGTTCAATGCTTCTGAGCATGCGTTGACTTGATTCTGAGCATGCATGGGTTTTTTCTCAGATGGAATTCCACACAGACGATCGGAATTTCCCATCTGATTTTTTTCATCGGAAAAATCTGATCGTGTGTACAGGGCATTAGTCTGTAGGGTTCAATATTGAGTTGGCCCACCCTTTGCAGCTATAATAGCTTTACAGTAACTCTTCTGGGAAGGCTGTCCACAAGGTTTAGGAGTGTGTCTATGGGAATGTTTGTCCATTCTTCCAGAAGCGCATTTGTGATGTTGGATGAGAAGGCCTGGCTCGCAGTCTCCGCTCTAATTTATCCCAAAGGTGTTCTATCGGGGTTGAGGTCAGGACTCTGTGCAGGCCAGTCAAATTCCTCCTCCCCAAACTCTCTCATCCATGTCTTTATGGACCTTGCTTTGTGCACTGGTGCACAGTCATGTTGGAACAAGAAGGGGCCATCCCCAAACTGTTCCCACAAAGTTGGGAGAATTAAATTGTCCAAAATATCTTGGTATGCTGACGCCTTACTGGGCCAATACATTGTTTATAGCGCAATAATAAAAAATGCAGCAGTGATAAAATACCACCAAAAGAAATCTCTATTTGTGGGAAACAAAAGGACGTCAATTTTGTTTGGGAGCCACGTCGCACGACCACGCAATTGTCAGTTAAAGCGACGCAGTGCCAAATCGCAAAAAGTGCTCTGGTTCCGGTTGAAATTTGAGCTGGGCACATATGTCTGCAGTATTTTGTTATCTCTCTTTAACCACTTAAGCCCCGGACCATTTTGTAGCTAAAGGACCAGAGCTGTTTTCAGAATTTTGCACTGCGCTGCTTTAACTGGAAATTGTGCGGATATGCAATGTTGTACCGAAACGAAATTTGCGTCCTTTTCTTCCCACAAATAGAGCTTTCTTTTAATGGTATTTGATTGCCTCTGCGATTTTTTTTTTTTTGCGATATAAACGGAAAAAGACCGAAAATTTTGAAAATAAATGATATTTTCTACTTTTTGTTATAAGAAAAATCGAATAAACTCAATTTTAGTCATACATTTAGGCCAAAATGTATTCAGCCACATGTCTTTAGTAAAAAAAAATGTCAATAAGCGTATATTTATTGGTTTGCGCAAAAGTTATAGCGTCTACAAACTAGGGTACATTTTCTGGAATTTACTGTACACAGCTTTTAATTTATGACTGCCTATCTCATTTCTTGAGGTGCTAAAATGGCAGGGCAGTACAAAACCCCCCCAAATTACCCAATTTTGGAAAGTAGACACCCCAAGGAAATTGCTGAGAGGCATGTTGAGCCCATTGAATATTTTTTTTTTTTGTCGCAAGTGATTGAATAATGACTAAAAAAAAAAAAAAATTACAAAAAGTTGTCACTAAATGATATATTGCTCACACATGCCATGGTTATATGTGGAATTGCACCCCAAAATACATTTTGCTGCTGCTCCTGAGTACGGGGATACCACATGTGTGGGACTTTTTGGGAGCCTAGCCGCGTACGGGCCCCCGGAAACCAAGCACCGCCTTCAGGATTTCTAAGGGCGCAAATTTTTGATTTCACTCCTCACTACCTATCACAGTTTCGAAGGCCATAAAATGCCAAAATAGCACAAAACCCCCCCAAATGACCCCATTTTAGAAAGTAGACACCCCAAGGAAATTGCTGAGAGGCCTGTTGAGCCCATTGAATATTTTTTTTTTTGTCCCAAGTGATTGAATAAAGACAAAAAAAAAAAAATACAAAAAGTTGTCACTAAATGATATATTGCTCACACATGCCATGGTTACATGTGGAATTACACCCCAAAATACATTTTGCTGCTTCTCCTGAGTACCGGGATACCACATGTGTGGGACTTTTTGGGAGCCTAGCCGCATACGGGACCCCGAAAACCAAGCACCGCCTTCAGGATTTCTAGGCACAAATTTTTGTTTTCACTCCTCACTACCTATCACAGTTTCGAAGGCCATAAAATGCCAAAATAGCACAAAACCCCCCCAAATGACCCCATTTTGGAAAGTAGACACCCCAAGCTATTTGCTGAGAGGCATGGTGAGTATTTTACAGCTCTCATTTGTTTTTGAAAATGAAGAAAATTTTTTTTTTTTTTTTTTATTTTCAAAACTTTGTGACAAAAAGCGAGATCTGCAAAATACTCACCATACCTCTCAGCAAATAGCTTGGGGTGTCTACTTTCCAAAATGGGGTCATTTGGGGGGGTTTTGTGCCATCTGGGCATTCCATGGCCTCCGAAACTGTGATAGGCAGTGAGAAGTGAAATCAAAAATTTACACCCTTAGAAAGCCTGAAGGCGGTGATTGGTTTTTGGGGTCCCGTACGCGGCTAGGCTCCCAAAAAGTCTCACACATGTGGTATTCCCATACTCAGGAGAAGCAGCAGAATGTATTTTGGGGTGTAATTCCACATATGCCCATGGCATGTTTGAGCAATATATCATTTAGTGACAACTTTGTGCAAAAAATAAAAAATAAAAAAATAAATTGTCTATTTTCCGCAACTTGTGTCAACATATAAAATATTCCATGGACTCGACATGCCTCTCAGCAAATAGCTTGGGGTGTCTACTTTCCAAAATGGGGTCATTTGGGGGGGGTTTTGAACTGTTCTGGCATTTTATACACAACATTAGGAAGCTTACATCCACTCTTCTAACCACTTGAAGGCAAAGCCCTTTTTCACACTTTTTGTTTACATGAAAACATATTTTTTTTTTTGCAAGAAAATTATGTTGAACCCCCAAACATTATATATATATTTTTAAAGCAAAGGCCCTACAGATTAAAATGGTGGGTGTTGCAAAAAAATTTTCTACACAGTATTTGCGCAGCGATTTTTCAAACGCATTTTTTGGGGAAAAATACACTTTTTTTAATTTTAATGCACTAAAACACACTATATTGCCCAAATGTTTGATGAAATAAAAAAGATGATTTTAGGCCGAGTACATAGATACCAAACACGACAAGCTTTAAAATTTCGCAGAAACGCGCATTGGCGACAAACTACATACATTTTTAAAAGCCTTTACAGGTTACGCCGTTAGATTTACAGAGGAGGTCTACTGCTAAAATTACTGTCCTCGATCTGACCTTCGCGGTGATACCTCACATGCATGGTGCAATTTCTGTTTACATATAACGCCAGACCGACGCTTGCGTTCGCCATTGGGCAAGAGCAGGGCAGGACAGGGGTGCTTTTTTTTTTTTTTTTTTTTTTTTTTTATAAATTTTGCTTTTTTTATTTTATTTTAAAACTGTTGCTTCCATATTTATTTATTTATTTTTATCATTTTTATTGTTATCTCAGGGAATGTAAATATCCCCTATACTAGCAATAGGTAGTGACAGGTATTTTTTTTTTGAAAAAACTGGGGTCTATTGGACCCTTGATCTTTCCTCTGCCCTCAAATCATCTGACCACACCAAGATCGGTGTGATAAAATGCTTTCCCAATTTCCCAATGGCGCTTTTTATATCCGGGGGGGGGACATTCCCTCCCACTGCTTGTAAAAGCAGTCCAGAGGCTAATTAGCCACTAGGATTGCTTTTACATGAAAGCCGGCCGCTGGCTGAAAAGAATGATACCAAGATGATACCTAAACCCACAGGCATCATTCTGGTATAAACATTCAAAGTCCAGCAACATACCAGTACGTTGCTGGTCCTTGTTGGACATGTATTGTAATCTTTTTTTTCATGCAGCTTGTTGGCTGAACCAAAAAAAAAGATTGATCGGTGGGAATGCCCACCATTAGAATACCGCCCTTCATCCACCCACTTCTAATGATGGGCATACATGCACCATTTATATATGCCGAAGCATGGGGGCATCCTCCCGCAAAAGTTATGCCGCGTACACATGGTCAGACTTTTTCACGGGCAAGCCTCCGTCGGAATTTCGACCGTATGTACGCGGCATTAGGAGCAAAATCGCTCCTCCGCCCCTGCTGCACCAATGCTTCGGCATATATGCTTTTTTTTTTTTAACTGTGGTGGTGAAATCACCTCCTACAGCACTGGAGTCGCAGGGATCAGGCCTGTCTCTGCGAACGCTGCAGTTATGTGTGTTGTGTTTTGTAAGTGACAGTGATCGATCGATACTGCACTTGGGTGGACTGGGCTGGACGGAGGGGCAAAACGCAGGTGCCAGCAGGTATCTGGGCTGATCCCGCTAACACTGCGTTTTTGGGAACCCTAAACTGCTGGGGACGCTAGTATAGATCTGATCAGATCAGATATTGATCTGTTCAGATACTATACCACTAAGGGGGGTGTATGCTTAACGCGTGGGTGTTAGCGTTACTGGCACTAACCTGACGCTGCCTGGGGTGTGACGCAGACCCTCTCTGACGCTAAAACCTAATTGATATCACCCGCCGGGCGATCAGGGGGTTAAACCTTTATTGGGTTATATACGGCGGGTGCCCTGACACTATAAAAAGCAAACTAACTAACCAGCGTCACCCGTAACACTTATATGGTGATTACTGGTGAAAGGGTTAACTAGGGGCAATTAGGGGGTTAAAACCTTTATTAGATAATATATGGGGGTACCTGACGCTATAAAAACCTGACGGCGAACCTAAAAAAAATTACTGGCTACCTATCGGCATCACAGACACTAAGACAACGATCATAAAAACGATCGCTTAGCGACAGTGGTGATAGGGGGTGAAAGGGTTACCTGGGGGGCGATCAGGGGGTTAAACCTTTATTAGATAATATATGGGGGTACCTGACGCTATAAAAACCTGCGGCGAACCTAAAAAAAATTACTGGCTACCGATCTGCATCACCGACGCTAAGACACCGATCAGAAAAATGATCGCTTAGCGACAGTGGTGATAGGGGGTGAAAGGGTTACCTGGGGGGCGATCAAGGGGGTTAAACCTTTATTAGGTAATATATCGGGGTACCTGACGCTATAAAAACCTGCGGCGAACCTAAAAAAAATTACTGGCTACCGATCTGCATCACCGACGCTAAGACAGCGATCAGAAAAATGATCGCTTAGCGACAGTGGTGATAGGGGGTGAAAGGGTTATCTGGGGGGCGATCAAGGGGGTTAAACCTTTATTAGGTAATATATGGGGGTACCCGACGCTATAAAAACCGGCGGCGAACCTAAAAAAAAATTACTGGCTACCGATCAGCATCACCGACGCTAAGACATCGATCAGAAAAATGATCGCTTAGCGACGGCGGTGCTAGGGGGTGAAAGGGTTATCTGGGGGGTGATCAGGGGGTTAAACCTTTATTAGGGGGGGTTAGGGGGCTACACTGTACCTAAAACTAAATGTAGTGACACTTTTACAGTCACAAATGTCACTGATTGCAGTGATCACTAAATAAATGGTCACTGCAATCAGTGACACTGTGACTGGGGGCTGGGGGGTGATCTGGGGGGTGATCTGGGGGGCCTGGGGGGGCGATTTATGTGCCTATGTGTCCTGGTGTCAGTGTGCTGTTTTGTGCACTAACCTGCATCTTCTCCTGTACGGCGCTCGGTATATGTGAGCGCCGCAGGAGAGATGACATCACTTCCTCCTGCCTGTGTAAACAGTACACAGGCAGGGGAAGCTCTCTCATTCGCCGGGAGCGATCGAGAGGGGGGGGGCGGAAACGAATGGCCATCCCCTCATGCCGGATCGCTCCCGAAGGTAAAACGACCACCCACTGTAAAGAAGGGGGGTCCGATCGGACCCCCCAACTATACAAAGGCAGTCACGTAGATATACGTGATTCTGCCTGTCGGTGCCATTCTGCCGACGTATATTTACAGTGGGCGGTCGTTAAGTGGTTAAAGCTCTCTCCTGACCCGTTACTGTTAACAGCCAGATAACTCCTGACAAATTCTCTGATGCAGCCTGAAATTTCTGTCGGGGAAGGTTGCTATAAATACTGTAGATTAGCAGGGAGCTGGCCCTATTACAAAACACCTCTGAGAGTCTCTGCCTATGATGAGAGGGGGTGTGTGCCTCTCCTCCAATCAGCATTTTTAGCTATCTTGGCTGTATGCCCAGACATCACACTCTGTGTTAAACAGGAAGAGAAAAAATACCTAACACGATCTGAACTTTCTAAATAGTATATAAATGTGAAGACAGCAGATATACATGTAAAAACCTATGTAGGGAGATTTGGTTCATCTCTGTGTATCATCTGAGGCTGTTCACTTCACTGGGTGTATGGAGGGTTTACATCCACTTTAAATAAGCTCGGCCTGACCCAAGATGGCTGATAGAGTCACATGGGATAGCAGAATCCAATCAGATAGCTTCTCCAGTGACCCTGGAAAACATAAAGGAACTGTGTTCCTCTTGACTTCCTCTCCAGCTGCAGTGCGGACGAGTGCCACCTACAGGGGAGAAAATAGATTGCACCTGCCTACAAGCTCATCCCCCACAGTTATTACCTTTTGTATCAGCTAAGATTGTAAGGTCTGAAGATCAGGGCCCTCTGATTCCTCCTGTATTGAATTGTATTGTAAATGTACTGTCTGCCCTCATGTTTTAAAGTGCTGCACAAACTGTTGGCGCTATATAAATCCTGTATCATAATAATGACGGTGGCACCGGAGCAGATTGATGAAGTAGAACATTGGCCTGGAAGGGGGACAAAGCTGGATTCCATGTTTGGTTTTTTTTTTTTTTTTTTTTTAACATACAGGAACAATTACCAGTGACTAAAAAAATGTTTTTCGGTCGCTAGGAAGAAGCTTTTTGACTGATAACATAAAAAAAAACGTGAAACAAAGGTGCGTTCTATTCTGTATAATGTCTGAAAAATCTGTGGTTCTTATGCTACATTATATTTCCAATTTGCATATTCTATTTCTCACTTTCTTAGAGAAAGATTGCACAGTGGGAGCCGGTGAAATTGACTTCTTGTAATATATGGGTTTTGGTATTTAAGCGTATGGTGCATGCTAAGTTTACTAGTCTTGAAATCTGTAGATCTTCCGTGATTTTATTGATGCTATTTCACTGCGCTGAAAGAACCAGAGCAAAAAAAAAAAAGAACCTCCAGGCTGTAACCACTTTAGAATAAAGGAATAGATTGAAGTTTAGATAAATAATAAATATAACTTATAGGCAGAATCTATCAAAGTTTTCGCAGATGGGAAGAGAATCTATTTTTTTTCTTCTGCGGGAGAGCCTTTTTCTTTGATTTATGAAGCAATTACAAGCATAGAATATTAATAAAGGAAGACAAAATGAAAAAAATAAAATAATTTTCTGTCTGTAAGCCAAGATCTTAGTATAGGATAAGACATTACAGTATAAATGAAGGGTGATGTTTAATCATCTTAAAGGGAACTGGTACTGAGAGAAATATATAGGCTGTCAGTTCTGACCTACTTCTGGAAAATGTTAGTTGACTGGCTGTCTTTAGCTTCAATATCAAGTCACTGTTCCAGAATATGCACCCCCACAGCCACTCCAGCGGTCAAGGTATTCTAAATTCACATTCTTCTCCCTGTTCTCCCTGTAGTGCTTCTAGGACAGACCCGATCACCGGGGGGGGGGGTGTTTGGCTCATCCCTAGTGATGTCACAGTTATTAAGCCCCCCACCACAGTGATGTAAGTCAATGTGCTGTGATGTCAGCAGTTCCTAGGGATGCGGGAGATGATTCCTTAGGAAGAGCAGTGATGGCTGGAAGCTGTCATATATAGAAGCAGTAGAAATACACCATACACCAAGTACAAAATCCCAGCTGAAAAAATCATCTTATCCACTTTGGGTATAACGGGGATTAAAAAAGTCTTGAGAAAGAGCCGATACTGCCTCGAAACGCGTAGCTATTTTTCCTTCATACCCACCAGCATCTGGCTTTACAGGGTAAGTTCCCACATTGTCAGGTTGGTTCCCCAGCTTCTACGTATCCCTGAGCCGGCGGAAGCATCCACTTCTTGGAATGGACTATGCTGCATCCTGTAGGACTACCATCAGAAAGACAGCTTTAGACTACCGGATAGGGCCTTTGCATTTTTACTACAAAGTATTGTCTTTTTAACGATAAAGGTTATATTCTACTGCACTTAGATCCCACCCTCTGGTGTTCCTTTATATATAATGCTTGGCTCCTGATAAACAGGGGGCAAATTGGCAAATGTTTGGCATTTGACCAACACTCAACATTCAGTCCGAATTTAGGCTTGGACTGAACCATCAGCTCATCCATGCTGTAGGCACACTCACATACCAGAAAGTTCACTGCTTTTTATCACGAGGAATAGCAGACAAATGCCGCGTACACACGATCGGAAATTCCGACAAGAAAAGTCCGATGTGAGCTTTTGGTCGGAAATTCCGACCGTGTGTATGCTCCATCTGACTTTTGGTATCGGAATTTCCACCAACAAAAATTTGAGAGCTGGTTCCCAAATTTTCCAACAACAAAACTTGTTGTCGGAAATACCGCGCGTGTGTACACAATTCCAACGCACACAATTCCACGCATGCTCGGAATCAAGCAGAAGAGCCGCACTGACTACTGAACTTCATTATTCTCGGCTCGTCGTAGTGTTGTACGTCACCGCGTTCTTGACGTTCGCAATTTCCGACAACATTTGTGTGACCGTGTGTATGCAAGACAAGTTTGAGCCAACATTCCGTCAGAAAAAAAAAATCCACGGTTTTGTTGTTGGAATGTCCGATTGTCTGTACGCGGCATTAAAGTCGATTTTTCATGAACTTTCCCAAACTTTCTGTATCACATAGCAAATCTTTACTCTTGAGTTCTGTTCCACATTAATGATGTATTAATGAATACAGAGCTGCCTTTTACACCAGCCTGGAGGTCAGCATTAATATTGCGAACATACAAGTGTCCTGTAGTTGCCGATACCGTTATGTATTGTAATTAAGACTTGTCTTTAAAAACAACATTAAAAGCCGATACTCTGCACCAGGCAATGTAATGAATGACAGAAACACATAGTACAAGCTTTGGGGGGAAAGGACTGGAATGCAAACTGTCAGCAGCCAAAGAAAAAATATTTCTTTGAGAGGAAAGAAGAGAATATTGATGAGGAAGAGTGGAAAGACCGAAAGTTAAGAATAAGTTGTATTTGCTATCCGAATTGCTGATGATTTCCATTGGACCATCAAACAACAAATGTTACACTTTGTCTTCCCGAATCTTGTAATATCATGTTCTGTATTCAAATGTTTTCAAGTTATCAGAATGTTCTCCGGCTTTTCATAAGGAATGAATTATTTTTCTACAATGTCTTTCCAGATAATTTCTCCCTGAATTCAGACATGTATTATAATATAAAGACAAGTGTTTTCTTAATGGTTTATGGTGTTATCTTCTCAAGAAGCGGAATAAAGATACAAAGTTTGTGCTCGAATGGATATATTATAGGGAAATTTGATAACAAAAAAGATACAGTTAGCAAACAAAGAAGACAGAGAATATTTATATAAAAAGGTCATCCCTGTTATTTACCCATGGTATAAAGTGTGATGGTGGGTTGGATGGCTGAAGGGGATGAATGGCGGTGACTTACCGTATATACTCGAGTATAAGCCGAGTTTTTCAGCACATTTTTTCGTGCTGAAAATGCCCCTCTCGGCTTATAATCGAGTCACCTTTTTGCGCCTGATCTCCCAGATTTTGGGGACCCGGTACTTAGCACACATGTAATCCACTCTTCCTCTACAAGTGTGCAAAGTTTTTTGTCTGGGGGACCTACAGCCGGGGAGCACCGAATTTTCAAACCGGGCACCCCTTCCATAGACTCCCATGTTAAATGGTAATTTCTCCAGTGACTTTGGGGACCAGCCAGTCGTAGGTCCCCTGGACCCCATACTTGGCACACATGTAGACCCATTTCTCTTCTACAAGTGTGCAAAGTTTTTTGTCTGGGGGACCTACGGCCGGGAGCACCGATTTTTCAAATCCAGGCACCCCTTCTATAGACTCCCATGTTAAACGTCAGTCTAGTCATGGGCACAGTGAGGCATGGGCACAGTGAGGCATGGGCACAGTGAGGCATGGGTACAGTGAGGCATGGGTACAGTGAGGCATGGGCACAGTGAGGCATGGGCACAGTGAGGCATGGGCACAGTGAGGCATGGGTACAGTGCGGCATGGGTACAGTGAGGCATGGACACAGTGAGGCATGGGCACAGTGAGGCATGGGCACAGTGAGGCACGGACACAGTGAGGCATGCACATGGACACAGTGAGGCAAAGTGAGGCACAGTGAGGCATGCAGATGGACACCCTAGGCTTATACTCGAGTCAATAAGTTTTCCCATTTTTTTGTGGTAAAATGAGGTGCCTCGGCTTATATTCGGGTTGGCTTATACTCGAGTATATACGATATATGGCCAAAAACATGAGGAAGCCAATTCAAATTATTAAAGTGTCTGTAAAGGTATTATTTAACCACTTCAGCCCCGGAAGATTGGGCTGCTCAATGACAAGGCCATTTTTTTGCGATACGGCACTGTGTCGCTTTAACTGACAAATGCACAGTTTGTGCGACGCTGTACCCAAACAAAATTTGCGTCCTTTTTTTCCAACAAATAGAGCTTTCTTTTGGTAGTATTTGATCATATCTGAGATTTTAATTTTTTGCGCTATAAACAAAAAAAGAGCGACAATTTTGAGAAAAACACAATGGGGGTTATTTACTAAAGGCAAATCCACTTTGCATTACAAGTGCACTGAAAGTAAATACAGTCACTGTAGATCGGGGGGGGGGGATCTGAAATGAGGGCAAGCTCTGTTGATTTTATCATCCAATCATGTGCAAGCTAAAATTATGTTTTTTTTATTTTCTTTGCATGTCCCCCGTAGATTTACAACAACTGCATTTACCAAGTGTACTTTCAGTGCACTTGCACTGCACTTGTAGTGCAAAGCGGATTTGGCTTTCGTAAATAACCCCCAATGATTTGTACTTTTTGCTATAATAAATATCCTCAATTTTTTTTTAAAAAAGCAAATTTTTTCCTCAGTTTAGGCTGATATGTATTGTTCTACATATTTTTGGTAATAAAAATCGCAATAGGCGTATTGATTGGTTTGCGCAAATGTTATAGCATCTACAAAATAGGGGATAGATTTATGGCATTTTTATTATTATTCTTTTTTTTATCGGGACTGCGACAATATGGCGGACAGATCGGACAGTTTTGACACTATTTTGGGACCATTGACAATTATACATCGATCAGTACTATAAAAATGCACTGATTACTGTGTAAATGTCACTGGCAAGGAAGGTGTTAACACTAGGGGGTGATCAAGGGGTTAACTGTGTTCCCTAGTGTGTGTTCTAACTGTCGGGGGAGGGGACTGACTATAGGAGATCACTGATCGTGGTTCCTAGCTATTAGGAACTCACAATCTGTCTCTCTTCTCCTCACAGAACAGGGTCGTGGGCACGAGAAGCAGAACAGGGACGTGTGTATGTAAACACAAAAATCTGTGTTCTTTGAGGAGAGGAGAGACAGATCATGAGCTTTTTGTGTTTACACACACACACGTCCCTGTGCTGCTTCTCGTGCCCACGACCGCGCGTGGCCGGGCGATCCCTGCTCTGCCTGTTATCCCGCTTAAAGGGACCAACGTACAGCTACGACGGTTTTGCGGGATCGTGCCGACCTGCCGCAGTATAATGACGGCAGCTGGTCGGCAAGTGGTTAAAATAATAAACACAGAGCAGCTCTGATCCTCCTCTTCTGGGGTCCCCCACCTGCACTCTCTGCTCCTCCCTCTTCGGAGTGCTCCCATAGTAAGCCACTTATTATGGTGGAAGTTCTGCAGGCTTGATTCCGAGCGGGGCTCTGTGTGTCCATTGATACATAATAAATAAATGTTGTGCTATAATATCAATAGTAACAAATACATAAAATTATAAATGCATAATAAACAAAGGAATAGTCCCAAAAAAAGAATCAGAAGCCCCCCCCCCCCCCCAAAAAAAAAATATAATAATAGATGTGATAAAAATTCCAGGCTCGATTATTTACATGCTGTTTTTTACCTACCTAAAGCCCTGTACACACGATCAGATTTCCTATGGTTTTTAAATCGATGGATTTTTCCATCGGAAAACCGATGAAGCTGACTTCCATCAGTCTTGCCTGCACACCATCAGTCAAAAAACCGACCGTTCCAAACGCGGTGACGTAAAACACTCCGATGAGCAGAGAAAAATGAAGTTCAATGCTTCTGAGCATGCGTCGACTTGATTCTGAGCATGCGTGAGTTTTTTATCCGATGGAGTTCCCCACAGACGATAGTAATTTGCTATCGGTTTTTTAACCATCGGATAAATTTAAAACATGTTCTATTTTTAAACACCAATGGAAAAAAGACCGATGGGGCCCATACACGATCGGTTTGTCCGATGAAAAAAGTCCATCGGAGTGTTTTCATCGGTAAAACCGATCGTGTGTACAGGGCTTAAGTGTAAGTGTCCATTCGTCTTTTTTATATTCAATAAATGTAAAAGGTTTTACACTATATAAGCCTTTGTTTTTTATGGGGATACCTTTGATCCTGTTAACTTCTTACGAGGGTCACCATCATCGAAGTTGGGACGTCGGGTGTATGCCTCAGATACCCCAGGCTGGGTTATCAGCCACAGGCGCTCATTAATCCCCTGTAACAAGGGATCATATCATTGCGGTTAGCGGCAGTGTGTGCTTAGGTGGAGGCACTTTCCTATCCTCACTTCCTCTCGGGTGTTTTTGGATTATGTGTCACTATGGATGATTCACCAACACACCTTGTATGGACTATTATATATTTTTTTTGCTTTTTATCAACCAAAGACTTTTTGTGTTTATCCTTCCAAGTGCCACCTTTGGGAGTTTTATCAATTTTATTGTGTGTGTTAATTTCTTAAGCTGTTAGTCTATTCACATTAGACACAGCTGGATTCAAACACCTTTTTTCCTTTTCAGGTTGTCATTCCTTCAATCACTTTTGTCACATTGGTTTGTTTGGCTTATTCATTTTTATTTGAATCTTTGCCATTTTTATCACTTGCTTTTTCAATAATGAATTCATTGGTGAGTGCACCCACATCAGCACTAGTGGGCTAGTGCTTTACAGGTCAATTTTTTCAGCGCAGCTTTTTTATTTTATCATTTCTATTTGGTGTTTTATAACATGTGAGTTGCAGCTTGATACACTTATTCTAAATAACGCAGTTTTTTTCTTCTATTTGTTTTTGACAGGCAGCCGTCCCTACTTCAAGGAGATCTTGGCGAGATCACTCAGAAGTATGGCCCTCCTCCTCCTTCCCCTCGCTGCCAGGCCATTCAGAAAGTGCAGCATGCTTCGCACATGCGCAGTAGGGAACTGGCTGTAAAGCCGCAAGGATTCACTGCCAGTTTCCCTTACAGGCAATGGCGGTGGCAGCCCCCCCCCCTCTTCCCGAGAGCTGATAGAAACATTGGCTGGGGTGCCGACATCTCTGGATTTCAGGATAGGTAAGTGTCCTAATATTAATAGTCAGCAGCTACAGTACATCCTCAGACCTGGCAGTTTTATGTAACTCCAAGCCCTCATCCCAAGAGCATCTCTCTATTCTACTCCCTCCTACAACATAAAGATACTTTTTTCCAAAAATCCCCCAGTGGTACAATGGGAAAAAGATCTACAATCCTCTTTTTCGGATACCCAATGGCTTAAAGCCTCTCATTATTCTTTCACGATAACCCATTGCGTCAACCATTGGGAACATGCTCAAAAAATTATGACCAGGTGGTATCTCACACCATACCGAGTGGTCAAGTTCTTTCCAACCCACTCCCGTTTATTCTAGAGAGGATGCGGACAAGTAGGTACAATACTCTGCATGTTATGGTCATGCAAGAACCTGTCTAGCGTTTGGCAACAAACATTTCAACTAATCTCTAAGCTAACTGGGATTCTAATACCACCTGACCCAGCTCTAGGGATTTTAAACCTAGGTATTGAAAAATTCTCCGCTCAATACCATAATGTGGGACTTCAGGCACTATTGGAAGCCAAATTTTTGATTAACCAAAATGTGGCATGAAGATTTAGCACCTAGTGTGTAAGTGTAGCTGCTGACTTTTTGCTGGGGGGGGGGGGGGGGGTTGCGGAACTTCACTTTAATTTATTTAGTACAGTGAAGGAAGGGTAAGTATCACTGGGCAAAGTAAATGAAAGTGTCTCTGATTTTTTATTTATTTTTGTCCGCTGTACATTCCATATTCCTCCCGTCATTATTCTACCACTCATGGTAAAATAAAGTTACAATGTTAAAATTGGGTTTTTAGTCCATGCCAATCCCTTTTATACAATATCCTGAGATGTAATTAGATTGGAGTTATTCATTAAAGCACGTGGGACTCATTAGAAAAACCTAAAATCGAGGACACTTTATCACATTTACTTAGTGACACTGTCTGCTGGGATAACGCTTTCTGGAGGAACCTTACGCTACCTTGAACATCACAGGAAATCAGACTGCTTTGAAGATGAATGGCTCTCTTTTTTGCATACCTTTTTGTGAACATTACCTAATCAATATGCTGCTTTTTTTTTTTTACACACATGAAGTAATTAGTCAAAGCCTTTGAACTGTGCTATTTCTTACTTGTATTGGAAACCTTCACAAGGAAAACTGTCACACATTTTTAAATCATTTGTTCTAAATAGTCAATGTAAGATGAAGTTGACTATGTTGTAACCACTTGAAGACCAGGCCTTTTCTGGAACTTTTTGTTTACAAGTTTAACCACTTGCCGCCCACCATATAGCAATATGACGTCGGCAAAGTGGTTCTGTTATCCTGACCAGACGTCATATGACGTGATCAGGATAACAAGCCGCCGTGCGCCCGCGGGGGCATGCAGCATGGCGATCATTGTTGCGGCATTTCAGTCTGACACACCGCAACTCCAATCTAGGTAAAGAGTCTCTGACGGAGAATCTTTATCACGTGGACGGCTGTGTTCAATTAGCTTTTCCTCACTCCTCAGCCGTGTATCGGCCTTTCCTCACTCGCGTCAGGATCACCAGGTATGCCACCCAGGGATGCCAATCTGTACCCACAAATGGTGCCAATCAGTGCCCACAAATGGTGCCATTCAGTGCCCATCAATAATGCCTGCCAGTGCCTCCTTATCAGTGATGCCCATCAGTGCCATCTATCAGTGTCCATCAGTGCCACCTATCATTGCCTATCCATGCCCATCAGTTCCCACCTATCAGTGCCCATCAGTGCCGCCTATCAGTGCCCATCAGTGTCACTCATAAGTACCCAGCAGTGCAGCCTTTTACTGCCCATTAGTGTCGCCTATCAGCGCTCATCAGTGCCACCTTTGAGTGCCCATCTGGGCTGCCTACGAGTGCCCATCATTGCTGCATATCAGTGCCACCTATCAGTGCCCACTCATCAGTGCCACCTCATTGGTGCCACCTAATCAGTACCCATTAGTACCGCCTTATCAGTGCCCTGTCAGTGCAACCTCATCAGTGCCCATCAGTGAAAGAGGAAACATACTTATTTACAAAATGTTATAACAGAAACAAAGAAAACATTTTTTTCTAAATTTTCGGTTTGTTTAACAAAAAATAAAAACCCCAGAGGTGATCAAATACCACTAAAAGAAAGCTCTATTTGAGGGGAAAAAAATTATAAAAATGTTGTTTGGGTACAGTGTAGCATGACCCTGTAAAGGGGTTGTAAAGTCAATGCATTCCATTTATTAAGATAAAAAGCCTTCTCTGTCCAGCAATGTCCACGAGTGTCTCGGCTGTCTGGGACTCTCCCTCCTGATTGGCTAAGACACAACAGCGGCGCCAATGGCTTCCGCTGCTGTTAATCAAAGTCATTTAGCCAATCAGGAGAGAGATGGGGCGGGGCCGAACCACAGCTCCGTGTCTGAATGGACACTGGTAGCTGCAGCTCGGCTCAGTTGCCCCCATAGCAAGGTGCTTGCTGTGGGGGCACTCAACAAGAGGGAAGGCCAGAACAGAAGAGGGACCCGAGTAGAGAAGGATTCGGGCTTCTCTGTGCAAATCCACTGCAACAGAGCAGGTATTTAGGGATGAGCCGAACACCCCCCGGTTCGGTTCGCATCCAGAACATGCGAACGGACCGAAAGTTCGCGCGAACTTCCGAACACCATTAAAGTGTTTGGGAGTCGAACGTGAAAAATCAAAAGTGCGAATTTTAAAGGCTAATATGCAAGTTATTGTCATAAAAAGTGTTCGGGGACCCGGTTCCTGCCACAGGGGACATGTATCAATGCAAAAAAAGTTTTAAAAACTGAATTTTTTTCGGGAGCAGTGATTTTAATAATGCTTAAAGTGAAAAAATAAAAGTGAAATGCTCCTTTAAATATCGTACCTGGGGGGTGTCTATAGTATGCCTGTGAAGTGGCGCGTGTTTCCTGTGTTTAGAACTAGGCTTGTGCAATTCGTTTCGTAACTAATCGAAATTCGTCCGAATTTAGCAACTTTCGGACATTCGGAAGCATTCGAATTTCCGAACAAAGCAATTACGAATAAGACCGAATCCGAAATAAATTATACCGCAAATAGCGAATGCCTTCGGCATAATTCGTTATGAAAAAGTTACGAATGTACGAATCCATACGAAGCACAATAACACTCACTCTGCTCTGCTCTCTGCTTCTCCCTCACCGTGCTGAACCCTCTCAAAATGGTGTACAGGGGCGGAGGCTATAGCCGCATGTAAAAAACAAAAGTAAAATACGAGATTTCGAATCGTTACAAATAACCGCTATGTATTTAGAAAAGTACAAATCCATTCGAAGCACATTAGGCATAATAGGCAGCATCGTAGTGAGAGAGACACAGAAAATTACGAATCAACGAACCCAAAAAAAGTTACGAAAGTAGGAGTTGTGTCCAGAATCAACGAAAAACAATGTACTCTACCGAAAGTACGAATTATAAATCAACTAAAAATTCAACTAAAAATGTCGCTTGCGAAAATACGAATTAGTCCGAACACGAAAAATCCCGTCTAGCAAAATTACGAATGATTACGAATCAACAGGACCGAAAAGAAACAAACCGAAACTAACCAAATTTTTCCGTTGTGCACAAGCCTATTTAGAACAGTCCCTGCACAAAATCACATTCTAAAGGAATAAAAGTAATTTAAAACTAGGGATGAGCTTCGAGTTCGAGTCAAACTCATGTTCGACTCGAACATTGCCTGTTCGCCCGTTTGCCGAACAGCGAACAATTTGGGGTGTTTGCGGCAAATTCGAAAAGCCACGGAACACCCTGTAAAAGTCTATGGGAGAAATCTAAAGTGCTAATTTTAAAGGCTTATATGCAAGTGTAGCGCTACCCCCAGTTAAGAGAGACGCTGGTATTGATTTGGGCCCTGTAGTGCACCGCTGTCAACCCCTGGCAATCGGCTCTAACCTCCCGTGGCACAGCTAGTAAGGGGAGATAGGACCGCGTGACCGCAACTCTAGGTGACGCAGTCCTATGGCAAACACACACAGTGATATACTTTAAAACTTCTATTAAAGTAAGTGAAACTGACACCAATGTACTTGACCCAGATATTTTACTGAGGCTAATGGGCAAGTAATAAACAACAGTATAACAAGTTGCAGATCCCTGCAATAAACAGTAATAAAGATAAACAGAGTAATCAGAATAATAAAGTATTGCTATGCAACTCTAGCGCTGCCCTTTTACAGCTACTTCCCCTCATGGGTAAACTAACACCCAGCAATGTCTACCTATGCAGTCAGGCCTGACTGATCTAAATGGAAGTTCAGTGAAACAATATTCACTAGCAATCTTTTCGGTGGTGCACTTGAAGAACAACTTTGTAATCCCAACGAATAGTAAAGATAAAGGATCTGTCTTTAAACAGCTCTCACCACCTGGACAAGTCCAAGTCCGTTTCCTCCATCGATTCGTCTAGGAACAGGAATCCACCGACATCCAAGTCTTCAATCCTTCTGGTGTACTGCAGCAAGGAGGATTAGGTGTCTCTAAGGCTCTGCTAGGCTGGCAGAGGGCTCTTTGGAAAGGAGCACACGGCCCAGGCTTCAGGCCTTGTGCACACAGCAGTTCAGCACAGAGATCCTCTTGCTAGGAGAGGGGTGTCCAAAGAGACCGACCAAAACTCCGCCTCCCCTTTATAAAGTCTGCCCCAGCAGTCTCTGTTCTGGAGCAATGCACCCTGGGTGCTGCAAGATGTACTGGGAGATGTAGTCTCTCTGTATTAAAGGGGAATACCCCGCTACACACTCCCCCCACTTTAAATCTTTGGTCCCCAAAGACAGCATCAACAATATGTATATAAAAGATAGTTCACGGTTGTAAAGGAACCTGGCAGGGGAATCTCCCACCTAGCATGGTGAGGAAGATTGTCCTGCTTACAGCCCATATTATTGGAAGTGGCCTGCCTAACTGTGCCAGAGAGTGAGTTGGGGTTGCCCTCCACTAAATGTACAGTGGAGGGACCAGATGTGGGCATGGTCCTTCTTGAGGTTAGGACCGTGTCTTCGGAACTTTCTCCCATCTGATCATGAGTTAGTTTCCGGGGAGGATCAATGACTCTCTTCCTTCTCTTCTCCCTGGGAGTCACAGTCTCAGCTACTCTTGGTTCTTCCTCTGGTACTGAAGCAGGAACCTCTTCCGGTAGTGAGGGTATGGGATCACATCTGGGGACAGCAGGGGCTAAAAGCCGTTTCACCAGATCGGTATTGGTCCCAATGATGAGAGAGCTTCTTGAGGGCCCTGGCAGCCAGGGACAGACAATGGCCAGTGTCTCAAAGCTCTGGGGCTCCCCAGCCCTCAATGGATCACACGACAACTTGATCCGCACACATCCATCACAAGAGTACTCTTCTGCTAGGATACCCTGAATCTTGGTGTCTCCCATCTCTTCCAGGGGCAGGTATGATAGGTACTTCTTGTAAAAGTCTCTGGTCATTAGGGTAACCTGAGCACCTGTATCAAGGATGGCTCTGGTGTAGATCCCTTCGATCAGAACAGGCACTACAGGCAGAGGACCTACCAATTGGGTAGCAGTCCTTTTGGAAACACCTGTAACAGCAGGCTGGCATACTTGTGCTCTCTTCAGCTTCCGGCGCTGGGAATGCCGTTTCTGGCGCTGTTTGGAAGGCTGATAAGCGTTGTTCACTGAGACGGCATAAACTGCAGGTGTCCTCCACCGTTCCCTCGCAGGTTCAGCGAAAGTTCTTTTTGAAGGCCTGGATCTTCTCTCCATTCTTGGGTCACTTCTCTGAGGCCTCCGCCAGCCTTCTGTCTCCATTCGTGGACTTGGACATACTCGCTGGTTGTGGCCTACACCTCCACAGTTGAAACAGACAATCTCTCTTCTCTTTTGTGGGGAGGTTGGTGTTGAACTGCTCTGGCGTGGTTCATTCTTAATTTCCTCGGGTTCCTTCATTCCTGAGTTTTCAGACAGGAGTGTGGTCAAAAGATCCAGCACCTGGGTCATTTGGGACTTCAGGATCTCCACTTCTGAGTCCCGTTCAGTAGCCATAGCTGATCTGACTCCCACCGCAGGGAGGGTAGTTGGTTCGGTATGTTGACTCCTCCTTTTCTCTTCCAACACAGCCTCCTCCTCCCTGACTATCCGGATCAAGTCGGGGTATTCCAGGCTCTTCCCATCCTGTCGGGTGCGTAGCGCCAATGCAATAGGATCCAGGGGCTGAGCTCCCCTCAATACCTGTTGAGCACGGGCCTCGTCTACTTTCCCTGGGTCGATCCCCTTCTTCAAAATGATCCTATGCAGGATCTTGTCTAGACGTCCCATATATTCTGATAGTTTCTCGCCTGTCTTCTGGTAGCAGTGCTCCAGTTGATAGGTAAGCTCAGTGATTTTTTCTGTCCCACCGAACACATTCTGCAGGATGTCTAAGTAATCCTGTGCAGTACAGTCTTTCCTGCTTATTTTCAGGTTACGTATGGCATCCAGAGCAGGCCCCTTTAAACTTTCAACAATCCTCTGCTTCTTTTGTCGCTCCGGGACCTCCCATTCTTCTAGGGCCTGAGTGGCGCCATGTAGCCACTCTTCAAATCCCTCTTCTTCCGAAGGTACAGGTTTCCTTCCAGAAAATATCCTGAGTTTCCTGTATCCTGACATCGGGTAGTCTGTGGGGTCTCTTTTACACTGGGCCACAATTTCCTGCAAGACAGCGCACAGTTCTGCACTAAGGGTGGCCGGTGATGATCTGGGACTCTCTGTATCCTTCTGCTTTTCCGCCTTAGGGGATAGTGGTGGAGATAATTGTGGGAGTGATGGCTTTGGTGTCTGAAACCATTCTTCCTTCACTGGCAGCGTATGTATCAAGTGATAGATCTGATTATCTATGGCTCGTATACTCTGACTTTTAAAATGCTCTGGGATTTTGTTTTTCCATTCTACCAGTGCGTATGTAAACGAGATCACTGGATCTGGCCTAAAATCCATCACCCATGCTTTGTGGCTCGGAGACAGTAAGAATACGAGCTGTTTTATCTCCTCTTCCTTCCATCTTTCCCCTGGGAGTACAATGACTACCGCCGCGGTTGGATCGGCGCCAATCGCTGTGCACCACTGTGACATTGCTAGCGGGTCCATGCTGGTACTTCTGACCGGCTTGATTGCAGCGTGCAACGTACAAGGATCCCGGCTCGAGCCCCCACGTGTAGCGCTACCCCCAGTTAAGAGAGCCGCTGGTATTGATTTGGGCCCTGTAGTGCACCGCTGTCAACCCCTGGCAATCGGCTCTAACCTCCCGTGGCACAGCTAGTAAGGGGAGATAGGACCGCGTGACCGCAACTCTAGGTGACGCAGTCCTATGGCAAACACACACAGTGATATACTTTAAAACTTCTATTAAAGTAAGTGAAACTGACACCAATGTACTTGACCCAGATATTTTACTGAGGCTAATGGGCAAGTAATAAACAACAGTATAACAAGTTGCAGATCCCTGCAATAAACAGTAATAAAGATAAACAGAGTAATCAGAATAATAAAGTATTGCTATGCAACTCTAGCGCTGCCCTTTTACAGCTACTTCCCCTCATGGGTAAACTAACACCCAGCAATGTCTACCTATGCAGTCAGGCCTGACTGATCTAAATGGAAGTTCAGTGAAACAATATTCACTAGCAATCTTTTCGGTGGTGCACTTGAAGAACAACTTTGTAATCCCAACGAATAGTAAAGATAAAGGATCTGTCTTTAAACAGCTCTCACCACCTGGACAAGTCCAAGTCCGTTTCCTCCATCGATTCGTCTAGGAACAGGAATCCACCGACATCCAAGTCTTCAATCCTTCTGGTGTACTGCAGCAAGGAGGATTAGGTGTCTCTAAGGCTCTGCTAGGCTGGCAGAGGGCTCTTTGGAAAGGAGCACACGGCCCAGGCTTCAGGCCTTGTGCACACAGCAGTTCAGCACAGAGATCCTCTTGCTAGGAGAGGGGTGTCCAAAGAGACCGACCAAAACTCCGCCTCCCCTTTATAAAGTCTGCCCCAGCAGTCTCTGTTCTGGAGCAATGCACCCTGGGTGCTGCAAGATGTACTGGGAGATGTAGTCTCTCTGTATTAAAGGGGAATACCCCGCTACACAAGTTATTGTCATAAAAAGTGTTTGGGGACCCGGGTCCTTCCCCAGGGGACATGTATCAATGCAAAAAAAATTTAAAAAAACTGACGTTTTTTCAGGAGCAGTGATTTTAATAATGCTTAAAGTGAAACAATAAAAGTTAAATATTCCTTTAAATTCCGTACCTAGGTGGGGTGTATAGTATGCCTGTAAAGCAGCGCTTGATTCCAGTGCTTATAACTGTCCCTGCACAAAGTGTCATTTCTGAAGGGAAAAAAAGTAATTTAAAAGCACTCGCGGCTATGATAAATTGTCGGCTCCCGGCAATACAGAGAAAAGTCATTGATAAAAAAAAAAAAAAAATGCGTCGGGGTCCCCCCAAATTTAATTACCAGGCCCTTCAGTTCTGGTATGGATATTAAGGGGAACCCTGCGTCAAATAAAAAAAAATTACGTGGGGTTCCCCCAAATATCCATACCAGACCCTTCAGGTCTGGTATGGATTTTAAGGGGAACACCACGCCAAATTTAAAAAAAAATGGCATGGAGTTCCCCCCAAAAATCCATACCAGACCCTTTATCCGAGCACGCAACCTGGCAGGCCACAGGAAAAGAGGAGGGGACGAGAGAGTGCCCCCCTCCTGAACTGTACCAGGCCACATGCCCTCAACATGGGGAGGATGCTTTGGGGGTCTCATCCCCACAACCCTTGCTCGGTGGTTGTGGGTGTCTGTGGGCAAGGGGCTTATAGGAATCTGGAAGACCCCTTTAACAAAGGGGACCCCCAGATGCCAGCCCCCCTATGTGAATTGGTAAGGGGTACATTGTACCCCTACCATTTCACAAAGAAAGTGTAAAAAAAAAATAAAAAAAATAAAAACACACAGACACTGTTGGGAAAAGTCCTTTATTAAAAAAAAAAAAAAGATTCCAGTGGTGGTAATCCACTCTCGGTATCCTGCGATGGGTAATCTCCTCTCTGGGGTCCAGCGATGGATGATCTATCCTCTCCAGGTCCAGGCTCCAACGATGATGTCCAGCGCAGCGAGGAAAAGCACACGGTCCTCTGTTCACAGGAGCGGAGACACCCCGGGAATGACGTGGCTTCAGCCAGTGACAGCTCTTAAATAGCTCAGAGCGGGGCCACCCGCCACGTGACCCCGTCCCCCTCTGACGCAAGGAGAAACCCAGGCTTCCCCAGTGACGTGTGGGTGACCCCGCCCCTCTCTAATGCAACGGAAACTATATGGCCTGCCCTATTTACTCTGCAGAAAATTGGGCCTTAGGTGTTGGTGGTACCAGAACACTGTAAGCCCTCACAGTTACTCTTGGTGGGCGCTGGAACAGGCCCTACAATGAAATATTAGATCACAAATTGAAATTACACGCTCCTATTAAACAGGGGCATAAAAATTGGGCCTTAGGCACTGGTGCTGGTGCCACAACACTGCAATCCCTCACAGATACTCTATTTGAGTGCAGAAATGAGCCCTGCTGCAAAATTTTACAACAAAAATTTAAATTATACACGCCCCTGTTAAACAGGGGCAGAAAAATTGGGCTTTAGGCAGCTCCCAAGATGGCCACCGGCTTCTGAAGCTCCGCTCCACCACGGCCCACTAACTGACACCGGAGCTCACAGAGCACCCCCACAGCTCATTCACTGGGATAATCAAGCAAGGGAAGCCCCCCTGATCACCCAGATGTCAGCGGTTTCGGCGAGGAGGGATCTGACAGGCCATATGACCGCGAGTCCCGGTCCCCTCAGCTATGCCAAGATGGCGGCGGCAGCACAAGGCCCTCAGAGCCCGGAGCTCACGGAGGACATTTTTACAGACCAGGACACTCTGCGATCCCCTGCAGGTACAGACTATCCACCCCTGAACCTAGCCACATCCCCAGCCTCCACTGAATCGCTGCTGAGCAGAATGACAACAGACATCCCCACAACCCCTAAGCTGGATCCGATCACAGACAGACACTGATAACACAGGCCATTTTTCGAATCCTCCGGACTTGTCATCCATGATGGCTGCGTTTGCACAAATGCTCTCCACAGGGCTTGCTCAGAACGCGGCTCAGATCACGGCATCCATTCATGCTGACCTGCAGCAAATTGGAATGAGAATGGACGCTATTGAACAGAAAGCTGACCAGGCTGTATCTCACATAAACCAAAATACTGATAGACTGCAAGAGGTACAAGATCAATGAGAAACAGTGTTCGCTAAGATCGATGATCTCGAGAACAGATCAAGAAGATATAACTTTAGGGTACGGGGATCCCCGAATCTGAAAGGAGGTTCAAGGTGCTGTAAAAGCACTCATACGCAGCCTAATCCCTGATATTACAGAGGCCCACCTGGAGCTAGATAGAGCTCACAGAGCCCTTCAACCCCCCCGCTCTGATGGTCTCCCCAGGGACATCATAGTGAAACCTCACTATTATTCAGTCAAAGAAGAGGTGATGAAGAAATCCAGGAGCTCGGATAGCCTCATCTTTCAGGGACATAAAATACAGATATTTGCTGACTTGTCACCTTTCACTATTCAAAAGAGACGTTCCTGGGGGGGCGTGGCCGACCGGAGATGAGAGTGGACGTGTGAGCTCTCAGCTCCTGAACCAGGGGACAGAATCCAGCGTCATCGGCCGTACCAAAGCTACAATCTCCAGCCATCCTTGCTCTAGGCACACCGGAGCAGCTGAGGATCATGTCCAGAAAGAGATTTACGGACTACAAGCCGCAAAAACTAACGGAATTTGCCTACAAGCCGGCGGACCGCGATGCTGACATCCAAGATGGCGCCGGCCAGGCCGCGCCGCGGGACTCATACACGGATCTCCTGGACGAGATACCGGAGGACTCACCACATACAGGTACCTTCAGGGTATCCTCTCAGCCCCCGGAGAGTGATCCCCTCACCCGTAGCCCTGCAAAAGCTAGAATGCGTCTCGACACGTCGCCGCAGCGGCCGCTGCACTCACAAATTGAGGCCCAGGCTTTTAACCCACTCCTGTCTAACCAGGCCCTGCATACCTCCATGGAATCCTTCCCAACCTCAGGCCAACCAGTTATGGACACTACACTGAAGGACATGCTTCTCTCACTGCAGACCTCCCTAATGACTGACCTCTCCTCTCTGTTTACTAAAATTACTACAGACATCCACTCCCTTGATGACAGGGTGTCAAACGTTGAGGGAGGCCTAACTGATTGTACCTCCACTGTGAATGAGGTAATAGATGTTTATGAAGGTATTAGAGAGGAGCAGTCATGGATGCGCGCCAAGATGGCGGATTTAGAGGACAGGTCTCGCAGGAATAATGTTAAGCTAAGAGGAATACCGGAAAGTGTTCTTCCTGCGGACCTGCCACGGTATGCCAAGGAGTTGATGCACATCATTATTCCTGAAGCATCCCCCCGAGATGTTATCATAGACAGGATCCACAGAATCGCCAAACCATCCCACCTAGCAGCCTCAGTACCCAGAGACGTTCTGATGAGAATTCACTTCTATCATATTAAGGAAAAGCTCCTGATGGGGGTTAAAGCTAAAACACCCATACCAGCTCCCTTCACAGGAATCCAATTCTTTCCTGATCTCTCAAAGTATACACTCCAACTGAGACGTCATTTGAGCCCAGTCACCAAAGGTCTACAGAACCATAAGATTCAGTACAAATGGCGTTACCCAGCCACACTCCTCATCACGAAGAATGGGCAGTCACATACCGTCAGTGATCTTGACAAAGGAATGCAACTTCTCCACAACTGGGGAATCCTCCTGGAACCCCCCAAACCCACCCCCACACCCTGACGGATGATCACCTACAAACAGAAATCTGGACAACAACTTCAGTAAATGGCATCTGTTAAATACGCCACAATTGGGCAAAAATTATTCTTGCAGTTCCCCTGGGTTATGTTACAAAGAACCCCTGTTTTTGCAGCTCCTAGACATAAAAACTGTTTGTACCCCCAAACGGAGGCTTCCGAGGTGCGAGGCACCCCCTCTGAGAACCTTTCTAGTTCTACTTTCTGAACAATCTAAGCGAAACCTCTCGCTGTCAGCTTGCTCTTAGACTCTTTACCTTTTTGTTTTTGCTTGATACTACCGCTTGAGTGCTTAACATATTGCTCTATCCACAGCATCCTAACCACCTCTGCTACACCGTCTCGCAGGCAAGTAACCTTGACCTGGACTGAATCACCAAACCGTAAGTGCTACTACATCGCACCCGCTACCTCCTTGGCTACAAGATGCCGCTCACAATCCTATCATTGAACACTAATGGACTAAACCATCCAGCCAAACGTCACTCACTCTGGAAAACCGCCGCGGCTCTCCACAGTGACATTTTATGTTTGCAAGAAACCCACCTGCTACCATCCAATGAGTCCCTATGCTCCAATCGTCAGTTCCCGCATATATTCCACGCTTCACATTCTACTAAAACTAAAGGGGTCACGATAGCGATCAAAGATAGTGTGGACTTCCAACTACTAGATGTTGTAACAGACCCTGAAGGTCGCTATATAATACTTGCCTGCACTATGAATCAAGTTCAATACACTCTTGTTAATGTATATACCCCAAACTCACACCAGTTGCAATTCCTACGCAAACTACTTTGTATAGCCAAACCTATTCAGAAAGGCCATCTGATTCTCTGTGGAGATTTCAATCTAGTCCCCGATGTGGTTATAGACTCCACATCAGCTGCGAAAAGGCGAGACTCGCCTCTGAAAAAACTCATCACCACCCATGACCTCTATGATGTGTGGCGATGTCAACATGGATCAGAAAGAGACTTTACATTTTTCTCCTCCAGGCACAACTCGTATTCGAGAATTGATTTGTTCCTGACAGATAAATGGATTTTACAAAAAATATGTGTGTCTGCGATCCACACCGCGACATGGTCGGACCATGCCCCAATATCAATTACTATAGATGACTCAACCCTGCAACGCAACACATTTCTCTGGCGAGCAAACAACTACATTATCCAGCATGATAATTATGCCCCAGAAATTTCGCCTCAAATTACCGACTTTTTCTCATTAAACAAGGGCTCGGTGCCCGACCCTGCCGTGGTGTAGAGCGCTCATAAAGCTTTCATTAGAGGAACCCTAATTAAATTAAGCTCTTACCATAAAAAAAAGAGGACGCAACGTATAGACGACCTGACGACTCAGATAGCGTCCCTAGAACTAAAGCTCAAGGCTGACCCTAGAGACACACAAGCGAACAAATTGTTGTCCCTTAGACAGGAACTTAGAACTCTACTCCTCCACTCCTATGAATTTCTTCACAGGAAGCTTAAAGCCACCACTTACTCCACTTCTAACAAGGCGGGGAAAAGACTAGCGCAACGCCTTAAGGGTAGGCGCACCAAAACCAAAATTGCCCAACTCCGCCACCCTCATACTAAACTCCTCCTGAGTAACCCACAAGACGTAGCCGACGCCTTTAGCGCCTATTACAGTGACCTATACAATCTGAGACAGGACCCGTGTACACCTCAACCCACCCAAGAAGGAATTGACCACTTTCTTTGTAAGCTCAATCTACCTACCTTGACTGAAGAGCAATTGGCAAACCTCAATAGTCCGTTCACGGAACTAGAAATAAAAAATGCAATTGACTCCCTGCCAAATGGTAAAGCGCCAGGCCCAGACGGACTGACAGGCGAATATTATAAACAATTCTCCTTTCACATAACCCCCCACCTTACTGAAGTTTTGAACCACGCTGCCTCCTCTTCCACCTTTCCGACTGAATATCTAACATCACTGATTATAACGTTACCGAAACCAGGGAAGGAGCCCAATGCCCCCCAAAATTTTCGCCCAATATCTCTTCTTAACCTTGATCTCAAGATCTATGCTAAAACTATAGCAACAAGGTTACTCGAGATAATGCCAGCCCTCATACATAAGGACCAGTCAGGCTTCACGAAGGGCAGACAGGCATCAGATGCCACTAGAAGAATGATCAATCTCATCCACCACGTGGAATCCACCGGAACGCCTTCTCTGCTCCTATCTTTGGATGCAGAGAAGGCGTTCGATAGGGTCCACTGGCCGTACCTAAAGACAGTCCTTCAAAAATTTGGATTTAAGGGCCTTATACTACAAGCCATCATGGCACTTTACTCAAACCCCACGGCCCAAGTATATACAGAGGGAATGCTCTCCTGCCCATTCAATATCACTAATGGTACGCGGCAAGGCTGTCCGTTATCCCCGCTCATCTTTAACATGCTCATGGAGCCGCTGGCGGAGCAGATCCGCTCACACCCCAATATTTCAGGACTTCAAATTGGACCCACATCTCATAAAATCAGCCTATTTGCTGATGATGTCATTCTTATCCTCACCAATCCGACTTCCTCCCTGGCAGAAGTACAAAAACTATTAAACTGGTTCAGCTCGGTTTCCTATTACAAAGTTAACACAACCAAATCCTTCATATTGGATATTAATTTAGACGCCACGACGAGAAACTTGTTACAAACACAAAAGCCATTTGCATGGGCAGATACAGACATTTCGTATCTAGGCATCCAACTCCCGAGATCACTGAACAACTTATACGCCTGTAATTTCATACCACTTCTACATAACATCCGTATGTCCTCGGACCAATTAGCGAAACATGAACTTTCCTGGTCAGGGAGGCTTGCGGCCTTCAAAATGATATGCCTCCCTCAAATATTGTACTTCTTTAGGACCCTCCCCATTCCACTACCCAAAGCCTTTTTCAGATCCCTCCAGACGATATTCAACAAATATCTTTGGAAAGGCAAACGACCCAGATGTGCTCATCTAAAGTTAATAAAACACAAAATGGCGGGAAGCATTGGCTCAGTAGAATTTGAGGACTATCACATGGCAGCCATTCTAGCCCAACTGCCCAGTTGGTTCCAATCCCCCATGACCTCAATGTGGGGACAAATAGAGAACCTTTCACTTGCACGCCCCAATTTAAAGACCTGGCTTCTAAGCACACCTCTAGGTACCCAAATACCCACATGTCTCTCCCCTACTATGAAGGCTACAGTAAGTGCCTGGAAAAAAATGGTCACTTCCCTGGGCTATAACTCCACCACACCACAATTTAAAATCCCTTTAGAATCCCTTCATCACTTGACTCCAGACCTACTGATCTCCAAATGGATCCTCAATGGGATCCACTGCTTACAAAACTTAATACAGGGTAACCACGTTAAATCCTTCTCCCAACTACAGGCCGAATATGGTCTACCTGCCTCAGAGTACTTCACGTTCTTGCGCATCCACCACTGCTTGATTAATATACCCCTACCCCTATACAGAATCCACCCTAAGACCTGGGAATACCTTACTAACCCTGCCTCCAAAACAAAGGGCATCTCACATTTCTACAACAACCTTCACCAAAAGTCAATTTTTTCCAAAACGAAACCGCACCATCGTTGGGACACTGATCTTACACATACCTTCACAGTCGCACAATGGCAACGGGCACTTCACTCCATCTACGCGGCCACCAAATGCTCAACACTTTGGGAACTCACTCAGAAAATATCACTACGCTGGTACCTCACGCCAGCCAAATTAGCGAATTTCAGTCCTCAAATCCCTAACAAGTGCTGGAGATGCAAAACGACCACAGGAGACATGCTCCACTTTTTCTGGACATGTTTCAAGATACAAAAATACTGGGACGATATTTTTAATCTTATATCAAACGTGATTATAATCAATATCCCTCCATCACCCGCGCTTGCCATTCTCAACCTAACCATAGACGACATACTTCTAAACCCCTTAGACACGTCACGACTCACATACTCCTGGCAGCCAGGTTCAACTTAACGAGACAATGGAAATCCGACAATGCTCCAACCATAGAACAAGTTATCAACTTAGTAACCCTACACTTTAGCTATGAAATGATAACAAACGCCAGTAATGGTCGGGCTGTTAAAACCCGAGCACTCTGGCAGACTTGGACCGATTGGACTGATGCTGTGACAGTCACCTAATCTTATGGTTACAATATTTCATATAGCCTGACAGAGCAATATCCTTGAAGTACACTTCTGATATCTACTAACCGTCTCTTCTTATACTTCCGGCTTTGTTAACATGTTCAAGCAAATTTATGAAACACTGCCAACAAGCAGTGGGTGTTACTCTGCAGTGCTCGCACTGTACTGAATGGACCTTCTCCACTTCGGTGGCACTAAAGATCCCATATGGGGTGCCGCCGGAGAGGGGAGATCCGAGTGTCCTTATGTATACTCATATAGTTATACACCTCCTGTTTGGAATGTCTGCAACTTGTCAGTGAATATATGTTCATCTGTTAATTATCTATCACATCGTCGTTGCACGACGTACAATGTTAATTGTACACTCTACTTTTATGCAAATTAATAAAATATTTGAAGAGAAAAGAGACGTTCCTTAAAGCCTTTACTACAGGTCCTTACGGAAAAGGAGATCTCATACAGGTGGTCATTCCCCCTCCGCCTGAACTTTTCTTACAGGAATAAAAGCCATGGATTCTCCTCATTGGTGGAGGCAGAACGCCTCCTGCTGCACCTGGGGATCCTTTCACAGGAACCTTCACCCATGCAGATCTCCAGAAACACCCCGTCTTCATCTAAAAGACCACCGCCTGCAAGCCCACTGCAACACAACTGGCTGACTCAAAGCTCCAAGAGATCAAAAGAAAATCTCCCACCTTGAAAGAAGACTGCCTCATCCCAGATCAGGGCCCTGATCTGAGAAAACTTCTACCTCCTTGAGTGTCTGAGACTTCTGTCCCCCCCTCACTACTGCTATCCCAAGCGTGCCGGAACTCATCACATATTGTGAACAGTCGAGTATATTTTACATACTTCTGCAGAAAGCTACTGCAGTCCTATGAGTGCAGATTTCCTGAACTTGGGGTGGGGGGGGTACTTTCTCTGGCACAGGACCATAATCGTTCTGTTCTATGGACTGTCTCCTTAGACATCCCCTTGTGCCTAAAATTTTTTGTTATGGTCTGCAGTTTATTGATAGGCAGATATTACCATTGTTCAGGCGGATGTGCTCCTTCCCCCAGTAGATGGTGGGTATCCCTCCCGCTAGGCCGGGGAAGCCTAGTCAACAAGGGGGTTTATCACCCCCCCATTTTTTTTTTTCCTTTTTTTTTTTTTTGGGGATAGGGGTTACCGGGAGTTGTTTCTTTTAGGTTACGGGCTGTCCCTTGCTTTGTACGCGCTAATAATAGGGGCGCTCTGTTTAAGTTACAATTATGGGCTACCTCTAGCCCTCAGTATAACATTTTTCCAGGTGCTTGGGCTGTGGTGGACTCAGTGCACCTTCACTAGGAACCGGGGGCACTTTCAGTGCTCCTAGGCTCCGCTCTGGAACCCCATTTCTGGGGTATTCCAGTCCTCTCAGGTTATAGGAGGTGGAATGGTTAGACCATCCTCCTCCGGGGGGGGGGGGATCGGGGGATCCCCCAACTCAGTTTTCGCTTAAATGGTCCTTGAAGGACGAATGTTTAAATTTGTATTATAAGTGTATAACGCCATTCTTCTTCTTTCTCTCTCTTTTCATCCTTACTCTCCTCCTCTCTCATGCTCGAAGGAAATCTCGAACGATCCAGGACTACATGCTCCCTCCCATCTCAGATGACGGCCTCCCACTCAGCCTTCCCATGCAGCATTCCTGGGTAACCTTCTGCCTGGGAAAAGGTGAGCACCTGCATATTTTCACAGAATCACCCCCTCTGATCCATGCCTAACGCACACCAACCCATACCCACCCTTAAAATAGTTCACATAACACACAGGGTCTCAATTCCCCGGTAAAACGTAGAAAGGCCTTTCAGCAATACCACTCCATGCATGCAGACGTACTCTTATTACAAGAAACCCATTTTCCATCCACGTTCAAGCCTTCTTTCCTACACCAACGCTACCCACAATTTTTCCTAGCATCAGCAGAAAATAAGACTAAAGGGGTGGCGGTATGCTTCGCCAAGCACATCAGTCTCTCCCAACCAGAAACTGTACTAGACCCCATGGGACGTTACGTTTTGGTGTCCGGACACATAGACGGGGAACTGTATACTTTCGTGTCATATTATGCCCCGAATAAGGGTCAAAAGCGTTTTTTTGACATTCTTATACGGACACTAAAACCACATTTCAAAGGGTTGGTTTTCATCGGTGGTGATTCCAATATCGCCTTCGGTCTTACTCTGGACAAACGGGCAGATGGAACAACCAAGCCCAAACGCCCCGCCAAACAGAGCACACACATAGCTAAAACACTCCATGAGGCGGGTCTCGTGGATATCTGGAGGGAGGTTAATCCACATACTAAAGACTACACGCACTACTCAGCCCCACACAACTCCTTTGCAAGGATAGACCATGTTTTCACTAATTCCTTTACAATTCCACTACTTCAGGGTTCCAAAATTGTAGACTCCCCTCTGTCTGATCATTCAATGGTCACTGTGACCACACACAGATCCTCAGGAGAGAGAAAGGTGCCCAGGTGGCGATTACAAGAATCCCTCTTGAGTGACCCAATACAGTGTTCTTTGGTGGAAGCGGCCATTAAGGAATATTTCCTGATGAACGCTACGAAGGAGGTCTCCCCTCAAATAGTATGGGCAGCACACAAATCTGTCATTAGAGGGAAAATCATTCAGTTATCCTCAAAGCTCAAAGCGGAACGCAAGGCAGATACACTCAGGCTCACGGAGGAATTTCACTCCCTAGCCAAAGCGCATAAAC
This sequence comes from Rana muscosa, assembly GCA_029206835.1. Lineage (NCBI taxonomy): Eukaryota > Metazoa > Chordata > Amphibia > Anura > Ranidae > Rana > Rana muscosa. The sequence goes on along the minus strand of CM055116.1, from coordinate 1,241,833,545 downwards.
GTAACCCAACGCCCGATTCCCTGGCTAATTTGGACAGAGCCAGGATACTTCTTAACCTACACTTAACTACGGCAGCAGAACAACATCTTAGATGGACAGGGGCAAAGTTCTATTCCCATAAAGACAGGATAGGCTCTAAATTAGCAGTGAAACTTACTCCTAAACACCGTCCACTAGCCTTCCCTAAAATCCGGACAATAGGGGGCGACTTGACACAGAACCCGACTAAAATTATGAACACCTTCTTGAAATTGTACTCGGACCTATACAAACAGAACCAAAGGGCCCCCAACAGGCATGACGATGACTTTTTAGCGAACCTGCAGTTACCCTCCTTGACGGATGATCATAGGGACATCCTCGAAAGCCCCTTTACTCAAGAGGAAATCTTGGCTACCATTAAATCACTTAAAGTGGGGTCCGCCCCCGGCCCAGACGGCTTTTCCACCGGGTATTATAAAAAATTTGGACCAATACTGACCCCACATTTGTCTAGGTTCTTCAACTCTCTCAGGGATGGAGCTCAACTAGGAACAGACCTAAACACGGCTTATATCTCAGTCATACCCAAACCTGATAAAGACCCGTGTGAGGTGAGCAATTACAGACTGATATCACTTATTAATAACGATATCAAACTTATGACCAAGATTATAGCTAACAGAATGTCAGGTTTCATCTCCTCCTACGTCCACAAGGACCAGGTGGGCTTCATTCCCGGGAGACAGGGCCCGGACCAGATTAGAAGATCCATTGACATTGTATCACTTTTACGGTCACGGTGGGATGGGGGCAGCCAACAAAACGGTTACCTGCTCTCAATTGATCTACACAAAGCCTTCGATTCCATAGATTGGGCGTATCTGTCTGGTACCCTTGCGAGATGGGGATTTGGCCCATATTTCCTCAATCTCATACGTTCCCTTTATTCTAAACCCACTGCTCAGATACGTTTGATGGGGAGGTACTCTGATTCCTTCCCTATTGGCAGGGGTACCAGACAGGGTTGCCCCCTCTCTCCCCTTCTATTTGCAATAGCAATGGAGACATTAGCCATTGCACTCCGATCAAACCCTGACTTTAAGGGAGTCAATTGCGGTCCCCAAGAACATAAATGCGCACTGTATGCAGATGACCTACTCCTCTTTGATACATCCCCACTAACATCTACCCCGGTTATTCTTAAAACATTGAAGGCCTTCAGTGAGGTCTCGGGTTTGAAAGTCAATATGAGTAAGTCAACGGCCCTAAACGTTACTGTCCCGCAGGACATGCTTTCACTACTCTCTAAGAACTTTGAGTTTGTCTGGGCCTCCGGGGCGATACCATACTTAGGTATCAAATTGACTTCTGACATGAACAACCTCTTTAAGGCAAATTACCCCCCTATTCCGATCCCTCCCTATCCCGATCAAGAAACAGGTTCTGGATAAACTGCAATCGGACATTATCCGCTTTGTTTGGGGCAACAAAGGATACAGATGTCCCTCTGGAATCTTATTCCGCCTTAAATCTCAGGGAGGCTTGGGACTCCCGAATATATGGCATTATTACCAGGCAGCTCAACTGGCTCAAATCTCAATGATCTTCTCAAAGGGACAGAAACCAGACTGGCTCTCTATAGAAAGGCAAGCAGTCCCCATGAATACCATTGACTACTTGCTATGTTGTAACCCAAAAACCAGACCTGCAATACTATCCCCCACACTATCTCACTCGGTCGCATTATGCTCCCGGATATACAATCACTCATCTTTGACCTCTCCACTGAAACCTTTAGCCCATCTGTTCCACAACCCTGCCTTCCCTCCGGGAATGAACATTAGAGCTTTTAAATGGTGGACTGATAAGGGCTTGTACCGAATTGGGCACTTTCTCTCTCCTGCGGTCCCTATATCTTTATCGCACTGCAAAAAGAAACTAGACATGCCCGACTCTGAGCTTCTACGTTTCTCCCAAATCTCACATTTCTTGCACTCCATCGGGTCTAACACGACTGTCCCACATACGATTACACCCTATGAACACTGGTGCTCGAACACGCTGGATCAGAGGGGGGAATCTCTCTAATATACACAGCTCTGTCAACTAAGTCGACCAAACCCTCATATGCTCAGAGATGGGAGGAAGAAGTGGACGGCTCATGGGACGCTGAGATTTGGTTTCGAGCATCGCAGCAAGCTTTTAAGGGTATACTCAATGTATCTTTGATAGAAGCTAGTCTGAAAGTATTGGTGCAGTGGTATTACGTTCCTTCCAGGCTGGCTACAATGTACACAGGCACATCACCAGTATGCTTCAGAGGATGTGAACTGGAGGGCACTATGCTCCACACCTGGTGGTCCTGCCCGCGCATCAGATCTTTCTGGCGCACGGTTTTTCGCACCCTTAGTTCCCTGACGGGCATACAGATCACACCACAACCCAATATAGCACTTCTGAACCACCCAATCCCCAATTTACCCAAACTATCCCAGACGCTCTCATTTTATATATTGTTAGGAGCCAAATTAACCATAGCCAAGGCCTGGAAGAATCCCACAGTATCGTTCTTGGGTTTCAAGAGAAAGGTTTCCTGGATCATGGCTCAAGAGCAAATTGTCGCTAAACTTACTGATAAGAGTGAAAAATTCATAGCCACCTGGGAACCTTGGGCCACCTCATGCAATGTCTCTCTGATATCCGGAGTACAACCTGGTTTTCTGAGTACTAACGTCCCACCTTCTTAGCATGAGAATATCTACACCTCCCTCTTTCACACGTTTCTAAATCTTGTCCTCTCTCTTGCCTCCCTTGGCATTCTGGGGTTATCACTACAGATCTGATCAAGCTGCTCTCATATACACTTAATTCATGTTATACAATTGTGTTTGTTTCTTAATGTCTTTCTTTATACTTGCCCAGAGTATTGTCCTCCTGTTCCGACAATTCCTACTGTGAGACAATATAGTTGAAATATTTTGGCTCTTCACTCACACTACCATACCAAACTGATGACACTTCCTGGGTACTGGATTCTCCACTCTCCGGGATGCAGCATGAGCCCTTAGGGGCATCCCGGGAGTCGGAGACTCAAGGTTGGGATGGTAGGGATCGTTACCCATCTGGTTATGGATATTCATTACAGGGCATGGGAGGATGATGTTCGGACACTTTTGCTCACAGTACAGAGCTAGAGTAATCTATGTTTATTATTTTGGACCAAATGTTGCTATGGTCGCAAGTTGTATTATTGTACTGTACAGACTACTTGTTGTAGATGCTTCTGTATCGCCTAAAAATTTCAATAAAAATATTTGAACTAAAAAAAAAAAAATTGGACTTTAGGCACTGGTGCTGGTGCCACAACACTGCAACCCCTCACAGATACTCTATTTAAGCGCAGGAACGAGCCCTGCTGCAAAATATTACAGCAAAAATTTAAATTATACACGCCCCTGTTAAACAGGGGCAGAAAAATTGGGCTTTATGCACTGGTGCTGGTGCCCAGAACCAAAAATATCAACATGAACATTGAGGAGGAATAGGATAGTCACTCAGCATAACAGGATAGTCACTCAGCAATCAGCATAGGCAGTCTTGAAGGGTCCTCATTCATAAAAAAAATAATTGGTTAAATCAGCATCAGGTGCTTGGTAGCTGGTGATCCAAGACTGATTCATTTTTATGAAGGTGAGACGATCAACTGATACGGTGGCAGGCGCACTCTGTGATCGGTTACAATGCCACCAGCAGCACTGAATGTGCATTCCGAAAGAACGCTGGATGCAGGACAGGCCAGTAGCTCAATTGCATACTGTGCAATAGGGATGAGCTTCGAGTTTGAGTCAAACTCATGTTCGACTCGAACATTGCCTGTTCGCCGAACAGCGAACTATTTGGGATGTTTGCGGCAAATTCAAAAAGCCGCAGAACACCCTGTAAAAGTATAAGGGAGAAATCGAAAGTGCTCATTTTAAATATGCAAGTTATTGTCATAAAAATTGTTTGGGGACCCGGGTCCTGCCCCAGGGGACATGTATCAATGCAAAAAAAAGTTTTAAAAACGGTTGCTTTTTCGGGAGCAGTGATTTTAATTATGCTTAAAGTGAAACAATAAGAGTGAAATATTCTTTTAAATTTTCGTACCAAGGGGGTGTGTATAGTATGCCTGTAAAGCAGCGCTTGTTCCCCGTGCTAAGAACTGTCCCTGCACAAAGTGTCATTTCTGAAGGAAAAAAAGTCATTTAAAAGCACCCCGCCTACGTCATTGGCTATTCCCCGGCAATCGGGGAAAGCCGGGGCTTACCCTATGATCTAATAGGTGACCCCGCCCCCTCGTACCTCAGACCCCGCCTACGTCATTGGCTATTCCCCGGCAAGCGGGGAAACCCGGCTTTCCCAGTGACGTACGGGTGACCTTACCCCCCTCTGATGCAACAGGAAGCCTGCATTACATCAGAGGGGGGCGGGGTCACCCGCACATCACTGGGAAACTACTGTGCAAGCTCTGGCCAGTGATCCATCCTCAAGACCCAGTAACCCCTTGGATTTTCGGTTGGAAACGTCTCCAAGTCTGATCTTGCCCCTAGGTATTTCTGCACCATGTAAATCAGACGCTGGCGATGGTTGCTGGAACCAATCATACCTTGGGGCTGCGGACTAAAAATTTGTCTGAACGCATCGGTCAGACGGCCACCTTCTCCACCGCTCCTTCTGTGACTGACTGTAAACGATCTCTTGAAGACTGCTGCTGATGCTGAGTGCTAGGCTCCACCTCCATGCTGACACAATCCTCCTCCTCCTCCTCTTCCTGTATGATCGGTGGGCCCGCAGGAACACTGTCTGGATAAAGGGGGCCTTGAGATGTAAGGAAGTCCTCCTCTTCCTCCCTCTGTTCAGCCTCAAGTGCCCTGTCCATATTCCACTAGACATGTGCATTTTGTTTCGTTCCGAATCGAAATTCGGACAAATTTTTCATTATTCGGAAACTCGGATGCATCTGAATTTCCGAATTACAAATGTACAGTAACGAATTTAAACAAATCCGAAAAAACGATTCAATTAGAAAAAAACGCGAACGAAATTCGATTTGAATCGAATTCGAAACAAATTCAAATCAAATTCGAAACAAATTCGAATTGAATTCGATAAAAAAGAAATCGATTTTCTAAAAAATACAATAAAATAGAATATAAAACAATAAAGTGATAGAATAAAAAAAGAATAGAATTTAATAGAATAGAATTTAATAGAATGTAATAAAATAGAACATGACCGCCTTCCGAAATTCGAATAGTATAAATTCGAGTTCGAGAATAGATTGGAAAATAATTCAAAACAATGGAAACTAAAATAGAAAAAAAATAGAAAAACAATAGAACAGAATAGAATAAAATATAATATTGTTTTTCTAGTCTATTCTTTTCTATTATTTTCTATTCAAATCTTTTCTATTCAAATTCAAATTCATTCTATTCGAAATTCGAACTTTTGAAGCCATCTTCTGAAATTTGAATTTGAATTTCGTATAGAATGAATTAGAATAGAAAAGATTACAATAGAATAGAAAAGAAAATAATAGAACAGACTAAAAAAATATATTATATCTATATATATCTGTTCTATTGTTTTTCTATTCTATTGTAATCTTTTCTATTCAAATTTGAATTCATTCTATACAAAATTTGATTTTTTCGGAAGATGGCTTCTGAAGTTCCAAATTGTATAGAATGAATTTGAATAGAAAAGATTTGAATAGAAAAAAATAGACTAGAAAAACACTAGAACAGAACAGAAAAATATATAATATATATATATATATATATATATATATATATATATATATATATATATATAAATAAAACATCTTCTGAAATTTGAATGTCATATAGTTCAAATAGAAAAGATTAGAATAAAAAATATTAGAAAATAATAGCATAGGAAACAATAGAACAGAATAGAAAAATATATAATATATATATATATATATATATATATATATATATATACAGGTCCTTCTCAAAAAATTAGCATATTGTGATAAAGTTCATTATTTTCTGTAATGTACTGATAAACATTAGACTTTCATATATTTTAGATTCATTACACACAACTGAAGTAGTTCAAGCCTTTTCTTGTTTTAATATTGATGATTTTGGCATACAGCTCATGACTACCCAAAATTCCTATCTCAAAAAATTAGCATATCATGAAAAGGTTCTCTAAACGAGCTATTAACCTAATCATCTGAATCAACTAATTAACTCTAAACACCTGCAAAAGATTCCTGAGGCTTTTAAAAACTCCCAGCCTGGTTCATTACTCAAAACCGCAATCATGGGTAAGACTGCCGACCTGACTGCTGTCCAGAAGGCCATCATTGACACCCTCAAGCAAGAGGGTAAGACACAGAAAGAAATTTCTGAACGAATAGGCTGTTCCCAGAGTGCTGTATCAAGGCACCTCAGTGGGAAGTCTGTGGGAAGGAAAAAGTGTGGCAGAAAACACTGCACAACGAGAAGAGGTGACCGGACCCTGAAGAAGATTGTGGAGAAGGACCGATTCCAGACCTTGGAGGACCTGCGGAAGCAGTGGACTGAGTCTGGAGTAGAAACATCCAGAGCCACCGTGAACAGGCGTGTGCAGGAAATGGGCTACAGGTGCCGCATTCCCCAGGTCAAGCCACTTTTGAACCAGAAACAGCGGCAGAAGCGCCTGACCTGGGCTACAGAGAAGCAGCACTGGACTGTTGCTCAGTGGTCCAAAGTACTTTTTTCGGATGAAAGCAAATTTTGCATGTCATTCGGAAATCAAGGTGCCAGAGTCTGGAGGAAGACTGGGGAGAGGGAAATGCCAAAATGCCTGAAGTCCAGTGTCAAGTACCCACAGTCAGTGATGGTCTGGGGTGCCATGTCAGCTGCTGGTGTTGGTCCACTGTGTTTTATCAAGGGCAGGGTCAATGCAGCTAGCTATCAGGAGATTTTGGAGCACTTCATGCTTCCATCTGCTGAAAAGCTTTATGGAGATGAAGATTTCATTTTTCAGCACGACCTGGCACCTGCTCACAGTGCCAAAACCACTGGTAAATGGTTTACTGACCATGGTATTACTGTGCTCAATTGGCCTGCCAACTCTCCTGACCTGAACCCCATAGAGAATCTGTGGGATATTGGGAAGAGAAAGTTGAGAGACGCAAGACCCAACACTCTGGATGAGCTTAAGGCCGCTATCGAAGCATCCTGGGCCTCCATAACACCTCAGCAGTGCCACAGGCTGGTTGCCTCCATGCCACGCCGCATTGAAGCAGTCATTTCTGCAAAAGGATTCCCGACCAAGTATTGAGTGCATAACTGAACATAATTATTTGAAGGTTGACTTTTTTGTATTAAAAACACTTTTCTTTTATTGGTCGGATGAAATATGCTAATTTTTTGAGATAGGAATTTTGGGTTGTCATGAGCTGTATGCCAAAATCATCAATATTAAAACAAGAAAAGGCTTGAACTACTTCAGTTGTGTGTAATGAATCTAAAATATATGAAAGTCTAATGTTTATCAGTACATTACAGAAAATAATGAACTTTATCACAATATGCTAATTTTTTGAGAAGGACCTGTATATATATATATATATATATATAAAACACCTTCCGAAATTCGAATTTCGTACAGAATGAAATCGAATTTGAATAGAAAAGACTAGAATAGAATAGAAAAGAATAGCATAAAAAAACAATAAAGCTGAACAGAAAAAAAATATAATATATATGTGTGTGTATATACCATCTTCCAAATTCGAATTTCGTATAGAATGAATTCGAATTTGAATACAAAAGATTAGAATAGAAAATAATAAACTAGAAAAACATATATTATATTTTATTCTATTCTGTTCTATTGTTTTTTCTATTCTATCCTATTCTTTTCTATTTTCTATTCTATTCTGATCTTTTCTATTCTAATTCAAAATCATTCTAACCCTAACCCTAACCCTATTATATATATATCTAACCATTTTCCGAAATTCAAATTTTGTATGGAATGAATTTGAATTTGAATAGAAAAGATTAGAATAGAAAATAATAGAAAAGAATAGACTAGAAAAACAATAGAACAGAATAGAATAAAATATAATTAATATATATATAAAACACCTTCCGAAATTTGAGTTTCGTATAGAATGAAATCGAATTTGAATAGAAAAGATTAGAACAGAAAATAATAGAAAAAAATAAACTAGAAAAACATATATTATATTTTATTCTATTCTGTTCTATAGTTTTTCTATTCTATTCTTTTCTATTTTCTATTCTATTCTAATCTTTTCTATTCTAATTCAAAATCATTCTATACAAAATTTGAATAAATATTAGGATTAGGGTTAACCCTAACCCTAACCCATATATATAACAGAATATATATATAAAACCAAACCATGTTCTGACATTCGAATAGAATGAATTTGAATTCCAATTAGAAAAGATTAGAATAGAAATAGAAAGTAGACTAGAAAAACAATAGAACAGAATAGAATAAAATATAATATATATATATTATATTTTATTCTATTCTGTTCTATTGTTTTTCTATTCGATTCTTTCCAATATTTTCTATTGTATTCTAATCTTTTCAATTTGAATTTGAATATATATATATATATATATATATATATATGTAACCATTTTCCGAAATTTGAATTACATACAGAATGAAATAGAATTTGAATAGAAAAAATTACAATAAAATAGAAAAGAATAGAAAAGAATTGCATAGAAAAACAATAGAACAGATCTGAAAATATATATATATATATATATATATATATATATATATATATATATATATATATATATAGCCATCTTCCGAAATTCGAATTTCCTATAGAATGAATTAGAATAGAAAAGATTTGAATAGAAAAGAATAGACTAGAAAAACAATTGAACAGAATAGTATAAAATATTATTTTATTCTATTCCAATCACTGAGTCCAAGCCTTATTCTTCAAGGGGAAACCCGAACCCCAACCCTAACCCTAAGCCTAACCCGAACCCCAACCCTGACCCTAACCCCAATCACAACCCTAACCCTAACCCTCACCCTAACCCTATAAAAAAATAATATATATGTATATCTATAGGAATAGAGATATATATTTATATATAGATATATCTATTTATCTATAGATATAGATCTATATATATATATATATATATATATATATATATATAAATAACCATCTTCTGAAATTCGATTTTCGTATAGAATGATTTTGAATAGAAAAGATTTGAAAAGATTTGAATAAAATAGAATACAAAATAATAGAAAAGAATAGACTAGAAAAACAATAGAACAGAATAGAATAAAACATAATATATTATATTTACTTTTATTATGTTATTTTGTTTTTCTAGTCTATTCTTTTCTATTCTAATCTAAATCGTTCTATACTAAATTTGAATTTCGAAAGATGGACGGTTTTATTTATATATATATATATATATATATATATATATATATATATATATTTATATATGTATATATATATATATACTATTTTTTTCTATTCTGTTTTATTGTATTCTCTTATTTTTTTATACTGTTCTTTTCTATACTAATCTTTTCTATTCAAATTTGAATTCATTCTATACTAAATACGAATTTTGGAAGATGGTTATATATATATATATATATATATATATATATATATATATATATATATATACATATAAATAACCATTTTCCAAAATTCGAATTTCATATAGAATTAAATCGAATTTGAATAGAAAATAATAGAAAATAATAGAAAAAAATATCATAAAAAAACAATAGAACAAATCGGAAAAAAAAAAAATATATATATATATATATATATATATATATATATATATATAACATGTTCTGACATTCGAATTTCATATAGAATGAATTCGAATTCCAATTAGAAAAGATTAGAATATAAATAGAAAATAGACTAGAAAAACAAATAGAACAGAATAGAATAAAATATAATATATATATTTTATTCTGTTCTATTGTTTTTCTATTTCATTATTTCCAATATTTTTGATTCTATTCTAATCTTTTCGATTCAAATTTGAATTTGTTCTATACAAAATTTGAATTTCGGAAGATGGTTTTATAAATATATAAATACCGTGTGATGTCATCACCTCCCCCCCTCCTCCATCTATAGAGAGACAATCACCTCCATACACCATCCATTCAGAGCTCAGCATCCATCCCCCACACTCACTAATACCCCACACATTATTTTAGCACATCTCCTGTAGTCTATTAATAGCTATTTCATTTTTTTTTGCAGATTACGATCCATTTCCTTTATTTCCAGCAGATCTCCTGCAGACTATTAGCATCTATTTCATTTATGAATGGAGGAACGGTTTGAGGAAGAGACAACAAGAGAGACATCATCACCACTTATATACACAGGGAAATGGCTGCTAATAGTTTGCAGGAGACCTGAAAAAAAATGAAATAGATGCTTATAGTCTGCAGATCTGATGAGAAAATGAAATAGATACTAATAGTCTGCAGTAGAGCTGCAAAACAAATTATATAAATGCTAATAGTCTGCAGGAGATCTGATGGAAATAAATAGTAATCTGTAAACAAAAAATGACATAGATGCTAATAGTCTGCAGGAGATCTGCTGAAATAAAGTAAATGGCTGCTCTAATGCAAAAAATAAAAATGAAATAGATGATAATATTCTGCAGTAGAGCTGCAAAACAAATTATATAAATGCTAATAGTCTGCAGGAGATCTGATGGAAATAAATAGTAATCTGTAAACAAAAAATGACATAGATGCTAATAGTCTGCAGGAGATCTGCTGAAATAAAGTAAATGGCTGCTCTAATGCAAAAAATAAAAATGAAATAGATGATAATATTCTGCAGGAGATCTGCAAAAAAATGAAATAGATGTTAATATACTGCAGGAGATCTGATGGAAATAAATAGTAATCTGCAAAAATAAATTAAAAAAATGAAATAGATGCTAATAGTCTGCAGGAGATCTGCAAAAAAAGAAGTGAAATGGCTGTTAATAGTCTACAGGAGATCTGCAAAAAAATGAAATAGATGCTAATAGTTTGCAGGAGATCTTATGGAAACAAATAGTAATCTGCAAAAAAAAAATAAAAAATTAAATAGATAGTATCTATATTCTATTCTGTTCTATTGTTTTTCTAGTCTATTTTCTATTTCTATTCTAATCTTTTCTATTCAAATTCTAATTCATTCTATACGAAATTCGAATGTCGAAATATATATATATATATAAATATAACCATCTTCCGAAATTCGAATTTAGTATATAATGATTTCCATTTTAATAGAAACGATTTGAATAGAATATGAAAGAATAGAACAGAATAGAATAAAATATAATATATTCTATTCTGTTCTATTGTTTTTCTAGTCTATTCTCTGTTTTTCTATTTTATTATAATCTTTTCTATTCGGTTGAAATAATTTGAAATAATTTAGAATCCGGTTGAAATATTTTTGAATGCGACCGATTTTTCAAATTCGGTCGAAAACTAAACGAATTCCAAAAACGAATTTAACAAATTTAACGAATCCAACTAAACAATAATTAATTAATTAATTAACTAATTAAAACGAAACAAAACGAAACAAATTTTTTCCTTTTGCACATGTCTATATTCCACGCAGCGTGTACTCCAACAGGTACACAAGAGGTACAGTGTCACTGATGCATGCACTGTCACTGCTCACCATCCTCGTGGCCTCCTCAAATGGTGACAGGACAGTGCATGCATCCTTGATCATGAGCCACTGGCGTGGTGAAAAAAACCCAAGCTCCTCTGACCCTGTCCTGGTGCCGTAGTCGCACAGGTACTCGTTGATGATCCTCTGCTGCATGTGCAGCCGCTGCAGCATGGCCAACATTGAGTTCCATCTGGTGGGCATGTCACAGATTAGGCGGTTCTTGGGCAGGTTGTATTCCTTTTGGAGGACAGCCAGCTGAGCACTGGCATTATATGACCGGCGGAAATGCACACAGACTTTCCCGGCCTGCCTCAGGAGATCCTGAACGCCCGGGTACCTGCACAAGTACCGCTGCACAACCAAATTAAGGACGTGAGCCAAACAGGGCACATGGGTCAAGTGTCCTGTCGGAGGGCAGAGAGGAGGTTGGTGCCATTGTCGCAAACCACCATTCCTGGCTGAAGCTGGCATGGCGTCAACCACCTCTGAGCCTGCCCCTGCAGAGCTGACAGAATCTCTCCCCCAGTGTGGCTCCTGTCCCCTAAGCACACCAGCTCAAGCACGGCATGGCATCTTCTTGCCTGAGTGCTTGCGTAGCCCCTTGAACGCCTACGGAGCACCGCTGGTTCCGAGGACAAATCTATAGAGGAAGAGGCCATGGAGGAAGAAGAAGAGAGGGGGGTGGAGGAGAGAGGTGTGGCATAATCACTACTAGTAGCATTTTGTAGGCGTGGTGGCGGAACAAGTTCCAACAATACTGCACCCTGTCCTGAATCCTTCCCAGCTGCCAGCAGAGTCACCCAGTGCACAGTTAAAGATAGGTAACGTGGGGCGTGGCTTGACCTAGCTAGAAGATGGACGCTTGATCTCAGAGCTCCCGCCACCTCAGGCACCCTTTATTGAAAAACGGAGGTACATTCCATCCCCGCAAGCCCCTAACCTACTGTCCATCATGGGGACGGCTTCCAGGCAATCTTCGGCGTCCAGATCGCGCTCCCCCCCTGAACTGGCCGGGGGTCTGAGCCAAAACATCCCGGAGATGTTCAGGACGAGCAGGGGTAACATGGCGTCTTCCCGCCACGGACAAACACAGGCCCGCTCTCAGACACAATCCATCCCTCTCACAGCGATCTCCATGACTGGAACGCCGGCCGCTCCCCTACCACTGGGAGCCGAGGGGAACGATGCCATGACCGCCCCCCTCCTCCTCAGCTCAACATACATGACCTGACGACGATTGCCGCGGACATTAAAGACACTCTTTCAGCGGCCATTTCGGAACTCCGCCTAGACATTCGTGCCCTCATGGATAGAGTGCGCACAGTGGAGAAAACGACAGAGAAGCATGAAACAATTATTCAACGTGCCACCTGGAAGATTGACACCCACACTCTACAGCTCCGGGACATACAAAGGCATATGGAGGACCTGGACAACAGGGGGCGCCGCCATAACCTGAGGGTGCGAGGCATGCCGGAATCAGTAGAAGGGGAACACATCTCCCAGGCGGTGATTGCCCTCTTTAACGGCTTGCTCAACAGACCACCGCAAACTCCAATTGTCATGGAACGCATCCACCGAGCATTGAGACCCAGGGCCAGAGCCACAGATCCCCCCCGGGACATAGTGTGCTGTATAGTAGACTACAAGATCAAAGAAGACATCCTGAGATTGGCGAGGGGCCAACGATTAGTTTTTGAATCGGCGCCTATTCAAATTTTCCAGGACCTCTCGGGAATCACCCTGCAGCATCGTAGGGATCTGAGACCCCTGCTGGAAGCACTCCGGGCTAAAGAGATTCGCTACAAATGGAAGTTCCCATTCGGCCTCTCAGCCACGGTAGATGGCCGCACAGCACTACTGAAGGTACCGGAAGATTTGCCACGTTTCTGTGATACCCTCGGCATCCCCCATGTAGCGGTTCCGGACTGGTACGCAGCTTTCCGACAGGCTGTGTACAGACCGGGCAAACGTACGGAAGAACCCATGGAGGCACAAACCACCAGCTTCCGCAGGAGATGCTCCCCGTCAGGCTCGAGGCGTCAGGATTCCTCCCGCAACTCTCACCAAGAGCATAGCCCTTCCACACCCCCTGGATCCCGGAGAGCTCGTCGGGATTACTGACCGGGACGACCATCACTATGTCTTTGAGGTACTGCTTCCCGTTTACCCCCTTTTCACTGTTCAGTTTGCCCAGTTTTGGCAGTACATTGCCGTATTAGGAGGAATAGCACCCGTGAACTACCTACTGAGTTGAAGTGTTTTCTGTAAAGGCTTCTTTCCTTTATCTTTATTTTGTGACCTGAACCTGTTTGCTCCTTTGCGCTCCTCACCCTACAGAACTTTGCAATGTTAATGGATTAGGGGACATAGCCCTTGGAATCGTTCCGATGCCTCACGCAAATCTCCTCAGGAAAACTACAATCCCCATAACCCACCGCGACGTACTGATGACACATAGATGAGTGATGCTGCTGACTTCAGGAAGTGACTTACGATCTCCACCCGCAGCCGTGACGGCGTCCCGATGCGTCCCGCTCCTGTGCTAGGTGCAACGCCTCCCTGTCCCCCTTCCACAGCTTGCTTTGACCAACTGCGGCTGCAAGTTACACCATTGGGGGAGCCGATGCCGGCGAAGCCTTCGGTACCCTCTCTTCCACGACTAGGATGTACCTGCTGAAGTAAGAGTCAAATTGGAAACCCTCCAAACAGTCGGAAGACGGATGTCCCCATCATCTCCCAGATACCTATAGCCAGTGCTGTAGAGAACAATTGCGTTTTGTTTCTACACTGCACCTCGAATGACTGCCCCGCCTGTATACGCATCAGACACTTGAACCCCGTCCTCCAGGCGCTTATGACATAGCTGGCTGATGAACTGCTGTTATCTCATGCATGTCACATACGGGACTTATCGCAGGTGGTTGATTCCCTATACAAGGTACGATGGGACTAAATTAACCAAAACGTAGATGTCTTCCACAGTTAGTTCGGTGAGGAATGTTGATTCACGTCCACAGTTTACTTAATGTTCTATTTTGTTTAGCTTAGGCAGTTTTTGCTGTCCCTTGACGATATGACTTCCTATGGGCCCATCCTGCCCTCCTGTTGGTTCGCCCGAGCCATTTCGCTGGGCTGTTCCAGCATGGGGTCGTGATGCTTCCTCTTGTTTAACCCCCACTCCTAAGACTTGCTCTACACACCTAACATTACTCGGAAATCTTTACGACTCACTCCCTCTTTGATATGCTGAGTCACTGTCCTTTGCTAAACGTCCTCCCCCCCTTTTTATCTCCTGGGGGATGTGCCTCCCTTAGATATGCAGCAAACATCCTGGGGTGGCGGGTCTCCCCACACTCCAGTGGTTAACTAGAAACTTCGGATACGGTTTTAAGTTGACCCCCACACAGCCGCGTATTGAGCCGTCGGTGCTCAGTTAGGGACACTGTCGTCTCATACGCACTGTACACTACCGACTCCTTCCCCCCCCCCCAGAGGAGGGCGGCTCCGTCCCTTCTCCCCATCGGTTGGTCCCCTATTACAACTGCTCAATCCAGAATTACACAAGCACTTACATAATTCCCTTCCTCCTATATCTTTTATACATCAGATACCGTCCCCCCCCTTCCCGCCCCCTTTCCCCCTTGCGATGACGGAAGCCTCCGTCCCCTCCACTTCGAAACTGCGCAGTCAGAGACTCCCGATGCAACTTAAACTATACTCTCTAAATGCTCGCGGTCTGAATACCCCGGAAAAACGCTCACAACTACTATACACTCTCCAAAAAGCAAAGGCCCACATTGCGCTTATTCAAGAAACTCACTTCAGAGAAGATAGCATCCCTAAACTTCGTGACCATTTTTTCTTTTGTCTCAATCCTAATTTCTAAGCACTGCCCTATCCAGATAGCAGAGATCCAGAGAGACACCCTAGGCAGATACCTCTTCCTCAAAGGCACGCTTCATGGTAGGCCCCTGACCATAGCAAACATCTACGCTCCAAATTCGCAACAGGTGTCCTTCTTTCGCACCACTCTCCAACTTCTCACCGCTTTTCAATCTGGCACTCTTGTTTTGGGAGGTGATTTCAATGTTCCCCTAACGCCCTCCCTAGACACGTCCAATGGATCTTCATATATGACATATAGGGCCCTCCGTGCGATTAAAACCCAACTCAGCACCCTAACCCTTCATGACACCTGGCGTACACTACACCCGAATGTAAAAGATTACACTTTCTTCTCCCCCCCGCATAACAAATATTCCAGAATCGACCACTTCTTTCTTACACAGAACGACCTTACCCTACTCACGGAGGCCACGATAGAACCTGCATTGCTCTCTGATCACAACCCTATAACCATGACACTGACGTTCTCGATCTGGCGCGACAGATCCGAGATTTGGCGCTTGGACGATTCCTTACTGTCGGACCTGGCTGACACCCAACTAATATCTGACCATCTCTCCCACTACTTTGCGGAAAATGTCTCGGAAGACATTTCCTCAACCACTATATGGGCCGCACACAAATGCGTTATTAGAGGTGAGCTTATATCCCTGATGGCCAAGAGACATAGACGCAATAAGGTCCGCATTGAGGAATTATCGAATCGCGTTAAAACCTTAGAGCACGCACACAAATGTTCCCTGGCTACTAATTCCCTCTCTGAACTACTGACAGCAAGAGAGGAATTGTTAGCAGAACTTCAAGCGACGCTGAAACGCAAGTTTGCACTGACACATAAACTCTTTTACGAGTTCGGCAACAAGGCCGGAAAACTGTTAGCGAGGGCCATACAAAAGAAAAAAACTGCCCACACCATACACTCTATCAGGACCCCTTCTGGAACCAAAGTAGCCACTACAGTGGACATATCTGACCAATTTGTTGCTTACTTCTCTAAATTGTATAACATACCCAAACCGCACCGACCAGGTGCTTCACTTGACCGGGCCAAGACCATAACTGACTTTTTGACTCAGTACAGTCCTTCCCCGCTCAACCCGGAGGACCTGACGGACCTTGACCTTCCTATCTTGTCGGAGGAGACTCTTTTAGCTCTAAAACAACTGAAAACGGGCAAGAGCCCCGGCCCAGATGGCCTCTCGACCAATTATTATAAGTCCTTCTCTGAAATACTGATCCCCCACTTCGTTAAAGCTTTCAATGCCCTGCCCACTTCTCCCCTTCATCACAATGACATTCTAGAAGCACACATAACCCTGATTCCGAAACCAGACAGAGACACCACGGTGGTGTCCAATTACCGCCCCATCTCTCTGCTTAATGTGGATGTTAAGCTTTACGCGAAAATCTTAGCAAACCGCATCCTCCCTCTCATCCCCAACTTTATTTCGCTTGATCAAGTCGGCTTTGTCCCTGGCAGAGAAGCCAGGGACAATACCACGAAGGCCATAAATATACACCACTGGTTGACATCCACCAAAACAACGGGTTTCTTTCTTTCCCTTGAATGCGGAGAAGGCGTTCGACAGAGTGGCCTGGGATTATATGTCCGCAGTGCTGACAGCGCTGGGGCTCCCTCCTCGTTTCCACCAAATGATCATGGCATTATACTCCTCCCCCATGGCCAGACTTAGGGTCAACGGTCGACTGTCGAGCGCCTTCTCCATTGCCAATGGCACACGTCAGGGCTGCCCCCTCTCGCCCCTCATTTTCATACTCACCATGGAACCCTTCCTCCGCAGATTACGGGAGAATCCGAATGTCAAAGGGATAGAGATTGACCACAGACAAAACAAAATAGTGGCCTACGCGGGCAATATCCTGCTCTTTCTAACAGATCCCTTGACCACTCTACCTAACCTTCTCAAGGACTTTGCCCTCTTCAAACAACTCTCCAATTTACAAATTAATTACAACAAATCCAAAGCTCTTAATGTAACACTCCCGCCAGCGTTGATCTCTTTATGTAAGATCAACTTCCCCTTTAGTTGGGAACCCACTGAAATAACTTACCTAGATATTAAACTTCCCACCAAACTATCTGACCTCTATGCCAGAAACTTTATACCCACGCTACAGAAAATAAGAGAAGACCTCACTGCTTGGACTAAGGGCCCCTTTTCCTGGTTTGGCAGGGCAGCAATTCTGAAAATGAACATCCTCCCCAGACTACTCTACATGCTACAAGCTGTCCCAATCAAATTACCCCCATTGTTCTTCACATCCTTCAAGAGTAGGGATGAGCTTCGTGTTCGAGTCGAACATACGTTCGACTCGAACATCGGCTGTTCGATCGTTCGACGAAGATCGAACGATTTGGGCCGTTCGCGCCAAATTCAAGTGACGCGAACGGCCCACAATGCACTACGCCATCGCAGTGTCATCCAGGCGCTGTGATTGGCCAAGCATGCACTGTGACCCCGCACGCTTGGCCAATCACAGCGCCGGCAGCGAGGAGAGCAATGATTGGCCACAGGCAGGATGCCTGTGGCCAATTATTGCTTAGGGTGTTTAGTACACGCCCCACACTATAAAAGGCCGCCAGCACGGCGGCCTAGTGTAGTGTGTTCCGGAGCAGGGATAGAGCAGCATAGGCAGGGACAGTGACTTCTATTTCTTTCTTGCTTAACCTGGATTCCTTTAGTTTAGGGAAAGAGAAGGATAGGTAGGGAGAGTGTCAGTGTGTTTTGTGCTTGTGCTATATTGTGCTTAAAAAAAACATTTTTTCTAGGGACAGAAAACTGTAGGTAGGGAGAGTGTGTCAGTTTCTTTCACTGTCAAAGTCCTTGTTTCCAGGGACCTGGAAGGACAGTGAGTGAATTCTCCTTGTGCTAAATTGTGCTTAAAAAAAACATTTTTTCTAGGGACAGAAAACTGTAGGTAGGGAGAGTGTGTCCGTTTCTTTCACTGTCAAAGTCCTTGTTTCCAGGGACCTGGAAGGACAGTGAGTGAATTCTCCTTGTGCTAAATTGTGCTTAAAAAAAACATTTTTTCTAGGGACAGAAAACTGTAGGTAGGGAGAGTGTGTCAGTTTCTTTCACTGTCAAAGTCCTTGTTTCCAGGGACCTGGAAGGACAGTGAGTGAATTCTCCTTGTGCTAAATTGTGCTTAAAAAAAACATTTTTTCTAGGGACAGAAAACTGTAGGTAGGGAGAGTGTGTCAGTTTCTTTCACTGTCAAAGTCCTTGTTTCCAGGGACCTGGAAGGACAGTGAGTGAATTCTCCTTGTGCTAAATTGTGCTTAAAAAAAACATTTTTTCTAGGGACAGAAAACTGTAGGTAGGGAGAGTGTGTCAGTTTCTTTCACTGTCAAAGTCCTTGTTTCCAGGGACCTGGAAGGACAGTGAGTGAATTCTCCTTGTGCTAAATTGTGCTTAAAAAAAACATTTTTTCTAGGGACAGAAAACTGTAGGTAGGGAGAGTGTGTCAGTTTCTTTCACTGTCAAAGTCCTTGTTTCCAGGGACCTGGAAGGACAGTGAGTGAATTCTCCTTGTGCTAAATTGTGCTTAAAAAAAACATTTTTTCTAGGGACAGAAAACTGTAGGTAGGGAGAGTGTGTCAGTTTCTTTCACTGTCAAAGTCCTTGTTTCCAGGGACCTGGAAGGACAGTGAGTGAATTCTCCTTGTGCTAAATTGTGCTTAAAAAAAACATTTTTTCTAGGGACAGAAAACTGTAGGTAGGGAGAGTGTGTCAGTTTCTTTCACTGTCAAAGTCCTTGTTTCCAGGGACCTGGAAGGACAGTGAGTGAATTCTCCTTGTGCTAAATTGTGCTTAAAAAAAACATTTTTTCTAGGGACAGAAAACTGTAGGTAGGGAGAGTGTGTCAGTTTCTTTCACTGTCAAAGTCCTTGTTTCCAGGGACCTGGAATGACAGTGAGTGAATTCTCCTTGTGCTAAATTGTGCTTAAAAAAACATTTTTTCTAGGGACAGAAAACTGTAGGTAGGGAGAGTGTGTCAGTTTCTTTCACTGTCAAAGTCCTTGTTTCCAGGGACCTGGAAGGACAGTGAGTGAATTCTCCTTGTGCTAAATTGTGCTTAAAAAAAACATTTTTTCTAGGGACAGAAAACTGTAGGTAGGGAGAGTGTGTCAGTTTCTTTCACTGTCAAAGTCCTTGTTTCCAGGGACCTGGAAGGACAGTGAGTGAATTCTCCTTGTGCTAAATTGTGCTTAAAAAAAACATTTTTTCTAGGGACAGAAAACTGTAGGTAGGGAGAGTGTGTCAGTTTCTTTCACTGTCAAAGTCCTTGTTTCCAGGGACCTGGAAGGACAGTGAGTGAATTCTCCTTGTGCTAAATTGTGCTTAAAAAAAACATTTTTTCTAGGGACAGAAAACTGTAGGTAGGGAGAGTGTGTCAGTTTCTTTCACTGTCAAAGTCCTTGTTTCCAGGGACCTGGAAGGACAGTGAGTGAATTCTCCTTGTGCTAAATTGTGCTTAAAAAAAACATTTTTTCTAGGGACAGAAAACTGTAGGTAGGGAGAGTGTGTCAGTTTCTTTCACTGTCAAAGTCCTTGTTTCCAGGGACCTGGAAGGACAGTGAGTGAATTCTCCTTGTGCTAAATTGTGCTTAAAAAAAACATTTTTTCTAGGGACAGAAAACTGTAGGTAGGGAGAGTGTGTCAGTTTCTTTCACTGTCAAAGTCCTTGTTTCCAGGGACCTGGAAGGACAGTGAGTGAATTCTCCTTGTGCTAAATTGTGCTTAAAAAAAACATTTTTTTCTAGGGACAGAAAACTGTAGGTAGGGAGAGTGTGTCAGTTTCTTTCACTGTCAAAGTCCTTGTTTCCAGGGACCTGGAAGGACAGTGAGTGAATTCTCCTTGTGCTAAATTGTGCTTAAAAAAAACATTTTTTCTAGGGACAGAAAACTGTAGGTAGGGAGAGTGTGTCAGTTTCTTTCACTGTCAAAGTCCTTGTTTCCAGGGACCTGGAAGGACAGTGAGTGAATTCTCCTTGTGCTAAATTGTGCTTAAAAAAAACATTTTTTCTAGGGACAGAAAACTGTAGGTAGGGAGAGTGTGTCAGTTTCTTTCACTGTCAAAGTCCTTGTTTCCAGGGACCTGGAAGGACAGTGAGTGAATTCTCCTTGTGCTAAATTGTGCTTAAAAAAAACATTTTTTCTAGGGACAGAAAACTGTAGGTAGGGAGAGTGTGTCAGTTTCTTTCACTGTCAAAGTCCTTGTTTCCAGGGACCTGGAAGGACAGTGAGTGAATTCTCCTTGTGCTAAATTGTGCTTAAAAAAAACATTTTTTCTAGGGACAGAAAACTGTAGGTAGGGAGAGTGTGTCAGTTTCTTTCACTGTCAAAGTCCTTGTTTCCAGGGACCTGGAAGGACAGTGAGTGAATTCTCCTTGTGCTAATTTGTGCTTAAAAAAAACATTTTTTCTAGGGACAGAAAACTGTAGGTAGGGAGAGTGTGTCAGTTTCTTTCACTGTCAAAGTCCTTGTTTCCAGGGACCTGGAAGGACAGTGAGTGAATTCTCCTTGTGCTAAATTGTGCTTAAAAAAAACATTTTTTCTAGGGACAGAAAACTGTAGGTAGGGAGAGTGTGTCAGTTTCTTTCACTGTCAAAGTCCTTGTTTCCAGGGACCTGGAAGGACAGTGAGTGAATTCTCCTTGTGCTAAATTGTGCTTAAAAAAAACATTTTTTCTAGGGACAGAAAACTGTAGGTAGGGAGAGTGTGTCAGTTTCTTTCACTGTCAAAGTCCTTGTTTCCAGGGACCTGGAAGGACAGTGAGTGAATTCTCCTTGTGCTAAATTGTGCTTAAAAAAAACATTTTTTCTAGGGACAGAAAACTGTAGGTAGGGAGAGTGTGTCAGTTTCTTTCACTGTCAAAGTCCTTGTTTCCAGGGACCTGGAAGGACAGTGAGTGAATTCTCCTTGTGCTAATTTGTGCTTAAAAAAAACATTTTTTCTAGGGACAGAAAACTGTAGGTAGGGAGAGTGTGTCAGTTTCTTTCACTGTCAAAGTCCTTGTTTCAAGGGACAGAGAAGGACACCTGAAGGTAGCCCTTATTGCTTTTTTCCCATCTCCCTGCAGGCCATCTATTAGAATGTCTGGAAGGCAAACAAGGAGAGGCAGACAGTCAGGAGGCAATAAAAGAGGGCAAGCAGGCTCTGTGTCTGGGGGCAACAGTGCTGGTCGTGGACGCGGTGCATTGTCATCAGCACATGGCCATGGGACACGCTTGTCCTTCTTTTCGGCAGCTGGACATGTTGAGCCACATCATGCCGAAGACTTGGTAGAGTGGATGACCAAGCCCTCCTCCTCCTCCTCATCCTCTCTCACCCAGGCTCAGGGTACTGGAAAAGCAGCTGCCAAAGCGTCCTCTTCCCTGGTATCAATGTCAGACTCATCATCAGTCACTCCTTCCCTAGACCCACCATGTCCTCCTCCTGAGGAGTCCCCCGAACTGTTTCAGCACAGTGTTGGGTACATGCTCCAGGAGGATGCCCAGCGTTTCGAAGGGTCTGATGATGAAACCCAGCTAGAGGAAGGCAGTAGCGTGAGAGCAGACAGAGGGGATGCTCAAGAAGGACACCAATCTGGCAGTCATGTTCCAGCAGCTGCAGCATACTGCCAGATTGGCTCCAGTGATGAGGAGGGAGGTGATGATGAGGTCACTGACTCCACGTGGGTGCCTAATAGGAGAGAGGAGGAGGAGGAGGATGAGGAGGAGGCACATCTCCAACGAGGCAGGATGCCCTTTGGTGGCCAGCGTAAGGGCAGTACACCGACGGAATCACACCGCAGAGCTCCGCCTGTGCAGGGCGCTGCCTCTGCCCGTCATTCAAAAAGTTCTTTGGTGTGGGCCTTTTTTGAGGCTAGTGCATCAGATCGCACAGCTGCTGTTTGCAACATATGTCTCAAGCGTATATCGCGTGGCCAAAACATCAGCCGCTTGGGTACCACATGCCTGACCAGACATATGTTGACCTGCCATGCAGCTCGTTGGCAAGCCTACCTCAAAGACCCACACCAAAGAACAAAGCGGACCTCTCCTTGCACCGCATCAGCTGGGATCTCCAACCCCACTATAACTTCAGTCCTCTCTGAAACATGCACTGAGAGGAATGAAGGTGTAGAATTAGGTGTGTCACAGCCAAGTACTTGCGGCCACTCTGCTAGCAGTACACCGACGTCCGATTCTAGCAGGCAAATTTCCCTGCCCCAGCTGCTGGACCGTCGAAAGAAGTTCACTCCCAGCCATCCACATGCCCAGCGGTTGAATGCTAGCTTGGCTAAATTGCTAGCGCTTCAACTGCTGCCTTTTCAGTTGGTAGACTCAGCCCCCTTCCGTGAGTTTGTGCAATGTGCGGTTCCTCAGTGGCAGGTTCCCAAACGCCACTTTTTCTCACGGAAGGCTATTCCGGCTCTCTACCGGCATGTGGAAGGCAATGTCTTGGCCTCGCTGGACAGGGCGGTCAGCGGTAAGGTGCATATTACCGCTGACTCATGGTCCAGCAGGCATGGACAGGGACGTTACCTTTCTTTCACGGCCCATTGGGTCACTCTTTTGGCAGCTGGGAAGGATGCAGGACAAGGTGCAGTAGTGTTGGAGGTTGTCCCACCGCCACGCCTCCAAAATGCTACTACTGGTTGTGACACACCTCTCTCCTCCACCCCCTCCTCTTCTTCTTCCTCCATGGCCTCTTCCTGTGGTTTGTCCTATGAACCAGCGGTGCTCCGTAGCCGTTCACGGGGCTACGCAAGTACGCAGGCAAAAAGATGCCATGCCGTGCTTGCGCTGGTGTGTTTGGGGGACAGAAGCCACACTGGGGCAGAGGTCCTGTCTGCTCTGCAGGGCCAGGCCGAGAGGTGGTTGACGCCACGCCAGCTTAAGCCAGGAATGGTGGTTTGCGACAATGGCACCAACCTCCTCTCCGCCCTCCGACAGGGACAACTGACCCATGTGCCCTGTGTGGCTCACGTCCTTAACCTGGTGGTGCAGCGGTTCTTGGGCAGGTACCCGGGCTTACAGGATGTCCTGAGGCAGGCCAGGAAAGTCTGTGTGCATTTCCGCAGATCTTATAATGCCAGTGCTCGCCTGGCTGAGCTGCAAAAGGAGTTGAACCTGCCCAAGAACCGCCTTATATGTGACATGCCCACCAGGTGGAACTCAACGTTGGCCATGCTGCAGCGGCTGCACACGCAGCAGAGGGCCATCAATGAGTACCTGTGCGACTACGGCACCAGGACAGGGTCAGGGGAGCTTGGTTTTTTTTCTCCACGCCAGTGGGGCATGATCAGGGATGCATGCACTGTCCTGGCACCATTTGAGGAGGCCACAAGGATGGTGAGCAGTGACAGTGCATGCATCAGTGACACTGTACCTCTTGTCCACCTGTTGGAGCACACGCTGCGTGGAATAATGGACAGGGCACTTGAGGCAGAACAGAGGCAGGAAGAGGAGGACTTCCTTGCCTCTCAAGGCCCCCTTTACCCAGACAGTGTTCCTTCTGTCCCACCCATCGCACAGGAAGAGGAGGAGGAGGAGGAGGAGGAGGAGGAGGAGGATTGTGTCAGCATGGAGGTGGAGGCTGGCACTCAGCATCATCAGCAGCAGTCTTTTAGGGATGATTTACAGTCCCAAGAAACCAGTGGACTTGTACGTGGCTGGGAGGAGGTGGCTGCGGATCATGTCGTCCTTAGTGACCCAGAGGACTCCGGAGCGAATGCCTCAGCAAACCTACGCTGCATGGCCTCCCTGATCCTGCAAAGTCTGCGGAAGGATCCTCGTATTCTTCGGATCAAGGAGAGGGACCATTACTGGCTGGCCACTCTCCTTGATCCACGGTACAAGGGTAAGGTTGCGGACCTTATGTTACCGTCGCAGAGGGAGCAGAGGATGAGACAACTCCGGGAGGCCTTGCAGAAAGGTCTGTGCAACGCGTTCCCAGAGACTGGGAGGTTACAAACTCCTGGTCCTGGACAACGAGTTGCTGAGGCTTCGGCCAGTCAAAGAAGGAGCGGTGGGGAAGGTGGCCGTCTGACCGATGCGTTCAGACAATTCTTTAGTCCGCAGCCCCAAAGTATGATCGGTTCCAGCAACCATCGCCAGCGTCTGATAAACATGGTGCAGGAATATCTAGGGGCAAGGTCAGACTTGGACACCTTCCCCACCGAAAATCCTCTGGCTTACTGGGTCTTGAGGATGGATCACTGGCCAGAGCTTGCACAGTATGCAATTGAGCTACTGGCCTGTCCTGCATCCAGCGTTCTTTCGGAACGCACATTCAGTGCTGCTGGAGGATTTGTCACGGATCACAGGGTGCGCCTGTCCACCGACTCGGTTGATCGACTGACTTTCATCAAGATGAACCAGTCTTGGATCACCACCAGCTACCACACACCTGATGCTGATATAACAGACTAATTGATTTTAACATGTCACATCCCTTCAAGACCCGATGCTGATGCTGAGTGCCTGTGCTGTTATGTTGACTGGCTATCCTCCTCCTCCGAGTCCTCAATGATACGATTGATGATGATAGCTTGGAAGATCATTTTTGTTTATGGGTGCCGCCACCAGTGGCTAAGGCCCAATTTTTCAGCCCCTGTTTTACAGGGGCGTGTAATTACAATTTTTTTAGCAATAATTTGCCATAGGGCTCATTGCTGTGCTCCAAGTACAGTATCTGTGAGGGGTTGGAGTGTTGTGGCACCAGTGCCTAAGGCCCAATTTTTCAGCCCCTGTTTAACAGGGGCGTGTCATTACAATTTTTGAAGCAATACTTTGCAACAGGGCTCATTGCTGTGCTCCAAGTACAGTATCTGTGAGGGGTTGTAGTGTTGTGCCACCAGTGCCTAAGGCCCAATTTTTCAGCCCCTGTTCAACAGGGGCATGCAATTACAATTCTTGATCTAATAATTTACAGCAGGGTCCATTGCTGCACCCACCAAGAGTAACTCTGAGGGCTTACAGTCTTGTGGCAACGCCACCACCACCACCACCACGAAAGGCCCAATTTTTCAGCCCCTGTTCAAAAGGGGCATGTAATTACAATTCTTGATCTAATAATTCACAGCAGGGCCCATTGCTGCACCCACCAAGAGTAACTGTCAGGGCTTACAGTGTTGTGGCACCAGCACCACCATCAAAGCCCCAATTTTTACTACCACTGTTCAACAATTATATGTAATTAAAATTCCTGATATAATAGTTGACAGCAGGGCGTTCCAGCACCAACCAAGAGTAACTGAGTGCTTACAGTGTTGTGCCAACACCAACAACTAAGGGGCATATTTCTGCAGAGTATATACGGCAGGTCCCTACTTTCAAACATCCAACTTACAAACGACTCCTACTTGCAAACGAAAGAAGACAACAGGAAGTGAGAGGAAATCTACCCCTAGAAAGGAAAATTCTCTCCTGTAAGAATAAATATGGGAGAAAGGGGTCTCATCTGTACTGATGCTTTATCAGCAATCCTTGTTTCAAGAAAAACACCACATTTCAAAAACAGTTGTCATTGGGACGGAAAGTGAGGTGAAATGTTCTGAACAGGGGCACAGACAGCAAAACAAATGTTACAGGGGTGATAACCCTTACCTATGTTTTCCAAAAAGTTTAAAAATAGATTTTTGGGCTGGAGCTACACTTCAACAATGTACCTGTTCAAAATTACAAACAGATTCTACATAAGAACAAACCTACAGTCCCTGTCTTGTATGCACCGCCTGTATACGGCTGTTCAGAGTATATAGGGCCTTTTTTATTTTATGTGCGGGGTTCCCCTTAATATCCATACAAGACCCAAAGGGGCTGGTAATGGGCTGGGGTAGGGGGGGGGGGGTCATGGGGTAGCTATGCCATTTTTCTTAAAGAATTTCATCCATATTACCGGGACCAGACATTACATTAAAGCCGCAAGCAGTTTTAAATGGCTTTTTTTTCCTTTAGAAGTGTCATTTTGTGCAGGGACAGTTCTAAACACGGGAAACACGTGGCACTTCACAGGCATACTTTAGACACCCCCCAGGTACGATATTTAAAGGAATATTTGACTTTTTTTTTTTCACTTTATGCATCATTAAAATGACTGCTCCCGAAAAACAACCGTTTTTAAAACTTCTTTTTGCATTGATACATGTCCCCTGGTGCAGAACCCGGGTTCCCAAACCCTATTTATGACAATAACATGCATAATAGTTGTTATAATTAGCACTTTAGAATTCGAACGTTCGCATCCATTGTATTTAATAGGGTTCTAATGTTCGTTCGAACTTTCGGTCCGTTCGCGGGTTCTGGTGCGAACCGAACCCGGGGGTGTTCGGCTCATCACTATTCAAGAGAATGTGCAGAACCCTCTTATGGTCCACCCGCCCTCCCAGACTGAGCTGGGATAAACTGATTCTTCCAGAGCGGAAGGGAGGTATAGGGTTGCCAGACTTGCGTACATACTATAGGGCCTGCCAGCTCACTAGAATTGTAGATTGGCATGTCCATGATAGCACCAAGGCATGGATCCGGCTGGAAAATGCTTTCACGAGGGTGCCCCTCTCACACCTCCCATGGATCAGCCCGAAATCTGTCCCTACTGAATGCTCCACCCATCCTCTCATAGGTCCCACGTTACTAAATTTCAGAGCGACGAGTCACATCTTTAACATGACACCTTACCCTGGTCCCATGACACCACTGAATCAAAACCCGGATTTCCCGCCAGGTCTTTCTGCAAGAGCCGGGTCTGTTCACCCTAATAACCGGCCGACAAGGGCCTACAAATTTTTTAATAATGGAACACTCCTCTCTCATCCTGACATGTCCTCCAAATTTACTGATCTCTCCATTCCATTCTTTAAATTCCTGCAAATCAGACACTTTCTGCAAAGCGCCCAACCACTCGCCCAATGGTACAGGGACCTTACCCCCTTTGAACATCTTTGTGCTGATTCAAAACCTCAAAATCACCTGATCTCAACACTATATTCCCTACTACTCGAGGGAGTACCATCCCACACTAAAATTCATGGGCTCTGGGTGACGGACTTAGCAATGGACCTGTCCGCAGAAGACTGGGAACTCGACCATGAGCACATACATAAAGGCTCCATAAATGTCTCTACACAGGAAAACAGGTTCAAATTGTATTCTAGATGGTACCGTACACCAGACAAGATTCATACATTTTTCCCCAGTGTCTCCACTAATTGCTGGAGATGTAACTCGGCCTTAGGGTCCCTTATCCACATATGGTGGGAATGCCCACTGATACAAACATTCTGGAAGGAGGTGCACAACCTGATCACTCAAATTACCACCTATACCCCAGACTTTACCCCAGCTCAATACCTACTTCACCACACAACACTTCAGAGATCAGCCTACCGTAAATCCCTCACCCTGCACCTCATCAATGCGGCCACTCAGTGCATTCCGATCCATTGGAGGAGTGCTACCCCCCCCCCCTCCATCTCAGAATGGCATGCCTGAATAGATAGGATAGCGGACATGGAAAGGCTTGTCCATCAGGCTAATGACACCTCTACCAAATTTAGAAATACGTGGGCGTGTTGGATCCATTACAGAGAATCCACACTGACAAGGGGCTCTTTCTCCACACCTGCACACAGTACAGAGGACCACTGAGGCCCTCCACCTATGATCGCACGAGATTTCCGTCCACCCTCTTGTCTTCCCTTCCCTCCCACCCCCATGTGTTCGACCTGAATTACTGCCCCCATGACATGGGACTGCCAACGCGGTCACTTGTCTATATCTCTCCTCCAGATGGATCTAGTAAGCTCTTGGGGTGGTCAAGATCCACCCTCCAGGCTCACGCTGGATAGATACAGTATACTGGAGATCAAAAACTGTTACTTTAGAGGTGTCCCTTACACGTTCGAACACCTTTTAGCCGTCACTTGGTCCCCCCCCCCGTTCACAGCGTGAACCCTTTATGGGGTGAACGGGCTGGGGTGGACATACTAGGGTTTGCCCTTCAGCCCACCACAGCATCCCTTAGTTCCCCGTACTAGTGGTGGAATTCTGGTGATTTACTGCCCCACAGGCGTATGATACCCTTTCTGCGAGGCATTAGTATGGAAGGCCTTCACTTCTTATGTCATGATATAAATGCCAATGTATATGTGACACCGTATAAAGTTGTTTATTGTTCCGATTTTCTATGTAATTTGTGCTCTGTGCATAATGCTATAATATGCAAATTTATCTTTGTTCTTTACCCTGTATTTGAAAACTCTTAATAAAATGTTTAAAAAAAATAAAAATAAGATAGGTAATGTCCCTGTCCATGCCTGCTGGACCATGAGTCAGTGGTAATATGCACCTTACCGCTGACCGCCCTGTCCAGTGAGGCCAAAACATTGCCTTCCACATGCCGGTAGAGAGCCAGAAAAAGTGGCGTTTGGGAGCCACTGAGGTACCGCACATTCCACAAATTCACGAAAGGGGGTCGAGTCTACCAACTGAAAAGGCAGCAGTTGAAGCGCTAGCAATTTAGCCAAGCTAGCATTCAGCCGCTGAGCATGTGGATGGCTGGGAGCGAATTTCTTTCGCCGGTTTAGCAACTGGGGTAGGGAAATTTTCCTGCTACAATCGGACGTTGGTGTAGCGATAGCAGATTGCCCGAAAGTACTTGCCACACCTCATTCTACACCTTCATTCCTCTCAGTGCAGGTTTCAGAGAGAACTGAAGGTATAGTGGGGTTGGAGATCCCAGCTGATGAGGAGCAAGGAGAGGTCCGCTTTGTTCTTTGGTGTGGGTCTTTTAAGCACACTGTGCACAGGATACAGTATACTGAATATACTGCAGCTAACTGAATCAACTGCCTGCCTGTAGTATATTAGGAACAGTACACCAGGAACGGTCTACAGTGAGATCTAGCTAAACTGTATATAGTGTATATATATATATAATATATATATATATATATATATATATATATACAAAGCCTGGAATGTATACATATATATATATATATACTAAATATACTGGAGCTAACTGAATCAACTGCCTGCTCAATCTAGCTAAGTGAATCGCCTGACTGCTCAATCTTTCTAAATGACATTAAATGACACTCTCTCTCTCTCTCTCTCTCTCTCTGCCGGCACACACTACACAAGGCTGAAGTCCCCTGAGCCATAATTGGCCAAAGGCACCCTGCCTTTGGCCAATTATGGCTCTCTGTGCTGACGGCGCTGTGATTGGCCAAAGCATGCGGGTCATAGTGCATGCTTGGCCAATCATCAGCCAGCAATGCTCTGCGATGACGCAGTGAATTATGTGCCATGACGCGCTGCTCGAATTTGGCGCGAACGGCCCACAATGTTCGATCTTCGACGAACGATCGAACCGCCGATGTTCTCATGTTCGACTCGAACTCGAAGCTCATCCCTACAGGTAATTATAACGTTTGTTATTTATATATATAAAAAACAAGACTTTACAATCACTTTAAAAATATCCATAGGTGACGCTTTAAAAAAGTTTTTTTACAGGTTACCTGTTTAGAGTTACAGAGGAAGTCTTGTACTAGAATTATTGCTCTCACTCCAACCATCACGACAATACCTCACGTGTGTGGTTTGGACAGCGTTTACATATGTGGGTGTGACTTATGTATGCATTCATACAGAGGAAAAGGGCACTTTAAATTTTTATTTTTTTTTATTATTTTTACACTGTCCCTTTATTATTTTTTTTTAGCACTTTTCTTCCTATTACAAGAAATTTAAACATCGCTTGTAATAGAAATAAGCATGTCAGGTCCTCTTTATTGAGAGACCTGGGGTCAAAAAGACCTTTAAAAGCAAAAGAAAAAAAATATATTTGTTTTGGCCCGAGAACCAGAAGTGAAATCAGACGCCACTCTGGTCCTCCAAGGGCATAGAGACGAGGGGCAGCCACTCGACTTCCTGCCCATAAAACGTCACATCGCTTGCTGGCTTTACCGATGGGTCAGATAAGCTCGAGAACAACCGGAAAGTGGTGGGAGGGAGGGAGAAGGGCCCCTCCTGCCTCTTCTAAAAGTGATCCCACTGCGAATGTGCCACGGGGCCACTTATATCTAACGCAGGACCAGCCATAGTAAAAAATTATACCGGGGTTATAGCAGCTAGCTTCTGCCATAACACTGGTATTAAATGTCAGTGTAGTGACATATTTTTACTATGGGACGGTCGTCAAGTGTAGCTAAACTTCAGGCACACAGCTAAACACATAGCTAAAATTAACATT
Source organism: Rana muscosa (assembly GCA_029206835.1). Classification (NCBI taxonomy): domain Eukaryota; kingdom Metazoa; phylum Chordata; class Amphibia; order Anura; family Ranidae; genus Rana; species Rana muscosa. Next base: position 1,241,802,630 of record CM055116.1, on the reverse strand, counting down.
TTCATGTTGCTGTCCAACACGGCTAGACTGCTGACCTAATCTCTCTGCTGCAGTCAAAATTGAACATTACTCCACAAATTGACTTGAGGTACTTGGTTGTTCTTTTTTTTTCTCCAATTGGCACCATGCGACCCAATTCCAGATATGTAATGATGCTTTAGCGACCCTCTGGGAAAATATCATCAAATAAGCCCAGGAGCCATGCGGCCCAATCACAGAATAAAGATGGAGTTGCACACATGATCGGTGGCCATGCTGCCAGAACCTAGAAGAAGTAGCCGGATGAAGAGGACCAAGATGGCAGCAGGGGCTGCTGAACTGTTTTGGATCCCTGCAAGACAACAATGGGCAGGGCAGGTGAGTATGTCTTTTAAAGTGTTACTGAACCCACAACAGTAAAATCTGTCTGTATGTGCAGAATAGCATGCTTGTTATACTCACTGTGGAACTTATAGGGTTATTTCTCTGCATTGTGTAAAAAGGCTCTTTAATCTTGTATGGACAGATCCTCCCCCTCCTGCAGGGTCTCTCTTGGCAAGGCCAGATAAGACACAGTGAGGGTAGTACTGCTGCACATGCTTAGTTTGGTCTATATTGCTGTAGAGAATAGTTCCTTGTTGATCAGAGCTAGCCAGGTCACATGATATTGACATCACACATTTGGACATGTATACAGATCCTAAATGACAGCCCAGTCCCTCCCTCCTCCTCCATGCCCAGTAACTAAAAAAGAACACAGTGGGTGGGATGTCACATCTTGATTGATGGATGAGCAGCCTCCTATAACAGCATGAGGACACAGGCTATAGTGGAAATCTCCTCCTACCCGAACACTCAGTACTCAGGCAGACCCTGCAGTTTGTCATGTGACTGTGGTATACAGATCAACCAAAAATATTTATAAGCTGTGGGAACTGTGGGGGGGGAGGGCATATTAACTATTTTAAAAATTACTGAGTTTGGTAACACTTTAAGTGAGAAGTGAGGAAATACAAAAATAGAAACATACATACTCAACTCCCTGCAGCAGCATCGGTCTGATACTGCAGCTGGTGTCCCCTGCCCAAGATCTGAGCAATCACTTGACCACTGTTCTTGGACAGTTCTCAGTCCACGTTGAGCAGAGAGAGGTAATTGTTAGGCAACGCTCTCCATTCTGCTCCTCCTGTGCTCACTGAAGTGCTGCGCTGGAGTTGGCGCGGCTGTCTCAGGCTTGCAGCAGAGCATTGAGATGCTAGGCCAGCTGCCAATCATGCATTTGAGTGGATCCCGGCATTATTGTTGGGATCTTTCCAAAGCCCGTATCAGTTTCTGGGTCACCGGGCAGCACAAATAAGTGCGTTCCTGTGATCCACAAGAAAAGTAAGGCCAAGAAAGCTTTGGCCATACTTCTCTTTTAAGAGAACCTAGCATACCCGGTGAAGGGGATTGGGGGAGGGGAGTAAAGTTCCTTTTTGATTAACACATCCTTTAGGATCCTGCCAAAGCCCAGAGCCGATTCTGGGTGACAGGGCTGCACAAATAAGTGCGTTCCTGTGATCCACAAGAGAAATAAGGCCAAGAAAGCCTTATGATGATCTCAGTAATTCATACATACTCAACTCCCTGCAGCAGCATCGGTCTGATACTGCAGCTGGTGTCCCCTGCCCAAGAATTGATCAATCACATGACCACTGTTCTTGGACAGTTCTCAGTCCACGCTGAACAGAGAGGGGTGATTGTCAGGCAATGCTCTCCACTCTGCTCCTCCAGTGCTCGCTGAAGTGCTGGGCTGGAGTGGGAGCAGCTGGCTCAGGCTTGCAGCAGTGCATTGAGAGGCTAGGCCAGCTGCCAATCATGCAGAAGGGGGGCGCTCTCTCGTTCCCCCTCTTTTCCTGCGGCCTGCCAGGTTGTGTTCTCGGATAAGGGTCTTGTATGGACTTTTGGGGGGAACCCCATTTTTTTTTTTTGGCGCGGGGTTCCCCTTAAAATCCATACCAGACCTGAAGGGTCTGGTATGGATTTTGAGGGGGACCCCTACACCATGTAAAAAAAATGGCACAGGGTTCCCCTTAATATCCATACCAGACCTGAAGGGCATTTTTTTTGGTTTGGTGTTCCACTTAATATTCATACCAGACCCAAAGGGCCTGGTAATGGACTGGGGGGAACCCATGCCGTTTTTTTCAATGACTTTTATCTGTATTGCCGGGACCCGACAATTCATTATATCCGCGAGTAGTTTTAAATTACTTTTTTTCCTTTAGAAATATCATTTTGTGCAGGGACTGTTCTAAACATGGGAAAAATTTGCCACTTTACAGGCATACTATAGACACTCCCCAGGTATGAAATTTAAAGGAATGAATATTTCACTTTTATTGTTTCACTTTAAGCATTATTAAAATCACTGCTCCCGAAAAAATGTCAGTTTTTAAAACTTTTTTTTGCATTGATACATGTCCCCTGGGGCAGGACCCGGGTCCCCAAACACTTTTTATGACAATAGTTTGCATATTAACCTTTAAAATTATCACTTTTGATTTCTCCCATAGACTTTTAAAGGGGGTTCTGCGGCTTTTGAATTTGCCGCGAACATCCAAAATTATTCGCTATTCGGTGAACAGGCGAACACCCGATGTTCGAGCCGAACTTACGTTCGACACGAACATTGGGCTCATCACTAGCTCTCAGTCCACACTGAGCAGAGAAGGGTTCTCTTTTAAGAGAACCTAATATATCAGGTAAAGTGGATTGGGGGAGGGGAGTGAAGTTCCTCTTTGAATAACACATCCCCACCCCCAGCCTGTAGACCAGTAATGGCGAACCTTGGCACCCCAGATGTTTTGGAAGTACATTTACCATATTGCTTATGCACTCTGCAGTGTAGTTGAGCATCATGGGAAATTTACTTTTGTACTGTACTTTTGGTACAGCCCTTGCACTACTACTACTACTACTACTGTACTTCTACTACAGCTTCCACTATTACTATTATTACTGCTGCTACTACTTCTTTTACTTCCACTGCTACTGTTACTACAGTTGCGGCCACCACTGTTACACGCTCCGCTACCAGTACTACTACTAATCTGTATCCTCAGCACCACCATAATCAACATGGAAGTAATAAAAAATAATACAACACATACTACAATACCTTCTACCTAAACAAGTGAGCAAACAAACAAATATTTTATCACCAAAACAGAACGCTTACTTATGCTGCTGAGAGTTACTGAAAAACAAATTCATTTATATAATTAGTCCCTTTGCATGCCGACAAATCTGACTTCTATATCAAATCAGAGGTTGTATTAAAAAACAAATCTGCTTGGGGAGAAGAATTGAAAACCAATATGTTGGAAAAGCTGGTGGATGAGAGAGAAAATACAAAATAAATCTCCTAATTATAGCACTGTTCCTAGTAATATACACTGATTGGCCTGCTGCCTGGCTTGTTAAATTGTATGTATAAAAGATAAGCATGCTGATTATATTGATCATGTTGATATAAATCTTGGAGGGCTGAAAAGAGTCACGAATCTCCAATATTTATCGTCCAAAATGTTCTATTCATTTGTGGTTGTGCATAATTGTCTGGGTAATTGTAATAACAGACATCTATTAAGGGACATGATACATGTACAATGTTCGCAGAGGGTTTTAAAGGTGCAAATAGTTACATTAGAATTCAGAGACAGAGCAGGTAAAAGACATCAGCGCAGAGAATTTGAAGCATTAAACACCCCATATAATAAAAAAAAAATGATGGCATCTATAGGATAGCTTCATAAGACATTTTATTCAATGGACTCAGAGAAAATGATTTTATGGTGAGTACAAAAAAAAAATTCAATTTCTTCTGCTCCATTCGTCTGTCTGGGCAAAGGGACATACCTGGTGTTTCCAAGTATGAGCATGCATGAAATTCACAAATTTTCCTCTTTCTCAGCGCATGCGCAGACATTTTTTTCAGGCCCATATGCTGTTGTTTTCAGATGATAAGAAGATCTGCAGCCCAGTGTAATATCAGGCCAAATTGGATCTTACAGGGCTTTTTGCATTTCCTGACCGGCTAAAGGAACGGGGAAGAGAGAAGGCAAGGCAAGGTAAGTATAGGTATCAGGGGAGAAAGGGGATCAAACAGTGGTGGCTGGTGCTCAAAATATTTTTTTTTTGGGGGGGGGGGCACAAAAATACAAAAAAAAAAATCTATTGCAGCCTCACTGTGCCATCAAATGCAGCCACTGTGCCATCAAATGCAGCCACTGTGCCCATCAATTGCAGCCACTGTGCCATTAATTGCAGCCACTGTGCCCATTAAATGCAGCCACTGTGCCCATTAAATTCAGCCACTGTGGCCATCAATTGCAGCCACTGTGGCCATCAATTGCAGCCACTGTGCCCATTAAATGCAGCCACGGTGCCTTCAAATGCAGCCACGGTGCCTTCAAATGCAGCCACTGTGTACATCAAATGCAGCCACGGTGCCATCAAATGCAGCCACTGTGACCATCAATTGCAGCCACTCTGCCCATCAAATGCAGCCACTGTACCCATCAAATGCAGCCACTGTGCCCATCAAATGCAGCCACTCTGCCCATCAAATGCAGCCACTGTGCCATCAATTGCAGCCACTGTGCCCATCAATTGCAGCCAATGTGCCCATCAAATGCAGACACTGTGCCATCAATTGCAGCCTCTGTGCCCATCAAATGCAGCCACTGTTCCATTAATTGCAGCCACTGAGACCACCAAATGCAGCCACTGTGTCATCAATTGCAGCCACTGTACCCATCAAATGCAGCCACTGTGCCATCAAATGCAGCCACTGTGCCTATCAAATGCAGCCACTCTGCCAATCTAATGCAGCCACTGTGCCCATCAAATGCAGCCACTGTGTCATCAAATGCAGCCACTGTGCCCATTAAATGCTGCCACTGTGCCATCAAATGCAGCCACTGTGCCATCAATTGCAGCCACTGTGCCCATCAATTGCAGCCACTGTGCCCATCAAATGCAGCCACTGTGCCATCAAATGCAGAAACTGTGCCATCAAATGCAGCCACTGTGCCATCAAATGCAGCCACTCTGCCATTAATTGCAGCCACTGTGCCCATCAATTGCAGCCACTGTGGCATCAAATACAGCCACTCTGCCCATCAAATGCAGCCACTGTGTCATCAATTGCAGCCACTGTGCCCATCAAATGCAGCCACTGTGCCATCAAATGCAGCCACTGTGCCCATCAAATGCAGCCACAGTGCCATCAAATGCAGCCACTGTGCCCATCAAATGCAGCCACTGTGCCATCAAATGCAGCCACTCTGCCCATCAAATGCAGCCACTCTGCCATCAATTGCAGCCACTGTGCCCATCAAATGCAGCCACTGTTCCATTAATTGCAGCCACTGAGACCACCAAATGCAGCCACTGTGTCATCAGTTGCAGCCACTGTACCCATCAAATGCAGCCACTGTGCCATCAAATGCAGCCACTGTGCCTATCAAATGCAGCCACTCTGCCAATCTAATGCAGCCACTGTGCCATCAATTGCAGCCACTGTACCATCAAATGCAGCCACTGTGCCCATTAAATGCTGCCACTGTGCCATCAAATGCAGCCACTGTGCCATCAATTGCAGCCACTGTGCCCATCAAATTCAGCCACTGTGCCATCAAATGCAGCCACTGTGCCATCAAATGCAGCCACTCTGCCATTAATTGCAGCCACTGTGCCCATCAATTGCAGCCACTGTGGCATCAAATGCAGCCACTCTGCCCATCAAATGCAGCCACTCTGCCCATCAAATGCAGCCACTCTGCCCATCAAATGCAGCCACTGTGTCATCAATTTCAGCCACTGTGCCCATCAAATGCAGCCACTGTGCCCATCAAATGCAGCCACTGTGCCATCAAATGCAGCCACTGTGCCCATCAAATGCAGCCACTCTGCCCTTCAAATTCAGCCACTCTGCCCTTCAAATGCAGCCACTCTGCCATTAATTGCAGCCACTGTGCCCATAAATTGCAGCCACTGTGGCATCAAATGCAGCCATTGTAGCATCAAATGCAGCCACTGTGCCCATCAAATGCAGCCACTCTGCCCATCAAATGCTGCCACTGTGCCATCAAATGCAGCCACTGTGCCCATCAAATGCAGCCACAGTGCCATCAAACGCAGCCACTGTGCCCATCAAATGCAGCCACTGTGCTATCAAATGCAGCCACTGTGCTCATCAAACGCTGCCACTGTACCCATCAAATGCTGCCACTGTGCCCATCAAATGCAGCCACTGTGCCCATCAAATGCAGCCACTGTGCCCATCAATTGGGGGTGGGTCAGGCAGCAGGTGACGATGGCGAGCTGTGGGATGGGCAGCGGGTCAGGCAGCGGCAAGCTGTGTCCTCCATGCGTCTCTTCTTTCTTCCTGCCTGTCTTTTCAGCCAATCAGGTGACAGGTATTAGACCTGAATTTCCTGATTGCGGAGAAGCGGTTCAGTGTTAGAAAAGCAAAAATGTATTTGCTTTTCTGACACACTTGGGTGGGCTCCGAGCTCAATGCTCTGCGCTCCGAGTCCACCTTATTTTGAAGTCTATCAGAGCCTATGGCTCTAATCAGGTGCTTCAAAAAAACACCCCCCGCCACTGTAATTCAGGCACCCGGCGTCCTAAGAGGGGCCGGATGCCTGAATAGGGGGTTGCCGTGGTGGCTATGGATAGATGCATGCTATGCATGCATCTATCCATGATACATATAGGGGGGTGGTGTGATAGAGGGGGCGGTGCCCGTGCGCCCTTAGTCGGTGGGTCGCCCCTGGGATCAAATCAGCCAATTTCCTACTTGACCCAAACCTAGCAAATCTAGTCAATGGCCTGAATCCACATCACTAGGGAGCAATATGGGCACTTAAAGAAGGACCTTCCCACACTACAGACCAAAAGAGAGAAAACTCAGGACCCAGCCATTCACATGAGCACAATTTTATGTAAGTAAATCCGTGTGTAATCATTCTTAAAGCGTAACTTCACTTCACTTTTGTTGAAAAAAAAACATTCCCCTCTGGTTGAGCTATGTACATTGTAAGGATGTTAATAAACGTTGTTGAAGATTCCTACCTTTAGTCATTCAGAAGAGATCCGTGTGTGCTTGTCTGTGTTCGTGTGGGAAAGTGAGTCTAATGGGAGTGGTTTAATAATTATCATTGAGCTGCAGCACCTCCAGGCACTAATGAGGAAAGCTGTTGTGCCTGCATCCCTTTAGACGTGTTCCTATTGGGAGTATCTCACCAAAAATTACATTTTTGTTGCAGATGAAATCTAACTTGTATCATAGTGTAGTCTTCTGGAAAAATCAGTGAGCCAATCACACAAGAAGGAAATTATATTTCTGAGGGTGTTCAGTACACATTCTATGTACAGAACACCTCCAGGTAGCCATATTGCATTGCATTCTCAGAAAATTACAGAGCTGCAGATTGAAAAGGAAAGGTCATTTTTAATAACATAAAATTACAATATGATTTGTGTCACAATTGTGTATGCTATATTATTTTTTCTTTATTTGCTATTTTTTTTAAAGTGGAATTAACCTTTAAATAAAATTGCATCATTAGATAAATAAGACAGATAAGGGTATTTGTTTATTTATTTATTTACGTGCTGCTCCTGCCCTGGGCTGGGAAAAATTTGTATATGGCTTTGCTGTAGCCAGCTGAGCTGAAATTTACTTTTCAGGTCTGTTCAGGTTTATCCCTAAACCTGGTGGCTCATTGCTTCTGTCTGATGCTGGAGGAATGTTACAGCAATAGAGTGGGGGGATCAATCGCTGAGGTTCTAAATATATTTTGGACCGTAGCCAATTCCTAGGAGGGTGACCCAGAAGGTGTGGCCGGGGAGTAGATAAATGTTTGGGAGAATCTGCTTAGAGCTCTCTTTCCCTGGGGCTTCCCCCCTGGGAGGGGCATGTGTTTGTATTATAGAGAACTACTGCTGCTGGGCATCAGCGTGTGCTATGGGACGAGGGCCTGAGGGAAACTTGAGATTGGAGACTTCATGGCTGGAGAGGTGGGTGCCTTTATTATGAAGCTCTACGCGTGGAAGTGCTTCTTGGGGTTGAGACGCCAAAAGTTGCTGCTTAAAGGGACACTAAAGTTTTCCGTTTTTTTTTTTTTAAATAACAAACATGTTATACTTACCTCCACTGTGCAGCTCGTTTTGCACAGAGTGGCTCCAAACCTGGTCTTCTGGGGTCACTCTGCGGCTGTTTCGGCTCCGCAAGAACTAACCCCCTTCATGGGAGCTCTCTCCCATGGGGGTTAGTTCTTACGGGCACGCTCCCGTGATACAGCTGGCAGCTATAGCCACCGACTGTACCACTCGGCCCCGCCCCCCGGCGCTCCGCGTCATTAATTTGATTAACACCAGCGGGAGCCAATGGCTGCGCTGCTATCAATCAACCAATGAATGAGCCAGAAGCCCAGTCGAGAATCCAGAGCACTCACGGAGTGGGACTTTCGAGGGTTCAGGTAAGTAATAAGGGCTCAGGGGGCTGCTAATCCTCAGATGTTTTTTCACCTTAATGCATAGAATGCATTAAGGTGAAAAAACATGAACCTTTACAATCCCTTTAAGGACTGTGACTGCTATCATAGGGTCTCAGACTAACTGTTCCCTCTTTATTTAGCATTATTTTTGAAGCTGCAACTCTGGGGCCTAATACTGAACATTTTTCAGGAAGCTGTCTTCTAAGATTTATGGTATTATAAGATATTTGGGTCAACCTCCCAGGGTATCCTGCATCCTAAACCATCCTCCCTGAATTTTTGTTTAAGACCTGCAATAAATCTTAAAAAGACACATAAACTAGAGCCTGTATTTGTTGTTTTGCTGTTGGGACTGTAAACAGGGTGGACAGCCTCGGAACGGGTAAGGGGGAGCCAATATATTTCCAATGGCCCCTACGGGGTTTAGTGCTACGTACGTTTATTTATTTATTTATTTACAACAGGAGATCAGTTTTAACATTTTGTATCAGCAGATTCAGCGCTATGTGGCTTTGTCACCACTTCCACTTGGCGTGAGATTGTTTAAACCTAATAGAAGGGCCCCGTGAGATAAAAAAGGAAAAAGAGACGAAGGCAGAATCGTATAAAAGACCGGGGATACAAACATCATTCCTAACAGTTTCTTTCCGACAACATGAAGACCAATAACAAAAATAACTTAAAAGAACCATTTCTTAATATCTACAACAGCAAAGGGAAAAATAAAACAATGCTGTTATAGTGCTTTTTATAACTACGCACACTGGAGAAGAAAGAAGCCCACATAAATCCAATGAAACAATTACTAATTTAGAAGTATAAGGTGCTCTTCAAGATCGATCAAAATATTGATTTCCAGAGGAATTATCAATGTAATGCTCTATAAATTATTTTTCCCAAAGGAAAAATGGTTTTATATAGAACAGGAGCTGCTAAATAAAATTCCAGCTTGATATATCAAATACTAAAAATAATGTACAGCTAGAGCCTTTGCTTCTTGATGAGACTGTGGAGTATTTTTAGATGATATAATATACAGCTTTACTTGGGATAGTTTACGAAACAATAGCCCAATTTGCATATTAATTTGTAAGGTACAATTTGAATAACGTTTATGAATGAATGTTTCAGGAGCGAATTAAAAAATACTTAAAGAAAACCTCTAGGGAGGAAGTATAAAGGCTATCATGTATAACCTCACCTTCTGAAAATGCTAATCCTTGGCATTCATTATGAATTGATTGCGTAAGTTATTTCAAAATAATTAATCTTGAATAAGTATGTGCATAGGGATTTCCTAATTCATGTAGACCTGAACTCAAAAACTGAAAAGTTGCTATCTTATATGGAATGTCTAGAAATGTGAATTTTGACCTAAAAAATATAATTTTTATCCTGATTTTTATCCTGATTTCCTCCTAAAAACTAGCAGTGCACTTCCCGAGGCCCATAGCTGTAAATCTGCAGTAAGAATTCTAAAGCACTGCTGGCTCTGACTGCTAGTCTTATCAGTTTTAAAGTGAAATTTGGTGATGCCACTACTGTGGTGGTGACCACGGTTCTCCTTGCTGGAGAGTAGGGATGAGCCGAACACCCCTCCCTGAAGGCTCTGGCATGGATATTTGGGGGGAACCCCACGTCATTTTTTTAAAAAATTTGCCGAAGGGTTCCCGTTAATATCCATACCAGACCTGAAGGGCCTGGTACTTAAATTTGGGGGGACTCCCACGCTATTTTTTTTTTATCAATGACTTTCAATTACTTTTCTCTGTATTGCCGGGACCGGCAATTCATTACAGCCGCAAGTACTTTTAAATTACTTTTTTTCCTTCAGAAATTACATTTTGTGCAGAGACTGTTCTAAACACGGGAAACAAGCGCTGCTTTACAGGCATACTATACACCCCCCCCCCCCCCCAGCACTTTAGATTTCTCCTATAGACTTTTACAGGGTGTTCCGTGGCTTTTCGAATTTGCCGAGAACACTGCAAATTGTTCGCTGTTCGCCGAACAGGCGAACAGGCAATGTTCGAGTCGAACATGAGTTCAACTCGAACTGGAAGCTCATCCCTACGGGAGAGGAAGGTGTACCTGAGAACCTGTAGTGTAATAGAGGAACCTGCAGATCTTCCTGTTTCTTCATCAATTATTCTGTAGATCTGTGCTTTCGGTACCTTTGCTTCTTGATCATTATCCCACTAGTCATCAGGAGAGCAGATTTGGCATGAGGAAGCAAAGCCCTGGCCACCTACACAGAGACAGCGTGCAAAACAAGGCATAGTAAATCAGTCGAAGTCAGCAGCCAAAGGTATCCACCAGCAATCAGGAATCATTCAGTATGGTGACCACCATAACTGACTGTCATGCAGGCTAGAAGTTCATTCACAAAATAAACCTCTTTAGCATGCTAATGCCATTGTGGCCAAAACATAAAGCCTCAATCGCACTGGCATGCCCGTGTTTACGTTTTCTAAATGCAGAAGATGTCATCTGAGAAATATAAACATTTGTAATGCTTCCCAGATAATTTTTTCCTGAGTTTAAATGTTCCTGCTTTACAAGTTTTTACACACATGGATGCACAAGATTCTATTTTTTCTAAATGCAGCTAAACTAACCACCTAAACACAGTTAAACAAGCAGTGTAAATTGCACCACTACTAAAATCATTACATGCATCTATATGTGTTGAGAAATGCCCTCTAAATGCATATAAATTCAGGTTTGACAGTGCCAATATGATTGAGGGCTAATAGTGTGCTTCTGTTTAATATTGTAATTGAAAGATACAGTTATATGATTAAAAAGGAAATAAAAAAAAAAAATAGGTAGTATAAACGTTGGCTGTCCAGTGTGATATATTTTATCATATATTACATACTTTAATGTTGGAAGGTTTTTGTCAATGATAAATGTAGTTTTTTTTTATGTACTGTAGGTTTTTGTCAGTGTTAAAGATATTCTTTAGTCATAGTTGAAAATAAGCATTTAAATGCTGTAATGACTGCAGGCTTGCTTTTGTCATTTCATTTTATGCTCAGTAATCATTTTATGCTCAGTATTTTACTGTCATCCTCAAATTCCATGTCTATCCAACGCTTTGGTCAAGCCCCTATCTGGTCAGTATCCTTCACTTTCTTCCTGGTTCATTTTTTTCCCCTGATCATTCTCCTCCACTGCCATCCATGCCTACCATCTATTATAGGTGTGTGCCTCTTCCATTAATTCTCCCTCATGTTCTTATTGGAATCATTATCCTCTACCTTCATCCATAACTTTTCCCCTCTATCGCCATTCTTTTCCATTTTCATCCATGCCCGCTCTACCTTAGAGTCATTATTCTCCATTTCCGTCAATGTTTGCTCATCAAAAGTATACAAAACCTACTATATTTCTTGGTTTTCACAGTACCCACTCATAAAATGACTACACAACAGAAATGCAACTTCTATCAAAATGACTCATTCATGATCAAGCACAGTATTCTAGTTTAAGTAAATATCCAGTTTTGGTAGTCATATTTTTATAATTGCATACATTTTTTTGTTTTTAGTTTTGAAATGTTTCCAGAACAAAGATCATTATGAAGTCATGTAGCATTCTCCACTTTTCTTTTTCCTATTCGAAGGACAGTTGTTGCATTCCTCATAAAATTAGATTCCTTTCTCCTTTTTTTATTTTACGATTGGGAAAATAATGCAATCTTTTGTTCGGTGTCACTTCAAATTATGTAAAGCAATAAATGTGTCATAATGTATGCCATGATACATCTATAACAAGAACATTTTATTTCTTTTAATTAGTTCATGTTGATCGTAACAGGAAATAACGAGTGTTCTTTCTTTTACAACTTCTGAAATGAGTAATGCCAAGGAAAGCGAAGTAGGTAAACGACATTCGTTCTTGAACATTATGTAACGTTAATGTGTTTCTGCTTCTTACGTAGTTTATGAGTTCCAACTTTGATTGGAAACTTCTTCAGCGTGAATTTATAGCAACGAAAAAAAAATTCAACCAATTATAAAGATGCATCTTCTGATTGTGACGACACATAAAAACTATAGTAAACTTAAAAAGTCTAGCTGCCAAAAACTAAAAGATGCTCAAAATAAAAGGAACTCTAACTAAGATATTCAATAGTTTTACTTACTAATGGAGACATGCTTAAATATGACTCTTGCTTTCAACAAATCCACCATAGATGTAGGATGTAGGATGCACATCTCCCAGTTTGATATCAGTTGGACTGAAGAACAGTTGGGTGTCTACATGCTCATTTCCCCACGTTTTTGCCCTTAAAGCCCAACTCCATGATAAATGTAAACCCCCCTCTCTGTCTCCTCCCTGGGTTAACAAAAATTGCTGCGTTAACTAACAAAACTCTCCAAATCATAGTTTTCAATTATCTGATGTCATATGAACATCCAGTGCCAGGCCTTCTACTCGCTTTGTTTTCCCTGGTCATTCTTCAAGGTGTCCACATTGCTGGGATCCTTGGAATCCAGAAGATATCTGATGTCAGACTGATGGGTAAGATGTAGCACTGAACGAGTGGTCCACACAGACAGAAAAGTCATCGATAAGGGACCTGGATGGAGGGTCTCAGTTGAGCAAGGCATTGATAAGGGACCTGAATGGAGGGTCTCAGTTGAGCATTACTCACCTCACCAGAAAAGAAAAAGGTATAATTTGACAGTATGGGTATAGGGGGTTGGGAGGGAGGGATAGTCTGATTTCTTTGTTATATTCCTCTATGCTGAATAATACGGGAGCATCAGCCCCCTTATATTGTGATACATGGGCCAAAGACCTTGGCTCTGCCCCACAACCCAAAGACTGGCGTAAAATGTGGGAGGCCTTGTTTAAATCCTCCCGCAATGTTTTGGCTCTCAAAAACTCCTTTAAAGTTATGTCCCATTGGTACTTTACACAGCTAGGGTCACAAAATGTCTACCGGAAGTGAGCCACGCAGGATGCCTCAGAAAAGAGCTCCAGGGATTCTGAATCTCCATCCACATCCATCCGAGCCTTAAAAAGCCTGGAACAGGTTTGGACCCCATTGATCCCTGCACCAGCCCATACCACTATTGTGCCGATTCAGTGCACATCGCGGCCTCCGGCCTAGTCCGTGGCCTGCCGCCATTACGGCCGATCCCGGTGACATCTTCGGGCTCAGAGGGACACATACCAGCCATCCTCCACCCTGGCAGCACTGCACCACCCCTGCCTACCTCCCCATCATTTAGGAGGACTCCCTGAGTAAGAGGCATAAAGCAGCAGACAGCTCTCCCCTCAGCCAGAGCTCGGCACCAGCGGCCATTTTAATTCCATCCAGCTTCATCATCAGGCTCTGACAGATATAACCTCTCCATCCTTCTACCAGACAAATACCACACCATCGCCTGCCCTCATCCACATCATATGGGAGGATTATCTGGGAGTTTGGCCGAGAAATAAACGCGGCCCGAGGCGCATGCACGGTGGCCTCATAGACCGAGAGATCTACACTGCTCTGACTGCCTAACGCCCATACAGACATACAACACGCCTCAACATCCGCTCCACTAATGGCCGCGGAGGGACAACAAGTCACAGCATTGCCCCATGTCAGCGGGACCCTGGACGCACAGATTTCCCGAGCTAGAACCGCTCTTCAGGAATCCAAGATGGCGGCAGCAAACCTGCCTCACACACAGGATACACAGGGTATCTCTGCACACAGCACAGCTCCAGACTCCCTGCTCTTGAGCCCTGTCCCAGGGGTATCTGTGAGTATCCACCATGCAGGGGCTGCCTCAACGGCTTCCACAGAATCCCTAATAGGACACGCTGAGGAAGATTTTCTGCTATCCCCTATGTAAGAAAGCTCCATTCTCCCTCAGTTGAGGGAGAACCACCAGGCCCTCCAACCTGACCAGCCCACTAATATCGCAGACATGTTCTCCAGATTTTCAGACATGCTCAGCATCGGCCTGTCCCAAACCGCAGCAAAAATTACATTAAGGACATTAAGGCAGAACTCCAGAACTTAGGATCCTGCAGAGAAACAATTGAATCGCACCTGGACACTACAATCACCAGAACCAACCAAAACACGGATCGAATACAGGATCTTCAAGACCAGCTCGAGTCGGACATGTCTAAGATAGATGACCTCGAGAATAGATCTCACAGATACAACTTCAGGATTAGGGGCCTTCCTGAAACTGTCACGGATGTGAACGCAGCAGTTCGCTCTCTCCTTCAGGACCTCATTCCAGATATTCCCTCTTGCAGATTGGAACTGGACAGGGCACATAGAGTGATGGGGCCCCCCTGCTCTGACGGGCTTCCAAGAGACAATGTGGTAAAACCCCACTATTATGCGGTCAAGGAGGAGGTCATGCAGCGGGCCCGCTCGGCCACGCAACTCAAGGTTCGGGATCACCCTATCCGAGTCTTTGCGGACTTATCCCCGTGCACAATTCAAAAAAAGAGATCACTCAAACCACTCCTCTCAGTACTATCTCAAAAGGACATAAAATATTGGTGGCTGTTCCCATTCAATCTAAAATTTTCATTCAAGAACAAGTCGTACACCTTCTTCAAACTTCAGGATGGAGAAAAACTCCTCATACACCTGAGACTCATCACTCAGACGCCAGATTCTCCACCTCCAGGACCCGCCACAGGAGCCTCTAAACCAGTGGTCCCCAACCTTTTCGGCACCGGGGACCGGCTGCGTGGACGAAAATTGTGCCAAGGCTTGGGGCGGGGGTTGGGGTTGGCACGCGGGGGGTAAGCGATTTTTCGCAGGCAATTTGTCAGCGCATTATTTCTATTATTACATTGTAGTAATAAATGAAATAGTTCAACTCACCATATAGCAGAATCCGTGGGAGCCCTGAGTGTGTCGGCAGAAGAGCGGTGATGCGGAGGGGCGGAGAGAGATGATGTCATCTCTGCTTGCCCGCCCGCCCGCTCGCTCGCTTATCTCTTCCACTCGGCGCTAATATCCCGGCCGCCCCCGGCTGTCTCATACCGGCCGCCGGCTTTCTCATACCGCCTGCCCGCACCTGCGGCCCGCCTGTAGTAAGGCCACGGCCGGTTGTGGGTCGCGGCCCGGGGGTTAATGACCCATGCTCTAAACGACAATTGTCCACGAGCCCGCTTACTCCAGTATGGCAGAAACCTAAATCAAAGAGGTCCAAAGACTCAGCTCCTACCTGAAAAGGCTGGATCCTTCTGTGAATATTTTGGTCTGATAAGCACACTCGTCATCTGGACCCTTTATTTTTTAATGACTCCAGCACGGAGTCATTGCATCTCCCCCTCTTTATTTTTCTCTTTCTTTTTTCCCCTCATTGGGGGAGGGGGGGTTTATTACCCTTCTTTTTACATACTGCGGTCAATTTAGAATATTATACTTAATCTGAGGATTAATTGTTACTGTTTTACAGTTGTGGATACCCTGTATGAGGGGCTCTTAGGCTAGGTGGCTATGGCCACTGTAGTGGGGTCAATCTGTATGTTCTTAAACTTAGGTTTATTGAGAAGGGTTATAACCCCATAGATATTGAACGGGACCTTGAGAGGACCTTAGAAATAGACAGAGGTTCTCTTTTGGAGGTCAAACCGAAAAGAGAACAGGATAACAACTTTAAATGGGCAATGCTTACATCCTTTTCCACCCAACTTAAACAAGTTAGAGCCATCATAGCGAAACATTGGGGAGTACTGAAGAATGACCGAGTTCTACACAGTGTATTACCGGAACAAGCCAAAGTGGTGTTTAGAGGTGTCCCTACACTTCAGAGTAAAATCGCACCTAATATTATCAATCCCCCGGTGCGGCCCTCCTTTTTTTATCAACTAGTGGGTTATCACCCTTGTAAGAAATGCTCTGTGTGTAAATTTAACACTTCAGGGAGAAGTAAGACTTTGGAATTTAATTCCACCATCACGGGTAAAACATATTCCATCAAGCGTTTTTACACATAAATATGTGGTTTATCTTATAACTTGTCCGTGTGGTAAGCAATACGTTGGCCGCACTATACGATCTTTTTCTGTGCGGGTTGGTGAGCACATAGCCCTCATTCTCAGCGGTGATACACAGCACAAAGTACCGAGGCACTACAGGGCACATCACAATAGAAACCCTGCTGGCACTCAATTCCTGGTAATCGATCAATTTGTCTCCCCTTGGAGGGGTAGCCCTAAAACCAGGGGTGTATCGCAACTTGAAACATACTGGATTTATGAGTTACAGTTGCACACGCCTTCTGGTTTGAATGTCGAGTGGGACATTAATTCATTTATTAATAAATCCTAGGTAGACATGGACTCATTTTATCTTTCTCCTTCACCAATAATCTTATCAGTCATATTTTATATATTTTTGTCATTCATGTTTTTAATGATATGTTCCTAGTAGGCCATGTACATATAGAAATATATAATGTTGCTTTATGCATTTTGTGGGAGTACATCCCTTGGGCGTGAGAAAATGCTAATATATGGGGAGGCGCTCACCTATTTAGTTATATTCCAAGCCAACTACTTTCTGCACACTAATATGGCCTGCATAGGAATACAGGGATTATATTGAAGCCCTGTAGGAGAGTGTGATTAATTTCACAGATCTCTAAATATCATATCATGGATCGTGTTTACGTCCATTTTTATCATTTTAGTTTCATAATTAATTTTCAATATGCCGAGTTATGTTTGGTTTTACATTAAATTGTATGTTTTTATTTCAATTTTCGGTGGAACCACTTGCATAGTATAAATTCTGTCATTAGATTTTTTTATATACTGATTTAATTAGATAGTTTATAGTCCTCCTGTCAGCCACTGCTGGAACGCATTTATCATTGCGTTCCAGAATACAACATACTCCCATTATGTTGCTGTCCAGATTTTAACTGGCTGGCGAGGCACCATGTGATTGCATTCACGTTATTAGCATATCTTCCCTTTTGGGCGTGTCGCTATGCAGTTACAGACCATGCTGTGCCGTCCGTCCCATTATAAAACTCGCGGATGCGCGATGTCATCAACCTCATAGTGAGGCTTGGTGCGCGCCCGCGACGTTGCGCCATCCTCTCCAATGTCAATTGTGGACGTGCGATGTCAGTAAGTTCACAGTGAGGCTTGGTGCGCGCCCGCATGTCAGATCGAGGCGCGGCGCGTAAGCGACACTGTATTACTTCCGGAAAATCTGAGCGAGGCTAGATCCGCAGCACGGATCCAGAACGAGGCTTGACACACAAGCCTGCAATCCAATGCGGTCGCTCGTTGTGCGGCTTGGCTGAGCTTTTTGTCATATTAATGGCACTGCCTGGTCATACCAGGCTTGTTGCCTTATATATATAAAGGTTTATTAATTTGGATTAAACATTTAGTAGATAGCCCAGTTCTGCTTGAATCAATTAGAGGCTTGACACACATGGTGGGCGGCCATGTTGGTACACCTCCAGATTTCATGTTATCACATATACGGAGTGAGTCCCAGATAGAGGCTTGGAACACATATGGGGTTTCTTGGTTGAACCAGGAAGTGATTTATCAACACAGGAGCGCCCAGGGGATGGCCTCTCTAACAGAAGGTCACATTATCTATATATTCAGGGTGGGCAGCAGTGGGGGATCACCCCAGATGATGCATTAGGATGTAAAACGCGTCGGGAGACCTTACTGTTGCCATTTTTGACCATTTGACAAGCGCTGTTATACTCTTTTAAATGTAAGTGTTCCTACCTACATTAAATTACCCTTTTATACAGTAATTACGCTATGTGCCTTTTCTTTCCTTTACTTTTTCGTAACTCATCTGGTAACTCTACCTGGTCCTAATCGGACACTGTCCGTAAGTTTCATCGCACATTCGGACAGGAGCGATTACTTTTTTCCATCCTGGATTGAAGCTTGTGGTTCTCGTTTGAATTGTTGCTGAGGATTTGCTGTTCACAGTGGCTTACCCTTGCCTGGTTGACCCTTTGAACGTATGTTTTTGGGGTCCACTCTCTCCGGTAAGCCTTTTCTACAATCGATTGGTGGTGGTCACTTCACGTCAAGTTTTTTGGGAGCACTATTAATTTGACTGTCATTCACATTTTCAATATTCATTTATTATATTGTCATTTAATGTATTTTTCTGATGATTTTCAATGTTACACAATTCCCATCACGGTGGATTGTTTGATTTAATTTTCATCACGGTGGATTATCTGAACTTTTTCACATATCTGTGTTAGATGTCATGTTGATTGTTTAATCACATATCACTGTTTTATACTGCACTTGATCAAAGTGCAGTCCTCATTTAGTTTAGCGCTACACTTTTTTGTTTTGTTTGTTCTCACCATTTTCAACTGGTTGTGTGAGCTGCTATCCCACTAGGCGGCGCGGAATTTTTTTGTATTTGGTTTTTTTCTGTTTTTTTATTTAATTCTGCAGCGGCCTTCATTGATATATGCCATCTATGGTGCCATCTATGATGGACGTGTTTGATTACAGGGCAGCCCGTACTGTTAATACAGAGGGTGTTTTTATTGCCACAGGTAGTGATACTGAGATAGGTGGTCTCTTTGCTAGATTGAAAAATGTGATGTCTTCAGAACTGCATTTACAGTGGGACCTTGCGTTTTTGGAACGTTACATTACAGATCGCATGGTCCCGAGAAGCCTTAGGTGGGAGGTTCAACCTCAACAAGGCGATCTCGAGATAGATGCTTGGTTTAATTATTTTAATGATGCGGGCATTACGTTTTTGGGTGTTTTGATCTCCAAGAAAAAGGTTAGGCTGACGGTGTTGGATAGAGAGATCAAAGATCTCAAAGACAAGTTATTGTCACACAAAAACTCTCTAGGGTATGCATCCCTCTCAGCTAATCTACAAAACTTCCTGGAAAAGGAAGATAGGGATCAAAAGCACAAAAAACATAAAAAATATTCTAGGGATACAGGTGATTACAAAAATGGCACAGTTTTTGCTTGGCAAAAACTTTTTTCTGCTTCCTCTGGAGCTGATATGGATTCTACTCCAGCTTTGTTGCCTTCCACCTCATCTCCCCCTACCTCTTCAAGAGGTCCAAATATGAGTCAACTTCCTGTTGCGCCTTCTATGGCTCCCCCTTTACGTGATATACGAGGTGCAGATTCTCGAGGTTCTTGGACCAGGCACACCAATCGGGTCCCATACTCCAAATCAGCATCACAGAGGGAGAGGAAAATCTAGAGGCAACAGAGGTACCAGGGGTCATTCCAGAGGGTATCCTCAATATTCTAATGTCCAATATAATCATGACTATGATCATTATTATCATGATTCATCCCCAGCCAGGTATGGTGAACATTCCGGGTACCACCGAGACCAATCTCCATATTATGGCCCTCCACCCATTTCTACTCACAACAGATTCTCTCCACTCGGTGAGGTACGTGAGGATAGTTATCACACGCACATTAGGAATCCATACTATTCATCTAATTATGATCGAGATTCTTCCACCAGAGGTCGGGATTTTTACAGGGACCTAGCCCCACGCAAAAGGGGCCCAGACCCAGGAGAGGGACCAGAGGGGGGAGGAGAATCCAGAAAAGGAAAGAAAAGGCGCATGTAAAGCGCCAAGGGGTTTTTAATTTAAGCTCCAAGGTCTTTACGAATGATGAATTAACTGTCTTGGATAAGGGCCTCAAGTTTGCCCCACCCAAGAAATTGAATAAATTTGACACATTCATCGATATTCAAAAGTATATTAGTGAAGTGAACATACAACGTTACCTTATCACCAATCCCATCATGAGTGAAAATAGAGCGGCCACATCTGGAACTGTTCACTCGGGTTTGTCTAATCCGTCCTTATTCAACCCACCAGTCCCGGTGGCACCTGCAGTTAGTATTTTTAAGGATCTTGTACTTAAAGATCTAGCAGAGTTGCCGGTGAGCCGTACACACCGCCGCCCTTTGTCCGATACCGGCCTTAAATCTCTGTGTCACAACAAAGATTTGGTCATTCGTCCGGCGGACAAAGGGGGTGGCATAGTCATATTAGATAAATGTGACTATGAAAAGGAGATTTTAAATGAGCCTGGTACATACCAGATGTTAACTACTAACCCCACTTCTCACTTTAAAGCTGATCTTCAAAAGTTGGTTGACAGTGGTTTTGATCGATCCATTTTAAATAAGAAGGAGAAAGCTTTTCTAGTCCCCACAGTCCCTAGGATTCCCACTATTTACTTTTTGCCAAAGGTCCATAAGGACCCCATACATCCACCTGGTCGACCAATTGTAAGTGGTATCAACTCGGTCACTTCCAGAGTCGGTCGGTACATTGATTACTACTTACAGCCCTTGGTAAGACGGGTGCCATCCTATCTGTGTGATACGGGTGCCACCATTAGAAAATTGGAAAGTGTTAATATATGCAGCGACATCATTATGGTGACAACGGATGTCGCTTCATTATACACTTGTATACCTCATGTTAAAGGACTTGAGGCAGTTCAGTATTTTTTGGAGAAGGAACCTTCTCTGGCCTCATTTCAATGCCAGTTTATAATGGAATTGTTAGAGTTTGCCACTAAACATAGTTATTTTTGGTTTAATGACAATTTTTATTTGCAATCACGTGGCGTGGCTATGGGGGCAAAATTTGCCCCTAGCCTCGCCAATCTTTTTATGGCTAAGTGGGAGGAGGATGTCGTCTATGCCCATGACACTCCATCATTGGTGTTGTGGGTAAGATATATAGACGACATCCTCCTCCTTTGGGATGGTGACATGGCGTCATTGGAGACCTTCATGTGCCATCTCAACCATAATGATAGAGGCATCTCCCTTACACATACAGCCAGTAGAGACAAAATACAATTTCTAGACTTAGACATCAGCATTATTGATCAGAGGTTTCAGTTTCAAACCTTTTTTTAAAAAACAGATCGAAATGGGTTTATTCCCATTGACAGCTGTCACCATCGTTCCTGGTTGAACTCAGTCCCACGGAGCCAGTTCTTAAGACTCCGTAGAAATTGTACCACCACAGAGTCATTCAAAGCACAGGCTGATGTTCTTAAACTTAGGTTTATTGAGAAGGGTTATAACCCCATAGATATTGAACGGGACCTTGAGAGGACCTTAGAAATAGACAGAGGTTCTCTTTTGGAGGTCAAACCGAAAAGAGAACAGGATAACAACTTTAAATGGGCAATACTTACATCCTTTTCCACCCAACATAAACAAGTTAGAGCCATCATAGCGAAACATTGGGGAGTACTGAAGAATGACCGAGTTCTACACAGTGTATTACCGGAACAAGCCAAAGTGGTGTTTAGAGGTGTCCCTACACTTCAGAGTAAAATCGCACCTAATATTATCAATCCCCCGGTGCGGCCCTCCTTTTTTTATCAACTAGTGGGTTATCACCCTTGTAAGAAATGCTCTGTGTGTAAATTTAACACTTCAGGGAGAAGTAAGACTTTGGAATTTAATTCCACCATCACGGGTAAAACTTATTCCATCAAGCGTTTTTACACATGTGCCACTAAATATGTGGTTTATCTTATAACTTGTCCGTGTGGTAAGCAATACGTTGGCCGCACTATACGATCTTTTTCTGTGCGGGTTGGTGAGCACATAGCCCTCATTCTCAGCGGTGATACACAGCACAGTACCGAGGCACTACAGGGCACATCACAATAGAAACCCTGCTGGCACTCAATTCCTGGTAATCGATCAATTTGTCTCCCCTTGGAGGGGTAGCCCTAAAACCAGGGGTGTATCGCAACTTGAAACATACTGGATTTATGAGTTACAGTCGCACATGCCTTCTGGTTTGAATGTCGAGTGGGACAT
Source organism: Rana muscosa (assembly GCA_029206835.1). Classification (NCBI taxonomy): domain Eukaryota; kingdom Metazoa; phylum Chordata; class Amphibia; order Anura; family Ranidae; genus Rana; species Rana muscosa. The sequence goes on along the minus strand of CM055116.1, from coordinate 1,241,780,259 downwards.
TAATTCATTTATTAATAAATCCTAGGTAGACATGGACTCATTTTATCTTTCTCCTTCACCAATAATCTTATCAGTCATATTTTATATATTTTTGTCATTCATGTTTTTAATGATATGTTTCCAGTAGGCCATGTACATATAGAAATATATAATGTTGCTTTATGTATTTTGTGGGAGTACATCCCTTGGGCGTGAGAAAATGCTAATATATGGGGAGGCGCTCACCTATTTAGTTATATTCCAAGCCAACTACTTTCTGCACACTAATATGGCCTACATAGGAATACAGGGATTATATTGAAGCCCTGTAGGAGAGTGTGATTCATTTCACAGATCTCTAAATATCATATCATGGATCGTGTTTACGTCCATTTTTATCATTTTAGTTTCATAATTAATTTTCAATATGCCGAGTTATGTTTGGTTTTACATTAAATTGTATGTTTTTATTTCAATTTTCGGTGGAACCACTTGCATAGTATAAATTCTGTCATTAGATTTTTTTATATACTGATTTAATTAGATAGTTTATAGTCCTCCTGTCAGCCACTGCTGGAACGCATTTATCATTGCGTTCCAGAATACAACATACTCCCATTATGTTGCTGTCCAGATTTTAACTGGCTGGCGAGGCACCACGTGATTGCATTCACGTTATTAGCATATCTTCCCTTTTGGGCGTGTCGCTATGCAGTTACAGACCATGCTGTGCCGTCCGTCCCATTATAAAACTCGCGGATGCGCGATGTCAGCAACCTCATAGTGAGGCTTGGTGCGCGCCCGCGACGTTGCGCCACCCTCTCCAATGTCAATTGTGGACGTGCGATGTCAGTAAGTTCACAGTGAGGCTTGGTGCGCGCCCGCATGTCAGATCGAGGCGTGGCACGCAAGCGACACTGTATTACTTCCGGAAAATCTGAGCGAGGCTAGATCCACAGCACGGATCCAGAATGAGGCTTGACACACAAGCCTGCAATCCAATGCGGTCGCTCTTTGTGCGGCTTGGCTGAGCTTTTTGTCATATTAATGGCACTGTCTGGTCATACCAGGCTTGTTGCCTTATATATATAAAGGTTTATTAATTTGGATTAAACATTTAGTAGATAGCCCAGTTCTGCTTGAATCAATTAGAGGCTTGACACACATGGTGGGCGGCCATGTTGGTACACCTCCAGATTTCATGTTATCACATATACGGAGTGAGTCCCAGATAGAGGCTTGGAACACATAGGGGGTTTCCATCTTGGTTGAACCAGGAAGTGATTTATCAACACAGGAACGCCCAGGGGATGGCCTCTCTAACAGGGGGTCACATTATCTATATATTCAGGGTGGGCAGCAGTGGGGGACCAGATGATGCATTAGGATGCGAAACGCGTCGGGAGACCTTACTGTTGCCATTTTTGACCATTTGACAAGCGCTGTTATACTCTTTTAAATGTAAGTGTTCCTACCTACATTAAATTACCCTTTTATACAGTATTACGCTATGTGCCTTTTCTTTCCTTTACTTTTTTGCAACTCATCTGGTAACTCTACCTGGTCCTAATCGGACACTGTCCGTAAGTTTCATCGCACATTCGGACAGCAGCGATTACTTTTTTCCATCCTGGATTGAAGCTTGTGGTTCCCGTTTGAATTGTTGCTGAGGATTTGCTGTTCACCGTGGCTTACCCTTGCCTGGTTGACCCTTTGAACGTATGTTTTTGGGGTCCACTCTCTCCGGTAAGCCTTTTCTACAATCGATTGGTGGTGGTCACTTCACGTCAAGTTTTTTGGGAGAACTCTTAATTTGACTGTCATTCACATTTTCAATATTCATTTAATATATTGTCATTTAATGTATTTTTCTGATGATTTTCAATGTTACACAATTCCCATCACGGTGGATTGTTTGATTTAATTTTCATCACGGTGGATTATCTGAACTTTTTCACATATCTGTGTTAGATGTCATGTTGATTTTTTAACCACATATCACTGTTTTATACTGCACTTGATCAAAGTGCAGTCCTCATTTAGTTTAGCGCTACACTTTTTTGTTTTGTTTGTTCTCACCATTTTCAACTGGTTGTGTGAGCTGCTATCCCACTAGGCGGCGCGGAATTTTTTTGTATTTGACCTCTTTAGGTAAGACTGGCTGCACAATGGAAACTAATTGAGGCAAAAGAAAAGGAGTAACCCTAGTTCCAGCTTACATGTCCGAAACAATCCATCACTGAAAATATCATCCCCTCAGGGTACTTTCAAGAAGGGGGAGGAGGGAGGGCAATGATGGCTGACAAGATAGCCAAAATAGAGGGTCAGGATATATTTGGGACTATCCTGATGGTTCACCTGACCACCACCACATTCACCCTACTCTCCATCCACTATTCCTTTTATTCCCACCCACTATCTAGCCTCTCCACTCTTAATTTCTTAGGACCCCATACTAGTCCATACTAGTCCATACAGGTTGAGCCCTTCACAGGGCTGTTATGTTTCAATTTTAGGGATTGTGTTGTTAATATATACCACTATTGCTCAGTTCTATTCTTTAATATTTGTTATTAGCGATGAGCTTCGAGTTCCAGTGGAACATTGCCTGTTCGCCCGTTCACCGAACAGCGAACAAATTGGGGTGTTCGTGGCAAATTCGAAAAGTCTATGGGAGAAATCTAAAGTGCTAATTATAAAGGCTTATATGCAAGTTATCGTCATAAAAAGTGTTTGGGGACCCGGGTCCTGCCCCAGGAGACATGTATCAATGCAAAAAAAAGTTTTAAAAACTGCCGTTTTTTTGGGAGCAGTGATTTTAATAATGCTTAAAGTGAAACAATAAAAGTGAAATATTCCTTTAAATTTCATACATGGGGGGTGTGTATAATATGCATGTAAAGTGGCGCTTGTTTCCCGTGCTTAGAACTGTCCCTGCACAAAGTGTAATTTCTGAAGGAAAAAAAGTCATTTAAAACTCACTCGCGGCTATTAATGAATTGTCGGCTCCCGGCAATACATAGAAAAGTCATTGATAAAAAAAAAAAAGCATGGGGGTCCCCCCAAATTCAATTACCAGGCCCTTCAGATCTGGCATGGATTTTAAGGGGAACTCCACCCCAAATAAAAAAAAATGGCGTGGAGTCCCCCCAAAAATCCATACCAGACCCTTATCCGAGCACGCAACCTGGCAGGCCGCAGGAAAAGAGGGGGGGACGAGAGAGCGCCCCCCTCCTGAATCGTACCAGGCCACATGCCCTCAACATGGGGAGGATGTCCCCATGTTGATGGGGACAAGGGCCTCATCCCCACAACCCTTGCCCGGTGCTTGTGGGGGTCTGCGGGCGGGGGGCTTATCGGAATCTGGAAGACCCCTTTAACAAAGTGAACCCCCAGATCCCGGCCCCCCCTGATGCGGAACGTGGGAAGGGGTGGGTTTATTCATGTATTACACAGTGAAGGAAGTTCCCCATCAGGTCCACTCAGGCCAATGACGTAGGTGGGGTCTGACATACCGAGGGGGCAGACCTGATGGGGAACTTCCTTCACTGTCTAATACATGAATAGACCCGCCCCTTCTAAAGTTCCCCATCAGGTCCGCTCAGCCAATGACTAGGTGTAAGGCTAAGCGGACCAGATGCGGAACATGAGAAGGGGCGGGTCTATTCATGAATTACACAGTGAAGGAAGTTCCCCATCAGGTCCGCCCCCTCGGTATGTCAGACCCCGCCTACGTCATTGGCCTGAGCGGACCTGATGGGGAACTTCCTTCACTGTATAATACATGAATAGACCCGCCCCTTCTCACGTTCCGCATCTGGTCCGCTTAGCCTTACACCTATTCATTGGCTGAGCGGACCTGATGGGGAACTTTAGAAGGGGCGGGTCTATACATTTAATAGACTGCGGAGGAAGTTCCCCATCAGGTCCGCTCAGGCTCAGCCAATGACAGACAGCGCTGGACTTTGGATCGCTGCGGGACACTGAATTTCATCGCTGGAATGTTTTTTTTTACATTTTTTTATTTTAAATTTTTTTGAATAAAGGACTTTTCCAAGGTGTTTGTGTTTTTTTTTTTTTTTTTACACTTTCTTCGTGAAATCTTAGGGGTACAATGTACCCCTTACCAATTCACATAGGGGGGGCGGGATCTGGGGGTCCCCTTTGTTAAAGGGGTCTTCCAGATTCCGATAAGCCCCCTGCCCGCAGACCCCCACAACCACCGGGCAAGGGTTATGGGGATGAGGCCCTTGTCCCCATCAACATGGGGACATCCTCCCCATGTTGAGGACATGTGGCCTGGTACGGTTCAGTAGGGGGGGACGCTCTCTCGTCCCCCCCTCTTTTCCTGCGGCCTGCCAGGTTGCGTGCTCGGATAAGGGTCTGGTATGGATTTTTGGGGGGAGTGCATGCCATTTTTTTTAAAATTTGGTGTGGAGTTCCCCTTAAAATCCATGCCAGATCTGAAGGGCCTGGTATGGATATTTGGGAGGAACCGCACACATTTTTTTTTTTAATTTCCCGCGGGGTTCCCCTTAATATCTATACCAGACCTGAAGGGCCTTGTAATTTAATTTGGGGGGACCCCCACACTTTTTTTTTTTTTATCAATGACTTTCCTATGTATTGCCGGGAGCCGACAATTCATTAATAGCCATGAGTGAGTTTTAAATGACTTTTTTTCCTTCAAAAATGACATTTTGTGCAGGGATAGTTCTAAGCACGGGAAACATGCGCGACTTTACATGCATATCATACACACCCACCATGTACGAAATTTAAAGGAATATTTCACTTTTATTTTTTCATTTTAAGCATTATTAAAATCATTGCTCCCGTAAAAATGTCAATTTTTAAAACTTTTTTTTGTATTGATACATGTCCCCTGGGGCAGGACCCGGGTCCCCAAACACTTTTTATGACCATAACTTGCATATAAGCCTTTATAATTAGCACTTTAGATTTCGAACGTTCGAGTCCATTGTATTTAATAGGGTTCTAATGTTCACGCGAACATTCTGTCTGTTCACAGGTTCTGGTGCGAACCGAACAGGGGGTGTTCAGCTCATCCCTGTTTGTTATAATACAAGGGTGCTGCAGTCAGAGCAGCTTACTTGAACCTATTCCTGACCAGGAGACATGGATTTCCACTCTCCCCTGGACAGGGGTGCTTCTTCTTTGGTAGAAGAATACTTTACTAATGTGCTAGAGGGACTGTGGAGACCCGGTCCCACATTCCCTCTGGAGATAGCTACATCTCCTATTCAATGCTCTCTGATTCCCTCTACTCTCTTTCTTGCTCATACTTTTCTTTCTTCTAGATGTCCTGCTGGAAACTCTCACTTCTGCGTCCTACCTGATCTGAATCCTAAGCACCCGGGCAACTCATCCAACTCCCTTTCACAAGACCCGCAGGTAAGTGGCTATGTGTCATTTGTGCTCCCTCCCTATCTGCTCCATGGTTGAGGTTGACAAACCACCTCCCCCATTACGAATAGCATCCCACAACACACAGGGTCTGAATTCTCAGGTCAAAAGATGGAAACATTTTCAATATTACCACAACCAAAATATTGATGTGATCCTGCTTCAGGAAACTCACTTCCCAAGATCGTACAACCCTAAGTTTATCCACCCTAAATACCCTACTTTTTTCCTAGCTACAGTGGAAGACAAAACAAAGGCGGTAGCAATTAGACATGTGCATTCGTTTTCGTCGGAATGCATTTTCGTCCGAATTTCAGGTATTTTCGTTATCGTTTTAACAAACGAAAACGAAAGCACAGAATCCGAAAACCGAAAGATCCGACATAAACAAATGCTTTATTTTCGTTTTCATTGCGACAACAGTTCGATATAGATAGGAGATTCGATGTGACGCTGACAATAGCGATCTGTGTCCATCGAATCTGTGGTCGAATGTGCCTAACCTTAACTCTATTAGTCCAAGATTACATTCTACATAGAGAGAAAAGATTCAACATTATAGAGAGAAAAGATTTGACATAGAGAGAAAAGATTCGACATTATAGAGTGAAAAGATTTGACATAGAGAGAAAAGATTGCTGCTGGAATTGGGTGGGGGAAGTAAAATAAAAATAATGATGATGATGAATGTTATTTGCTGATTGTAACCAAAGAGGAGGAACAGTAAAATAGCTAGAACTAACTTGACAATTCAACATGAACGACGAAGATTCGACAAAGCATTGAAAAACATACAAACGTCGAATCTGTCATTGAAGGCTTATGGTGTCTGTCGAAAGTTAGAAGATTCGACGGGGCAGCTAAACTGTACGACGCCGCAATCGTACATTTCCGGTCAAATGCATCCGCCCATAGGCTATAGAAGAATTGTAATGTTGGTTGACTAGTAATAGTAATTAATAAATATAATTATTACTACTGTCATACAACATTAGAATTCTACTATAGCTTGTGGGCGGAACATTCGACCGGAAATGTATGATTGCAGCATCGTACAGTTTCGATGCTCCGTCGAATCTTCTTTGAACATTCGACAGACACCATAAGCCTTCAATGACAGATTCAACCTTAATTAATTCAGATTTTCGGACTAATGCAATTTCTAACGAAAAACGAAATAAATAAAAACGAATTTCGGGAGTAACTAAATAAATTTATTTTTTGGACGAAAACTAAATTCCGAAACGAAATATTTCAGTGTGCACATGTCTAGTAGCAATACTCTTTTCGCACAACTCAAAATTTACACTCCAGATGGTATTTAAAGATCAGGACGGTAGATTCATCCTGCTCAAAGGGGTATTAGATGACCAGCTCTACTCTTTTGTATCTTACTATGCACCCAATCGAGGACAGGCAATATTATTTGAGTACATGTTCCAGAAGCTGAACCCTTGCTCGAGGGCACAATTGTAGTTGGGGGGGATTCAAACATGGCCTTTGACTCAGGACTTGACAAAAAGCGCCCGCCAGGAGCCCAATCAACTCGTCCTTCCAAACAAAGCCTCCGAATAGCTAGGCTCATTCACCAACAAATCTAACAGATATCTGGAGAGAACTCAATCCCCAAAACGTGAGACTTCACTCACTTTTCACACCCGCACCAATCCTTTTCCAGAATTTACCACATTTTCTTGTTCACAATGCACATACCCCTAGTAGGGATGAGCTTCGAGTTCGAGTCGAACTCATGTTCGACTCGAACATTGCCTGTTCGCCCGTTCGCCGAACAACGAACAATTTGGGGTGTTCGTGGCAAATTCGAAAAGTCTATGGGAGAAATCTAAAGTGCTCATTATAAAGGCTTATATGCAAGTTATTGTCCTAAAAAGTGTTTGGAGACCCGGGTCCTGCCCCAGGGGACATGTATCAATGCAAAAAAAAGTTTTAAAAACGGCCGTTTTTTTAGGAGCAGTGATTTTAATAATGCTTAAAGTGAAACACTAAAAGTGAAATATTCCTTTAAATTTCATACCTGGGGGGTGTGTATGATATGAATGTAAAGTAGCGCTTGTTTCTCGTGCTTAGAACTGTCCCTGCACAAAGTGTCATTTTTAAAGGAAAAAAATCATTTAAAACTCACTCACGGCTATAATGAATTGTCGGCTTTTATCAATACATAGAAAAGTCATTGATAAAAAAAAAAAAAAAGCGTCGGGGTTCCCCCAAATTCAATTACCAGGCCCTTCAGGTCTGGAATGGATATTAAGGGGAACCCCGCCGCAAATTTAAAAAAAAATGGCGTGTGGTTCCCCCTAAATATGCATACCAGGCCCTTGAGATCTGGCATGGATTTTAAGGGGAACTCCACCCCAAATAAAAAAAATATGGTGTGGAGTCCCCCCAAAAATCCATACCAGGCCCTTATCCAGCACGCAACCTGGCCAACCGCAGGGGAAGAGGGGGGGGACGAGAGAGCGCCCCCCCTCCCTCCTGAACCATACCAGGCCACATGCCCTCAACATGGGGAGGATGTCCCCATGTTGATGGGGACAAGGGCCTCATCCCCACAACCCTTGCCCGGTGGTTGTGGGGGTCTGCGGGCGGGGGGCTTATCGGAATCTGGAAGACCCCTTTAACAAAGGGGACCCTCAGATCCCAGCCCCCCCTATGTGAATTGGTAAGGGGTACATTGTACCACTACCATTTCACGAAGAAAGTGTCAAAAAATGTAAATAAAAACACACACACCTTGGAAAAGTCCTTTATTAAAAAAAAAAAAAAAAAAAAAAAAACATTCCAGCGATGAAATCCAGTGTCCCGCGGCGATCCCGATGTCCAGCGCTGTCCGTCATTGGTTGTGCCTGTGCGGACCTGATGGGGAACTTCCTCCACTGTGTTTTAAATGTATAGACCCGTCCCTTCTAAAGTTCTCCATCAGGTCCGCTCAGCGGACCAGATGCGGAACGCGAGAAGGGGCGGGTCTATTCATGTATTACACAGCGAACAAAGTTCCCCATCAGGTCCGCCCCCTCGGTATGTCCGACCCCGCCTACGTCATCAGGTCCGCACAGGCACAACCACTGACGGACAGCGCTGGACATCGGGATCGCCACGGGACACTGGATTTCATCGCTGGAATGTTTTTTTTTTAATAAAGGACTTTTCCAAGGTGTTTGTGTGTTTTTATTTACATTTTTTTACACTTTCTTCGTGAAATGGTAAGGGTACAATGTACCGCAGACCCCCACAACCACCGGGCAAGGGTTGTGGGGATAAGGCCCTTGTCCCCATCAACATGGGGACATCCTCCCCATGTTGAGGGCATGTGGCCTGGTACGGTATGGATATTTAGGGGGAACTGCACGCCATTTTTTTTAACCACTTAACGACCGCTCACTGTATATATACGTCGGCAGAATGGCACCGACAGGCACAATCACGTAGAGTGTACGTGATTGCCTTTGTACAGTTGGGGGGTCCAATCGGACCCCCCTTCTATACAGTGAGCGGTGGCTAAGTGTCCGGGAGCGTTCCGGGATGAGGGGGCAGCCATTCGTTTCTGGCCACCCCCTCGCGATCGCTCCCGGCGAATAGAAATGCCCCCTCTGTCTGTGTCAGACAGAGGGAGCAGGAGGAAGTGATGTCATCTCTGGTGCGGCGCTCACATATACCGAGCGCCGTACAAGAGAAGATATCAGGTCAGTGCACACAACACTACACTGACACCAAGACACATAGGGACATAAATCGCCCCCCCAGGCCCCCCCAGACACCCCAGATCACCCCCCAGATCACCCCCCCAGCCCCCAGTCACAGTGTCAATGATTGCAGTGACCATTTATTTAGTGATCACTGCAATCAGTGACATTTGTGACTGTAAAAGTGTCACCAAAGTTTAGTCTTAGGTCCAGTGTAGCCCCCTAACCCCCCCTAATAAAGGTTTAACCCCCTGATCACCCCCCAGATAACCCTTTCACCCCCTATCACCACTGTCGCTTAGCGATCATTTTTCTGATCGCTGTCTTAGCGTCAGTGATGCCGATCGGCAGCCAGTAATTTTTTTTAGGTTCGCCGCAGGTTTTTATAGCGTCAGGTACCCCAATATATTATCTAATAAAGGTTTAACCCCCTTGATCGCCCCCCAGGTAACCCTTTCACCCCCTATCACCACTGTCGCTAAGCAATTGTTTTTCTAAACGCTGTCTTAGTGTCGGTGATGCAGATCGTAGCCAGTATTTTTTTTTAGGTTCGCCGCAGGTTTTTATAGCGTCAGGTACCCCAATATATTATCTAATAAAGGTTTAACCCCCTTGATCGCCCCCCCAGGTAACCCTTTCACCCCCATCACCACTGTCGCTAAGCAATCGTTTTTCTAAACGCTGTCTTAGTGTCGGTGATGCAGATCGGTAGCTGGTAATTTTTTTTAGGTTCGCCGCAGGTTTTTATAGCGTCAGGTACCCCCATATATTATCTAATAAAGGTTTTAACCCCCTGATTGCCCCTAGTTAACCCTTTCACCAGTGATCACCATATAAGTGTTACGGGTGACGCTGGTTAGTTAGTTTGCTTTTTATAGTGTCAGGGCACCCGCCGTGTATATAACCCAATAAAGGTTTAACCCCCTGATCGCCCGGCGGGTGATATCAATTAGGTTTTAGCGTCAGAGAGGGTCTGAGTCACACTCCAGGCAGCGTCAGGTTAGTGCCAGTAACGCTAACACCCACGCGTGAAGCATACACCCCCCTTAGTGGTATAGTATCTGAACAGATCAATATCTGATCTGATCAGATCTATACTAGCGTCCCCAGCAGTTTAGGGTTCCCAAAAACGCAGTGTTAGCGGGATCAGCCCAGATACCTGCTGGCACCTGCATTTTGCCCCTCCGTCCAGCCCAGGCCACCCAAGTGCAGTATCGATCGATCACTGTCACTTACAAAACAAAAACACACATAACTGCAGCGTTCGCAGAGACAGGCCTGATCCCTGCGACTCCAGTACTGTAGGAGGTGATTTCACCACCACAGTTAAAAAAAAAAGCAAATATGCCGAAGCATTGGGGCAGCAGGGGCGGAGGAGCGATTTTGCTCCTAATGCCGCGTACATACGGTCGAAATTCCGACGGAGGCTTGCCCGTGGAAAAGTCCGACCATGTGTGTGCGGCATAACTTTTTTGCGGGAGGATGCCCCCATGCTCCGGCATATATAAATGGTGCGTGTATGCCCATCATTGGAAGTGGGTGGATGAAGGGCGGTATTCTAATGGTGGGCATACCCACCGATCAATCTCTTTTTTCGTTCAGCCAACTGGCTGCATGAAATAAAAAGATTACAATAAATGTCCAACAAGGACCAGCAACGCACTGGTATGTTGCTGGACTTTGAATGTTTATACCAGAATGATGCCTGCGGGTTTAGGTATCATCTTGGTATCATTCTTTTCAGCCTGCGGCTGGCTTTCATGTAAAAGCAATCCTTGCGGCTAATTAGCCTCTGGACTGCTTTTACAAGCAGTGGGAGGGAATGCCCCCCCCCGGATATAAAAAGCGCCATTGGGAAATTGGGAAAGCATTTTATCACACCGATCTTGGTGTGGTCAGATGCTTTGAGGGCAGAGGAAAAATCTAGGGTCTAGAAGACCCCAGTTTTTTCAAAAAAAGAGTACCTGTCACTACCTATTGCTATCATAGGGGATATTTACATTCCCTAAAATAACAATAAAAATGATAAAAAAAAAAAAACACTTGGAAGGAACAATTTAAAAATAAAATAAAAAAGCAAAATTAATAATAAAAAAAAAAAAAAAAAAAAAGCACCCCTGTCCTGCCCTGCTCTTGCCCAATGGCGAACGCAAGCGTCGGTCTGGCGTCATATGTAAACAGCAATTGCACCATGCATGTGAGGTATCACCGCAAAGGTCAGATCGAGGGCATCATTTTAGCAGTAGACCTCCTCTGTAAATCTACTGGGGTAACCTGTAAAGGCTTTTAAAGGCTTTTAAAAAGGTATGTAGTTTGTCGCCAATGCGCGTTTGTGCGAAATTTTAAAGCATGTCGTGTTTGGTATCTATGTACTCGGCCTAAGATCATCTTTTTTATTTCATCAAACATTTGGGCAATATAGTGTGTTTTAGTGCATTAAAATTAAAAAAAGTGTATTCTTTCCCAAAAAAATGCGTTTGAAAAATCGTTGCGCAAATACTGTGTGGAAAAAAAAAATGCAACACCCACCATTTTAATCTGTAGGGCCTTTGCTTTAAAAATATATATAATGTTTGGGGGTTCAACATAATTTTCTTGCAAAAAAAAAAAATGTTTTCATGTAAACAAAAAGTGTCAAAAAGGGCTTTGTCTTCAAGTGGTTAGAAGAGTGGATGTAAGCTTCCTAATGTTGTGTATAAAATGCCAGAACAGTTCAAAACCCCCCCAAATGACCCCATTTTGGAAAGTAGACACCCCAAGCTATATACTGAGAGGCATGTCGAGTCCATGGAATATTTTATATGTTGACACAAGTTGCGGAAAAAACGACAATTTTTTTATTTTTTTTTGCACAAAGTTGTCACTAAATGATATATTGCTCAAACATGCCATGGGCATATGTGGAATTACACCCCAAAATACATTCTGTTGCTTCTCCTGAGTACGGGGATACCACATGTGTGAGACTTTTTGGGAGCCTAGCCATGTACGGGACCCCAAAAACCAAGCACCGCCTTCAGGCTTTCTAAGGGTGTAAATTTTTGATTTCACTTCTCACTGCCTATCACAGTTTCGGAGGCCATGGAATGCCCAGATAGCACAAAACCCCCCCAAATGACCCCATTTTGGAAAGTAGACACCCCAAGATATTTGCTGAGAGGTATTGTGAGTATTTTGCAGATCTCGCTTTTTGTCACAAAGTTTTGAAAATTGAAAAAAAAAAAATATATATATATATATTTTCTTTCTTCATTTTCAAAAACAAATGAGAGCTGTAAAATACTCGCCATTCCTCTCAGCAAATAGCTTGGGGTGTCTATATTCCAAAATGGGGTCATTTGGGGGGGTTTTGTGCGATTTTGGCATTTTATGGCCTTCGAAACTGTGATAGGTAGTGAGGAGTGAAATCAAAAATTTGTGCCTAGAAATCCTGAAGGCGGTGCTTGGTTTTCGGGGTCCCGTACGCGGCTAGGCTCCTAAAAAGTCCCACACATGTGGTATCCCCGTACTCAGGAGAAGCAGAAAAATGTATTTTGGGGTGTAATTCCACATATAACCATGGCATGTGTGAGCAATATATCATTTAGTGACAACTTTTTGTAATTTTTTTTTTTTTTTGTCATTATTCAATCAATTGGGACAAAAAAAATTATATTCAATGGGCTCAACAGGCCTCTCAGCAATTTCCTTGGGGTGTCTACTTTCTAAAATGGGGTCATTTGGGGGGGGGGGTTTGTGCTATTTTGGCATTTTATGGCCTTCGAAACTGTGATAGGTAGTGAGGAGTGAAATCAAAAATTTGCGCCCTTAGAAATCCTGAAGGCGGTGCTTGGTTTCCGGGGTCCCGTACGCGGCTAGGCTCCCAAAAAGTCCCACACATGTGGTATCCCCGTACTCAGGAGAAGCAGCAAAATGTATTTTGGGGTGAAATTCCACATATAACCATGGCATGTGTGAGCAATATATCATTTAGTGACAACTTTTTGTAATTTTTTTTTTTTTTTTTTTTTTTTTGTCATTATCCAATCACTTGGGATAAAAAAATAAAAAATTCAATGGGCTCAACATGCCTCTCAGCAATTTCCTTGGGGTGTCTACTTTCCAAAATGGGGTCATTTGGGGGGGTTTTGTACTGCCCTGTCATTTTAGCACCTCAAGAAATGAGATAGGCAGTCATAAATGTAAAGCTGTGTAAATTTCAGAAAATGTACCCTAGTTTGTAAACTCTATAACTTTTGCGCAAACCAATAAATATACGCTTATTGACATTTTTTTTACTAAAAACATGTGGCTGAATACATTTTGGCCTAAATGTATGACTACAATTGAGTTTATTCGATTTTTCTTATAACAAAAAGTAGAAAATATAATTTTTTTTCAAAATTTTCGGTCTTTTTCCGTTTATATCGCAAAAAAAAACATCGCAGAGGCAATCAAATACCATTAAAATAAAGCTCTATTTGTAGGAAGAAGAGGACGCAAATTTCGTTTGGGTACAACATTGCATGTCCGCACAATTTACAGTTAAAGCAGCGCAGTGCAAAATTCTGAATTCACCTCTGGTCCTCTAGCTACCAAATGGTCCGGGGCTTAAGTGGTTAATTTGCGGCGGGGTTCCCCTTAATATCCATTCCAGACTTGAAGGGCCTGGTAATTGAATTTGGGGGAACCCCCACGCTTTTTTTAAATTTTTTTATCAAAGACTTTTCTATGTATTGATAAAAGCCGACAATTCATTATAGCCGCGAGTGAGTTTTAAATGACTTTTTTTCCTTCAAAAATTACACTTTGTGCAGGGACAGTTCTAAGCACGGGAAACAGCGAGGAAGTTCCCCATCAGGTCCGCACAGGCAAAACCAATGACGGACAGCGCTGGGCATCGGGATCGCCGTGGGACACTGGATTTCATCGCTGGAATGTTTTTATTTTTTTATTATTTTTTTATTTTTTAATAAAGGACTTTTCCAAGGTGTGTGTGTTTTTATTTAAATTTTTTGACACTTTCTTCGTGAAATGGTAGGGGGTACAATGTACCCCTTACCAATTCACATAGGGGGGGGCCGGGATCTGGGGGTCCCCTTTGTTAAAGGGGTCTTCCAGATTCCAATAAGCCCCCAGCCCGCAGACCCCCACAACCACCGGGCAAGGGTTGTGGGGATGAGGCCCTTGTCCCCATCAACATGTTGAGGGCATGTGGCCTGTTACGGTTCAGGAGGGAGGGGGGCCGCTCTCTCGTCCCCCCCTCTTCCCCTGCGGCCGGCCAGGATGCGTGCTCGGATAAGGGTCTGGTATGGATTTTTGGGGGGACTTCACGCCATTTTTTTTTTAATTTGGGGTGGAGTTCCCCTTAAAATCCATGCCAGATCTCAAGGGCCTGGTATGGATATTTAGGGGGAACCCCATGCCATTTTTTTTTAATTTGCGGCGGGGTTCCCCTTAATATCCATTCCAGACCTAAAGGGCCTGGTAATTGAATTTGGGGGAACCCCCACGCTTTTTTTTAATTTTTTTTTTATCAATGACTTTTCTATGTATTGATAAAAGCCGACAATTCATTAATAGCCGCGAGTGAGTTTTAAATGACTTTTTTTCCTTCAAAAATGACATTTTATGCAGGAACAGTTCTAAGCACGGGAAACATGCGCCACTTTACATGCATATCATACACACCCCCCAGGTACAAAATTTAAAGGAATATTTCACTTTTATTTTTTCATTTTAAGCATTATTAAAATCACCGCTCCCGTAAAAACGTCTATTTTTTAAACCTTTTTTGCATTGATACATGTCCCCTGGGGCAGGACCCGGGTCCCCAAACACTTTTTAGGACAATAAATTCCATATTAGCCTTTATAATTAGCACTTTAGATTTCGAACGTTCGAGTCCATTGTATTTAAAGCGGAGTTCCACCCTTTTTTTATGTTTATTAAAAGTCAGCAGCTACAAAAAGTGTAGCTGCTGGCTTTTAATAAACATACACTTACCTGCTCCACTGTCCAGCGACGCGCCGCCTGGAGCTCCGCTCCTCTCCCCCCTCCTCCGCTGGCGCGTCCATTCACAGTGTGGGCACCCAGCCGTGACAGCTTTCGGCTTCACGGCCGGGCACTCACTGCGCATGCGCGAACGGCGCAGCGCTCTGTGAGTGGACAGGCGATCGCCTGGGACCTGTCACGTCCCAGGTGATCGCCTACAGGGAGGAGCCGCCACAAGGCGATATGACGTATCGCCTAGGCGGCTCCAGGACGGAAGGAGGAAGTGGGACAGGAAGTCCCACTCCTACTGAAGCCCCCACTCCCCCCCAAAAAAAATTACATGCCAAATGTGGCATGTAAGGGGGTGAGGAGTGGAATAAAAAAAAGTAAAAAAATTGGGTGGAACTCCGCTTTAATAGGGTTCTAAAGTTTACACGAACATTCTGTCTGTTCGCAGGTTCTGGTGCGAACCGAAAAGGGGGGTGTTCGGCTCATCCCTGATGTGGAGTCACCCAAACAAACGACCTGCGTTTCTTGCTCCAACGCTTTCTCACTCCATGACATTATGGGATAAACTCAAAATTCTCCCAGGGCTGGTTTCTCAGATTCGTCCGCTAGCTCATCTCTTCCATAATCCCCAATTCCCACCAGGCATGAACATTAGAGCCTTTCAGTGGTGGCTAAACAAAGGGTTGTACAGAATCGGACATTTTTTTAATTTAACAGGTCCACTTACCCTAAATCACTGCATCAATAAACTCGAAATGCCTTTGAATGAAACATTCAGACACCGACAAATCTCACACTTCCTACACTCCATTTGGGGAACCAAACCCTTACCACCCAGCATCACACCATATGAATGCTGGTGCGGCCAGACTACAGAGAAGAGGGGAGTCACTTTCAGTAGTGCACACTAAAGCACACTAAAACAAGGTATATGTTGGCCTGGGAGGAAGATCTCCAATAGAAATGGGAGTTGGATGAGTGTCACAGAGCAATAACATGGTCAAACCGAGGTATACTTAACACGTCCCTGATGGAGACAGACTTAAAAGTTCTAACAAGATGGTACCTAGTCCCCACAGACTAGCAAAATTGTATCCATCAACCTCCCCCTTATGTCTCAGAGGGTGCGCACATATAGGATCCATGGTCCACATATGGTGGGAATGTCCAAAGCTAAGAGGATTCTGGGATAGAATCTTTACGATTATCAGAAACACCACTGGTCTGTCCAATCCTAAGTCCCCTCACATAGCATTGCTGAACTTTCCAATCGCAAGGACCACTAAAAGTAAGAGGAGCCTCATTCATTTCATCCTCCTAGGAGCCAAACTGACGATAGCGAAAGCATGGAAAAAGCCCACTGTTTCAAGTACCCAGGCCAAACAAAAAATGTAAATAGTATAATGATCACTAAACCAAATAAGTGACAAAAATAGGTGGCGCTTAAATGTGTAAATAAAGTGTTCCAAAAAATATATCTTTGCAAAAATAATCCTGAGAACACAATGACCAAATAAATAAGAACCTGTGTATAAAGTGAAAAATAATGTTCCAAACATAAAGTTCATAAATGATGTGTATCTTTGATCTTCATATCTTCCACCACACCCAAGTGTTCAGTGAGACCTCTCCCGTCAGATGTAACACTCACCACAATGATATGCCTCACACTCTCGTGCTTGGCGTGTAAGCAAAAAACAACCTCTCAGGTAGGTTTACCAGAAATTCCACTTCCAAAGTTGTGTCATCCAGATTGCTCCACATATGAATAATGGAAAGTGCACAATAGTGTAATACCGAATGGTCAGTTTTAATAAACACTGTGCTAAAAAATCCAAAATGCCTCAGCCAGTGAAGAATGGTCACGGCGGACCCAAAATCAGCACAAAATAGATCTGCTAGATTTAGATCTCACCACTCGCTTCCCCTGCATGGAACCTCCGCTTCCTGATTCGGCTTGATGCGTCACACGTCACACGTTAGTTCAGATGCTCGCCGTGTAACCACGCTCCGACATGTTTCGTCACAAGGGACTTAATCATCGCGATCCCATTAATAAGTCTCTTGTGACAAAACATATCGGGGCGTGGTTACAGGAAGCGGAGGTTCCATACAGGAGAAGCGAGTGGTGAGATCTTAATCTCGCAGATCTATTTCATGCTAATTTTGGGTCCGCCGCGACCATCCTTCACTGGCTGAGGCATTTTGGTTTTTGCTATGTTTGCTGCCTGTTTTTTAAGGGTATCATGTGAGTGTAATGATTGAAGGTTTTTAGCACAGTGTTTATTAAAACTGACCATTCGGTATTACACTATTGTGCACTTTCTATTATTCATATGTGGAGCAATCTGGATGACACAACTTTGGAAGTGGAATTTCTGGTAGACCTACCTGAGAGTTTGTTTTATGCTTACACGGCAAACACGAGAGTGTGAAGCATATCATTGTGGTGAGTGTTACATCTGACGGGGGAGAGGTCTCACTGAACACTTGGGTGTGGTGGAAGATATGAAGATCAAAGATACACATCATTTATGAACTTTATGTTTGGAACACTATTTTTCACTTTATACACAGGTTCTTATTTATTTGGTCATTGTGTTCTCAGGATTATTTTTGCAAAGATATATTTTTTGGAACACTTTATTTACACATTTAAACGCCACCTATTTTTGTCACTTACTTGGTTTAGTGATCATTATACTATTTACATTCTCAACCTTTAAGGTGGCAGCTGTTCACAACTCTTTTCTTGTATTTCCATAAGCGCAGTGGTGGGAAATCAATAGAGCGGCTTTTATTTTGATTACCTTCTTTTTATACAAACAAAAAATATCATGGATCATGGCCCAGGAAAAGATGGTCAGTATCCTCCAGGACAAAGTTGAAAATTTTAAGGCCACCTGGGAACCGTGGGCTGACTACATGCACGTATCCCTAACACCTTCGTAGGACCTGATCAAAATTTGTTAAGAGTAGCATTCCGGCAGGACATCTTATTCTTCTCTTTTTTCATCATCCTCTCCACCTGATCTATTCCTACCCTTTCCCTTTTCCACCCTTCTTTTCTCCTCTTTCCATCCTTTTCTTACTTTAAACACATATAGCGGGCTACCAAGTTCAGAAGGTAACATCCCCCCCAGTTCTAGTTAAAAAACACATAACAGAGCCCACCTTGGTGGGGAACAAGACAGTTATCCGATGCACGAGGGGCGAGAGCGTAAGGTATGTCTAGACTTAACATCCCAGCTGGAAGTCTACCGGACACATACTTCAAATGGACATACATTCCCTTATAAGGATAAAGATGATGCATTGTTAAGTAATTGAAATATCCTAACTAGTAACATGCTTTACCGCCTACCCGATGTACGATTGTTCCTAACCCACGGAAAAATGTACGCTCTGTAATCACACTGTGGTAAACTTTGCATTATTCTGTCTTCATTATGTTTTTATTTGTTTCTCTTTTTAAAATCACAATAAAAACTGATTGAAAGAAAAATGTCTACCGTCATACCCGTCCAACTGCTTTAAAGGTTGTCCAGATTTGGGTGACTTGAAACACATATGGTGGACCTGCTGGTCAATACAGTTCTCCAAGTAAATTTACGTAAAGACCCATGGAAAGCCCTTCTACAAAAACCTATCACAGATGTTTAACATGTGGAATGTACCCTAATTACTCATATCTTTATGGCAATGAGGCAAACAATAGTGTGGTCATGGAAAACACCACTTCTGAGTTTTGAAAAGGTTAAAAATTGAATCCATGGAAAGCTTATAAACAAAAGATTGACGGCGATCCTGAGGGACACGTAGGACAAATTTCAATGGATTTGGCAACACTGGTTAGACCACCTTCCTCCTCAAATTACCTCCTACTTCTTAGAACTGTGATGGTTCTATGTGACACAGCCGAGAACCCCTTGGGTACCCGATTCTCTCCCTCCCTCTTCTTTCTCTCTCCCTTTTTCTTCCTCTATTTTCTTGCTGCATAAATCCACATGAGTCACGTGAGTGCCAGGAGATGCTCTGATATACTGTAGGTAGAAATCAGCATTTTATTTATACAGCACAGGGACACATAATGTTATTTAACAGAGGGGATGGCATGCTCATACTATAGTGCAGGGGTCTCCAAACTGCGGCCCTTTGCTTGCCTTTATCTGGCCCTTGGTGCATTATGCCTCCCACTGATATGAGACACTATTCTGCCAACTGACAGTGGCAATGGGGCACCATTTCTCCTATTGACACCAACAATGGGGCACTATTCCTCCCAATGATACCAACGATAGGGCACTGTTCCCCCACCTAATACCAAATGTGATGTTTACTCCCACTAATGCCAGGAAAATTTCCACTCCTGCTGGCCACAGTCCAGCCCCCCTTAAGTCTGAAGGACAATAAACTGGCCGTTTGCTTAGAAAGTTTGGAGACCCCCTGCTATAGTGGCTTAACAACCACTTTAGGGACTGTCTATTACATGTACTAAATGTTGTGCATTGTTCATTTTAATTTTATTTATTTTTTTCATTTTATTGATTTGTTAATATATTTATGTAACGTTTAAGTGATTTTGACACTATTTACATGTAGTGTTATGAGCTACGGTGTTATTAATTATTGGCTTGTACACTAATATTAATAGCACAATTGGTGCTATTTAATGTACTATAGTTTGTCTCCATTCCACGGGCATATGCAAAGTGTGACATATTAGGTATCTATTTACTCGGTGCAACATCATCTTTTATATTGTACACAAAAGGTGGGTATTTTATTGTTTTTGTGTGCACTAAATTTCATTAAAGTGTATTGTTTCCTGAAAATTGGCATTTAATAAACCGCTATGCAAATATTGTATGGCATAATAAATTGAAACAGACATAATTTTTCTCTCCAGAGCTTCCTCTGTCAGAAAATATATAATGTTTGGGGGTATTAAATCATTTTCTAACAAACAAATGCATTTTTTTAACATGTATGTGAAAAATGTCAGAATTGGCCCAGTAGACAAGTCAAGAAATGGCATCCTAGAAAGATTGGATCCCTCCACTGCCAGATGGGGCTGTGTTGTGTGGCAGGGTTGTAAAAAATTCATGACTGGATAGACAGAAATACAAATCATTTGGTAGTTAATTTAGCTTTCTTATATGTGTTTCTTCTGTGTTTTACCTGTTTCCCTGGAATGTAGTTTTAATCCATTGCTACTGTGTGGACTGACATACTACCACTAGGCTTGCTCTATCACCTGAACCTCTTACAAAGATGTAAGCAACATGCCAGGATTAAATGAAAATTGTATTTTAAGGATGTATACAGACAGACCCTTTGATGCATTTCAAAACACTATGGATCTTTAGTTATGACGGAAGGTCCGTAGTGGTCTGAAATGCATCAAAAGACAGAGCCCCTGTGCTGTACAGCTCTTCCCAATAAAGCTTGAATTTTACCCTTGACATTGCAGATGGAAGAGTCCCATGCTGTGGTGAGTTCTAATTACGGTACACTTCTTCTTTACTATGATTCATTGATCGTTGCTTGCACCCTGTTGGGAAACAAACCTAACCCAAGCACTAAAGACAGACATGAAAATCCCGTAGGCACCCGAGTACCAGTCAACACATTAAACTAGACCTGAACATTAGCTGGATGACATTTGGATTGCTAAAGCACTATGAAATTCATAAAGAGTATCCTAGATACTCATTAAAAATCTCTCTTGTGGTAGTGCGAAAAAAGGAACTTGCAACAGATTCATAAAGGTGTATGTAGGTTGTATATGAATTTGTTGCAACTCTGATAGAACTGTCACAAGCATCTTTTCTGCAAAGTTGTAACATTTTAGAGGCGGAAAAGCTATTTGGAGAAGTTGGGAGTGTAATGGAAAAGTATCAAATATCAGTTCTGGAGGTACTTAAAGTGTTAGTTCACCAGAAAAAAAATAAAAAAGTGAACTAACACCCTCCCCTCCACCCCTCCTGGTGCCCGTTGTACTTACCTCTGGGGATACTGAGCTGTCGGGGCTCCCGCAGCTGATCCAGGAATTTGAAATCCCCTGTCATGGTCAGGGGCCTGGCTCAGGGACCAATAGCTATAGAAATAAAGTGGCTCCCACCAACCAGCAGGATAGGTATACAAGCAGGTCACCCTGGCAGATGACGTGGGCTTACCCAAGGTACAGGGTTTAATCAGTATTTACCAGAGTGCCTGATGGCGAAGATGGCCACCATCCTCAGGATTGCCCCACCAGGAGGTGTGCAAGCTGGGGTGTAGTAGCAGATATAGCAGGTAGGGAGCCAAATAAACAAGCCAAAGGTGAATAACAAGTGGTTGCAGGTTGGGATCAAGCAGATGTGTAGTCAAGGAACCAAAGGTTGGTAATGAGTGGTAGGAAAGATATGGGCAGCAGCAAGAGTGACAAAAGCAAGATATTGGCTGGAGAGAGCACAATAATCTGACAAACAGGAAGTGCAGAGACATGGCCTAAATAAGAAGTTCATAGGAGGAGCAAAGAGTTGAAGGTTCACCAGAAACAAGGTTTTGAGGCAAGATTGTCCAAGAGAGTGTCCAGGGAGCTGTCCAGCCTCTCAGGTAGCTCAGCAAGAAGAGATACTGCCAGATACAGCCAAGGTTGCAGGTTCATGTCTGGGTCCTGACATCCCGATTCTTCTCTGTGCAGTGCTTTTGGGATTGACCAGAGCATTTCACTGTGCAGGTGCAGACCAATCAGAATTGCTGTGGTCCATCCCAGGTGTGTAACATGGAGACGAGCAGGTATTTCAAATTGTTGGACCAGCTGCAGGAGCCGAGCCCTGGCAGCTCAGCATCCCCAGAGGTAAGTACAGTGGGGAGGGTGTACGGTGATAGTTCACCTTTTCATTTTTTCTGTAAAGGTGAACTAACCCTTTAACCGCTTTCCGATTGCCACACGCACATTTACGTCGGCAGAATGGCACGGGCAGGCCGCGGTCTCCGTGGCCATGCCGCCATGCCCGCAGGACCCGCGGACTCGATGTCCGCCAATGTCCCGCGATCGGGTCACGGAACGGCAGAACGGGGGGGGGGGGTGCCTGAATCTCTCTGTTCTGCCTAGTGAAACTGCACTGATCGTCTGTTCCCTCTCATCGGGAGCAGCGATCAGTGATGTGTCACAGAAAGCCACGCCCCCTAACAGTTAGAATCACTCCCTAAGACACACTTAACCCCTTCCCCGCCCCCTAGTGGTTAACCCCTTCACTGCCAGTCACATTTATACAGTAATCAGTGCATTTTTATAGCCTGTACAATGTCCGCTTCTAATGTCCAACTGAGTCACGTATAACAGAGTCATGTCATAATATTAAAAACAATTACAATGCGCCCACTCAAAACTAAACATTTAAATGAAAGCTGCTGCCTTCAAATCCCAAACATCAAATAGAAAAAAAAAATACTAAGGAAGTGCTTCAAATAATGTAAATACTATATAATAAAGATCAATTAATGTAATAAAAATGTATATATCTACATAAATCATATTAATTAATATAAAACCCATATGTGCATACAATTCATTACAATATATCATCATAAACTAAATTATTATATAAAACAGATTCAAAACATATAGTTCATTTAAAAAAAAGTCTTCACTCAACATGTGTCAGACAAACAAAACACCAACAAATGTGCCACCACCTATAGGAAAGCAGCTCCTCCTAGGAAGGTAGATAATTAAATTTTTATTACATGAATTTATATTTATTATATTTATATTATTTGCAGCACTTCCTTAATATTATTTTTTTTTATTAGGGTGAGATTACAGTCACACAGCGGTCACCTGATAATAGGAAGTGCACAACAATTCTTCATGGCAGAATCACCAGGTATTCTTTTAACCACTTGCCGGCCACCCTATAGCAGTTTTACTACAGGTTGGCAGCTGTGTACAGGATCACGTGTATATATATATATATATACACAGTGAAACCTTGGATTGCGAGTAACACGGTTAACGAGCGTTTCGCAATACGAGCATTTTATTTTTTTTAAATCCTGACTCGGTTTGCAAGTGTTGTCTCCCAAAACTAGCAGGATTCAAGCCACAGCGGTGTGCAGTACCGCATTTGGCCAGAGGTGCAGGGGTGCCAGAGCAGATCGGAGTCGATCGAAGCCGTTTGGAGCCGATTAGAAATACTCGCAAATACTCTGAAAAACATTCTCGAGCCTTTCCGAGGGTTTCCGAGTTCAGCCTAGCTGCCCAGAGTATTTCCGAGGCTCTCCGGCGCCCTCCACCTCTGGCCACATGCGGTATTGCATTCCATAGAAGTCAATGCAGAACAAATTATTTTCATTTCCATTGACTTCTATGGGGAAACTCGCTTTGATATGAGAGTGATGATTACGAGCATTCTTCTGAAATGGATTATGTTTGTAATCCAAGGTTCCACTGTATATATACAAAATATATACCACAAAAGACTTCATGCTGTCATTGATGTTAAATGGGGCAATACACGTTATTAAGAACTGGGGTATGTAAACTTTTGATCAGGGTCATTTAGGTAGTTTCTGTTGTGAGTATGATTTAAAAAGAGTAAACACAGTTGATTGATAATAAATGGCTTCAGCCAAACACTAACCATGAGTGAAAGAAAAGTTTTCGTGTCATCATTCATATTCTCTGAAAAATGGGCAAGAAATCATAAATTCTGCCAGGGTATGTAAAATTATGAGCACAACTTTATGTATACGTGATCCTGCACTTCAGGGCAGGGGGATGCGAATGCTTGCCACCAGCGGCTCGCTCCCGCTGTGATTACGTGCAGAGAGAGCTGATCGCCTCAGGGGCGGATCCAGGGGGGGCTCGGTTGGTGAGCGGGCGGGATGCTCGGCGGGCGGGTGAGAGAGCCTGGCGAGCAGCTGGGCAGCTCGGTGGGTGAGCTGGCGGCTGGCCAATCAGGGAGCTGGCAGGCGGGGGAGTAGAGAGACATCATTTCTCACCATCGGGCACATGTCCTGCATCCCTGTAGTTCTGCCCTCACTGTGCAGGCAGCTGCGGACAGCAGAGAGATTACATCATCCCTCTGCTGCCTGACTGGTAATCTGCTGCCTGACTCTGGGACACAGCAAGAGACCACCTTAGAGAGACACAGCAAGAGACCACCTTAGAGAGACACAGCAAGAGACCACCTTAGAGAGACACAGCAAGAGACCACCTTAGAGAGACACAGCAAGAGACCACCTTAGAGAGACCCAGCAAGAGACCACCTTAGCAGGAAAGTGACAATTGTAGCAGGCAAGTGACAATCCGCAACTTGTGATAGGCGACGTGGCAAGTGACAATCATCAAGATGTGGCAGGTGACAATCCGCAATGTGTGGCAGATGACATGGCAAGTGACAATCCACAACGTGTGGCAGGTGACAATCTGCAATGTGTGGCAGGTGACGTGGTGAGTGACAATCTTCATCTGGAGACAGGCGACGTGGCAAGTGACAATCCGCAATGTGTGGCAGGTGACGTGGCAAGTGACAATCTTCATCTGGAGACAGGTGACGTGGCAAGTAACAATCTGCAATGTGTGGCAGGTGACGTGGCAAGTGACAATCTTCATCTGGAGACAGGTGCCGTGGCAAGTAACAATCCGCAACGTGTGCCAGGTGACGTGGCAAGTGACAATCTGCATCTGGAGACAGGCGACGTGGCAAGTAACAATCCACAACGTGTGCCAGGTGACGTGGCAAGTGACAATCTGCATCTGGAGACAGGCGACGTGGCAAGTAACAATCCGCAACGTGTGCCAGGTGACGTGGCAAGTGAAAATCCGCATCTGGTGGCAGGTGACAGCGGCAAGTGACAAACTCAGGGCTCCCACTGATTCTGCATTATGGTGAGTTGAACTATTTCATTTTATATAACAATGTAATAATAGATATAATCCTGACACCATAGCAACTATGGTGCCATAATGATTGAAGCGCCAACACCAGCCATTTCCCTGATAAATTGCTCCCAAAAAAACATATTTTCTGGCAGTGCCCCTCCCAAGACTAGACTCTGGATCCACCCCTAATCAGCGGGTACCATGGACTCGATGTTCACCGACACCTGCCGATCATCAGCCACAGAGACAGAACTGCAATCTGCCTATGTAAAGAAGGCAGATTGCTGTTTTGGCAGGAGGGAAGGCATGGATCCTGTTTCTCTGCAAAGCAGGGACATGTCTTTCCCTAGTAAAAGCACCTTCCACTGGTTAGAAAAACACTAGTCAGGCACACAGTTAACCCTTAGATCGCCCCTGATGTTTAACCCCTTCCCAGCCAGTGCCATTAGTACAGTGACAGTGCATATGATCATTGTATTAGTGTCACTGGTTCCCAAAAAGTGTCAAAAGTGTCTGTTAGTGTCAGAATGTCCGCCGCAATATCGATCGCTGCAATTACTGGTAAAAAAAATAATAAATAAAAATATCCCATAGTTTGTAGACGCTATAACTTTTGCGCAAACCAATCAACATATGCTTATCAATTTTTTTTTAATTACCAAAATATGTAGCAGAATACATGTTTGCCTAAATGTAAGAAATTTTTATTTTTTTCCCAATTTTTTTATTGGATGTGTATTATAACAGAATGTCGCAGCTGAAATCGAGGATCATCAGACCAGGCAACATTTTTCCAATCTTCTAGTGTCCATTTTTGGTGAGCCTGTGCTAATTGTAGCCTCAGTTTCCTGTTCTTAGCTGACAGGAGTTGCAACCAGTGTGGTCTTCTGCTGCTGTAGCCCATCTGCTTCAAGGTTCAATGTGTTGTGCGTTCAGAGATGGTATTCTCTCTGCATAGCTTGGTTGTAACAAGTGGTTTATTTGAGTTACTGTTGCCTTCCTATCATGTCGGACCAGTCTGCCCATTCTCCTCTGACCTCTGACATTAACAAGGCATTTTCCTCCATACAACTGCTGCTCACTGGATATTTTCTTTTTTTCTGACCATTCTCTGTAAACCCGAGAGATGTGTTTAAATGTGAAATCTTTGCGCTGGTATAAATGATGAAACAGCTGCTATTCAAGACCAGGAATAAAGTAAAAAAAAATGTGTTCATATATATGGAGCACTATTTCCTGTGTTAAACCATATAAAATGTGACAAAATATAATTTATAAAGTGATCATTGTGTGAAAGATAATACTTGATGCAAATGTGCTTCAATATAATGAAAATAATAAAGTGACTGATGCATAAACCACAATATAAAAATAGTGCTCAAAAAAGTGCAAAAAGAATAAACATTCAATAAACTTATTATAAATAATAAGTGCCTTTGTGACTAGATGTAGCATATGTGGAATCTCATTCAGGCAATCTCCTGCATATGTCTCCTATGCTTTCAATCACTGAGCATTGCAAGATGTCTGATATGTTCCGCTTGAAAACAATCACATATATTTGAAGATATGATGTGGTAAAAGTTGGCCTCTTACCGGATATGGTAGACCCCTATTACAGACAGAGATCAAACTCGCTGTAGGAGTATATTCGCCTGATTGGATATCACCCACTTGGATGTCCTGCTTCCTCACAGACTTGAACTCAGATTCAAAGACCAAGGAATTAGATTGCTTTCATGGGCATTCAGCTTATTAACTGGCTTGGAAATCTCAAGTGTATTGATACCAGATCTCTTTATATCCATAACAATGTAAAGGAACTCCAGTGTAAAACTGCATGGATTTATTAAAAAGCGTATAAATGTTACACACCTACAAGGCGGAAATTTCAGGCATGAAAAAATTGTAGTATCTGACGGCGATATCATTCATTTAAACCAGTTGGGTGGTGTTACAGGGATTCTCTGATCCGATGTGTTTAAAAAAAATGACATCTACTGGGAACGCAGTGTGCGGCGTATGGTCGGAGCACTGACAGGCTGACTGTCACGTACCTGAAGGGAGACTGAAGTGACAAGGTCGGCCTCTCTTGTATCTCCAGCCCTGGTCCCGCTGGAGGTGGAACAGAGGGAACCGAGGGACAGGAGGAACACGAGTACCTGCAGATGTAGACCTGGAAACCTGTAGCAGGGGGTGCGACCCTGGACGAGCAGGAGGACCATCAGATCACGGAAGGCAGCTGTGCACCAAGGATCAGCCGGGGTTAAAGAGGCACTCGCTGGAACAGTGGCACTGGGGCGTCAGATGATGTTAAGTCCCTGGAAGACTTGAAGCAGGAAGTCGCAGAGAGTCGCAGGACTGAAGTCGCAGACACTCGGAGGTTGAGGAGGAGCGACACAGGAAGCAGATGCTGGGTCACAAGGGTAGCCGGGTCAGGTAACAGGCGGGCAGCGAGGTACAAGGAAGCAGGCAGAAGCAGGGTCAAATGGGTAGCCAGGATCAGGAACCAGTAATCAGAACAGAAGCAGAGTCCAGAAGCAGGGTCACAACAGGGTTCAGGATATCGGGTAAAAGCTGAAGACCAGTCAGCAAGGGTCTGGGGTCAGGGCATTTCCTTAAATAGGCCGTCTGGCGCCAATTGGCACTAGGGACGCGCTCCTGGCATCTCAGAACGCCCATGTGCGCGCGCATGCGCATTGGTACGCCTAGGCATCTCAGAGCGCCCGTGTTTGCGCGCACATGCGCAAGAGTGCGCATCGGACGAAAACGAATGGTTCTCTTACACTGACCCCCAACCCCTCCCCTTGTCTTCGTGCTCCTCACTTGGTTGTGCCAAACACACGCTTGACACCGTCTGAACCAAATCAATTTATCTTGGTCTCATCAGACCACAGGACATGGTTCCAGTAATCCATGTCCTTAGTCTGCTTGTCTTCAGAAAACTGTTTGCGGGCTTTCTTGTGTACCATCTTTAGAAGAGGCTTCCTTCTGGGACAACAGCCATGCAGACCAATTTGATGCAGTGTGCAGTATATGGTCTGAGCACTGACAGGCTGACCCCTCCCCCCTTCAACCTCTGCAGCAATGCTGGCAGCACTCATACATCTATTTCCTAAAGACAACCTCTGAAAATGAGGCTGAGCACGTGCACTCAACTTCTTTGGTCGACCATGGCGGGGCCTGTTCTGAGTGGAAACTGTCCTGTTAAACCACTGCATGGTCTTGGCCACCGTGCTGCAGCTCAGTTTCAGGGTCTTGGCAATCTTCTTATAGCCTAGGCCATCTTTATGTAGAGCAACAATTCTTTTTTTTTAGATCCTCAGAGAGTTCTTTGCCATGAGGTGCCATGTTGAACTTCCAGTGACCAGTATGAGAGAGTGAGAGCGATAACACCAAATTTAACACAACTGCTCCCCATTCACACCTGAGACCTTGTAACACTAACGCGTCACATGACACCGGGGAAGGAAAATAGCTAATTGAGCCCAATTCGGACATTTGCACTTAGGGGTGTACTCAATTTTGTTGCCAGCTGTTTAGACATTAATGTCTGTGTGTTGAATATTTTATAGGGGACAGCAAATTTACACTGTTATACAAGCTGTACACTCACTACTTTACATTGTAGCAAAGTGTAATTTCTTCAGTGTTGTCACATGAAAAGGTATAATAAAATATTTACAAAAGTGTGAGGGTGTACTTACTTTTGTGAGATACTGTATACAGCATCTCACAAAAGTGTGTACACCCCTCACATTTATGAAAATATTTCATTGTATCTTTTCATGTGACAACACTAAAGAAATGACACTTTGCTACAATGTAAAGTAGTGAGATACTGTGTATATATATATATATAGATCTATATGTATATAGATCTATATATACAGGTCCTTCTCAAAAAATTAGCATATTGTGATAAAGTTCATTATTTTCTGTAATGTACTGATAAACATTAGACTTTCATATATTTTAGATTCATTACACACAACTGAAGTAGTTCAAGACTTTTCTTGTTTTAATATTGATGATTTTGGCATACAGCTCATGACAACCCAAAATTCCTATCTCAAAAAATTATCATATTTCATCCGACCAATAAAAGAAAAGTGTTTTTAATACAAAAAAAGTCAACCTTCAAATAATTATGTTCAGTTATGCACTCAATACTTGGTCGGGAATCCTTTTGCAGAAATGACTGCTTCAATGCGGCGTGACATGGAGGCAACCAGCCTGTGGCACTGCTGAGGTGTTATGGAGGCCCAGGATGCTTCGATAGCGGCCTTAAGCTCATCCAGAGTGTTGGGTCTTGCGTCTCTCAACTTTCTCTTCCCAATATCCCACAAATTCTCTATGGGGTTCAGGTCAGGAGAGTTGGCAGGCCAATTGAGCACAGTAATACCATGGTCAGTAAACCATTTACCAGTGGTTTTGGCACTGTGAGCAGGTGCCAGGTCGTGCTGAAAAATGAAATCTTCATCTCCATAAAGCTTTTCAGCAGATGGAAGCATGAAGTGCTCCAAAATCTCCTGATAGCTAGCTGCATTGACCCTGCCCTTGATAAAACACAGTGGACCAACACCAGCAGCTGACATGGCACCCCAGACCATCACTGACTGTGGGTACTTGACACTGGACTTCAGGCATTTTGGCATTTCCCTCTCCCCAGTCTTCCTCCAGACTCTGGCACCTTGATTTCCGAATGACATGCAAAATTTGCTTTCATCCGAAAAAAGTACTTTGGACCACTGAGCAAGAGTCCAGTGCTGCTTCTCTGTAGCCCAGGTCAGGCGCTTCTGCCGCTGTTTCTGGTTCAAAAGTGGCTTGACCTGGGGAATGCGGCACCTGTAGCCCATTTCCTGCACACGCCTGTTCACGGTGGCTCTGGATGTTTCTACTCCAGACTCAGTCCACTGCTTCCGCAGGTCCTCCAAGGTCTGGAATCGGTCCTTCTCCACAATCTTCTTCAGGGTCCGGTCACCTCTTCTCGTTGTGCAGCGTTTTCTGCCACACTTTTTCCTTCCCACAGACTTCCCACTGAGGTGCCTTGATACAGCACTCTGGGAACAGCCTATTTGTTCAGAAATTTCTTTCTGTGTCTTACCCTCTTGCTTGAGGGTGTCAATGATGGCCTTCTGGACAGCAGTCAGGTCGGCAGTCTTACCCATGATTGCGGTTTTGAGTAATGAACCAGGCTGGGAGTTTTTAAAAGCCTCAGGAATCTTTTGCAGGTGTTTAGAGTTAATTAGTTGATTCAGATGATTAGGTTAATAGCTTGTTTAGAGAACCTTTTCATGATATGCTAATTTTTTGAGATAGGAATTTTGGGTTGTCATGAGCTGTATGCCAAAATCATCAATATTAAAACAAGAAAAGGCTTGAACTACTTCAGTTGTGTGTAATGAATCTAAAATATATGAAAGTCTAATGTTTATCAGTACATTACAGAAAATAATGAACTTTATCACAATATGCTAATTTTTTGAGAAGGACCTGTATATATTTATGGTCGGAGCCCTCAGTCAGAAGAGATATGGATCACATAAACACATCACAAGACTAACAACACAGATAAGACCTGAAGTGTGGCCTGGCCTGTTGGACGGTATGCCAAGAGAAGGGGCCAAAAATACTCTTGGTTAGGGAAGGAATTGTTTTATTGTACAAGGCAATAACAACAGAGCGAGCCTGTTGGAGACTCGTGACGATCTGTTTGAGGGTTGGGGATGTATCGGGCGAAACGCGTGGACTTCCACCTGCCCATCATCCTGATTGCGTGGTCTGGAACTCTGTTACGCGATGCGGCTAAGGCTGCTCCCATGCGAAAGAATGTCCTGAGTAACGACCTGGGTTTAAGGCCTAAGATGCATGGGAGCGTTCTGACTTAACTGATGAACTGGTACTTGCTTAGGGGTTCAGTTGGGAAACGTAGTAGAGGCTGTCCTCTGATAGGTCGGGCAGTAGAGTATACCAATTGCTTTAGAACGGCCATAGGGCACCAGGCGTTGTGCGTCTGGAAAGTTTGACGTCTACTCTGGGACTGGATTGTAGCGTTTCCCGACACCGTCGGGTGTAGGATGAAACGACTCTGGTGGTGAGTCAGGTGGTGCCTGCGTAGTACTTGGTATTCGGGTTAGTGACAGTAAATTCGCTGGGCAGCAGAAAACCGGAAAACCGGAAAGGCTAGGTAATGGCTGCTTGAACTACCAGGCTGGGCCATAACCGAAGGGGGAACATGGAAGCAATAGCAGACATGTCCTGGAATACGGCGTTGGTCACTGGTAAGCGTTAGGTACCAGTGTGTGGTTGCTGCCTGTGGATGCCACGTGGAGTGGTTTTGACCGCATGAGCGGCGAACAGGGAAGGTTTGGTAGGGTCTAGTAGAGAGATAAATGCTGGATGCCGGCTGAATAGAGTCTGATGGTATTGTGTGACAGTAGGAAACGAAGGCCAGATATGTCTGAGTTTCCTGGAACCGCCCCGGGGTTAGCGGCTAGGAGCCTGCCGGTCTTCCAGGCAGTATGGTAGGCCTTTAGTGTATTGGAAGAATAGAACACATTGATGAGGGAGGTAGCACCAAGGAGAGTTGGTTGCGACTAACGTGGGATGCCGGACATGGTCGGCTTCGGTCTCCGGTGAAAGGATGAGGCATGGTTAGGCGGGAACGTAAGTCGGCCGAGGTATTGCATTTACCAGGGATGTGGACCCTGGGGATACTGAACCGATGTTGTAGGGACAGTAGCAACAGCCTGCGTAGGAAGGCCATGGTGGCCAGCGATTTTGACCAGCCTCTTTTAACGACAGTGACTGTGGCCTGGTTATCTGTGGTGAACGTGGCGGCCTGTCCTGCCCAGGTGCGGCCCCATACTTGAGCCGCTGCAACTATGGTGTAGATTTTGAATAGAGAGGAGGACTGACTAAACGCGGATTTGTGAGTATCTCTGACGGCCACGGACCCGCGAACCAATGATGGCCAAAAATTGCAATGAAGCTTGTGGAAGCTGCTATGTCCTTGATTATCTGTGGTGACGAAGGGATGCTGATGGAATGAACGTGGGTCTACTATGCTAGTTCGAGGAAAAGGGCCCAGATGGCCAGATCCGCTATAGCGGCTGCGTCTAGCTTAATGACTTGGTCAGGGTCTTGTGCCTGGGAGAGGAACACTAAGAAGCGTGAGATAAAGGATCGCCCTTGAGGAATGAAGCTCATCGTGAAGTTGAGCATGCCCAGTAGGGATTGTAGCTGTGTGTTTGGTGCACCCTGGCGTGACGGTAACGTATGGGCGACAGTCCTGTTGCGGGTCAATCTACCGAGAGGTGGGCTGGCCTGCATGGCGCGTTTGTCTAGGATGATGTCCGGAAGGAGATGAGCTAAGCCGGGCTTCCTACGTTTTTCTCAGTTACGGGCATATTGATTTAAAAGACCTCTTTTAGAATTCCTAGGACTCCTGGGGGTTTAGCATTTAGTGAGAACTTCTGTGAGGGTATGAGGGAGTTTAACTGGGTACGTTAGAAGAATGAGGCGCGGATAAGTAGTAGACTAATCAAAGTTTATTAGAAACTTGCCCTCGACAAGATCGATGACTGACTCTCCGTACTGTGAACGGTGACTGCGAAAAGAGGGGAGGGGCTGATCGCATGCCCCGGTCCATTTTGATCTGAAGCGGAGTGCTGTTAACTTCTATGTTGGGCCTACTGAGAGCGTGTTTTCCTTTTTTTTTTTTTATGGGTAGAGTCGGGTAATGTGATGAGTCCGGTGTGGAACCCTGTAGTGAACTCCTGCCCTAGAAAGGCTGCTAGAGGGGGAGTTGGATGTGAGAAGAGAAGCCAAGCCGCCCGACGTGCATGCGGCCTAGACAAGCTGGGCTCTGCTGCTCGGTGCCGCAGGTACTTCGAGGGGAGCCGTCTGGAGTAGGAGACAGATGTGCAGAGGTTTGCAGTGTGGGTAAAATCAACTCTAGAAAGTTGTTGGAGATGGCTGCGCCCCCCCGGTGCACGAATTAGACGTCTTAGTGTGCCCGACTGGAAGGACTGAGTGGCTTGCTGATAATCTATGAGGCGTATTGTCTGCGACTCAGCTCGGAGCACCAATTAATCGTGAGGGTGACAGATTGTACAGAGTGGGGAGCGAAGGTCGGTGAAGTGGCGGTAGAATGGTTCTGTGTCAATAGTGCTCCAGTTGGTGTTAGCTGGCACTGTGCCAGCCGGTGGAGACTGGGGCTAAGGGGGGCGTGGCTGGTCGTGTTTCCAGAGCCCCTTACTCTAGCCTGGACATCGGTGACTGCAGTTGCCAGTGTGGTCGCCAAGGCGTGCAGCTGGATAATTGCAGAGGATATCGACTGCGGTGGAGCTTGTGTGTCTGGTAAGGCTGCCGCTGGTGGTGGAAACAGCAGCCTAAGCTTGGCTTTCCTGGCTGAGGCCAGGTAGGGGATGCCCATACGTCATAGTTCGGCCGTGGCCTGGGGGTGGTCCAAGGTCTGGGGGACTGTGTACTGCCATCCGCCGGACCCGCGAAGGGTGATGGTGAGGCAAAAGTTTGCTGTCGGCTCGCGGCATGGCGTCGGCTAAAAGGAGGGGAATGCATATGTTTAGAGTAAGTTTGCGAGGTTTGGAGGGGGTTGAAGGGTTTAAGAAAACGGGGAGGAAGAAGGAGAGCAGTAAGGACAGGGCAAGGAGCGATAGGCGTAGATGACATATTAGTTTGCATACGAGCACGGTTGAGTGAAATTTGGAAAACTCAAAAGAATGCGAGGCAACTGAGGTGAGCCAGGAGGTGACTGGCTAGATAACCGATAGCTCAGGTGCCGTCTGTGCTCGGCACAGACTAATGAACCAGAGCCCCCAGGGCATGCTGGGGCGAGTGGCTGAAGTCTGGTATGCTGAGTAAGAATGTTTCGATCTGTAGTGGTTGACATGTGGTCGGTCTGCTAACCCTCGCACTGCCAGCAAGGTGGATGTTAGGCAACCTTGTCTGTGTGGTGAAGGATCTCGGATCGCTCTTCGAAAACAGAGTGTAGTGCACAGAAGTATGTGACAGTTACTAACGCCTCACGAGCGGTCAAATTGTGTATGTGAAGAAACATATGCCGTGAAAGAGTGCGAGGAGAAAGCAAGGGGGGCCTTGCATTGACGCACCTGACTTGTGCGCTAGTAGTTTAAGTCTGGTCGAGGTCAAGATGTAAGTCGACCCGAACCTGTGACACTGACCTGCGTGGGAAAAGCGACAGAGAAAAGGTGAGTAGCCGTGTTGCTACTGGAGATGATGAGTGGCTGATTTGAACCACTTGTCGTATGCTCGCAGCGATTGCGAGGGAAAGTAGCTTTGCTGAGAGGCGAAAGAAGGAAAGTTTGTGAATTGTGAGTATGTAGGGATGACCGTCCGTGATGAACCTGGAGTAATTAAAGTAAGGTGTGTATGTAATGCATGAAGAAAAAGTCGCATTTAATTACTATTAATTTATTTATATTCGACTATTTGTTATTTATTTATTCATTTATTTATGTGTTTTTTTTGGGGAACGATTCAAGCGTGAGGCGCCGCTAATGCGACCAGTAATGTACTAGCACTTCGAATGGCCAATGAACTGAACGTCTGAGCTGCTGCTACGACTGAGTTCGGATCGTTAGGATGGGTCTGTAGTGCTGGGAAGCTGAGTTGCTGGGCTGGAGGTGCGACTGTACTTGAATTGATAGTGTTTGAAAAGGATCCGGATCTTAGAGCCGACGTTACGACTGGATTCGGATGGGTTAGAAAGTTTGATGCTGCGGATCCAACTGTTTGAGCCGGTGGTACGACTATGCTCGGGTCGGTCGTGTTAGCGAAGGATCCGCACCTTTGAGCCGATGCTACGACTGGGTTCGGATCGGTTGGATGGGTCTGATCAGTTCTAAGTTTGATGTTTGTAGATCCGAACCGATGAGCCGGTGGTGCGACAGTGCTCGGATCGGTCATGTTAGCGGAGGATCCGAACCTTTGAGCCGATGCTACGACTGGGTTCGGATCGGATAGGAGGGTTTGTTGCTAGAGATCCGAGTCGACTGAGCCGGTGATGCGACTGGACTCGGAACGATTGTAAATGCCATAGATCCAAAAGTTTGAGCCGATGCTACAACTGAATTCGGATCAGTTCGAAGTTTGATGTTTGTAGATCTGAGCCGATGAGCCGGTGGTGCGACTGTGCTCGGATCGTTCGTAGATGCCAGAGGACCGAATGTCAAGGCGATGCTACAACTGCGTTTGGATCGGATAGAATGGTTTGTTGCTAAAGATTCGAGTCGGACGAGCCGGTGCTGCGACTGGACTCGGATCGATTGGGAATACCATAGGTCCGAAAGTTTGAGCCGATGCTACGACTGAATTCAGATGGTTAGAAGTTTGATGTTTGTAGATCCGAGCCGGTGGTGCGACTGTGCTCGGAACAAACGTGGATGCCAGAGATCCGAATCTCTGAGCCGATGCTGTGCCTGTATTCGGGCTGATAACGGGTGCAAGAGGAGGGGATTTGAATTGCCGGGTCCGAATCATAGCGCCGGAGATGCGGCTGGACTCGGACGGCTGTTCGGTGTTTCGAAGTTGAAGGGACTTGTGATTGCCGAGGGTCCGACCTGTAGTGTCGATTGTTGCGACTAGGGCCGGACCGGACTGTTTGGTGTATGGTGTGTGTAGTAGGAGGTGATGGGCATCAGTAAGGTGAAGGGAGAGTATCGTAGGAGGTGTAGAGCATCAGTGACTAGGGATGAGGAAGTGAAGTGTGGGATACCAGTCCGACGACTGGGTATCGGATGTGCGACTAGAGGTAAGAGGCTTGCGAGCTGCGAGTAATTCGTACAACAGCTCTGTGAGACGTAGTGTCTAAGCGGGCCGTTACGGTGGTAACGTACGTGCGACAGGGTTCGAAAGACAACTGGACTAGTTGGTATACATACGATGCAGACGGAAAAACACGGGGTTATGAACCGTGTGATTTGTAAAAAAAGAAACGTGTACCGGCGCTACGATTCGTACGAATGGTAACGGCCGGTCCTACCTGCGACAGCGAGCGGGGATACGATCAACTGCGAGCGAAGCTGGAAGGTACGAAAGCAACTACACGGACGTTGCGAGTCGTATGGCGTCGGCTGATGACGACGAATACCGCGCACTAGAGCCGACACTGACGATGGTGGACGGTCTGCTTAAGTACCCCTCAAACTCCTCCCATAATTTCAGGCCAGCATACTGGCCTTCCTATATATATATATATTGTGAGGGGGTTAGCTCGGCAGCG
This sequence comes from Rana muscosa, assembly GCA_029206835.1. NCBI lineage: Eukaryota > Metazoa > Chordata > Amphibia > Anura > Ranidae > Rana > Rana muscosa. The sequence continues at coordinate 1,241,744,024 of CM055116.1, read as the reverse complement.
GGTGTGTGTGACCCCCGAGATGGGCTCCCCACACAAAAACAGGCCCAGCAAACGGAGGTTGTGGTTTTCAAAATCAAAAAGGTGTGGTTTATTTTCTATTTACAGTGACAAAACACAGCAAAGCAAAAGAAACATAAACAAAATAAATCCTGGTCAACTTGACCTCTGACTAAACATACAGGTTTCCTAACTAACAACTCGGATCAGCCTAGTGCTGTCCTAGTCCCTAAGTCCCTGGGTTTAAATGTCCAAGCAAATAGCCACACAGGCTTTGTCTCACCGCACAGGGGTTCACTCTCCCTAGACAGTCCACACAGGTCTGGTTCCAGGCATGAGCTAACATCTAATGAAGCTGGGAGTTCTTATAGAGGCCTAAATGAGCTGACAAGCTTCAGCTGGTCTCATCAACTCCCTGTCTGCACGACGCCCCACACTCTCCCTAGAGGTATGAGTCATCCATGAGCCCACTAGCCTCAGCTGGGCTTATACAACTCTCCACCTAGTTGTATAAGTCGGCGTAAAGCCTGAATCTGGGCGAAATATATCTACCCCCCTGGATGCAACCAGGTGACTTTACCTTCCTGCTGTCACATACCCCCCCTCTTGTTTTAACCTCGGGGTTGGAACACCAGCAATCAGGCATTCATGTACTCGAGACAAAGCATCCACATTCCCCATTTGAACGCCAGGGCGATGCTTTACTGTGAAGTTGAATTCCTGGAGGGCCAGGAACCACCTATTCACTCTTCTATTTGTTTCCTTGTTTTGAGCCATCCACTTTAACGGAGCGTGATCCGTAACCATGTCAAAGTGCCTACCTAGCAGGTAGTACCGAAGGGAATCTAGAGCCCACTTCACCGCTAAACACTCCTTTTCAACGGTGGCGTAATTTACCTCATGGGACTTCAACTTCCTGCTGAGGTAAATGACTGGGTGCTCTTCCCCGTTCCAGACCTGGGACAATACTGCTCCTAACCCCACATCTGACGCATCACTTTGTACGACAAAGTCTTTAGAGAAGTCGGGTGAGTACAACACTGGCTGGCTACATAAGGCTTGTTTCAAGAATTGGAATGCTGCCTCAGCCTCGGGGGTCCATTTAATCATGACCGACCCTTTCCCCTTCGTCAGGTTGGTTAGGGGCACAGCCTTAGAAGCAAAGTGGGGAATGAATCGCCGATAATACCCAGCGATTCCCAGAAAGGCTCGTACCTGCTTCTTGCTGTTGGGACGTGGCCAACTCTGGATGGCCTCGACTTTGTTGAGTTGGGGTTTTATTACTCCCCTCCCAATGGTGTACCCAAGATATTTGGCCTCCTCCTGCCCAATGGTACACTTCTTGGGGTTAGCCGTAAACCCCGCTTCCCGAACAGAGTCCAGGACTGCTTGCACTTTTGGCAGATGTGAGGCCCAATCTGTGCTATGGACAATTATGTCATCCAGGTAAGCCGCAGCATACTTCCGATGGGGCCTCAGCATCTGGTCCATTTTCCGCTGGAATGTGGCCGGCGCATTCTGTAACCCGAACGGCATTCTTTTATATTGGAACGCCCCGTCTGGGGTTACAAATGCGGTTTTCTCTTTGGCCGACTTGGCCAGGGGGATTTGCCAATACCCTTTTGTGAGGTCAAGAGTCGTCATGTATCGGGCTGTTCCCAGCCGGTCGATCAACTCATCTATACGTGGCATGGGGTAGGTGTCAAATTTTGTAACTTTGTTCAACTGTCGAAAATCGTTACAAAATCGCCAGCTCCCATCCGGTTTAGGCACCAACACAATGGGACTAGACCAATCACTTTGGGACTCCTCTATCACCCCTAAGTTCAGCATTTTCTGTACTTCCTCCCGTATTGCCTCCCGTCGGGCCTCTGGGATCCGATAGGGTTTTAACTTCACCCTTTCACCGGGCGGGGTAATGATGTCATGCTCTACCCCAGATGTTTGTCCCGGCAGCTCAGAGAATACCTCCTTGTTGCGAAGCACAAACTCCTTAACCTCCTGTTGTTGGGGTTGTGACAAGGTGGCTGCTATTCCAACCTCCGGAATCACGCAACCAGTTTGAGCTGGTGACCAAGTGTCTGCGACTAGGGACTCTCTATCCCTCCAGGCTTTCAACAGATTAACGTGATAGATCTGTTCGGGCTTTCGCCTTCCTGGTTGTCTGACCTTGTAATTCACTTCGCTCACTTTTTCCATTATCTCGTAGGGGCCTTGCCATTTGGCAAGGAATTTACTTTCAACCGTAGGGACAAGTACCAGTATCCTATCCCCCGGGGAAAAGGTACGGGTCTTGGCTCCATGGTTGTACACTCTCTGCTGTGCTAACTGCGCTTGGGCCAAATGTTCCTTCACGATGGGCATTACCTGTGCAATTCGGTCTTGCATCAGGGCGACATGCTCAATCACACTCCTGTGGGGAGAACTCTCACTTTCCCAAGTTTCCTTGGCAATATCCAACAGCCCTCTTGGGTGTCTCCCATACAGTAACTCAAAGGGGGAGAATCCCGTAGAGGATTGGGGCAGCTCCCTAATAGCAAACATCAGATAAGGAAGTAGACAGTCCCAATCCTTTCCATCTCTATCCACCACTTTCTTCAACATTTGTTTTAGGGTTTTGTTGAACCTTTCAACCAGCCCATCGGTTTGGGGGTGATACACAGATGTACGTAATTGCGTCACTTTGAACAATTTACACAGCTCCTTCATAACCCGGGACATAAAGGGTGTACCTTGGTCCGTAAGCAGTTCTTTACAAATACCCACCCGGCTAAACACAAGAGATAGCTCTTTGGCTATGGTTTTGGCCGAGGTATTTCGGAGAGGGATCGCTTCTGGATAATGGGTGGCATAGTCCATTATAACTAATATGTACTGGTGCCCCCTAGCGGACTTGATTATAGGACCTACCAAATCCATGGCGATCCTCTCAAACGGGACCTCAATGATGGGTAGAGGGACCAGCGGGCTACGGAAATGTGGCATCGGGGCCGACCTCTGACACACAGGGCAGGAGGAACAATAATTTTCTATGTCCTTCATCACCCCCGGCCAATAGAATCTCTGTAATACCCTCTCTCGGGTTTTCTCTGTCCCCAGATGACCTCCAAGAATGTGCCCATGGGCCAACTCCAACACCAACTTCCTGTAAGGTTTGGGCACCACAAGCTGCTCAACGGTTTCTTCTGCCCTTTTTGCCACCCGATACAGTAGGTCCTTCTCTACGCTGAAGTATGGGTAAGTGCAGGTATTATCTGGGTTCACTAACTCGCCATCTATTTTCACTACGTTTTCCCGTGCCTTTATTAGGGTGGGGTCTTTCAACTGTTCTGTGGCAAAGTTTTCCCTGTGAACCTCAAGATCAGAAAACTCCACAGACGGTAGGTTTTCGTCTGAGGAGGTGGGCTCCTCTCCAGTTTCTTGAGTCTCCCCTGCCAATACTGATAAGGGAAATTCCGGAGAGTCCTCACCACTCTCAGGGGAGTTCTGGCTATCACATTCCTGGTACATAGGGGCACCAGTGGGGGGCTCAGGATCATCCCACAGTTCCCAGAACTTCGGAAAATCCCTTCCCACAATGGCGTCATGCGGTAACTGAGATACTAAGCCCACTGGATGAGAGAGGGTACCTTTGGGGGTCTCGAAACACACTGTAGTCACTGGATACTCTCGGGTGTCCCCATGCACACAAATAACAGCTACCTTGCTATTCCCAGAGACCTCTGTTTTAACTAACTCAGCCTTTATCAGGGTCACAAGGCTACCTGAATCCAGCAATACCACAACATTTCTACCATTAGCACACATTTTGCATAAATGTTTCTCAGTTCCTCGAATGGCAGTGCATGCGACTGTCGCACACAGCGACTGACGTCTGCCCGTCAGAAAGTCACACTGCATGGGTTCCTCCACAACCGGGCAATTGGCTGCAATATGTCCCGCTTGCCGGCAGCGGTAGCAAACGATCCTTCTTGTGGCCTCTTGAGCCGCTGATTTCCCAGGCTGTTCTCGACAAACTTGGGGTAGAGCTCCCACCCTCTCACTCTCTCCACCCTCACCCCTTGGAATCCTCTTATCCGCCCCTGGGGATGGTCTGGTCTTAGGGTGGAAAGTCCGAGTGTCTCTGGAAGAGGCCGTCAGGTTCTCTGTAGCGAAGTATTTCTCCACACGATCCACAAGACCATCGGCCGTCTCTGGGTCTCCATGGCTTACCCACTTTTGGATGGCAGTAGGAAGAGCTCTCAAAAACCGATCCATTACAACACGTTCCACAATCTTTGGTGCGGACAAAGTCTCTGGCTGTAGCCACTTTCTGCTCAGGTGAATGAGATCATACATTTGAGACCTGGGGGGTTTTCCAAGCTGGAAAGTCCAGTTATGCACACGCTGAGCCCGGACAGCCTGGGTGACACCCAGCCTTGCCAATATTTCAGCTTTTAGCATCGCATAGTCTTTTGCTTGGTTAGGCTCTAGGTCATAGTAAGCTTTCTGCGATTCACCAGTTAACAGAGGAGCCACCAGTCCAGCCCACTGCTCCTCAGGCCACTTTTCTCTTTCAGCGGTCCTTTCAAATGTGGTCAAAAATACCTCTGGATCATCCTCTCCAGTCATTTTTGTCAATAAACGACTCACCCCAAAGGACGCGGTATTAGTGGGACGGCTTTCCTCACTGGTCTGCGGACGTTGCTGCATTGCTGCTTCCATCTGTTGTTGTAGTCTCTGCTCTTGCTTCTGTAACAGGTCTATGAAGCGGGCCTCAGATTGCTGCTGGGCTTGTTGCTGAGCCTCCAGACTCTGTTGCAAAGTTGCGTTTGTCTGCTGCTGGGCTGCAAGGCTCTGTTGATGAGCTTGCTGCTGGGCTGCAAGGCTCTGTTGATGAGCTTGCTGCTGGGCTGCGAAGTTCTGTTGTTGAGCTGCAAGGCTCTTTTGCAAACCTGCATTTGTCTGCTGTTGATTGGCATTTGCTAGAGCCAGCTGCTTCAGTATCTCCTCCATGCTGGCTTAAAAAAAAACTGCCCGCATTCTCCAACAACTGTGAGGGGGTTAGCTCGGCAGCGGGTGTGTGTGACCCCCGAGATGGGCTCCCCACACAAAAACAGGCCCAGCAAACGGAGGTTGTGGTTTTCAAAATCAAAAAGGTGTGGTTTATTTTCTATTTACAGTGACAAAACACAGCAAAGCAAAAGAAACATAAACAAAATAAATCCTGGTCAACTTGACCTCTGACTAAACATACAGGTTTCCTAACTAACAACTGGGATCAGCCTAGTGCTGTCCTAGTCCCTAAGTCCCTGGGTTTAAATGTCCAAGCAAATAGCCACACAGGCTTTGTCTCACCGCACAGGGGTTCACTCTCCCTAGACAGTCCACACAGGTCTGGTTCCAGGCATGAGCTAACATCTAATGAAGCTGGGAGTTCTTATAGAGGCCTAAATGAGCTGACAAGCTTCAGCTGGTCTCATCAACTCCCTGTCTGCACGACGCCCCACACTCTCCCTAGAGGTATGAGTCATCCATGAGCCCACTAGCCTCAGCTGGGCTTATACAACTCTCCACCTAGTTGTATAAGTTGGCGTAAAGCCTGAATCTGGGCGAAATATATCTACCCCCCTGGATGCAACCAGGTGACTTTACCTTCCTGCTGTCACAATATATATATATATATTGTGACAGCAGGAAGGTAAAGTCACCTGGTTGCATCCAGGGGGGTAGATATATTTCGCCCAGATTCAGGCTTTACGCCGACTTATACAACTAGGTGGAGAGTTGTATACGCCCAGCTGAGGCTAGTGGGCTCATGGATGACTCATACCTCTAGGGAGAGTGTGGGGCGTCGTGCAGACAGGGAGTTGATGAGACCAGCTGAAGCTTGTCAGCTCATTTAGGCCTCTATAAGAACTCCCAGATTCATTAGGTGTTAGCTCATGCCTGGAACCAGACCTGTGTGGACTGTCTAGGGAGAGTGAACCCCTGTGCGGTGAGACAAAGCCTGTGTGGCTATTTGCTTGGACATTTAAAACCAGGGACTTAGGGACTAGGACAGCACTAGGCTGATCCCAGTTGTTAGTTAGGAAACCTGTATGTTTAGTCAGAGGTCAAGTTGACCAGGATTTATTTTATTTATGTTTCTTTTGCTTTGCTGTGTTTTGTCACTGTAAATAGAAAATAAACCGCACCTTTTTGATTTTGAAAACCACAACCTCTGTTTGCTGGGCCTGTTTTTGTCTGGGGAGCCCATCCCGGGGGTCACACACACCCGCTGCCGAGCTAACCCCCTCACAGTTGGTGGAGAACCAGTGGCAGTTTTTTTTAAGCCAGCATGGAGGAGATACTGAAACAGCTGGCTCTAGCAAATGCCAATCAACAGCAGACAAATGCAGGTTTACAAAGGAGCCTTGCAGCCCAGCAGCAAGCTCACCAACAGAGTCTGGAAGCTCAGCAACAAGCCCAGCAGCAATCTGAGGCCCGCTTCATAGACCTGTTACAGAAGCAAGAGCAGAGACTACAACAAATGGAAGCAGTAATGCAGCAACGTCCGCAGACCAGTGAGGAAAGCCGTCCCACTAATACCGCGTCCTTTGGGGTGAGTCGTTTATTGATAAAAATGACTGGAGAGGATGATCCAGAGGTATTTTTGACCACATTTGAAAGGACTGCTGAAAGAGAAAAGTGGCCTGAGGAGCAGTGGGCTGGACTGGTGGCTCCTCTGTTAACTGGTGAATCGCAGAAAGCTTACTTTGACCTAGAGCCTAACCAAGCAAAAGACTATGTGATGCTAAAAGCTGAAATTTTGGCAAGGCTGGGTGTCACCCAGGCTGTCCGGGCTCAGCGTGTGCATAACTGGACTTTCCAGCTTGGAAAACCCCCCAGGTCTCAAATGTATGATCTCATTCACCTGAGCAGAAAGTGGCTACAGCCAGAGACTTTGTCCGCACCAAAGATTGTGGAACGTGTTGTAATGGATCGGTTTTCGAGAGCTCTTCCTACTGCCATCCAAAAGTGGGTAAGCCATGGAGACCCAGAGACGGCCGATGGTCTTGTGGATCGTGTGGAGAAATACTTGGCTACAGAGAACCTGACGGCCTCTTCCAGAGACACTCGGACTTTCCACCCTAAGACCAGACCATCCCCAGGGGCGGATAAGAGGATTCCAAGGGGTGAGGGTGGAGAGAGTGAGAGGGTGGGAGCTCTACCCCAAGTTTGGCGAGAACAGCCTGGGAAATCAGCGGCTCAAGAGGCGGCAAGAAGGATTGTTTGCTACCGCTGCCGGCAAGCGGGACATATTGCAGCCAATTGCCCGGTTGTGGAGGAACCCATGCAGTGTGACTTTCTGACGGGCAGACGTCAGTCGCTGTGTGCGACAGTCGCATGCACTGCCATTCGAGGAACTGAGAAACATTTATGCAAAATGTGTGTTAATGGTAGAAATGTTGTGGTATTGCTGGATTCAGGTAGCCTTGTGACCCTGATAAAGGCTGAGTTAGTTAAAACAGAGGTCTTTGGGAATAGCAAGGTAGCTGTTAATTGTGTGCATGGGGACACCCGAGAGTATCCAGTGACTACAGTGTGTTTCGAGACCCCCAAAGGTACCCTCTCTCATCCAGTGGGCTTAGTATCTCAGTTACCGCATGACGCCATTGTGGGAAGGGATTTTCCGAAGTTCTGGGAACTGTGGGATGATCCTGAGCCCCCCACTGGTGCCCCTATGTACCAGGAATGTGATAGCCAGAACTCCCCTGAGAGTGGTGAGGACTCTCCGGAATTTCCCTTATCAGTATTGGCAGGGGAGACTCAAGAAACTGGAGAGGAGCCCACCTCCTCAGACGAAAACCTACCGTCTGTGGAGTTTTCTGATCTTGAGGTTCACAGGGAAAACTTTGCCACAGAACAGTTGAAAGACCCCGCCCTAATAAAGGCACGGGAAAACGTAGTGAAAATAGATGGCGAGTTAGTGAACCCAGATAATACCTGCACTTACCCATACTTCAGCGTAGAGAAGGACCTACTGTATCGGGTGGCAAAAAGGGCAGAAGAAACCGTTGAGCAGCTTGTGGTGCCCAAACCTTACAGGAAGTTGGTGTTGGAGTTGGCCCATGGGCACATTCTTGGAGGTCATCTGGGGACAGAGAAAACCCGAGAGAGAGGGTATTACAGAGATTCTATTGGCCGGGGGTGATGAAGGACATAGAAAATTATTGTTCCTCCTGCCCTGTGTGTCAGAGGTCGGCCCCGATGCCACATTTCCGTAGCCCGCTGGTCCCTCTACCCATCATTGAGGTCCCGTTTGAGAGGATCGCCATGGATTTGGTAGGTCCTATAATCAAGTCCGCTAGGGGGCACCAGTACATATTAGTTATAATGGACTATGCCACCCGTTATCCAGAAGCGATCCCTCTCCGAAATACCTCGGCCAAAACCATAGCCAAAGAGCTATCTCTTGTGTTTAGCCGGGTGGGTATTTGTAAAGAACTGCTTACGGACCAAGGTACACCCTTTATGTCCCGGGTTATGAAGGAGCTGTGTAAATTGTTCAAAGTGACGCAATTACGTACATCTGTGTATCACCCCCAAACCGATGGGCTGGTTGAAAGATTCAACAAAACCCTAAAACAAATGTTGAAGAAAGTGGTGGATAGAGATGGAAAGGATTGGGACTGTCTACTTCCTTATCTGATGTTTGCTATTAGGGAGGTGCCCCAATCCTCTACGGGATTCTCCCCCTTTGAGTTACTGTATGGGAGACACCCAAGAGGGCTGTTGGATATTGCCAAGGAAACTTGGGAAAGTGAGAGTTCTCCCCACAGGAGTGTGATTGAGCATGTCGCCCTGATGCAAGACCGAATTGCACAGGTAATGCCCATCGTGAAGGAACATTTGGCCCAAGCGCAGTTAGCACAGCAGAGAGTGTACAACCGTGGAGCCAAGACCCGTACCTTTTCCCCGGGGGATAGGATACTGGTACTTGTCCCTACGGTTGAAAGTAAATTCCTTGCCAAATGGCAAGGCCCCTATGAGATAATGGAAAAAGTGAGCGAAGTGAATTACAAGGTCAGACAACCAGGAAGGCGAAAGCCCGAACAGATCTATCACGTTAATCTGTTGAAAGCCTGGAGGGATAGAGAGTCCCTAGTCGCAGACACTTGGTCACCAGCTCAAACTGGTTGCGTGATTCCTGAGGTTGGAATAGCAGCCACCTTGTCACAACCCCAACAACAGGAGGTTAAGGAGTTTGTGCTTCGCAACAAGGAGGTATTCTCTGAGCTGCCGGGACAAACATCTGGGGTAGAGCATGACATCATTACCCCGCCCGGTGAAAGGGTGAAGTTAAAACCCTATCGGATCCCAGAGGCCCGACGGGAGGCAATACGGGAGGAAGTACAGAAAATGCTGAACTTAGGGGTGATAGAGGAGTCCCAAAGTGATTGGTCTAGTCCCATTGTGTTGGTGCCTAAACCGGATGGGAGCTGGCGATTTTGTAACGATTTTCGTCAGTTGAACAAAGTTACAAAATTTGACACCTACCCCATGCCACGTATAGATGAGTTGATCGACCGGCTGGGTACAGCCCGATACATGACGACTCTTGACCTCACAAAAGGGTATTGGCAAATCCCCCTGGCCAAGTCGGCCAAAGAGAAAACCGCATTTGTAACCCCAGACGGGGCGTTCCAATATAAAAGAATGCCGTTCGGGTTACAGAATGCGCCGGCCACATTCCAGCGGAAAATGGACCAGATGCTGAGGCCCCATCGGAAGTATGCTGCGGCTTACCTGGATGACGTAATTGTCCATAGCACAGATTGGGCCTCACATCTGCCAAAAGTGCAAGCAGTCCTGGACTCTGTTCGGGAAGCGGGGTTTACGGCTAACCCCAAGAAATGTACCATTGGGCAGGAGGAGGCCAAATATCTTGGGTACACCATTGGGAGGGGAGTAATAAAACCCCAACTCAACAAAGTCGAGGCCATCCAGAGTTGGCCACGTCCCAACAGCAAGAAGCAGGTACGAGCCTTTCTGGGAATCGCTGGGTATTATCGGCGATTCATTCCCCACTTTGCTTCTAAGGCTGTGCCCCTAACCAACCTGACGAAGGGGAAAGGGTCGGTCATGATTAAATGGACCCCTGGCTGAGGCAGCATTCCAATTCTTGAAACAAGCCTTATGTAGCCAGCCAGTGTTGTACTCACCCGACTTCTCTAAAGACTTTGTCGTACAAAGTGATGCGTCAGATGTGGGGTTAGGAGCAGTATTGTCCCAGGTCTGGAACGGGGAAGAGCACCCAGTCATTTACCTCAGCAGGAAGTTGAAGTCCCATGAGGTAAATTACGCCACCGTTGAAAAGGAGTGTTTAGCGGTGAAGTGGGCTCTAGATTCCCTTCGGTACTACCTGCTAGGTAGGCACTTTGACATGGTTACGGATCACGCTCCGTTAAAGTGGATGGCTCAAAACAAGGAAACAAATAGAAGAGTGAATAGGTGGTTCCTGGCCCTCCAGGAATTCAACTTCACAGTAAAGCATCGCCCTGGCGTTCAAATGGGGAATGTGGATGCTTTGTCTCGAGTACATGAATGCCTGATTGCTGGTGTTCCAACCCCGAGGTTAAAACAAGAGGGGGGGTATGTGACAGCAGGAAGGTAAAGTCACCTGGTTGCATCCAGGGGGGTAGATATATTTCGCCCAGATTCAGGCTTTACGCCGACTTATACAACTAGGTGGAGAGTTGTATACGCCCAGCTGAGGCTAGTGGGCTCATGGATGACTCATACCTCTAGGGAGAGTGTGGGGCGTCGTGCAGACAGGGAGTTGATGAGACCAGCTGAAGCTTGTCAGCTCATTTAGGCCTCTATAAGAACTCCCAGATTCATTAGGTGTTAGCTCATGCCTGGAACCAGACCTGTGTGGACTGTCTAGGGAGAGTGAACCCCTGTGCGGTGAGACAAAGCCTGTGTGGCTATTTGCTTGGACATTTAAAACCAGGGACTTAGGGACTAGGATAGCACTAGGCTGATCCCAGTTGTTAGTTAGGAAACCTGTATGTTTAGTCAGAGGTCAAGTTGACCAGGATTTATTTTATTTATGTTTCTTTTGCTTTGCTGTGTTTTGTCACTGTAAATAGAAAATAAACCGCACCTTTTTGATTTTGAAAACCACAACCTCCGTTTGCTGGGCCTGTTTTTGTGTGGGGAGCCCATCCCGGGGGTCACACACACCCGCTGCCGAGCTAACCCCCTCACAATATATATATATATATATATATATATATATATATATATATATATAATATATCAATATATATATATATAGATATGTAATGTACGGTGTGGGGTATTGGCGCTGCTTTAAGTTCAAAGGACTAGTTGTCTTGCCTTCTATTAGGTGGGTTTCCGGCTACTGTGCCCTTAATATTGGAACTGTGTACAATACGTGTTGATGTCTCAAGCTGTATTGTAATCCTCAACTTATATGAGATAACTTTGAAACACTCCTGACTCTCACAGTCCCTGTGGGGTTTGTGACAATGTGCTAAATTGGGCCTCTAAGTTGCCACTTAAAACCGTGTGTGTATTGACTATTTACATGTGTGTCAATCACTCCTTAATACAGATTCCATAAACCAATTCGTGAAAACAGTGTTACAAAAAATGATAAAAAATAAACATATTGAATATTGTGATGTCCTCATAAATTCTCATAAATTCTATACAGTATACACCTATGTAGCGGTGTGTTTTCAGTGTGTCCAGTGCCAAAAATTAAAAAAGTATATAGTATAATAGTGCACACCAAATTCCAAATATGGTCACTGATCACTGCCCCAGGTGGGAGCTGCCAGACAACCAATGCGTTCCTTTGTAGGTTACACCAATCCCTAAACCAATGAGATTAGATCACAATGGTCATGTGATGGTTAGCCACTTTAATAGTAAGGGTTAATCCCCTATGGTTCTTTATCCAGGCAAAATAATTATAAAATTATAAAATAGGTATTCAGTAAATATATGGCAAGGAATAAGTTCATATGACTATAGAGTGTTCTTGTGCTGACATAACAGTTTCAGAGCAGTTTCAAAAAACAGTTTCAAAAAACAGTTTCAAGAAACAATTTCCAAAAAATCTTGCGCTGACACAAAAAAATGTTCAACTATCCTTCATGCATTTGGTCAGGTGACTTTGGTGATTCTATATTGCCGGTAGGAATCCTTCAGTTTGCAGGTAAAGAAAAAGGTGACTTTATGGTGCTCCCCCCTCACATGGGTCCCCACTCACCAGATTGACGTACCCCTGCAGGGGTCACACGCTCATCAAGTATCCCCAGCGATTCCTCCACCGCTCCTTATGTTGTTCCACTCCTGCTTTTTCCTCCTCCACCACTCAGATCCTCAAAAAAGAACCACAAGCAGGGCTTCCATAGCGTAATTTGCTTATTTATTTGAAAATTAGTTAAAATACAAACCAAAAAAATTAAAATAAAAGAGGTCCTCAGACCTTCCTAAATGCAGCCCCTTGAGGTTGTAGTATCGCCAGGTACCAAGTTGGTCTATCTACAAACCATATACAGAGTGCAGACAAGCCCCATGTAAGTCACGCCAACCTGTACTGTCAGCTACGGCTACGGCGTGCGCTCCACCGCTCGAGCCTCGCTAACCGGACGTGCCGTGGACGTGTCTGGATGGTCACCTGACGCGTTTCGACGTATGGTCGTTTTCAAAGGTGATGTCATCCCTTTGTGTCCTCCGTCTATAATGACATCACCTTTGAAAACGACCACACGTCGAAACGCGTCAGGTGACCATCCAGACACGTCCACGGCACGTCCGGTTAGCGAGGCTCGAGCGGTGGAGCGCACGCCGTAGCCGTAGCTGACAGTACAGGTTGGCGTGACTTACATGGGGCTTGTCTGCACTCTGTATATGGTTTGTAGATAGACCAACTTGATACCTGGCGATACTACAACCTCAAGGGGCTGCATTTAGGAAGGTCTGAGGACCTCTTTTATTTAAATTTTTTTGGTTTGTATTTTAACTAATTTTTAAATAAATAAGCAAATTACGCTATGGAAGCCCTGCTTGTGGTTCTTTTTTGAGGATCTGAGTGGTGGAGGAGGAAAAAGCAGGAGTGGAACAACATAAGGAGCGGTGGAGGAATCGCTGGGGATACTTGATGAGCGTGTGACCCCTGCAGGGGTACGTCAATCTGGTGAGTGTTTAAAAATAGAACATGTTTTAAATTTACCCGATGGTTAAAAAACTGATAGCAAATTACTATCGTCTGTGGGGAACTCCATCGGATAAAAAACCCACGCATGCTCAGAATCAAGTCGACGCATGCTCAGAAGCATTGAACTTCATTTTTCTCGGCTCATCGGAGTGTTTTACGTCACGGCGTTTGGAACGGTCGGTTTTTTGACTGATGGTGTGTAGGCAAGACTGATGAAAGTCAGCTTCATCGGTTTTCCGTTGGAAAAATCCATCGGTTAAAAAACCATAGGAAATCCGTTCGTGTGTACAGAGCTTAAGAGCACTTGTACTGTAAGCTGACATATGTATAGGTATCAATGGCAGCCTCAGTGTGGGACTAACAGATAATTTTGATAATACATAGCAGTAAGATTGTTTGCTCTATACATTGAAATTGTCCATATTTTTATTTAAAAAAATAAAAATAAATAAATAAATAATAATAACAATAATAACAAATAAATAGTAATCTATTGTTTTAGATTTATTTTTTCCTAAGCTGTTGTCTTGTACATGCGCAAAAAATTTTAATTTTCTTCTATACCAAATGTTCTCTTGCAATCTTCTAAACAAAACACATTTAGCTACTTTTTTTTCATCTCACCCTTTAAAGACTACCCTGACTCTTATTGAAGATCTTCTGCAATTATGGTAAACAACAACAGTGGCTCCAGACACAAGACAGTTTGTTCCATTGTTTAAGCATGATAGTTCTCTCCTATTTATTTTAAAGAGGGAATAAATTGAGATAGTTCACAACCATCTGTAGCAGTTAGGTATATTGAGCCATTGTGAGATATTACATAGCGTCTCTCCATACTGTCTTAAGATTTTTATTATGCTAATAAAGGGAGGAAAACAAACTCATTATTAGTATGGCTTGTCGGCTAAGATGTCTACACTGCTCCATAAAAGTAGAATTATAAATTCAGTTTGTGAGAAAACTTGTTTATTTAACCAAACTTTAAGGAATTCATGCTACCGCTGCTGTTCTGGTAAATCGCCGTTCCTGGTAACTCTTTCAACTTGTGCAAATAGACAGCAGTGAATAGATAAAAAAATATTGTTTGTAAGGTAGACTAAGGTACTTCTAAGGTAGACACCTAGTATCTAGCACCTCATCCCGATAAATCAAATATTCAAGAAAGACGGGGGTTTGAAGGGGATTATCACAGTGCTTACAAATAGAGTTGAGCGGACACCTGGATGTTCTGGTTCGACGGGTTCTGCCGAACTTCGGAAAAAAGTTTGGGTTCGGGACCGAACTTGAACCCGAACCCCATTGAAGTCAATGGGGACCCGAACTTCTAAGGACTAAAAAGGCTCTAAAAAAGTAATGGAAAGGGCTGGAGGGCTGCAAATGGCAGCAAAATGTTGTTAAGAGCATGGCAAGTGCTCTGCAAACAAATGTGGATTAGGAAATAACTTAAAGTAACATAAAAAAAAAAAAAAAATATGCTGGAGGCCCCCTTTTCAGCAGAAGAGGTACGGGAAGTCATTAAGAACCTCAGAAACTCAACGGCACGATGCCACACATATGGTGGGAATGCCCCAGAATACGCCCTTTCTGGAATAAATTATTCAATTTAATGGATAAGCTAGTGGGAAAATAAAATACTTTGAAATAAAAATGTAGCGGGGTGCTAAATTTAAGGGAAGTGTTTGAGTGGTAAATAGGCTCAAACACCCTAATTCTGTAGGATTCATGGACCATTTTGTCCTCGGGGGACAGTATTGGTGTGCAGTTCCCTGCGGCCTACAGGTGGCACTGCCATGGTAGGCTAGGGTTGAACCGCCGATACAGTGCTGTGCCTTTTGTGTCCCCTCTTGGCAGTAGTACAGCGGGGCGGGGAAACTGCTGTGCATGCCGGGAGAGCATATAAAAGGGGCAGACCTTTGGCCTGGGGGCTGATGTCCAGTGGGGTCCATGCCCAGGTGCCTTCGGCCTGGGTGCATGTGTTCCTGTTCCATGTCGGGTACCTTTAGCCCGGGGTGAGGTACTATCCTGGAGTTCCTGCTGCCCTGGGTATGGAGGCCTAGGTGTGGGAGTAAAGCCTGGAGTCCAGAGCCTTCGTCTGGAGTCCGCTAAGGCTAAGGGTCGAGGAGTCTTAGGGTGCCGCCTCGTGTAGGGGACCATGTTCCAGGGAAGGAAGGATCATTCTGATGGACCGATGCGGGAGTCACGGTGAAGGAAGGGTCTGTTGACTCCCTGGAGAGATGTCTTCCCCTTGATATGGGCTAGGTTCGTAGAAGGAGAAGCTCAAGGTCATCTTGACTGTATCAGAGGCCTTATTCAACCGGCCCGTGGCAGGGGCCTTATAC
Source organism: Rana muscosa (assembly GCA_029206835.1). Taxonomy (NCBI): domain Eukaryota; kingdom Metazoa; phylum Chordata; class Amphibia; order Anura; family Ranidae; genus Rana; species Rana muscosa. The sequence goes on along the minus strand of CM055116.1, from coordinate 1,241,728,466 downwards.
ACCCTGGTCTGTGGCAGGAACCAAAGTTCTCCAGGTCCGTGGCAGGGGCCTTGTACACCCGGTCTGTGGCAGAGACCAACCTCAAGGTCTGTGGCAGAGACCGTGCACCTAAAACTGTTTGAGAAACCTAAGCAGTGAAGTGAATGTGCTACGTTTGTGCCTGGACCTCCTCCACACCTTAAGCTGTCCTGTTTCTTTGCTCTAACCTTTTCTATCCGAGTAGAGTTTATTTTGCCATGAGAGAATAAGAGTTGTAATTTCAGCTGGTGTGGACATTGACTTTACTGGGAATTAAAGGACTTGCCTCTACCTACAGTAGAGGTGAGAATCATCCTCTGGAGGAGTTTTGACTCCGGCTGTGGACACGGCCCGTCAAGTACACCGCTCAACCTCTTTATATAGGAGGTGTGACAGCAGGAAGGTAAAGTCACCTGGTTGCATCCAGGGGGGTAGATATATTTCTCCCAGATTCAGGCTTTATGCTGACTTATACAACTAGGGTGGAGAGTTGTATAAGCCCAGCTGAGGCTAGTAGGCTCATGGATGACTCATACCTCTAGGGAGAGGGCTGGGCGTCGTGCAGACAGGGAGTTGATGAGGCCAGCTGAAGCTTGTCAGCTCATTTAGGCCTCTATAAAAAACTCCCAGATTCATTAGGTGTTAGCTCATGCCTGGAACCAGACCTGTGTGGACTGTCTAGGGAGAGTGAACCCCTGTGCGGTGAGGCAAAGCCTGTGTGGCTATTTGTTTGGACTTTTACTAAACCAGGGACTTAGGGACTAGGACAGCACCAGGCTGATCCCAGTTGTTAGTTTAGGAAACCTGCATGTTTAGTCAGAGGTCAAACTGACCAGGATTTATTTTGTTTATGTTTCTTTTTGGCTTTGCTGTGTTTTTGTCACTGTACATAGAGAAATAAACCGCACCTTTTGATTTTGAAAACCACAACCTCCGTCTGCTGGCCCTGTTTTTGTGTGGGGAGCCCAACCAGGGGGTCACACACACCCGCTACCGAGTTAACCCCCTCACAGTTGGTGGAGAACCAGTGGCAGTTTTTTTTATGCCAGCATGGAGGAGATACTGAAACAGCTGGCTCTAGCAAATGCCAATCAACAGCAGACAAATGCAGGTTTGCAAAGGAGCCTTGCAGCCCAGCAGCAAGCTCATCAACAAGCCCAGCAGCAATCTGAGGCCCGCTTCATAGACCTGTTACAGAAGCAAGAGCAGAGACTACAACAAATGGAAGCAGTAATGCAGCAACGTCCGCAGACCAGTGAGGAAAGCCGTCCCACTAATACCGCGTCCTTTGGGGTGAGTCGTTTATTGACAAAAATGACTGGAGAGGATGATCCAGAGGTATTTTTGACCACATTTGAAAGGACCGCTGAAAGAGAAAAGTGGCCTGAGGAGCAGTGGGCTGGACTGGTGGCTCCTCTGTTAACTGGTGAATCGCAGAAGGCTTACTATGACCTAGAGCCTGACCAAGCAAAAGACTATGTGATGCTAAAAGCTGAAATATTGGCAAGGCTGGGTGTCACCCTGGCTGTCCGGGCTCAGCGTGTGCATAACTGGACTTTCCAGCTTGGAAAACCCCCCAGGTCTCAAATGTATGATCTCATTCACCTGAGCAGGAAGTGGCTACAGCCAGAGACTTTGTCCGCACCAGAGATTGTGGAACGTGTTGTAATGGATCGGTTTTTGAGAGCTCTTCCTACTGCCATCCAAAAGTGGGTAAGCCATGGAGACCCAGAGACGGCCGGTGGTCTTGTGGATCGTGTAGAGAAATACTTGGCTACAGAGAACCTGACGGCCTCTTCCAGAAACACTCGGACTTTCCACCCTAAGACCAGACCATCCCCAGGGGCGGATAAGAGGATTCCAAGGGGTGAGGGTGGAGAGAGTGAGAGGGTGGGAGCTCTACCCCAAGTTTGGCGAGAACAGCCTGGGAAATCAGCGGCTCAAGAGGCCGCAAGAAGGATCGTTTGCTACCGCTGCCGGCAAGCGGGACATATTGCAGCCAATTGCCCGGTTGTGGAGGAACCCATGCAGTGTGACTTTCTGACGGGCAGACGTCAGTCGCTGTGTGCGACAGTCGCATGCACTGCCATTCGAGGAACTGAGAAACATTTATGCAAAATGTGTATTAATGGTAGAAATGTTGTGGTATTACTGGATTCAGGTAGCCTTGTGACCCTGATAAAGGCTGAATTAGTTAAAACAGAGGTCTCTGGGAATAGCAAGGTAGCTGTTATTTGTGTGCATGGGGACACCCGAGAGTATCCAGTGACTACAGTGTGTTTCGAGACCCCCAAAGGTACCCTCTCTCATCCAGTGGGCTTAGTATCTCAGTTACCGCATGACGCCATTGTGGGAAGGGATTTTCCGAAGTTCTGGGAACTGTGGGATGATCCTGAGCCCCCCACTGGTGCCCCTATGTACCAGGAATGTGATAGCCAGAACTCCTCTGAGAGTGGTGAGGACTCTCCAGAATTTCCCTTGTCAGTATTTGCAGGGGAGACTCAAGAAACTAGAGAGGAGCCCACCTCCTCAGACGAAAACCTACCGTCTGTGGAGTTTTCTGATCTGGAGGTTCACAGGGAAAATTTTGCCACAGAACAGTTAAAAGACCCCGCCCTAATAAAGGCACGGGAAAACGTAGTGGAAATAGATGGCGAGTTAGTGAACCCAGATAATACCTGCACTTACCCATACTTCAGCGTAGAGAAGGACCTACTGTATCGGGTGGCAAAAAGGGCAGAAGAAACCGTTGAGCAGCTGGTGGTGCCCAAACCTTACAGGAAGTTGGTGTTGGAGTTGGCCCATGGGCACATTCTTGGAGGTCATCTGGGGACAGAGAAAACCCGAGAGAGGGTATTACAGAGATTCTATTGGCCTGGGGTGATGAAGGACATAGAAAATTATTGTTCCTCCTGCCCTGTGTGTCAGAGGTCGGCCCCGAGGCCACATTTCCGTAGCCCGCTGGTCCCTCTACCCATCATTGAGGTCCCGTTTGAGAGAATCGCAATGGATTTGGTAGGTCCTATAATCAAGTCCGCTAGGGGGCACCAGTACATATTGGTTATAATGGACTATGCCACCCGTTATCCAGAAGCGATCCCTCTCAGAAATACCTCGGCCAAAACCATAGCCAAAGAGCTATCTCTTGTTTTTAGCCGGGTGGGTATTTGTAAAGAACTGCTTACGGACCAAGGTACACCCTTTATGTCCCGGGTTATGAAAGAGCTGTGTAAATTGCTCAAAGTGACGCAATTGCGTACATCTGTGTATCACCCCCAAACCGATGGGCTGGTTGAAAGATTCAACAAAACCCTAAAACAAATGTTGAAGAAAGTGGTGGATAGAGATGGAAAGGATTGGGACTGTCTACTTCCTTATTTGATGTTTGCTATTAGGGAGGTGCCCCAATCCTCTACGGGATTCTCCCCCTTTGAGTTACTGTATGGGAGACACCCAAGAGGGCTGTTGGATATTGCCAAGGAAACTTGGGAAAGTGAGAGTTCTCCCCACAGGAGTGTGATTGAGCATGTCGCCCTGATGCAAGATCGAATTGCACAGGTAATGCCCATCGTGAAGGAACATTTGGCCCAAGCGCAGTTGGCACAGCAGAGAGTGTACAACCGTGGAGCAAAGACCCGTACCTTTTCCCCGGGGGATAGGATATTGGTACTTGTCCCTACGGTTGAAAGTAAATTCCTTGCCAAATGGCAAGGCCCCTACGAGATAATGGAAAAAGTGAGCGAAGTGAATTACAAGGTCAGACAACCAGGAAGGCGAAAGCCCGAACAGATATATCACGTTAATCTGTTGAAAGCCTGGAGGGATAGAGAGTCCCTAGTCGCAGAAACTTGGTCACCAGCTCAAACTGGTTGCGTGATTCCGGAGGTTGGAATAGCAGCCACCTTGTCACAACCCCAACAACAGGAGGTTAAGGAGTTTGTGCTTCGCAACAAGGAGGTGTTCTCTGAGCTGCCGGGACAAACATCTGGGGTAGAGCATGATATTATTACCCCGCCCGGTGAAAGGGTGAAGTCAAAACCCTATCGGATCCCAGAGGCCCGACGGGAGGCAATACGGGAGGAAGTACAGAAAATGCTGAACTTAGGGGTGATAGAGGAGTCCCAAAGTGATTGGTCTAGTCCCATTGTGTTGGTGCCTAAACCGGATGGGAGCTGGCGATTTTGTAACGATTTTCGTCAGTTGAACAAAGTTACAAAATTTGACACCTACCCCATGCCACGTATAGATGAGTTGATCGACCGGCTGGGAACAGCCCGATACATGACGACTCTTGACCTCACAAAAGGGTATTGGCAAATTCCCCTGGCCAAGTCGGCCAAAGAGAAAACCGCATTTGTAACCCCAGACGGGGCGTTCCAATATAAGAGAATGCCGTTCGGGTTACAGAATGCGCCGGCCACATTCCAGCGGAAAATGGACCAGATACTGAGGCCCCATCGGAAGTATGCTGCGGCTTACCTGGATGACGTAATTGTCCATAGCACAGATTGGGCCTCACATCTGCCAAAAGTGCAAGCAGTCCTAGACTCTATCCGGGAAGCGCGGTTTACGGCTAACCCCAAGAAGTGTACCATTGGGCAGGAGGAGGCCAAATATCTTGGGTACACCATTGGCAGGGGAGTGATAAAACCCCAACTCAACAAAGTCGAGGCCATCCAGAGTTGGCCACGTCCCAACAGCAAGAAGCAGGTACGGGCCTTTCTGGGAATCGCGGGTTATTATCGGCGCTTCATTCCCCACTTTGCTTCTAAGGCTGTGCCCCTAACCAACCTGACGAAAGGGAAAGGGTCGGTCATGATTAAATGGACCCCCGAGGCTGAGGCAGCATTCCAATTCTTGAAACAAGCCTTATGTAGCCAGCCAGTGTTGTACTCACCCGACTTCTCTAAAGACTTTGTCGTACAAAGTGATGCGTCAGATGTGGGGTTAGGAGCAGTATTGTCCCAGGTCTGGAACGGGGAAGAGCACCCAGTCATTTACCTCAGCAGGAAGTTGAAGTCCCATGAGGTAAATTACGCCACGGTTGAAAAGGAGTGTTTAGCGGTGAAGTGGGCTCTAGATTCCCTTCGGTACTATCTGCTAGGTAGGCACTTTGACATGGTTACGGATCACGCTCCGTTAAAGTGGATGGCTCAAAACAAGGAGACAAATAGAAGAGTGAATAGGTGGTTCCTGGCCCTACAGGAATTCAACTTCACAGTAAAGCATCGCCCTGGCGTTCAAATGGGGAATGTGGATGCTTTGTCTCGAGTACATGAATGCCTGATTGCTGGTGTTCCAACCCCAAGGTTAAAACAAGAGGGGGGGGTATGTGACAGCAGGAAGGTAAAGTCACCTGGTTGCATCCAGGGGGGTAGATATATTTCTCCCAGATTCAGGCTTTATGCTGACTTATACAACTAGGGTGGAGAGTTGTATAAGCCCAGCTGAGGCTAGTAGGCTCATGGATGACTCATACCTCTAGGGAGAGGGCTGGGCGTCGTGCAGACAGGGAGTTGATGAGGCCAGCTGAAGCTTGTCAGCTCATTTAGGCCTCTATAAAAAACTCCCAGATTCATTAGGTGTTAGCTCATGCCTGGAACCAGACCTGTGTGGACTGTCTAGGGAGAGTGAACCCCTGTGCGGTGAGGCAAAGCCTGTGTGGCTATTTGTTTGGACTTTTACTAAACCAGGGACTTAGGGACTAGGACAGCACCAGGCTGATCCCAGTTGTTAGTTTAGGAAACCTGCATGTTTAGTCAGAGGTCAAACTGACCAGGATTTATTTTGTTTATGTTTCTTTTTGGCTTTGCTGTGTTTTTGTCACTGTACATAGAGAAATAAACCGCACCTTTTGATTTTGAAAACCACAACCTCCGTCTGCTGGCCCTGTTTTTGTGTGGGGAGCCCAACCAGGGGGTCACACACACCCGCTACCGAGTTAACCCCCTCACAGAGGGTACGGGCTGGTAGTGCGGTGTGCCTTTCTCCCTCCTGCGAGGAGCCAACAACATAAAGGCAGGTAAGGGGGAAAGGATCTGTGCGCTACAAAAAATAAAATAAAAATTATAATCTTGACCTAGGAGGACGAGGTCCATATGGAGTAGGAGGTTGAGGTGGCGGTGGATGTGGCTGTGTAGGTGGAAGCGGCGGTGGAGGAGGACGAGGTAGCCAACACTGGTTCAAAAATACAACAATGGCTGGGTAAGGCCGGTGATGTGTCGAATTCTGTCCCCCGTCAAATAGTGTCCACCCTGTACTGCGCTTTCTCAGTATGTAGGACAAGGGGATTTCGAAAATCTCCCAAGACGAACGGCGCCTGCGTGGTGAGTTCAGGTGAAGGCCACACCATCCGTGGTTCAAGCCGAGCCAAGTGAGGCCGTGCCCGAAGCGTGGCGATCAAACCGAGCCCGTGAGGGGCCCTGTTACTATGTGCTACCGTATGTCCACTTGGATGGTGGGGCTTGAACCTGCACTCACTGTGCAGGCGCCGTTCATCTTCGGAGATTTTGTGAATCTCCTTGTCCTCTGTACTGCGCAAGCGCTGCGCCTTCGCAGTATGGGCCGGACACAATCCGATGGCCGGACAGTTTTTGTCACAACACCTTTATACATGCCTATTCTGCAGAAGGTACGGACAAGTCCTGTGGGATCCATGCCTGGTTCATTTTAATGAACGTGAGCTTGTCCACATTGGCTCTGGCACCTGTGTTTCGTCATCATCCGAGACGTGCTGCGATGGTCCTCCCATGTACTCATCATGAAACATAAGTGGTTGGGCATCGGTGCACTCAATCTTTTCCACTTCTGGGGCAGGGCTAGGTGGATGGCCCTGGGAAACCATGCTAACAGAGTAATCGAAAAGCAGAAGAGACTGCTGCATGATTTGGGGCTCAGACTGCTTGGCTGATTTGCAAGGGGGTGAGGTGAAAGACTGATGGACATGGGTTTCAGGTGCCAACTCTGATCTTTCATCAGAAGAGTGGGTGGAAGACAATGTGAAGGAACCCGAGGCACTGTCAGCAACCCAATCTACTATCGCCTGTACTTGTCCTGGCCTAAATATTCGTACAGCCTCATTAGGCGCGACAAAATACCGCCACAGGCTCGGTCGCCTACTCGCACCTGAGGAAGGTGTTTCAATTGTGCGTGTATCTGGCACAGATCCACCACGTCCTCTCCCTGCAACAGGAGCTCCACCAGCAGCACCACGTCCCTTTGACCTTCTCCTCATATTTTCCAAATTTAGGATCTTGCCCTAAATGGGTGTTTTTGGAAGAGCAGAACACACCCACAGTACGTAACCGCTGAATCGCACAGCTACAGACCTGCAGAAAATGCTATTAAAAAAAAAAGTTTTTTTTTAGTATAGCACAGTAGAAGAAAACTATATAGAAATTGTTTATTTCACACACCTCCACATATGTATAACACACTGCAAAATATTTTTTGTGGCCCTAAATGGTGTTTTTTGGAAGACCACAACACACCCACAGTACGTAACCGCTGAATCGCACAGCTACAGAACTGCAGAAAATGCTATTCAAAAAAAATGTTGTTTTTTTAGTATAGCACAGTAGAAGACAAATATATAGAAATGGTTTATTTCACACGCCTCCACATATGTATAACACACTGCAAAATATTTTTTGTGGCCCTAAATGGGTCTTTTTGCAGGCGTACATTAAAGCGCAAATTTTTTTTATCTTTTTTTTTGCCCTAAACGGGTCTTTTTTTGCACAAGCAAAATAAAATGCAATTTTTTTTTTTGTACCCTTAATGGGTCTTTTGGAAAAAAACACAATAAAGTGCCTTTTTTTTTTTTGCCCTAAATGGATCTTTTTTCAAGAGCAGAATACACCCACAGTATGGAAACGGTGTATCTCTCAACGTAATATATGCAGTGCTGGTGCACTGAGCTTGCAGATAAAAGGTAGATTTTCTCTGACACTGGGCTCATGGCAGTGTAAAAAGACTGCACTGCAACACAAACAGGTAAACCTATGCAGATCGCTGAGTTATATCTCTGAATCTGGACTCCTATTCCTATATAATAAATCTCTCTCCCTGAAAGCACCAACAGGAACCTGGCCCTACACTACACTGTCTCTCTATCTTTTCCCTCAGATTCCAGAATCAGGACTAACTCATGTATTTTTCAATCTCTCCCTAAAAGCAACAGCAGCAGACAAGATCCTCTCCCTATCTATTCTGAAGCAGAGTGACGTGTGTGCTGTGTGGCTCTAGCTTATATAGAAGCTGGGTCACATGTTGCACTGACCAATCACAGCCATGCCATTAGTAGGCATGGCTATGATGGCTTCTAAGGGCACACCAGCTAATCAAAAGGTGATTGGCTGGCCCCTGAAGCATTTGTAACTGCGCCATTAGATTGCCGAACCCGAACCCGAACCGCAAAGTCCGGGTTCGGGTTCGGGAAAAAGCTAAAGTTCGGTACGGACCCGAACTTTACAGTTCGGGTTCGCTCAACCCTACTTACAAATAATCTAGCCAGAGATCGAGGGCGACCTGTGAACCACATTTACATGTTTGTGAGTGTAATTTATTCCATCTCCATTGGATACATGTTGTTCTATATATATAGGTGCCCTCAACTACATGCTCTAAATACATTTTCTTTTAACCTGGTCATTGTGTGTCTTCTGTGGCCACGTAGTGCCTCCTCCTCTTGGTGGTCCTTCCTTCAGTGGTGACCCTCCTGGGGGCTTTGAGGTGTTTCGCGTAGTCATTGGTTGATTTGTAGCATACGAATATCAGATCTTTGTCCAACCCGAATTCCCTTCATGTGACCACCATAAAGGAAATGTTAAACAAAATTCTACAAACTGTTCTGGGTTTTTTTTAATCACTTAACGACCGCTCACTGTATATATACGTCGGCAGAATGGCACCGACAGGCACAATCACGTACAGTGTACGTGATCGCCTTTGTACAGTTGGGGGGTCCGATCGGACCCCCCTCCTATACAGTGAGCGGCCGTTTATCGTTGGGGAGCGATCAGAGATGAGGGGGTGACCATTCGATTTCGGCCACCCCCTCGCGATCGCTCCCGGCCAATGAAAATGCTTCCTCCGCCATGTGATGTAAACACAGGCAGGAGGAAGTGATGTCATCTCCCTCGCGGCGGTCTTTTCAAATCCGGCGCCGAGGAGAGAAGAAGCAGGTTAGTGCACCAACAGTCCACTGACACTTAGGTACACATAGGCACACATTTCACCCCCCAGTCACCCCCAGATCACCCCCCAGGTCCCCCCCCAGCCCCCAATCACAGTGTCACTGATTGCAGTGATCATTTATTTTACTGATCACTGCATTTAGTGTCATCTGTGATAGTAAAAAGTTGCAGGGCAGTTAGGTTTAGGCCCCTTTAGGTCCAGGGTAGCCCCCTAACCCCCCCCCTAATAAAGGTTTAACCCCTTGATCGCCCCCCAGGTAACCCTTTCACCCCCTAACGCCAGCGTCACTAAGCGATCGTATTTTCGATCGCTGTATTTAGTGCCGGTGGTGCCCTAGATAGCCAGTTATTTATTTTTAGTTTCGCCGCAGGTTTTTAGAGCGTCAGGTACCCCCATATATTATTTTAACCCCCTGATTGCCCCTAGAGTTAACCCTTTCACCAGTGATCACCGTATAAGCGTCACTGGTGACACTGGTTACCCAGTTAGTTATTTAGTTATTTAGGTAACCCGTCAGGTTTTTATATAGCGTCGGGTACCCCCATATTTAACCTAATAAAGGTTTTAACCCCCTGATTGCCCCTAGTTAACCCTTTCACCAGTGATCACCATATAAAGGTTACGGGTGACACTGGTTGGTTAGTTTGCTTTTTATAGCATCAGGGCACCCACCGTATATAACCCAATAAAGGTTTAACCCCCTGATCGCCCGGCGGGTGAGATCAATTAGGTTTTAGCGCCAGAGAGGGTCTGCGTTGCCCCAGGCAGCGTTAGGTTTGTGCCAGTAGCGCAAAGCATACACCTCCCTTAGTGGTATAGTATCTGATCAGATCTATACTAGCGTCCCCAGCGGTTTAGGATTCCCAAAAACGCAGTGTTAGCGGGATCAGCCCAGATACCTGCTAGCACCTGCGTTTAGCCCCTCCGCCCAGCCCAGCCCAGCCCACCCAAGTGCAGTATCGATCGATCACTGTCACTTACCAAACACAAAACACATAACTGCAGCGTTCGCAGAGACAGTCCTGATCCCTGCGACCGCTAACAGTTTTTTTTGTAGCGTTTGATACATTTGCTGACGACAGTCGGGTGCTTTTTTTCCTGTGAATCTTACTAGTGTACCCCTAAATTTAGAGCCCAAAATGGCAAGACGAAGGTACACTAGTAAAGAGGCCTACGAGATTCTGAGCATGACAGATAGTGAAGAGGAGGTCACGTATCTGTCAGATTCAGGCTCAGAATATCTTCCCGTAGAAGACAGTGACGTCAGCGGCCCCACGTCAGATAGCTCTGACGACGAAGTTGAGGTCCCTGCTAAGGTCAGGCGTACCCGATTCCGATCTTCTGAGGTTGTTGAGGAGCAAGAACCGCAGGGCTCTCGTATCATGGAGCAGAGTAGTACTAGCGCTGCTATTCCTTCTGGTGAATTGGCAAGCACCAGCGGTCTAGTACAGCCTGGGCGTACATCCAGCACTGCAGTATCACTTGGTGACGTGGCGAGTCCCATAAGTGCAGTTAAAGCTGGTGAGGTGGCAAGCACAAGTAGTGTCCCGCTGCCACCAATAAGAAGACAAAGGCAGGCCCGACGTACCCATAGTGCTCTTCCTGCAGAATTCGCCTATCCTGATTGGGTTCCCACCACTTCGCCAGAACCCGTACTTCCCCCATTCACTGCCCAACCCGGTATTCAGGTGGAAACAGCTGATTTTATGCCAATTGACTATTATTCGCTGTTTTTCACGGAAGATCTCTATAGATCTATTGTGGACCAGAGTAATTTATATGCTGGTCAATTCATCGCCGCTAATCCCCAGTTGCCTTCCATTGCCAAAGATTGGAAACCAATTACGGTTTCCGAATTTAAGACCTTTCTGGGCCTTTCCCCCAACATGGGCACACATAAATTCCCGTCATTGCGTGCTTATTGGTCCACGCACCCAATTGACCACATGCCCGTGTTCTCTGCCTCCATGCCCAGGAAACGATACGAGCAGATTTTGCGGTTCATGCACTTCAACGACAATGAACTTTGTCGTCCACGTGGGGACCCTGAATACGACCGGCTCTATAAAATTCGGCCCCTCATAAACCACTTCAACGAACGTTTTGCAGCCTTGTTTATTCCCGATCAAGCTGTCTGCGTTGATGAGTCCCTGATTAAATTTGGCTTTCAAGCAGTACCTTCCCAGCAAGCGTGCCAGATACGGGGTCAAGCTCTATAAGTGCTGTGACAGGGCAACAGGCTATGTATGGAGCTTTATGGTTTATGAGGGAAAAGATAGTCAGGTTGAGCCGGTCAACTGCCCGGATTACATAGGGAGCGCTGGCAAGATAGTGTGGAAATTGGTGTCGCCCTTATTCGGAAAGGGGTACCACTTGTATGTGGACAATTATTACACGAGCGTGCCACTGTTTAGTCACTTGTTTGATCATCAGATTGGAGCATGTGGCACCGTGCGAACTAATCGCCGGGGCTTTCCCCAGCGACTTGTAGATGCCCGTCTTAGGCTGGGGGAGAGAGCCTGCGTAAAGTGTAATAACTTGCTCGCTATGAAGTGGAGGGACAATAAGAATGTTTTCCTTCTTACCTCCCTTCATGCAGACACGACAGTCCAAATTTGTACAGCGACTGGTGTTGTGGAGAAACCCCTCTGTGTCCACGAATATAACAAAAGTATGGGAGGGGTGGACCTCAACGACCAGTTGTTGGCGCCGTATCTAATTGACCGTAAGGCGAGACGCTGGTACAAAAAAGTGTCTCTATCCTTATTTCAATTGGCTTTGCTGAACGCTCATGTGCTATACAGAGCTTCAGGCGGGACGTTATCTCTTCTAAAATTCCAGAATGAGATTGTCACAGAACTCCTGTATCCAGGCGGTTCTGCACCTCACCATCCCCTACCAAATGCAGTAAGCCGGCTGCATGAGAGGCATTATACGCATGTCCTCCCGAGTACCCCTACCCAACGAGCCCCCCAAAAAAGATGTTGTGTCTGTAGCAAGCGCGGATTTAGGCATTACACCCGTTATTATTGTCCACTCTGTCCTGACAAACCTGGTCTTTGCCTTGGTGAATGTTTTGAACGCTACCACTCAAAAGTGAAGTTTTAGCGTAGGGTACAGCATTTCACAGACTAGGACACACTTACACAGGGTCTCCCAAGATGCCATTACATTTTGAGAGACCCGAACCATTACAGTTGTTAAAGTTACAAAAAAAAAGTGTAAAAAAGAAAAAAAAAAAACGTAAAAAACAAAAACACAAAAAAAATATAAAATAAAAAAACCAAAAATAGTTGTCGTTTTATTGTTCTCTCTCTCTCTCTCTCTATTTTCTCTCTATTGTTCTGCTCTTTTTTACTGTATTCCATTCTGCAATGTTTTATCATGCTTGCTTTTCAGGTATGTAATTTTTTGTTTTCAGGTGCGCCATTCAACTGCAGCGCGGAATTATTTATCTTGACAGCAACAGCGTTTGCTCCCATGATACATAAAGTCGTGACTCCAGTGCTGTAGGAGGTGATTTCACCACCACAGTTAAAAAAAAAAGAGCATATATGCCGAAGCATGGGGGCAGCAGGGGCGGAGGAGCGATTTTGCTCTTAATGCCGCGTACATACGGTCGAAATTCCGACGGAGGCTTGCCCGTGGAAAAGTCCGACCGTGTGTACGCGGCATAACCTTTTATGCCGCGTACATACGGTCGAAATTTCGACGAAGGCTTGCCTGTGGAAAAGTCCGACCATGTGTACGCGGCATTACTTTTTTTGCGGGAGGATGCCCCCATGCTTCGGCATATATATATTTTAGGCACAGGTTGCGTTAAAAAAATGTTTTATTTTTTACTAGGTTTTGTTTTGGTATTTGCTTTGCAGGTATGGTATGGTAAGGTCTTACTGTTGTACTGTAATGTTACTTTGTTTTAATGTTAACCATCATTTGCTTAGCAGGTACGCCATTCAGTTGCATCGCGGATTTATTTATCTTGACAGCAACAGCGTTTGGTCCCACGATACATAAAGCCGTGACTCCAACGCTGTAGGAGGTGATTTCACCACCACAGTTAAAAAAAAAGCATATATGCCGAAGCATGGGGGCAGCAGGGGCGGAGGAGCGATTTTGCTCCTAATGCCGCGTATATACGGTCGAAATTCCGACGGAGGCTTGCCCGTGGAAAAGTTTGACCGTGTGTACGCGGCATAACCTTTTATGCCGCGTACATACGGTCGAAATTCCGACGAAGGCTTGCCCGTGGAAAAGTCCGACCGTGTGTACGCGGCATAACTTTTTTGCGGGAGGATGCCCCCATGCTTCGGCATATATATATTTTAGGCACAGGTTGCGTTAAAAAAATGTTTTATTTTTTACTAGGTTTTGTTTTGGTATTTGCTTTGCAGGTATGGTAAGGTCTTACTGTTGTACTGTAATGTTACTTTGTTTTAATGTTAACCATCATTTGCTTAGCAGGTACGCCATTCAGTTGCATCGCGGATTTATTTATCTTGACAGCAACAGCGTTTGCTCCCACGATACATGAAGCCGTGACTCCAACGCTGTAGGAGGTGATTTCACCACCACAGTTAAAAAAAGAGCATATATGCCGAAGCATGGGGGCAGCAGGGGCGGAGGAGCGATTTTGCTCCTAATGCTGCGTATATACGGTCGAAATTCCGATGGAGGCTTGCCCGTGGAAAAGTTTGACCGTGTGTACGCTGCATAACCTTTTATGCCGCGTACATACGGTCGAAATTCTGACGAAGGCTTGCCCGTGGAAAAGTCCGACCGTGTGTACGCGGCATAACTTTTTTGCGGGAGGATGCCCCCATGCTTCGGCATATATGCCCATAATTAGAAGTGGGTGGATGAAGGGAGGTATTCTAATGGTGGGCATACCCACCGATCAATCTCTTTTTCGTTCAGCCAACAGGCTGCATGAAAAAAAAGATTACAATACATGTCCAACAAGGACCAGCAACGTACTGGTATGTTGCTGGACTTTGAATGTTTATACCAGAATGATGCCTGCGGGTTTAGGTATCATCTTGGTATCATTCTTTTCAGCCAGTGGCTGGCTTTCATGTAAAAGCAATTCTAGCAGATAATTAGCCTCTAGACTGCTTTTACAAGCAGTGGGAGGGTATGCCCCCCCCCGGGTATAAACAGCGCCATTGGGAAATTGGGAAAGCATTTTATCACACCGATCTTGGTGTGGTCAGATGCTTTGAGGGCAGAGGAAAAATCTAGGGTCTAACCCCCCAATTTTTTTTTAAAAAAGAGTACCTGTCACTACTTATTGCTATCATAGGGGATATTTACATTCCCTGAGATAACAATAAAAATGGTAAAAAAAAAAAAAAATATGGAAGGAACAGTTTAAGAATAAAATAAAAAAGCAAAATAAATAATAAAAAAAAAAAAAAGCACCGCTGTCCCCCCCTGCTCTTGCGCAAAGGCGAACGCAAGCGTCGGTCTAGCGTCATATGTAAACAGCAATTGCATCATGCATGTGAGGTATCACCACGAAGGTCAGATCGAGGGCAGTAATTTTAGCAGTATACCTCCTCTGTAAATCTAACGTGGTAACCTGTAAAGGCTTTTAAATGCTTTTAAAAATTAATGTAGTTTCTCGCCGCTGCGCGTTTGTGCGAAATTTTAAAGCATGTCGTGTTTGGTATCCATGTACTCAGCCTAAGATCATCTTTTTTATTTCATCAAACATTTGGGCAATATAGTGTTTTTTAGTGCATTAAAAATTAAAAAAGTGTGTTTTTCCCCCAAAAAATGCGTTTGAAAAATCGCTGCGCAAATACTGTGTGGAAAAAAAAAATGCAACACCCACTATTTTAATCTGTAGGGCCTTTGCTTTAAAAAAATATATAATGTTTGGGGGTTCAACATAATTTTCTTGCAAAAAAAAAATGTTTTCATGTAAACAAAAAGTGTCAGAAAGGGCTTTGTCTTCAAGTGGTTAGAAGAGTGGATGATGTGTGACATAAGCTTCCTAATGTTGTGCATAAAATGCCAGGACAGTTCAAAACCCCCCCCAAATGACCCCATTTTGGAAAGTAGACACCTCAAGCTATTTGCTGAGAGGCATGTTGAGCCCATTGAATTTTTTTTTTTTTGTCCCAAGTGATTGAATAATGACAAAAAGAAAAAAAAAATGTACAAAAAGTTGTCACTAAATTATATATTGCTCAAACATGCCATGGTTATATGTGGAATTGCACCCCAAAATACATTCTGTTGCTTCTCCTGAGTATGGGGATACCACATGTGTGAGACATTTTGGGAGCCTAGCCGCGTACAGGACCCCGAAAACCAAGCACCGCCTTCAGGATTTCTATGGGTGTAAATTTTTGATTTCACTCCTCACTGCCTATCACAGTTTCGGAGGCCATGGAATGCCCAGATGGCACAAACCCCCCCCCCAAATGACCCCATTTTGGAAAGTAGAGACCCCAAGCTATTTGCTGAGAGGTATGTTGAGTATTTTGCAGATCTCGCTTTTTGTCACAAAGTCCTTAGAAACCTTGAAGGCGGTGCTTGGTTTTTGGGGTCCCGTTCTCGGCTAGGCTCCCAAAAAGTCCCACACATGTGGTATCCCCGTACTCAGGAGAAGCAGCAGAATGTATTTTGGGGTGTAATTTCACATATGCCCATGGCATGTGTGAGCAATATATCATTTAGTGACAACTTTGTGCAAAAAAAATAAAGTTTGTCATATTCCCGCAACTTGTGGCAAAATATAAAATATTCCATGGACTAATCATGCCTCTCAGTAAATAGCTTGGGGTGTCTACTTTCCAAAATGGGGTCATTTGGGGGGGTTCTGTGCTATTTTGGCATTTTATGGCCTTCGAAACTGTGATAGGTAGTGAGGAGTGAAATCAAAAATTTGCGCCCTTAGAAATCCTGAAGGCGGTCCTTGGTTTCCGGGGTCCCGTACGTGGCTAGGCTCCTAAAAAGTCCCACACATGTGGTATCCCCGTACTCAGGAGAAGCAGCAGAATGTATTTTGGGGTGCAATTCCACATATAACCATGGCATGTGTGAGCAATATATCATTTAGTGACAACTTTTTGTAATTTTTTTTTTGTCATTATTCAATCACTTGGGAACAAAAAAAAAATATTCAATGGGCTCAACATGCCTCTCAGCAATTTCCTTGGGGTGTCTACTTTCCAAAATAGGGTCATTTGGGGGGGTTTTGTACTGCCCTGCCATTTTAGCACCTCAAGAAATGAGATAGGCAGTCATAAATTAAAAGCTGTGTAAATTCCAGAAAATGTACCCTAGTTTGTAGACGCTATAACTTTTGCGCAAACCAATAAATATACGCTTATTGACATTTTTTTTACTAAAGACATGTGGCTGAATACATTTTGGCCTAAATGTATGACTACAATTGAGTTTATTCGATTTTTCTTATAACAAAAAGTAGAAAATATCATTTTTTTTCAAAATTTTAGGTCTTTTTCCGTTTATATCGCAAAAAATAAAAATCGCAGAGGCAATCAAATACCATTAAAAGAAAGCTCTATTTGTGGGAAGAAAAGGACGCAAATTTTGTTTGGGTACAACATTGCATGTCCGCACAATTTACAGTTAAAGCAGCGCAGTGCAAAATTCTGAAATCACCTTTGGTCCTTTAGCTACCGAATGGTCCGGGGCTTAAGTGGTTAATCATGCTCATATTAAATGTATAACATTTTATATATAAGGTTTCCATTATTATTTGTAAGCACCGTGATAATCCCCTCCCAACTCCCCTCTATCTTGAATAAAAAAATATTGTCATGGGAATGGTGTGGCTTTTGTGTGTTGTGCAATAAAGTACGTCTTGAGTAGGGATGAGCTTCGTGTTCGAGTCGAACATACGTTCGACTCGAACATTGGCTGTTCGATCGTTCGACGAAGATCGAACGATTTGGGCCGTTCGCGCCAAATTCGAGTGACGCGAACGGCCCACAATGCACTACGCCATCGCAGTGTCATCCAGGCGCTGTGATTGGCCAAGCATGCACTGTGACCCCGCATGCTTGGCCAATCACAGCGCCGGCAGCGAGGAGAGCAATGATTGGCCACAGGCAGGATGCCTGTGGCCAATTATTGCTGAGGGTGTTTAGTACACGCCCCACACTATAAAAGGCCGCCAGCACGGCGGCCTAGTGTAGTGTGTTCCGGAGCAGGGATAGAGTAGCATAGGCAGGGACAGTGACTGTTATTTCTTTCTTGCTTAACCTGGATTCCTTTAGTTTAGGGAAAGAGAAGGATAGGTAGGGAGAGTGTCAGTGTGTTTTGTGCTTCTGCTATAGTGTGCTTAAAAAAAACATTTATTCTAGGGACAGAAAACTCTAGGTAGGGACAGTGTCAGTTTCTTTCACTCTGCAAGTCCTTGTTTCCAGGGACCTGTAAGGACAGTGAGTTAATTGTCCTTGTGCTATATTGTGCTTAAAAAAAACATTTATTCTAGGGACAGAAAACTCTAGGTAGGGACAGTGTCAGTTTCTTTCACTCTGCAAGTCCTTGTTTCCAGGGACCTGTAAGGACAGTGAGTTAATTGTCCTTGTGCTATATTGTGATTAAAAAAAACATTTATTCTAGGGACAGAAAACTCTAGGTAGGGACAGTGTCAGTTTCTTTCACTCTGCAAGTCCTTGTTTCCAGGGACCTGTAAGGACAGTGAGTTAATTTTCCTTGTGCTATATTGTGATTAAAAAAAACATTTTTTCTAGGGACAGAAAACTGTAGGTAGGGAGAGTGTTTTTTTTCTTTCACTCTGCAAGTCCTTGTTTCCAGGGACCTGTAAGGACAGTGAGTTAATTGTCCTTGTGCTATATTGTGCTTAAAAAAAACATTTATTCTAGGGACAGAAAACTCTAGGTAGGGACAGTGTCAGTTTCTTTCACTCTGCAAGTCCTTGTTTCCAGGGACCTGTAAGGACAGTGAGTTAATTGTCCTTGTGCTATATTGTGATTAAAAAAAACATTTATTCTAGGGACAGAAAACTCTAGGTAGGGACAGTGTCAGTTTCTTTCACTCTGCAAGTCCTTGTTTCCAGGGACCTGTAAGGACAGTGAGTTAATTTTCCTTGTGCTATATTGTGATTAAAAAAAACATTTATTCTAGGGACAGAAAACTCTAGGTAGGGACAGTGTCAGTTTCTTTCACTCTGCAAGTCCTTGTTTCCAGGGACCTGTAAGGACAGTGAGTTAATTTTCCTTGTGCTATATTGTGATTAAAAAAAACATTTATTCTAGGGACAGAAAACTCTAGGTAGGGACAGTGTCAGTTTCTTTCACTCTGCAAGTCCTTGTTTCCAGGGACCTGTAAGGACAGTGAGTTAATTTTCCTTGTGCTATATTGTGATTAAAAAAAACATTTTTTCTAGGGACAGAAAACTGTAGGTAGGGAGAGTGTTTTTTTTCTTTCACTCTGCAAGTCCTTGTTTCCAGGGACCTGTAAGGACAGTGAGTTAATTTTCCTTGTGCTATATTGTGATTAAAAAAAACATTTTTTCTAGGGACAGAAAACTCTAGGTAGGGAGAGTGTTTTTTTTCTTTCACTCTGCAAGTCCTTGTTTCCAGGGACCTGTAAGGACAGTGAGTTAATTGTCCTTGTGCTATATTGTGCTTAAAAAAAACATTTATTCTAGGGACAGAAAACTCTAGGTAGGGACAGTGTCAGTTTCTTTCACTCTGCAAGTCCTTGTTTCCAGGGACCTGTAAGGACAGTGAGTTAATTGTCCTTGTGCTATATTGTGATTAAAAAAAACATTTATTCTAGGGACAGAAAACTCTAGGTAGGGACAGTGTCAGTTTCTTTCACTCTGCAAGTCCTTGTTTCCAGGGACCTGTAAGGACAGTGAGTTAATTTTCCTTGTGCTATATTGTGATTAAAAAAAACATTTTTTCTAGGGACAGAAAACTCTAGGTAGGGACAGTGTTTTTTTTCTTTCACTCTGCAAGTCCTTGTTTCCAGGGACCTGTAAGGACAGTGAGTTAATTGTCCTTGTGCTATATTGTGCTTAAAAAAAACATTTATTCTAGGGACAGAAAACTCTAGGTAGGGACAGTGTCAGTTTCTTTCACTCTGCAAGTCCTTGTTTCCAGGGACCTGTAAGGACAGTGAGTTAATTGTCCTTGTGCTATATTGTGATTAAAAAAAACATTTATTCTAGGGACAGAAAACTCTAGGTAGGGACAGTGTCAGTTTCTTTCACTCTGCAAGTCCTTGTTTCCAGGGACCTGTAAGGACAGTGAGTTAATTTTCCTTGTGCTATATTGTGATTAAAAAAAACATTTTTTCTAGGGACAGAAAACTGTAGGTAGGGAGAGTGTTTTTTTTCTTTCACTCTGCAAGTCCTTGTTTCCAGGGACCTGTAAGGACAGTGAGTTAATTGTCCTTGTGCTATATTGTGCTTAAAAAAAACATTTATTCTAGGGACAGAAAACTCTAGGTAGGGACAGTGTCAGTTTCTTTCACTCTGCAAGTCCTTGTTTCCAGGGACCTGTAAGGACAGTGAGTTAATTTTCCTTGTGCTATATTGTGATTAAAAAAAACATTTTTTCTAGGGACAGAAAACTGTAGGTAGGGAGAGTGTTTTTTTTCTTTCACTCTGCAAGTCCTTGTTTCCAGGGACCTGTAAGGACAGTGAGTTAATTTTCCTTGTGCTATATTGTGCTTAAAAAAAACATTTATTCTAGGGACAGAAAACTCTAGGTAGGGACAGTGTCAGTTTCTTTCACTCTGCAAGTCCTTGTTTCCAGGGACCTGTAAGGACAGTGAGTTAATTTTCCTTGTGCTATATTGTGATTAAAAAAAACATTTTTTCTAGGGACAGAAAACTGTAGGTAGGGAGAGTGTTTTTTTTCTTTCACTCTGCAAGTCCTTGTTTCCAGGGACCTGTAAGGACAGTGAGTTAATTTTCCTTGTGCTATATTGTGATTAAAAAAAACATTTTTTCTAGGGACAGAAAACTGTAGGTAGGGAGAGTGTTTTTTTTCTTTCACTCTGCAAGTCCTTGTTTCCAGGGACCTGTAAGGACAGTGAGTTAATTGTCCTTGTGCTATATTGTGCTTAAAAAAAACATTTTTTCTAGGGACAGAAAACTGTAGGTAGGGAGAGTGTTTTTTTTTTTCACTCTGCAAGTCCTTGTTTCCAGGGACCTGTAAGGACAGTGAGTTAATTGTCCTTGTGCTATATTGTGCTTAAAAAAAACATTTATTCTAGGGACAGAAAACTCTAGGTAGGGACAGTGTCAGTTTCTTTCACTCTGCAAGTCCTTGTTTCCAGGGACCTGGAGAGACATTGAGTGAATTGTCCTTGTGCTATATTGTGATTAAAAAAAACATTTATTCTAGGGACAGAAAACTCTAGGTAGGGACAGTGTCAGTTTCTTTCACTGTGAAAGTCCTTGTTTCAAGGGACAGAGAAGGACACCTGAAGGTAGCCCTTATTGCTTTTTTCCCATCTCCCTGCAGGCCATCTATTAGAATGTCTGGAAGGCAAACAAGGAGAGGCAGACAGTCAGGAGGCAATAAAAGAGGGCAAGCAGGCTCTGTGTCTGGGGGCAACAGTGCTGGTCGTGGACGCGGTGCATTGTCATCAGCACATGGCCATGGGACACGCTTGTCCTTCTTTTCGGCAGCTGGACATGTTGAGCCACATCATGCCGAAGACTTGGTAGAGTGGATGACCAAGCCCTCCTCCTCCTCCTCATCCTCTCTCACCCAGGCTCAGGGTACTGGAAAAGCAGCTGCCAAAGCGTCGTCTTCCCTGGTATCAATGTCAGACAAATCATCAGTCACTCCTTCCCTAGACCCACCATGTCCTCCTCCTGAGGAGTCCCCCGAACTGTTTCAGCACAGTGTTGGGTACATGCTCCAGGAGGATGCCCAGCGTTTCGAAGGGTCTGATGATGAAACCCAGCTAGAGGAAGGCAGTAGCGTGAGAGCAGACAGAGGGGATGCTCAAGAAGGACACCAATCTGGCAGTCATGTTCCAGCAGCTGCAGCATACTGCCAGATTGGCTCCAGTGATGAGGAGGGAGGGGATGATGAGGTCAATGACTCCACGTGGGTGCCTAATAGGAGAGAGGAGGAGGAGGAGGATGAGGAGGAGGCACATCTCCAACGAGGCAGGATGCCCTTTGGTGGCCAGCGTAAGGGCAGTACACCGACGGAATCACACCGCAGAGCTCCGCCTGTGCAGGGCGCTGCCTCTGCCCGTCATTCAAAAAGTTCTTTGGTGTGGGCCTTTTTTGAGGCTAGTGCATCAGATCGCACAGCTGCTGTTTGCAACATATGTCTCAAGCGTATATCGCGTGGCCAAAACATCAGCCGCTTGGGTACCACATGCCTGACCAGACATATGTTGACCTGCCATGCAGCTCGTTGGCAAGCCTACCTCAAAGACCCACACCAAAGAACCAAGCGGACCTCTCCTTGCACCGCATCAGCTGGGATCTCCAACCCCACTATAACTTCAGTCCTCTCTGAAACATGCACTGAGAGGAATGAAGGTGTAGAATTAGGTGTGTCACAGCCAAGTACTTGCGCCCACTCTGCTAGCAGTACACCGACGTCCGATTCTAGCAGGCAAATTTCCCTGCCCCAGCTGCTGGACCGTCGAAAGAAGTTCACTCCCAGCCATCCACATGCCCAGCGGTTGAATGCTAGCTTGGCTAAATTGCTAGCGCTTCAACTGCTGCCTTTTCAGTTGGTAGACTCGGCCCCCTTCCGTGAGTTTGTGCAATGTGCGGTTCCTCAGTGGCAGGTTCCCAAACGCCACTTTTTCTCACGGAAGGCTATTCCGGCTCTCTACCGGCATGTGGAAGGCAATGTCTTGGCCTCGCTGGACAGGGCGGTCAGCGGTAAGGTGCATATTACCGCTGACTCATGGTCCAGCAGGCATGGACAGGGACGTTACCTTTCTTTCACGGCCCATTGGGTCACTCTTTTGGCAGCTGGGAAGGATTCAGGACAAGGTGCAGTAGTGTTGGAGGTTGTCCCACCGCCACGCCTCCAAAATGCTACTACTGGTTGTGACACACCTCTCTCCTCCACCCCCTCCTCTTCTTCTTCCTCCATGGCCTCTTCCTGTGGTTTGTCCTATGAACCAGCGGTGCTCCGTAGCCGTTCACGGGGCTACGCAAGTACGCAGGCAAAAAGATGCCATGCCGTGCTTGCGCTGGTGTGTTTGGGGGACAGAAGCCACACTGGGGCAGAGGTCCTGTCTGCTCTGCAGGGCCAGGCCGAGAGGTGGTTGACGCCACGCCAGCTTAAGCCAGGAATGGTGGTTTGCGACAATGGCACCAACCTCCTCTCCGCCCTCCGACAGGGACAACTGACCCATGTGCCCTGTGTGGCTCACGTCCTTAACCTGGTGGTGCAGCGCTTCTTGGGCAGGTACCCGGGCTTACAGGATGTCCTGAGGCAGGCCAGGAAAGTCTGTGTGCATTTCCGCAGATCTTATAATGCCAGTGCTCGCCTGGCTGAGCTGCAAAAGGAGTTGAACCTGCCCAAGAACCGCCTTATATGTGACATGCCCACCAGGTGGAACTCAACGTTGGCCATGCTGCAGCGGCTGCACACGCAGCAGAGGGCCATCAATGAGTACCTGTGCGACTACGGCACCAGGACAGGGTCAGGGGAGCTTGGTTTTTTTTCTCCACGCCAGTGGGGCATGATCAGGGATGCATGCACTGTCCTGGCACCATTTGAGGAGGCCACGAGGATGGTGAGCAGTGACAGTGCATGCATCAGTGACACTGTACCTCTTGTCCACCTGTTGGAGCACACGCTGCGTGGAATAATGGACAGGGCACTTGAGGCAGAACAGAGGCAGGAAGAGGAGGACTTCCTTGCCTCTCAAGGCCCCCTTTACCCAGACAGTGTTCCTTCTGTCCCACCCATCGCACAGGAAGAGGAGGAGGAGGAGGAGGAGGAGGAGGAGGAGGATTGTGTCAGCATGGAGGTGGAGGCTGGCACTCAGCATCATCAGCAGCAGTCTTTTAGGGATGATTTACAGTCCCAAGAAACCAGTGGACTTGTACGTGGCTGGGAGGAGGTGGCTGCGGATCATGTCGTCCTTAGTGACCCAGAGGACTCCGGAGCGAATGCCTCAGCAAACCTACGCTGCATGGCCTCCCTGATCCTGCAAAGTCTGCGGAAGGATCCTCGTATTCTTCGGATCAAGGAGAGGGACCATTACTGGCTGGCCACTCTCCTTGATCCACGGTACAAGGGTAAGGTTGCGGACCTTATGTTACCGTCGCAGAGGGAGCAGAGGATGAGACAACTCCGGGAGGCCTTGCAGAAAGGTCTGTGCAACGCGTTCCCAGAGACTGGGAGGTTGCAAACTCCTGGTCCTGGACAACGAGTTGCTGAGGCTTCGGCCAGTCAAAGAAGGAGCGGTGGGGAAGGTGGCCGTCTGACCGATGCGTTCAGACAATTCTTTAGTCCGCAGCCCCAAAGTATGATCGGTTCCAGCAACCATCGCCAGCGTCTGATAAACATGGTGCAGGAATATCTAGGGGCAAGGTCAGACTTGGACACCTTCCCCACCGAAAATCCTCTGGCTTACTGGGTCTTGAGGATGGATCA
Organism: Rana muscosa; assembly: GCA_029206835.1. Lineage (NCBI taxonomy): Eukaryota > Metazoa > Chordata > Amphibia > Anura > Ranidae > Rana > Rana muscosa. Next base: position 1,241,704,644 of record CM055116.1, on the reverse strand, counting down.
CTGGCCAGAGCTTGCACAGTATGCAATTGAGCTACTGGCCTGTCCTGCATCCAGCGTTCTTTCGGAACGCACATTCAGTGCTGCTGGAGGATTTGTCACGGATCACAGGGTGCGCCTGTCCACCGACTCGGTTGATCGACTGACTTTCATCAAGATGAACCAGTCTTGGATCACCACCAGCTACCACACACCTGATGCTGATATAACAGACTAATTGATTTTAAAATGTCACATCCCTTCAAGACTGATGCTGATGCTGAGTGCCTGTGCTGTTATGTTGACTGGCTATCCTCCTCCTCCGAGTCCTCAATGATACGATTGATGATGATAGCTTGGAAGATCATTTTTGTTTATGGGTGCCGCCACCAGTGCCTAACGCCCAATTTTTCAGCCCCTGTTTAACAGGGGCGTGTAATTACAATTTTTGAAGCAATACTTTGCAACAGGGCTCATTGCTGTGCTCCAAGTACAGTATCTGTGAGGAGTTGCAGTGTTGTGCCACCAGTGCCTAAGGCCCAATTTTTCAGCCCCTGTTTAACAGGGGCGTGTCATTACAATTTTTGAAGCAATACTTTGCAACAGGGCTCATTGCTGTGCTCCAAGTACAGTATCTGTGAAGGGTTGCAGTGTTGTGCCACCAGTGCCTAAGGCCCAATTTTTCAGCCCCTGTTCAACAGGGGCATGTAATTACAATTCTTGATCTAATAATTCACAGCAGGGCCCATTGCTGCACCCACCAAGAGTAACTGTCAGGGCTTACAGTGTTGTGGCACCAGCACCACCATCAAAGGCCCAATTTTTACTACCACTGTTCAACAATTATATGTAATTAAAATTCCTGATATAATAGTTGACAGCAGGGCGTTCCAGCACCAACCAAGAGTAACTGTGAGTGCTTACAGTGTTGTGCCAACACCAACAACTAAGGGGCCTATTTCTGCAGAGTATATACGGCAGGTCCCTACTTTCAAACATCCAACTTACAAACGACTCCTACTTGCAAACGCAAGAAGACAACAGGAAGTGAGAGGAAATCTACCACTAGGAAGGAAAATTCTCTCCTGTAAGAATAAATATGGGAGAAAGGTGTCTCCTCTGTACTGATGCTTTATCAGCAATCCTTGTTTCAAGAAAAACACCACATTTCAAAAACAGTTGTCATTAGGACGGAAAGTGAGGTGAAATGTTCTGAACAGGGGCACAGACAGCAAAACAAATGTTACAGGGGTGATAACCCTTACCTATGTTTTCCAAAAAGTTTAAAAATAGATTTTTGGTCTGGAGCTACACTTCAACAATGTACCTGTTCAAAATTACAAACAGATTCTACATAACAACAAACCTACAGTCCCTGTCTTGTATGCACCGCCTGTATACGGCTGTTCAGAGTATATAGGGCCTTTTTTATTTTATGTGCGGGGTTCCCCTTAATATCCATACAAGACCCAAAGGGGCTGGTAATGGGCTGGGGTAGGGGGGGGGTCATGGGGTAGCTATGCCATTTTTCTTAAAGATTTTCATCCATATTACCGGGACCAGACATTACATTAAAGCCGCAAGCAGTTTTAAATGGCTTTTTTTTCCTTTAGAAGTGTCATTTTGTGCAGGGACAGTTCTAAACACGGGAAACACGTGGCACTTCACAGGCATACTTTAGACACCCCCCAGGTACGATATTTAAAGGAATATTTGACTTTTTTTTTTTCACTTTATGCATCATTAAAATGACTGCTCCCGGAAAACGACCGTTTTTAAAACTTCTTTTTGCATTGATACATGTCCCCTGGTGCAGAACCCGGGTTCCCAAACCCTTTTTAGGACAATAACATGCATAATAGTTTTTATAATTAGCACTTTAGAATTCGAACGTTCGCATCCATTGTATTTAATAGGGTTCTAATGTTCGTTCGAACTTTCGGTCCGTTCGCGGGTTCTGGTGCGAACCGAACCCGGGGGTGTTCGGCTCATCACTAGTCTTGAGTAGAATTGTAATAAATCAGTGGTTTGGTTCAATATTTTGTTGGTAAAACTCTAATGCCCTATACACACGATCGGATTTCCGATGGAATTTTTTGTCGGAATTCCGATGAAGCTGACTTCCATCAGTCTTGCCTACACACCATCAGACAAAATTCCGACCGTCCAAAACGCTGTGACGTACAACACGTACGATGGCACTATAAATGGGAAGTTCAAATCCAATGGCGCCACCCTTTGGGCTGCTTTTGCTGATTTCGTGTTACCGCGTGTTAGTAAAAGTTTGGTGTTAGCCGATTTCAGTCTCCGTGCTTTTCAGTCCGTTACAGAATGACGAATGTGCTATCTCCATTACGAACGCTAGTTTTACCAGAACGAGCGCTCCCGTCTCCTAATTTAGTCTGAGCATGCGTGGATTTTTCTCCACACAGACGATCGTTTTATTTTTTCCATCGAAAAAATGTAAAACATGTTCTATTTTTTTACACCGATGGAAAAAAGTCAGATGGGGCCCACACAAAATCGTTTTTTCCGATGAAAAAAGTCCAAAAAACGATCGTGTGTACAGGGCATTAGATATAGTTGGTTACACTAAGCCACATCCCTTATATAAAAGTGCACAGAGAAAAAATATTTTTAGGCTGGATTTATGAGGCACAATACAATTAAATGTCCCATCACTTTATTACAAAATATCCAACATTATAACATCTATAAAACCATCTTGATAATCTCATTGTCTCCAACTGCCATATTATTTTTCTAATACATCAAACCATCTCTGACCATACTCAGAATCGAGTGTCAATTCCACCCTTTATAAGTTTGACATCAACATAATTTAAAGGGCTCAACGCTATTCTTGGATCACAGTCCACTTCTTCAGGAGAAGGTGTTGGTGATCTTTAAAAACAAATCTATAATATTACGAAAAAACAAAAACAAATCATTTGTTTCCATACTTCCACAATTGTTGATTGTCTTTCTATGCTGGTCATAAGTTCCTCCTGATTATAAGAACCGGTTGGAATGACTTGGAGGGTCCAAAAAGGAGGGATATGATTACGGTAAGAAAAGGCGACCCCGCAGAACATACCAGGATTACCCTCTCTCTCTTCTTTATATATATTCTCGCATCAGGTGGGTCACTATTTAGGGATATATTTTAAAGGGAAAATAGATATGTATAACCTACAAATAAATGATAGGACATACTCTTCAATTCCTTTATTATATTTCCCCGCTTGCCGACCAGCTGCCGTCATTATACAGCGGCAGGTCGGCTCATTCCCGTGGACCGTTGTAGCTGTACGTCTGGGGTGCCGATGCTCGTGACCGGCGGTCGCGATGACCGCTGGCCACAAGCGATCGCGGGCACGATAGGAAGAACAGGGACGTGTGTGTGTAAACACACACATTCCTGTTCTGAGAGGAGAGGAGATGCAGATTGTGAGTTCCTACAAGCTGGGAACCACGATCTGTCATCTCCTATAGTGAGTCCCCTCCCCCCACAGTTTGAAAACACATTAGCGAACACAGTTAACCCCTTGATCGCCCCCTAGTTTTAACCCCTTCCCTGTCAGTGACATTTACACAGTAATCAGTGCGTTTTTATAGCACTAATCGCTGTATAAATGGCAATGGTCCCAAAAATTTATCAAAAGTGTCTGATATGTCCGCCATAAGATCGCAGCCCCGATACAAATCGCAGATCGCCGCCATTACTAGTATAAAAAAAAAAAAATGCCATAAATCTATTCCCTATTTTGTAGACGCTATAACTTTTGTGCAAACCAATCAATATACACTTTTTGCGATTTTTATTACCAAAAATATGTAGAAGAATACATATCGGCCTAAACTGAGGAAAACATTTCCTTTTTTTTTTAAACAAATTGGGGCTATTTATTACAGCAAAAAGTACAAAATGTTGTGTTTTTTTTAAACAAATTGGCGCTCTTTTTTTGTTTATAGCACAAAAAATAAAAACCGTAGAGGTGATCAAATACCACCAAAAGAAAGCTCTATTTGTGGGAAAAAAAGGATGTTAATTTTGTTTAGGTACAATGTCGCACGACCGCACAATTGTCAGTTAAAGCGATGCAGTGCCGAATCGCAAAAAAATGCTCTGGTCATTGAGCAGCCAATTCTTCCAGGGCTGAAGTGGTTAAATATTTAATAAAACTGGGTATTAGGCCCATAATGGTGGATATATATTATTAATAATATAAATACATCTAAGAAAAATAGCCCCTCAGGGGTGATGGTTTTGTTACATCCCTTAACCACCTCCCTACTGTGCACGAAAACCCCCTTCCTGCCCAAGCCATTTTTCAGCTTTCAGCGCTGTCACACTTTGAATGACAATTGCGCGGTCGTGCGACGTGGCTCCCAAACGAAATTTGCGTCCTTTTTTCCCACAAATAGAGCTTTCTTTTGGTGGTATTTGATCACCTCTGCGGTTTTTATTTTTTGCGCTATAAACAAAACAAGAGCGTCCAGTTTGGAAAAAAAACACTATTTTTTTATTTTTGCTATAATAAATACCCATTTTTTTTTTTTAAATAAAATTTTCCTCAGTTTAGGCCGATACGTATTCTTCTACATATTTTTGGTAAAAAAAGAAATCGCAATAAGCGCGTATTGATTGGTTTGCGCAAAAGTTATAGCGTGTACAAAATAGGGGATAGATTTATAGCATTTTTATTTTTTTATTTTTTTATTAGTAATGGCGGTGATCTGCGATTTTTTATTGTGACTGCGATATTGCGGCGGACACATCGGACACTTTTGACACATTTTTGGGACCATTCACGTTTATACAGCGATCCCTGCTATAAAAATGCATTGATTACTGTATAAATGTGATTGGCAGGGAAGGGGTTAACCACTAGGGGGCGGGAAGGGGTTAAATATGTTCCCTAAATGTGTTCTTACTGTGGGGGGAGGGGACTGACTGGGGGAGGTGACCGATGGTTGTCCCTATGTACAAGGGACACACCATCGGTCCCCTCTCCCTCACAGGACGTGGATCTCTGTGTTTACACACAGAGATCCACTTTCCTGCTCGTTTCCCGGGCAATCGCGGGTGCCCGGCGGCAATCGCGGCCACCGGGCACGCGCACCGGGGCCTTGTGAACGCGCCGCTGGCGGCAAGCGCGCGCCTCCTAGCTCGTTTTAAAGGGAGGACGTCATATGACGTCCTCCCAGAACGAGAGTATCCTCCGCCCGCCGTCAATTGACAGTGGGCGGGGGACAAGTGGTTAATATGGCATATCTAAATTCCTTAGAATGTAGGTCTTTAAACCACCCCTGTTGAAAGGGTTGTATGTGTAAAGACAGAATATCAAAATAAAAACAATCCAACCCCCCAGTAAAAAGTCAATAGACAATGTTGCAAGCTGGACACTAGAGGAATATTTCACGCTACCTCCAATCTAAATACCGTATATACTCGAGTATAAGCCGACCCGAATATAAGCCGAGGCACCTAATTTTACCACAAAAAACTGGGGAAACTATTGACTCAAGTATAAGCCTAGGGCAGTGATGGCGAACCTTGGCACCTCAGATGTTTTGGAACTCCATTTTCCATGATGCTCAGCTACACTGCAGAGTGCATGAGAATCATGGGAAATGTAGTTCCAAAACATCTGGGGTGCCAAGGTTCGCCATCACTTGCCTAGGGTGTCCATCTGCATGCCTCACTGTGTCTCACTGTTTCTCACTGTGTCCATGTGCATGCCTCCCTGTGTCCATGCCACACTGTGCCCATGCCTTGCTGTGCCCATGCCTCAGTGTGTCCATGACTAGACTGATGTTTAACATGGGAGTCTTTGGAAGGGGTGCCCGGATTTGAAAAATCGGTACTCCCTGGCCGTAGGTCCCCCAGACAACAAACTTTTCACACTTGTAGAGGAGAAATGGGGCTACATGTGTGCTAAGTTTTGGGTCCAGGGGACCTATGACTGGCTGGTACCGGGTCCCCAAAGTCACCACAGAAATTACCGTTTAACATGTGAGTCTCAGGAAGGGGTGCCCGGCTTTGAAAAATCGGTGCTCCCCGGCCGTAGGTCCCCCGGACAACAAACTTTTCACACTTATAGAGGAAGAGTTGGGCTACATGTGTGCCAAGTTTGGGGTTCAGGTACCGGGTCCCCAAATCCGGTAGATCAGGCACAAAAGGTGACTCGAGTATAAGCCGAGGGGGGCATTTTCAGCACAAAAAATTGTGCTGAAAACTCGGCTTATACTCGAGTATATACGGTAAGCAATCAAAACAGTGCGGTGTAACCTTATAATAATGATATCCTTAAGAAATCCAAAGTCCCGTACAAAGAATGTTAGAAAAGTCCATCAAGCAATAAAATCTCAGTATGAGGATAAAGATGTTCACAGTCACCCAAGTGACAACTCCCACCATCTACAGATGGAATGGCTACTTACCTCATAATATTGACCCCTGAGCTAACAGGATGGTCATAAGTGCTTGTCCCTCCAGGGGGTAAGTACTTGTAGAGGCGTTTCGGTAGGGAAGAAGATTTCTGGGTGATATATGCAAAAATAAAGAACACTAATAGTGCCCTCTGCTTATTAAGACAGTATTTACTGGTATCAAGTTAAAAACACTCACAGATAAACCGCTTTTTTTTTTTTATTCAGCTGTCAGTGGGGAAACCCATTGACAGCTGATGACTCATCGGTTGTTAAGGACACTGCGGCTGGCTTCCCAGTCCCGCTCCGCAACTTCTTTGCAATTTCTGGGAAAGAGGAGGAAAAAAAAGTAAACAAAGCCTATAAATGACATCTTCATGCATGTCACATATCCAAGAAGGCATAGCTTTTCATTCGGTAAAGGAGGAGTGGATGGGCCTAGCCGCACATCATTGGTGGGCACGCCAGCTGCACCAGCAGCCTCTCAATGATGTCATGGCAAAACATGGGGGTGCGGGACTGAGTGCTGCCAGAAGAGACTAGGATATCAGTTGGACAACGCTGGATCTGCTGGGTGGGTGAGTATCTGAAATGTGCAGAACACACCACCAGGTAAGTAAGGGTTTTAAAAAAAAGGGGGGGGGTGAAAATCCACTTTGAGTTAATGATTGCAGTAACCTCACTGTCTGCAGCAGTTTTACAAACATATATATATATATATATATATATATATATATGTACTGTATATATACAATATCTCACAAAAGTCAGTACACCCCTCACATTTTTGAAAATATTTTATTATATCTTTTATAATCATAAAATATTTTTTTGTGGTAACACAGAAGAAATTACACTTTGCTACAATGTAAAGTATTGAGTGTACAGCTTGTATAACAGTGTAAATTTGCTGTCCCCTCAAAATAACTCAACACACAGCCATTAATGTCTAAACCGCTGGCAACAAAAGTGAAAATGTCCAAATTGGGCCCAAAGTGTCAATATTTTGTGTGGCCACCATTATTTTCCAGCACTGCCTTAACCCTCTTGGGCATGGAGTTCACCAGAGCTTCACAGCTTCACAGTCCTTTTCCACTCCTCCATAATGACATCACAGAGCTGGTGGGTATTAGAGACCTTGCGCTCCTCCACCTTCCGTTTGAGGATACCCCACAGATGCTTAAGTTTAGGTCTGAAGACATGCTTGGCCAGTCTATCACCTTTACCCTTATTTTTTTTTAGCAAGGCAGTGGTCGTCTTGGAGGTGTGTTTGTGGTCTGCGGCCCAGTCTCCAAAAGGAGGGGATCATGCTCTGCTTCAGTATGTCACAGTACATGTTGCCATTCATGGTTCCCTCAATGATCTGTAGCTCCCCAGTGATGGCAGCCCTCATGCAGCCCCAGACCATGACACTCCCACCACCATGCTTGACTGTAGGCAAGACACACTTGTCTTTGTACTCCTCACCTGGTTGTCGCCACACACGCCTGACACCATCTGAACCAAATAAGTTTATCTTGGTCTCATCAGACCACAGGACATGGTTCCAGTAATCCATCTCCTTAGTCTGCTTGTCTTCAGCAAACTGTTTGTGGGCTTTCTTGTGCATCATCTTTAGAAGAGGCTTCCTTCTGGGACGGCAGCAATGCAGACCAATTTTATGCAGTGTGCGGCGTATGGTCTGAGCACTGACAGGCTGACCCCCCACCCCTTCAACCTTCAGCACTTATAGGTCTATTTCCCAAAGACAACCTCTGGATATGATGCTGAGCCTGTGCACTCAACTTCTTTGATTGACCATGACAAGGCCTGTTCTGAGTGGAAGCTGTCCTATTAAACCACTGTATGGTCTTGGCCACCGTGCTGCAGCTCAGTTTCAGGGTATTGGCAATCTTCTTATAGGCTATCTTTATTTAGAGCAACAATTCTTTTTTTTCAGATCCTCAGAGAGTTCTTTGCCATGAGGTGCCATGATGAACTTCCAGTGACCAGTATGAGAGAGTGAGAGCGATAACACCAAATTTAACACACCTGCTCCCCATTCACACCTGAGACCTTGTAACACTAACGAGTCACATGACACCGGGGAGGGAAAATGGCTAATTGGGCCCAATTTGGACATTTTCACTTAGGGATGTACTCACTTTTGTTGCCAGCGATTTAGACATTAATGGCTGTGTGTTGAGTTATTTTGAGGGGACAGCAAATTTATACTGTTATACAAGCTGTACACTACTTTACACTTCACTTTTGTGAGATATGGTATATATATATAGATATATATATATATATATCTATATATATAGTATATTTATAGTTTTCACGGTAGGCTGACATGGTGAGCAATGCAGTGACTATTGTAGCATGAATAGTCAGAAGTTGTCATGAAATAGTTACATGTCTTATCTTACATGCTGAGATCTAAATTAAAATGGAACTCTGCCATGTTTTAAATCCTGATTGACATCAGCATTTTGGTTCCCTCACTGGTAGGTAATACGAAATTGAGATTTGTCATGTATCTAAACCGTGTCTCCGGGAAAACACAGTCTGAGCAAAATGAAACTTAGATTTTTTTCTCATTTCATTGCTTTTTCCTCTATTTTTTTCTTGTGTATGGCGTAAAACACAAAAAAAATAATAATCAGACAAAAATGTTTCTATAAACTGATGCAAAAAAAAATGCAAAAGAAATAGGTGAAACCAGTTTGCATGAGCCAAATTGTTCTGATGGTTAGAATATGTTGTAACACACATTAATATATGTCCTACCAAAGTGTGTTTTTTGTGCCATTATATGTGGCATCCTTTTGCACCTTACAGCAGCAGCCAGTGCACAGAAGAGCGCCACAATAGACATATCACTTGTTTTGGTGTGTTGCGGTGGAAAAAAGTTCAGGTGAGTTTTCTGACCCACTGCGTTGTGGGCCAGCATATTCCTCATGAATGGAATAAAGAAAACCTAATGAAAAATCCCTATAACAAACAGGCAGTCTTTGTACCTTTTTAGTGTTATATTAGTAGGAAGAGAGCTCTGAGCATCAGTCAGATCATATATATAAAGGCCTGACCACAGAGATAAAAAACAGGGTCCGGCTACCCCTCATCCTGTGTAGGTGAGAAACCTAGGTGACACATATACAGTACACCTTCCACAACCCTGCAAGCCAGTGCCTCACAATATACACAATATACAATATATATATTCCAAAAGATAAGGTGTTATGCCTTGTACACACGGTCGGACAATAGTCCGGCCAAAATCACATCGGAATTCCAATGGAATTCCATCGGAGTAAAAGAGAACATGTTCTCTATCTAAACTCCAACGGAATTCCTCGGAATTTCTGATGGAAAAACTCTGATGGGGCATAGACACGGTCGGAATATCCGATGGAAAAAGTCCGTCTGACTTTTTTCATTGGAAATTCTGATTGTGTGTACAAGGCTTTACTCACAGGGCCTGAAAAGGTGACCACACAGTGATGAAGTTTAATTTCAACGTTTCAACATGGCACAAGCTCGTCTTCCTCAGGACAATGGTGAAGTGAAACTAAAAAACATGCAGGGTGGGTGTCATGTGGTGGTTTTCTCATCCTCCATGTTTCCCTCCTTGTTGGGTGCCAAGCAAGGGTCACATGAGAGGCCTACCCCAAGGTGGGTTCTTCTGGGTTAAGCTAGCCACTTACTACAGGTCAGCCTCCTACATGTGGGATACTTTTACTGGAACAGATAATTTAACTTGATTAAACTCTCCTGATGTACTAAACATAACAATGGTTACTTGTGCATTTAGGAGGGACATGCAGAGCCCTTGCCCTCTCCACCTGTCTAGCATATTACCACTATCTCACTCCCAGTAACAATATGGCGTACCTCCTTGCACCCAGCGTGGATTTCATGCATGCACTCAAACTAACTCTTCCTCTTCTGTACCTGTGTACAGGATGAAAGCCCCAGCGGTGCAAATCTGCTCCTGTAGTTATGGGATATGGATCACTGCTGGAGTCCCGACAACATCCTTCTCGCTGCAAGAGGCTATCTCACCTGCCACATGTACATGATTAGCGAAAGGCTGCTAGAGAAACCTTTTTACCCTTGGTAACCACTTGTATATTTACACTGTATTAACTATGCCTATGCACCGATACCACTTTTTTTAAGACCGAATACAAGTGCCAATACTTTTTTTCAAGTACTCACTGATACCGATTACTTTTTTTTTAATTTCATGTTGTGACAGTGGCACTGATATGCGTCACTGATGGGCACTGATAAGTAGAGTTGATGGGCACTGATAGGTGGCACTGATGGACACTGATGAGGCACCACTGATGGGCACTGATGAGGCGGCACCGATCAGCACTGATGGGCACTGATAAGGCGGCACTGAAGGGCACTGCAGGGGTGGCACTGATGAGGAGGTACTAATATGCAGCACTGATGGGCACTGATGAGATGTGCACTGTGCCAGTGTTTATTTTATTTCTATTTTTTACAATTACATTTTTTTTTAAAATGTTTTATTATTATTATTATTATTTTTTTACATTGCTTGCTCTCTTTATTTGGGGGGGGGGGGGTCGGGTGGATGATGTCAGTGTTTTTTTATTTTATTTTTTATTATTTTTACAATTTAGACTTTAAATAGTTATTACACTTCTTTTTTTTTTATCAGCCCTGTTGGGGGAGGGGGGGGGGGGGGCTTGGTGAGATATTGTGGGTCCCTTTGAGACAGGGAAAGGGACTAAGGACAGCCATTCCCCAGTTCCTTTCTCAGCAGCCTCAGCTGCACTGAAGATGAATGAACAGAGACTCCTGTTCATTCATAAACTAAAACATTGTAAACACAGATTACGATGCTCGGTTATGAATGGACAGTCAGTGATCACTGACTCTGTGCATTCAGAAAAGGAAGGAGGCGGTAAATTACAGATTTACCAGCACCTTCCTCCGCTCTCATACTGACAGATCCTGGATGAGGGGGGAACCAGAGGAGGACTACGGGACCCTGAGGAGGACCTGGGGAGCCGGAGGAGGATACAGGGGACAGTCGGGGATGATCGATGCAGCGGTGGGGGCACAGATCTCCCTGTATAGCTTTCAATAAAGTAGCTGACACCCGCAGGGGGGGGGGGAGAAGCGACTGTCAGAAAAGCTATACAGGAAGATCGGTGCTTGTAACTGCCCCACCGCTGCGCCGATCATCTGTGAGGCTGCCCAGGCCCCCCCTGCTACGTTGATGACGCAGGGTGTACTGGCCTCCCACTGGGAGGTATCGGATCAAATACTCGTGCAAATGCTCGTTATCGGCACTGATACTGATACTAGTATCGGTATCGGTGCAACCCTAGTATTAACTCTTGTACCGTTATCGTCATACCTGAATGTATTTAATGACTCGGGCTGTAGACTATATGTGCTGGTTATTTGCATCACACCCCTTGAGTATCTCAGGCCAGGTACCGGCAAGGTTGCAAAAGCTTTACTTAAATAAATGAACGTGATGATAAAAACAGATGTTCCTAATCCCTAACTCAGTCTTGTGAATGACCTAGCATGCCTGCATAGGAAAAAGTCCATCTTTGGTAGAGTCTATGGCTTGTGTATTCAGGAGGGGCTGCAAGCCCCAGCAATCCAGGGGACAGGTCCAGCCAGGCCGGACTGGTCTGGACCGAATCAGCAGGACAGCAACAAGAACCCCTTGGCAGCCCAAGGGCCTGGGCCTCCATCACATTTATAGGACACAGGACTGGGGGGGTCAGACCCCAAGAAAACTCAGGGAAGCACAATTAACTCTAAACTTTCCAGCTGTGGCAGCGTTAAACACTACCTACCTACAAATATACTGTATATTAGACTTGTGCACAACGGAAAAATTCGTTCCGTTTCGGTTCGTTTCTTTCCGGTCCTGTTGATTCGTAATCATTCGTAATTTTGCTAGACGGGATTTTTCGTGTTCGGACTCATTCGTATTTTTGCAAGCGACATTTTTCGTTGAATTTTTTGTTGCTTTATAATTCGTACTTTCGGTAGAGTACGTTGTTTTTCGTTGATTCTGGACACAACTCCTACTTTCGTAACTTTTTTTGGGTTCGTACTTTCGGTAGAGTACGTTGTTTTTCGTTGATTCTGGACACAACTCCTACTTTCGTAACTTTTTTTGGGTTCGTTGATTCGTAATTTTCCGTGTCTCTCTCACAACGACGCTGCCTATTATGCCTAATGTGCTTCGAATGGATTTGTACTTTTCTAAATACATTGCGGTTATTTGTAACGATTCGAAATCTCGTATTTTACTTTCGTTTTTAACATGCGGCTATAGGCTCCGCCCCTGTACACCATTTTGAGAGGGTTCAGCACGGTGAGGGAGAAGCAGAGAGCAGAGCAGAGTGAGTGTTATTGTGCTTCGAATGGATTCGAAATCTCGTATTTTACTTTCGTTTTTTACATGCGGCTATAACCTCCGCCCCTGTACACCATTTTGAGAGGGAGTTCAGCACGGTGTGGGAGAAGCAGAGAGCAGAGCAGAGTGAGTGTTATTGTGCTTCGTATGGATTCGTACATTCGTAACTTTTTCATAACGAATTATGCCGAAGACATTCGGGCATTCGCTATTTGCGGTATAATTTATTTCGGATTCGGTCTTATTCGTAATTGCTTTGTTCGGAAATTCGAATGCTTCCGAATGTCCGAAAGTTGCTAAATTCGGACGAATTTCAATTCGTTACGAAACGAATTGCACAAGCCTACTGTATATACTCTATTAAATCTCTCCCATCATTACCACCCACTTAAGGAGGACGAACTAGTTCCACTTTGAAACATCAAAACAAAACTTCATCACTGTGTGTTCACCTTTCAAGCCCCGTGCGTGCCTCCTTATCTTTAGGATTGCATGTACTGTACTTCTCGCATTTATGAGCACCAGGGCTCATTTTTTTCTCGGATATGTTTGCAGGGGCAACTACTGGATGTAGTGACCAACGCCCGCTGACCACCATGATGCTATACAGCCTCTAGGCTGTGCACTGAATTTTTCAGATGCTTAGACCACTACACCTGCTGTGTGGGCAGCAGAAGATCCTCAAGGAGGGCAGTACGTGCCGCAGGGACTGGGGCTGAGGGAAGGGTGTAACGAGTGGGTTCACATTTTCATTTTTTGTAAATTGGTGAACAAACCCTTTAACCACTTGCCGACCGCCGCACGAACATTTACGTTGGCAGAATATCACGGGCAGGCAAATGAGCGTCCATTTTCCGCTGTGTGGACGCGCACGCCCCTGCCGCGTGACCGTGCCTGCGGGACTCGATGTCGGCTGCTGTCCCGCGATCGTGTCACGGAGCTGCAGAACGCGGGGATGCCTATGTAAACAAGGCATCTCCCTGTTCTGCCTTGTGACAGGACACTGATCGTCTGCTCCCTGTCATTGGGAGCAGTGATCAGTGCCGTGTCACATGTAGCCCAGCCCCCACACAGTTAGAATCACTCCCTAGGACACACTTAACCCCTTCCTTGCCCCCTAGTGGTTAACCCCTTCCTTGCCAGTGTCATTTACACAGTAATCAGTGCATTTTTATAGCATTGATCGCTGTATAAATGACAATGGTCGCAAAATAGCATCAAAAGTGTCCGATGTGTCCGCCATAATGTCGCAGTCACGATAAAAATCGCTGATCGCCGCCATTATTAGTAAAAAAAAAAAAATATTAATAAAAATGCCAATAAACTATCCCCTATTTTGTAGACGCTATAACTTTTGCGCAAACCAATCAATAAACGCTTATTGCGATCAGGCTGATACGTATTCTACATATTTTTGGATCCAAAATTATGTAGAAGAATACGTATCGGTCTAAACTGAGGAAAAATTTTGTTTTTTTATATATTTTTTGGGGATATTTATTATAGCAAAAAGTAAAAAATATTGCTTTTTCTTCAAAATGTTTGCTCTATTTTTGTTTATAGCGCAAATAATAAAAACCGCAGAGGTGATCAAATACCACCAAAAGAAAGCTATATTTGTGGGAAAAAAAAGGACGTCAATTTTGTTTGGGAACCACGTTGCATGACTGCGCAATTGTCAGTTAAAGCGACGCAGTGCCGAAGTGCAAAAAGTGGCCCGGTCATTTGGCAGCCAAATCCTCCGGGGCTGAAGTGGATAAAAAATTATAAATGCGAAAAAGAACAAAAAAAAACCCGCAGTGGGTGGGGGACTGAGGAGGACAGGAAGGCATGGGGGGGGGGTGAGTAACGGAATTTGGTTTTACCACACCATGGCCAGTAGCATAGAGTATGTACAGTTTATTGATGTCTCCTGTTTCCGGTGTCCAGTCTCCACGGTTTAGTCAGCCTCTCCAGGGTGTGAACTGCCACTATTTTTCTTCCTCTGACTAAATATTCCTCTCGTTTAAGCCTTCATTTAAAACTGGAACTTTCCTTTAAATGTACTTCATGGACTCGGTGAAGTACGATGTCCCTGATTCAGCCTTTGGCTAGCTAAACTGTAAATGCTTCATGTTTGTAATTACACAAAATGAGATAAATTGGCAACCAGCAAAAGCATAATAAAGAGGCACGTGTAACTAGACCGAGTACATATATAAGAACAAGAGCTTGAAAGGAAAGATCGGACAGGGAGGAGATGAGAAGAAAAATGAGCTTCATTTAAAATTCTTCATTTAATACAATGCACTTACATGCAAAAAGCCTTTTAGTTCTGAACCTGAAGGGCTTTTGCATTCAAGAGCTACATTAAGTTGTAATAGTATTTTATATTAAGAGGTACAATAATTAACATTCTTGGCTTGTTCCTTTCTGCAAGATTCTTAAATGGAACATCATAATTACTGTTGTTTTTTTTTTTTTTTTCTACCTTTTTTTAAATATATTACTTTTTTGTCCTTGGTAATTAATATAAATAAAACAGAGCCAATTATTTTAATGCCCGTATGGTCCTTTGATGTTTGTACTTTCTTGTAAACCTTTTTGTCTTGCAAAGGCAAAGACGTACCTTGTACTTTTTATTTTTATTTTTTTATAGGACATTAAGCCCATTTTTTAGAATGCCTAGATCCTGGTTTGAGTCCTCATCCCCCCACCTCCTGAGACTAAACCCAACAACCGTGAAAAAAAAAAAAAAAAAATCTATCTATACATTTTTTACTGATGTCTTTGGCCAGGTCTGATGACACCATAGTTTTCCTTTTTTTCTCCTCCAGGGGTGGATAGATCCTATCTGTTGGTAAATCTTGGGTGTGGCTGAGGGTATTGACATCCTGTTCTAACAAGAAGTGGATTAAATTATTCTGGGCTCATCACTGGATCAGTGAGTCTGCAGAGAACAGCACCAGAGATCAGGTGGATTAATAGATTGATCCAATGACCCCATGGACTTTTGAGGTGCTCACAGACAACAGACTGAAGTTGTTTCCACAAATTGTATTAACACAAATTGATGTAAACCATATATACATATTATATGCTAAAATAACTTTTGGCCCTCTAAAAACGTCCTTGATTTTATGGGGCACCCCTACATTACATGCACTATATTACCAAAAGCATTGGGACATTTGCCTTTACACGCACATGAACTTTAATGGCATCCCAGTCTTAAGCCTCGTACACACGGTCGGACTTCCATCAGACTTTTCCGTGTTTTTTTGTCCGAACAGAGTTGGTCGGGAACACCCATAGCATACACACGCTCTGACTTTTCTGCAAACTTTCCCAAAACTTTTTGCAATATCACGTGGTTTTTCTGCTCTTTTCTGCTCTTTACCGCCACCTTTTGGTCAACTTCTGCTATTGTTGGTTGATTTTAACATTA
Organism: Rana muscosa; assembly: GCA_029206835.1. Taxonomy (NCBI): domain Eukaryota; kingdom Metazoa; phylum Chordata; class Amphibia; order Anura; family Ranidae; genus Rana; species Rana muscosa. The sequence continues at coordinate 1,241,688,400 of CM055116.1, read as the reverse complement.
GTTGTTTTGTCCATCGGACAAAAGTCTGATGGTTTTCTGTACACACGGTCGGACTTTGCTCCATCGGACTTTTGTTGGGCAAAAGTTTGTCCGTTTGCAGACCCAACTTTTGTCCGATGAAAACAAGAAAAAAGCAAAAAAAGTTTGTCTGATGGAGCGTACACACGGTCGGATTGTTGGTCCAACTTGCTCAAAATGAAGTTTGTTGGTCAAAAGTCAGACCGTGTGTACCGGGCTTTAGTCTGTAGGGTTCAATATTCAGTTGGCCCACCGTTTGCAGCTATAAATGCTTCAACTCTTCTGGGAAGGCCATCCACAAGGTTTGGGAGTGTGTCTATAAGAATCATTCTTCCAGAAGCACATTTGTGAGGTCAGGCACTTTAATTTATCCCAAATGTGTTCTATCAGGTTGAGGCAGGCCAGTCAAGTTCCTCCACCCCAAACTCGCTCATCCATGTCTTTATGGACCTTGCTTTGTGCACAGGTCCAAATCATTTGGTGAAAGGGTGATTATGGTGTGGGCTTGTTTTTTCAGGGGTTGGCTCGGCCCCTTAGTTCCAGTGAAGGGAACTCTTAAGTCGTCAGCATACTAAGGCATTTTGGACAATTTCATTCTCCCAACTTTGTGGGAACTGTTTGGGGATGGCCCTTTCCTGATCCAACGTGACTGCGCACCAGTGCACAAAGCAATGTCCATAAAGACATGGATGAGCGAGTTTAGGATGGAGGAACTTGACTGGCCATCACAGAGTCCTAACCTCAACCCGATAGAACATCTTTGGGATGTATTAGAGCGGAGACGGCAAGCCAGGCCTTCTTGTCCAACATCAGTGCCTGACCTCACACTTGCACTTCAGGAAGAATGGTCAAACATTCCCATAGACACACTCCTAAACCTTGTGGACAGCCTTCCCAGAAGAGTTGAAGCTGTTATAGCTGCAAAGGGTGGACCGACTCCATACTGAACCTTACGGACTAATGCCGCGAACACACGATCGGAATTTCCAACAACAAAATCAACGGATGTTGGCTCAAACTTGCATACACACGGTCACACAAATGTTGCTCGGAAATTCCAAACGTCAAGAACGCGGTGACGTACAACACTATGACGAGCCGAGAGAAATTAAGTTCACTGATTCCGAGCATGCGTCGAATTGATTACGGAAATTCCAAAAACAAATGTCTGATGGAGCATACACACGGTCGGATTTTCTGACAACAAGCTCACATCGAACATTTGTTGTCGTGAATTCCGACCGTGTGTACGTGGCATTAGACTGGTATGCCATTAAAGTTTATGTGCATGTAAAGGCAGGTGTCCCAATACTTTTGCTAATATAGTGTATATCATGTTACACTGCACTACATTGTATATCATATTATCAGTGTATATGTATCTGTTTACTTCCTACTATATATTCCTCACCCAGTTGCTCCTGTGGGGTGTCCATAGGCTTGCCCCCGGGGGCCTCGCTGATTTCTGCCCCCCTGTATAAAATCTATACATGTTGTTTATATTGTAAATATTGTAAATTTATGTTTTTTCTTTCAGATTGTTACCTTGAAAACCTCCTGAAGAATGGATTTGTCTCACGCGAAACTTGTTGAGACTTTTGGGGACCCCACATACACTGATACTGAAACAGATACAGTGTAACATGATATACGTAATTTAAGGGTGCCCTCTAAAATCAGGGACCTTTGTAGAGGGATGACATTTATTTTAGTGTGTGATATTTATACATGGTTTTAATAAATTTTCGGTAATACAATTTGTGGAAACAATTTTAGTCTGTTGTCTGTGAGTACCTCAAAAGTCCATGGTGGTACATAGGACATGGTGCTTGATTGTTGGACCTTTTGCTGCCTTCCTAAATAATACCTGTAATGTATAATATTTGCTCAAGCTGGAGTTGGCTATAATGATTTGGGGTAACTATTTTTTTTTTTTTTTTTTTACATTTTAAAGCAGATGTTTTAAATTATTATTTTATTATTTATTTATTTATTTTCATTTACAAATATTTTTTTTGCAAATGAACATTTAAAACATGATAAGGGATCCCCAAAGCACTATTGGTTATGTAAAGAGAGGGAACAGTGGAACCTGTCTGCCTGAGAAGATGGATATGGAAGGAATCGCTGCTCATCCACTTGTAGATATAAACTTTCACTTCAGGTGCCGAATTTTGTAAGCAATCAAATTTTTGCAATGAATGAGCTAGGGAGATAAAGGAAAACATTAAAAGGCCCAGAAGCTCCACCTCCTTGTATCTGGATACAAGTCTATATAACATTAGACTACTGTAAATATTAGCTGACTAAAAACATTCTTTGGTTCTGCCCATAATATACATATGTACAAATATTCTATACATTATCAGCGTCCTAGTACCAGGGAGAGCAATAGAAGAGTTGGGTAGCTGTAGTGGCTATTGTAGTGGCTACTGTCATTGAGACAGAACGTAATATAAAAAACAAACAAAAAAACAAGCAAGGGTAAATTTACCAGTGGAAGGAGATCTGATTCTTCTATATAGATCGTTAGTTATCATTAGAGGGGTCACCGGCCGAAAGAATAAGATCCTGATTCCTCTATATAGATCTTTAGTTGCCATTAGAGAAATTACCAGTAGGAGGAAGGCAGTCCTAATTCTCCTATACTGTAAAGATCTTTAGTTTTCACTAGAGGAATCACCAGCAGGAGGGAGGATGTCCTGATTCCTTTATATAGATCTTATTACTATAGGAATCACCAGCAGGAACACGGAGGTCCTGATTCATCTATATAGATCTTTAATTATCACTAGAGGGGTCACCAGTAGGGTGAAGGAGGTCCTGATTCCTCCATATAGATCTTTAGTTATCACTATAGGAATCACCAGCAGGAGGAAGGAGATCCTGATTCCTCTATATAGATCTTTAGTTATCACTATAGGAATCACCAGCAGGAGGAAGGAGATCCTGATTCCTCTGTATAGATCTTTAGTTATCACTAGAGGGGTCACCAGCAGGGGGAAGGAGGTCCTGATTCCTCTATATAGATCTTTAGTTATCATTAGAGAGATCACCAGCGGGAGGCAGGAGGTCCTGATTCCTCTATATAGATCTTTAGTTATCACTATAGGAATCACCAGCAGGAGGAAGGAGATCCTGATTCCTCTGTATAAATCTTTAGTTATCACTAGAGGGGTCACCAGCAGGGGGAAGGAGGTCCTGATTCCTCTATATAGATCTTTAGTTATCACTAGAGGGGTCACCAGTAGGGTGAAGGAGGTCCTGATTCCTCCATATAGATCTTTAGTTATCACTAGAGGGATCACCAGAAGGAGGAAAGAGGTCCTGATTGCTCTATATAGACCTTTTAGTTATCACTAGAGCATACCTCCCAACATTTTGAGATGGAAATGAGAGACACCTACTAACAAATGAATGTAGGCATAGGACCCACCCCCTGCCACACACCCTTAAAGGAGAATTAACTAAAAAAAAAAAAGTTAATTAAATCCACAAGGACTTTTTTTTTACAACTACTATTCCTTTATATTGGCTTTTAAAATGTACAAATGAAGCAATTTAGAATTTAGATGAAAAGTTTAGCACTGGTAAACACTGTTTGAAACATAAAAAGTGCATTTTATATACTAAATAGATCAGACCAAAATAAGGAACAAATGAGGGGGGAAGAGGGACAGAGGGACATTGCTCCAAATCCGGGACAGTCCCTCAAAATCAGGGACAGTTGAGAGCTATGCTAGAGGGATCACCAGCAGGAGAAAGGAGGAAATTATTCCTCTATATAGATCTTTAGTTATTATTATTATTATTATTATACAGGATTTATAGATCGCCAACAGTTTGCGCAGCGCTTTACAACATCAGGGAAGACAGTACAGTCACGATACACATCAATACAGGAGGGATCAGAGGGCCCTGCTCGTTAGAGCTTACAGTCTAGAAGGGAGGGTCAAGTGAAACAAAGGGTAGTAGCTGTGGGGGTGATCAGGTGGACAAAATGAGAATACAGTTGTTAGGTGTGGGTAGGAAAGGCTTCTCTGAAGAGAAGGGTTTTTAGGGATCCTCTAAAAGCTAATAGAGAAGGAGATAGACTGACAGATTGGGGTAAGGAGTTCCATAGGCTTGGAGAGGCTCTGGAAAGGTCCTGGAGACGAGCATGGGAGGAGGTGATGAGAGAGCTAGAGAGCAGGAGGTCTTGAGAAGAACAAAGAACGATTAGGTTGGTATTTAGAGACTAGGTCAGTGATGTACTGTAGCTGGGGGCAGTGTTGTGGATGGCTTTGTAGGTAGTTGTTAGTATTTTGAATTGAATTCGTTGGGTGAGCGGAAGCCAGTGGAGGGATTGACAGAGAGGAGTAGCAGACACAGAGCGGTTGGTAAGGTGGATGAGTCTGGCAGCAGCATTTATGATGGACTGAAGGGGGAATAAAATTTGCAGAGGTAAGCCAATGAGGAGGGAGTTGCAGTAATCGAGGCGAGAGATGACCAGGGAGTGAATTAAGAGCTTTGCGGTGTCATTGGTTAGAAAGGGGCGTATTTTGGAGATGTTGCGGAGGTTGAGGCGGCAAGATTTGGACAGTGATTGGACGTGAGGCTTAAAGGGGAGTTCAGAGTCCAGGACTACACCTAGAACCTTGGCATGCGGGGATGGGCTGATAGTTGTGCCATCGATTTTGACAGAGAGATCGGGGGAGGAGGCACGTGGGGGAGGAAAAATGATCAGTTCAGTTTTGGATAGATTAAGTTTGAGGAAGTGGTGTGACATCCAAACTGATATCACTTATAAACTTAGTTATCACTAGACATGTGCATTAGTTTTCGTCCGAATGCATTTTCGTCCGAATTTCAGCTATTTTCGTTATCGTTTTAACAAACGAAAACGAAAGCACAGAATCCGAAAACCGAAAGATCCGACATAAACAAATGCTTTATTTTCGTTTTCGTTGCTACAACAGTTCGATATAGATAGGAGATTCGACGTGACGCTGACAATAACAATCTGTGTCTATCGAACCTGTGGTCGAATGTGCCTAACCTTAACTCTATTAGTCCAAGATTATTCTACATAGGAGAGAAAAGATTCGACATTATAGAGAGAAAAGATTCGACATAGGAGAGAAAGATTCGACATAGGAGAGGAAAGATTCGACATAGGAGAGGAAAGATTCGACATAGGAGAGGAAAGATTCGACATAGGAGAGGAAAGATTCGACATAGGAGAGGAAAGATTCGACATAGGAGAGAAAAGATTCGACATAGGAGAGGAAAGATTCGACATAGGAGAGGAAAGATTCGACATAGGAGAGGAAAGATTCGACATAGGAGAGGAAAGATTCGACATAGGAGAGAAAAGATTTGACATTATAGAGAGAAAAGATTTGACATTATAGAGAGAAAAGATTTGACATTATAGAGAGAAAAGATTTGACATAGGAGAGAAAAGATTCGACATAGAGAGAAAAGATCACTGCTTGTGGGCGGAACATTCGACCGGAAATGTATGATTGCAGAGTCGTACAGTTTCACTGCTCCGTCGAATCTTCTTTGAACATTCGACAGACACCATAAGCCTTCAATGACAGATTCGACCTTAATTAATTCAGATTTTCGGACGAATGCAATTTTTAACGAAAAACGAAATAAATAAAAACGAATTTCGGGAGTAACTAAATAAATTTATTTTTTGGACGAAAACGAAATTCCGAAACGAAATATTTCAGTGTGCACATGTCTAGTTATCACTAGAAGGATCACCAGCAGGAACATGGAGGTCCTGATTGCTCTAAATAGAGGGTTGGTTATCCCTAGATGGGTCACCCAAAGGAGGAAGGTTGTCCTGATTCCTCTATATAGGTCTTTATATCACTAGAGGGGTCACCAGCAGGAAGAAAGAGGTCCTGATTGCTCTAAATAGATGTTTAGTTATCACTAATCTTCAGTAAGATATTCTCCTATATAGATCTTTAGTTAGACCTCATTTAGAATACTGTGTCCAGTTCTGGGGGCCTCACTTACAAAAAATTGGTAAGATAGAACGAGTCTAGAGACGAGTAACAAAATTGAAAGGTCTGAGGCATAAAACATATCAGGAGAAACTGCAGGAACTTAATACATACAATCTTGGTTAACCACTTAAGCCCCGGACCATTATGCAGCTTAAGGACCAGAGGTGTTTTCAGAATTTGGCACTGCGCTGCTTTAACTGGAAATTGTGCGGACATGCAAAGTTGTACCCAAACTTAATTTGCGTCCTTTTCTTCCCACAAATAGAGCTTTCTTTTAATGGTATTTGATTGCCTCTGCGATTTTTTTTTTTGCGATATAAATGGAAAAAGACTGAAAATTTAGAAAAAAAATTATATTTTCTAATTTTTGTTATAAGAAAAATCAAATAAACTCAATTTTAGTCATACATTTAGGCCAAAATGTATACAGCCACATGTCTTTAGTAAAAAAAGTCAATAAGCGTATATTTATTGGTTTGCGCAAAAGTTATAGCATCTACAAACTAGGGTACATTTTCTGAAATTTACACAGCTTTTAGTTTATGACTGCCTATCTCATTTCTTGAGGTGCTAAAATGTCAGGGCAGTACAAAACCCCCCCAAATGACCCCATTTTTGAAAGAAGACACCCCAAGTAAATTGCTGAGAGGCATGTTGAGCCCATTGAATATTTTTTTTTTGTCTCAAGTGATTGAATAATGACTAAAAAAAAAAAAAATTACAAAAAGTTGTCACTAAATGATATTTTGCTCACACATGCCATGGTTATATGTGGAATTGCACCCCAAAATAAATTTTGCTGCTTCTCCTGAGTACGGGGATACCACATGTGTGGGACTTTTTAGGAGCCTAGCCGCGTACGGGCCCCCGAAAATTAAGCACCGCCTTCAGGATTTCTAAGGGCACAAAATTTTGATTTCACTCCTCACTACCTATCACAGTTTCGAAGGCCATAAAATGCCAAAATAGCACAAAACCCCCCCAAATGACCCCATTTTAGAAAGTAGACACCGCAAGAAAATTGCTGAGAGGCATATTGAGCCCATTGAATATTTTTTTTTTGTCCCAAGTGATTGAATAATGACACCCCAAGCTATTTGCTGAGAGGCATGGTGAGTATTTTACAGCTTTCATTTGTTTTTGAAAATGAAGAAAGAAAATATATATATATATTTTTTTCAATTTTCAAAACTTTGTGACAAAAAGCGAGATCTGCAAAATACTCACCATACCTCTCAGCAAATAGCTTGGGGTGTCTACTTTCCAAAATGGGGTCATTTGGTTTTTTTTTGTGCCATCTGGGCATTCCATGGCAGTGAGGAGTGAAATCAAAAATTTACACCCTTAGAAAGCCTGAAGGCGGTGCTTGGTTTTTGGGGACCCGTACGCGGCTAGGCTCCCAAAAAGTCTCACACATGTGGTATCCCCGTACTCAGGAGAAGCAACAGAATGTATTTTGGGGTAGAATTCCACATATGCCCATGGCATGTTTGAGCAATATATCATTTAGTGACAACTTTGTGCAAAAAAATAAAAAATAAATTGTCTTTTTTCCGCAACTTGTGTCAACATATAAAATATTCCATGGACTCGACATGCCTCTCAGTATATAGCTTGGGGTGTCTACTTTCCAAAATGGGGTCATTTGGGGGGGGGTTGAACTGTCCTGGCATTTTATACACAACATTAGGAAGCTTACATCCACTCTTCTAACCACTTGAAGACAAAGCCCTTTCTGACACTTTTTGTTTACATGAAAACATTTTTTTTTTTGCAAGAAAATTATGTTGAACCCTCAAACATTATATATTTTTTTTAAAGCAAAGGCCCTACAGATTAAAATGGTGGGTGTTGCATTTTTTTTTCCACACAGTATTTGCGCAGCGAGTTTTCAAACGCATTTTTTGGGGAAAAAACACACTTTTTTTAATTTTAATGCACTAAAACACACTATATTGCCCAAATGTTTGATTAAACAAAAAAGATGATCTTAGGCCGAGTACATGGATACCAAACACGACATGCTTTAAAATTTCGCACAAACGCGCAGTGGCGACAAACTACATACATTTTTAAAAGCCTTTAAAAGCCTTTACAGGTTACCACGTTAGATTTACAGAGGAGGTCTACTACTAAAATGACTGCCCTCGATCTGACCTTTGCGGTGATACCTCACATGCATGATGCAATTGCTGTTTACATGTGACGCCAGACCAACGCTTGCGTTCGCCATTGCGCAAGAGCAGGGTGGGACAGGGGTGCTTTTTTTTTTTTATTATTAATTTTCCTTTTTTTTTTTTAAACTGTTCCTTCCATATTTTTTTTTTTAGCATTTTTATTGTTATCTCAGGGAATGTAACTATCCCCTATGATAGCAATAGGTAGTGACAGGTACTTTTTAAAAAAAAAAACTGGAGTCTATTGGACCCTAGATCTTTCCTCTGCCCTCAAAGCATCTGACCACACCAAGATCGGTGTGATAAAATGCTTTCCCAATGTCCCAATGGCGCTTTTTATATCCGGGGGGGACATTCCCTCCCACTGCTTGTAAAAGCAGTCCAGAGGCTAATTAGCTGCTAGGATTGCTTTTACATGAAAGTCGGCCGCTGGCTGAAAAGAATGATACCAAGATGATACCTAAACCCGCAGGCATCAATCTGGTATAACCATTCAAAATCCAGCAACATACCAGTACGTTGCTGGTCCTTGTTGGACATGTATTGTAATCTTTTTTTTCATGCAGCCTGTTGGCTGAACGAAAAAAAAGAGATTGATCGGTGGGTATGCCCACCATTAGAATACCTCCCTTCATTCACCCACTTCTAATGATGGGCATACATGCACCATTAATATATGCCGAAGCATGGGGGCATCCTCCCGCAAAAGTTATGCCACATACACACGGTCTGACTTTTCCACGGGCAAGCCTCCGTTGGAATTTCGACCGTATGTACGCGGCATTAGGAGCAAAATCGCTCCTCCGCCCCTGCTGCCCCCATGCTTCGGCATATATGCTCTTTTTTTTTAACTGTGGTGGTGAAATCACCTCCTACAGCACTGGAGTCGCAGGGATCAGGCCTGTCTCTGCGAACGCTGCAGTTATGTGTGTTGTGTTTTGTAAGTGACAGTGATCGATCGATACTGCACTTAGGTGGCCTGGGCTGGACGGAGGGGCAAAACACAGGTGCTAGCAGGTATCTGGGCTGATCCCGCTAACACTGCGTTTTTGGGAACCCTAAATCAGATCAGATATTGATCTGTTCAGATACTATACCACTAAGGGAGGTGTATGCTTCACGCGTGGGTGTTAGCGTCACTGGCACTAACCTGACGCTTCCTGGGGCGACGCAGACCCTCTCTGACGCTAAAACCTAATTGATATCACCCGCCGGGCGATCAGGGGGTTAAACCTTTATTGGGTTATATACGGCGGGTGCCCTGACACTATAAAAAGCAAACTAACTAACCAGCGTCACCCGTAACACTTACATGGTGATCACTGGTGAAAGGGTTAAGTAGGGGCAATCAGGGGGTTAAACCTTTATTAGGTAGTATATGGGGGTACCTGACGCTATATAAAAACCTGACGGGGAACCTAAATAACAAAATAACTAACTGGCTAACCAGTGTCACCAGTAACACTTATACGGTGATCACTGGTGAAAGGGTTAACTAGGGGCAATTAGGGGGTTAAAACCTTTATTAGGTAATATATGGGGGTACCTGACGCTATAAAAACCTGCGGCGAACCTAAAAAAAAATAACTGGCTACCTATCGGCATCACCGACACTAAGACAGCGATCAGAAAAACGATCGCTTAGTGACACTGGCAAAAGGGGGTGAAAGGGTTAGCTGGGGGGGCGATCAAGTGGGTTAAACCTTTATTAGATAATATATGGGGGTACCTGACGCTATAAAAACCTGCGGCGAACCTAAAAAAAATAACTGGCTACCTATCGGCATCACCGACGCTAATACAGCGATCAGAAAAACGATCGCTTAGTGACACTGGCAAAAGGGGGTGAAAGGGTTAGCTGGGGGGGCGATCAAGTGGGTTAAACCTTTATTAGATAATATATGGGGGTACCTGACGCTATAAAAACCTGCGGCGAACCTAAAAAAAATAACTGGCTACCTATCGGCACCAGCATAACTAATACAGCGATCAGAAATACGATCGCTTAGTGACGCTGGCGTTAGGGGGTGAAAGGGTTACCTGGGGGGGCGATCAAGGGGTTAAACCTTTATTAGGGGGGGTTAGGGGGCTACACTGGACCTAAAACACTCTGCCCTGACACTTTTACAGTCACAAATGTCACTGATTGCCGTGATCAGTAAATAAATGGTCACTGCAATCAGTGACACTGTGACCAGTAGTGTATTTAGGTTTTGTGCTGCCCTAGGCCTGACTAAACTTGTGCACCCCCTAATCTAAATATGACCCACCCCTTCCTGTCAGCCACACCCCTTTCTGCTTAAGACCTGCCCTGAAATTTTCGAGTGGGGACACCAGTTCTTAGGGCCTGGGGGGGGGGGGGGACATTGGATTCCCTTAATTTTCATAGCTTTCCTCTCACTTCCTGTTTGGCTATGGGGCAGGAAGTTAAAGCGGAGGTCCACCCAGAATTTTTTTTAACACTAAAATTCCTAAAAAAAATAGAAAAATATAGAATTTTTTTTTTATATACTCACCCGAAATATCCGTTGCTATGCGGAAGTCCCCTAATCTGCCTCTTCCTTTGCTTTGGTGGTTCTCCTTCTGCTTCCTCTTCTTGTGAATGGGGCGCGCTGCCTTCTGGGAACTGTGTGTAATCCCAGGAGGCAGCCGCCCATTCACTAAGCGCCGTGCGAGTCGCGCATGCGCAGTAGGAAACGGGCAGTGAAGCCTTAGTCCGGATGGAGGAGCCGGGACCTGCCAGGACCGAGCGATCGCCGTCGGGGGCCCGACATCGCGGGCGAGTAGGACAAGTAAGTATCCCTATTAAAAGTCAGCAGCTACAGTGTTAGTAGCTGCTGACTTTTAAAAAAAAAAAATTGCGGGTGGAATCCCGCTTTAAGGGAAATCTCTGCAATGGGACAGGAATGGTATAAAAGAAACTGACAGGGGCTATAACCCTCCTTTACTCTATCCAAAATGAAAAAAAAATTGCCTATAGTTCTACTTTAAGCACAAATTTCGGATAATTTTATGGAGAGGACTAAGAAGATATAATCATGCCAGTGGTGCAGCAGAAAACATATAGCACAGTGAGGAAGGTTTGTGGTCCAGGCTGATAGGACAGTCAAAATTAGAAGCAGCTTGCGTTACGCTAACAGTGTAGCGCAAGCCGGCGGGGACTCTTTCCGTGCTGCCCCCCCTGCAAAGTGCTGCCCTAGGCCTGGGCCTTGTTGGCCTAGGCCGGGATACAGCGTTGACTGTGACTGGGGGCTGGGGGGTGATCTGGGGGGTGATCTTGGGGTGTCTGGGGGGACCTGGGGGGACGATCGTGTGCCTATGTGTCCTGGTGTCAGTGTACTGTTTAGTGCACTAACCTGATGTCTTCTCTCAACGGGGCTCGGTATATGTGAGCGCCGCAGGAGAGATGATATCACTTCCTCCTGCCTGTGTAAACATTACACAGGCAGAGGAAGCTTTTCATTCGCCGGGAGCGATCGCGAGGGGGTGGCCGGAAATGAATGGCCGCCCCCTCATCACGGATCGCTCCCGGAACGATGCCGACCACTCACTGTATAGAAGGGGGGTCCGATGGGACCCCCCAACTATATGAAGGCAGGCACGTACAGGTACGTGATTGTGCCTGTCCGTGCCATTCTGCCGACGTATATATACAATGAGCGGTCGTTAAGTGGTAAAAGAATGGAAAGGAAGGACATTACCTATAAATACATTAAGGGTTGGAATAAAGGAGGAGTTCAGTCATTTCAATATAAAGCCGTGTACACACGATCGGTTTTACCAATGAAAACAGTCCGATTGACTTTTCTCATCAGACAAACCGATCTTGTATGGGCCCCAAAGGTCTTTTTTCCATCGGTGAGAAAAAATAGAACATGTTTTAAATTTACCCGATGGGAAAAAAAACAATAGCAAATTCCGATCGTCTGTGGGGAACTCCATCGGACAAAAAACCCACGCATGCTCAGAATCAAGTCGACGCATGCTCAGAAGCATTGAACTTCATTTTTCTCGGCTTGTCGGAGTGTTTTACGTCACAGCGTTTGGGACGGTCGGATTTTTGACTGATGGTGTGTAGGCAAGACTGATGGAAGTCAGCTTCATCGGATTTCCGATGGAAAAATCCATCGGATTAGAATCCATAGGAAAACCGATCGTGTGCACAGGGCTTCAGGCTTGGATCAAAACCACGGGTCATTTATGCGTGATCTCAGACTAGCAGAGGGAAAGTTCAACACTAACCTTGAGGCCTCGTACACACGACCGATTTTCTCGTCGTAAACAGTCAAGAAAAGTGCCGCGAGAGTTTTTTTGTCTAGAAAAACGTTCGTGTGTATGGTTTTACGACGAGAAACTTGACGAGAATCTCGACAAGAAAATAGAGAACCTGCTCTCTATTTTCTCGTCAGGAGTCCAGATTTCCTCGTCGTGTTTCTCGTCGGCCTGTTTTGTGACGAGAAAATGGTTCGTGTGTATGCTTTTACGACTCTTCCAAAAGCGCGCATGCTCACAAGCAACTATGAGACGGGAGCGCATCTTCTGGTAAAACAAGCCTTCGTAAAGGAGATAGCACATTCGTCACGCTAAAACGAACTGAAAGCACGAAGACTGAAAAGTGCGAATCGTCTCTTCCCAAACTTTTACTTCACACACGGTAACACGAGATCAGCAAAAGCAGCCCAAGGGGTGGCGCCAAGAAAAAAAGGGATTTTTATAACAGCTTACCTGTAAAATCCTTTTCTTGGAGTACATCACGGGACACAGAGCGACTTAGTCATTACTAATGGGTTATATAGTTTACCTTCAGGTGTTGGCACTGGCCAATTCCAAACCGGAAGTACCCTCCCCTATATAAGCCCCTCCCACCCGGGAGCACCTCAGTTTTGTAGCCAAGCAATAAGTGTCCCAAAAAGAGGGGTGGGAGCTCTGTGTCCCGTGATGTACTCCAAGAAAAGGATTTTACAGGTAAGCTGTTATAAAAATCCCTTTTTCTTTTTCGTACATCACGGGACACAGAGCGACTTAGTCATTACTAATGGGACGTCCCAAAGCAATGCCAAATGAGGGGGGGGGTACATAAGCTGGGCGCCATCAGGCATGAGGATCTTTTGCGGCCTGCAACACACTGCGCCCAAAGGCGACATCCTCCTGACTTCTAACGTCTACCTGATAGAATCTAGTAAACGTGTGTACCGAAGACCATGTTGCGGCCTTACATACTTGAGCCAGGGAGGCCTGGTGATGCACTGCCCATGAAGTTCCAACCGCTCTTGTGGAGTGCGCCCTAACTTTGAACGGAGGCGGTCTCTTTCTCAAGCCATAGGCTTGTATTATGACCTGTCGAATCCACTTGGCTAAAGTAGATTTTGATGCTGCCTGACCCCTTCTGGGGCCTTCCGGCAGAACAAACAAAGAATCCGTTCTGCGAATCTGAGCAGTGGCTTTTAGATAAGCTTTAACTGCTCTTACCACATCCAAAGAATGTAATAACTTTTCCTCTACTGAGATAGGTTTGGGGAAAAAAGAAGGAAGAACCACATCTTGGTTCAAATGAAACCTCGATACCACCTTAGGAAGAAAGGCTGGATGAGGACGTAATACTACTCTGTCCTTATGGACAACCAGATATGGCTCCTTACAGGACATAGCTGCTAATTCCGACACTCTTTTAGCCGAACAAATGGCTACTAAGAAAACCAATTTCCTGGTGAGAAGAACCAAGGAAATGTGTTGTAATGGTTCAAACGGTTGTTTCTGTAGAACCGACAGAACCAGGTTTAAGTCCCAAGGACATATGGGAATACTAACCGGAGGGCTAATACGCATCACTCCTTGTATAAAGGCTTTGACTAGTGAATGCGAAGCCAAGGGCCTTTGAAAAAATATTGACAAGGCCGAAATCTGACCCTTGATAGTACTCAAGGCCAGCTTCCTATCTACAGCCCACTGTAGGAAGTCCAGAATCCTCCCTATCATGTACTTACGTGGATGCCATTTCTTGGTCTCACACCACGTAATGTACGCTTTCCAGATCCTATAATAGATCTGCCTGGATACCGGTTTCCTGGCATTGATCATGGTAGATACCACAGAATTAGAGAGCCCTCTCTTTTTCAGAATGTGGGCTTCAATAGCCAGGCCGTCAAACCTAGGGCTGGTAAGGAAGGGTGGTATATCGGTCCTTGCGACAGCAGGTCCGGACGAAGTGGGAGGGTCCAAGGACTCCTCACTGACATTTTTACCATCTCCGCGTACCATGCCCTTCGGGGCCACGCTGGAGCCACCAGAATCACTGGTTTCTTTTCTACCCTGATTCTGCGGAGTAATCGCGGTAACAATTGTGGCGGTGGGAATGCATATATCAGCTTGAACCGATCCCAAGGGAACACTAGGGCATCCGAGCCGCAAGCTAGGGGATCCCTTGTGCGAGACACAAACCTGTCCACCTTTGCGTTGAATCTGGATGCTAGCAGATCTACATCCGGTGTTCCCCACCGCTGGCATATTGCCTGGAAAACCTCGGGGTGAAGAGACCATTCCCCCGGGCATAATTGTTGGCGACTTAGAAAGTCCGCTCTCCAATTTTCCACTCCTGGGATGAAAACCGCAGATATGGCTGGGACATATCTTTCTGCCCACTCCAGGATGCAATTTGCTTCCTTCTGGGCTGCACGACTTTTGGTGCCACCCTGATGATTGATATATGCCACTGCCGTGGCATTGTCTGATTGAATTCTGACAGGGGACCCCTGGAGTTTGGATGTCCATGCTACTAGGGCATACCGGGCTGCTCGTATCTCTAAGAGATTGATGGGCAGGGCCTTTTCTGCTTCTGACCACCTGCCCTGGAGAGACCATTGCTCCAGCACTGCCCCCCAGCCGATGAGGCTGGCATCTGTAGTGACCACCTTCCAAGAAACCGGACTGAAGGGTTTCCCTCTTTCCAGATTCTGGGGCACCAACCACCAATGGAGGCTCTTGCGAACGGAAGGGGACAGGGACATTGGTAAGTCTGAAGCCTGAACTTTTTTGTTCCAGGCTGACAGTATGGCCCTTTGCAAATTCCTTGAATGGAATTGACCGTAGGGTACCGCTTCGAATGAAGCCACCATCTTTCCCAGCAGCCTCATGCAGAGACGTATGGATGGTTTTCTTTTTGTACCCACTAAGTGGGTCAAATTTCTTAAAGACGACACCTTCTCTGGAGGTAAGAAAATCTTTCTCTGATTTGAATCCAGCCTTAGCCCTAAGTATTCCAGACTTTTGACTGGTCTTAGAGCTGACTTGTCCCGGTTGATAATCCAACCGTGATATTCCAGATACTCGATTGTCTTGTGAATAGCTACTTCCAGCTTTTCCACTGAGTGGTCTATTAGTAGCAGGTCGTCTAGATACGCCATTATCGTTACACCCTGTGTTCTTAGATTGGCCAATAATGGGGCCAGAATTTTTGTGAACACTCGTGGTGCTGTGGCCAGACCGAAAGGTAAGGCTCTGAACTGAAAATGGCGCCCTTCTACTGCAAAGCGTAGAAATTTCTGATGGGCCGGAAAGATGGGAATATGCAGATAAGCATCCCTTATGTCGATCGAGGCTAGCCATTCCTGCCCTTGTAGGGCGGTGGCCACTGATCGGATCGACTCCATCCGAAAGGTCCTGATATTTAGGAACTTGTTTAGCCCTTTTAGATTTAATATGGGCCTCACGTCCCCATTTGGTTTGGGGACTGTGAAAAGGTTCGAGTAAAACCCGAATCCGCTTTCTTCCAGGGGAACCTTCATGATTACCCCTTGGAGCAATAGTTGTTCTAGTGCCAGAAGGAGGGATCCTCTCTTTTGGGGATCTCTTGGCACGTTTGACCTCATAAATTGGGCAGGAGGAGTGCCTTTTAACTCCAGCTTGTATCCCAGACTTACTGCGGAGAGCACCCATCTGTCTCTGATGGTGTCCCGCCAGGTCTCTGTGAACAACTGAAGTCTTCCCCCCACCCGATTGAGCGGGGGCAATACTTCATGCCTTAGGGGGAGGTTTTGTACCTCTCTTGATCCAGGGCTTCTTGTTACCCTGTGATTGCCCCTGATTTCTGCCCCCTGAATTTGACCGCGGAGGCCGTCGGAACTGCTTCACAGCCGATGTGCCCGGGACTGGAGAGGTAGGCCTCTTAAAAGAAGGACTTCTACCCTTGTTCTTAACCGGTAAGAGTGAACTTTTACCGGCAGAAATTTTCTGGATATATTTGTCCAGATCTTCTCCAAATAAGCGTTCTCCATGAAATGGGAAGCTAACCAGCAGTTTTTTACAGGGAGCTTCAGCAGACCAGTTTTTGAGCCACAGAAGCCTACGCATATGTACTATAGACAGCGTAAAGCGGGAGGCCTGTTGGATTGTATCCTTTATGGCGTCCACCGCAAAACACAAGGCTCTAGGCAGGTCAGCTAGGGCATGAGCCTGCTGATCTGGTAAGTCCCTTAAGACTTGTTTCAACTGATCTTTCACTGCTTGGCAGACTCCAATCGCTGCTACCGCAGGTTGTGTCACCATACTTGCTGTAGAGAAAGCAGATTTTAGTAAAGACTCCAATTTTTTATCTATTGGGTCTTTGAACATTGGAACATTATCTACTGGACATGTCAGTGATTTGTTAACAGAAGAGATGGCTGCGTCCACTATAGGGACCCTCCATTTTCTTATGAACTTATCCTCCATGGGATAGATCACCGGAAATCTCTTGGGGGGAGCAAATATTTTATCAGGATGCTCCCAATCCTGGTAAATAAGCCCTTCTAATAAAGGGTGGATTGGGAAGGAACAGACCGCCTGGGGAGCTTTTAGCGACCCCAGCGAGGAAACCGTAGTGGATGGTGGTTCCGCCAGAGGCATTTTAAATGCTGATCGGACCATGTTAGTCAGAGACTGAACCCATAATCTTTCAGCCTGAGAAGCTGAGAAAGGTTCTTCCACTGTTGATTCCTCTATAAGTGAATCAACCTCATCCTGATCCCCTTCAGGTAGGTCGATCTCTGTGTGGGGCTGTTCCTCCACTAACAGGCACTCTGAAGGAGGAGACGGAGATCGGACGCGCTTTTCCTGTGACAGGGAAGCAGCGATCAATGCTGTTAATCTCTCTTCCAATCCTCCCAGAGTTGAGGATAAAACCTCCTCTGTTATATATACAGGAGCAGGTGGACTGGGGACAGCCGCAGCACCAGGCATTCCTGCGGGGTTTCTACGGCTACTGACCTCTGCATTCTCAGGGGAGATTGGTGCAGTGCAAGCATGCCCAATATCCTCAGAGCCCGATGGAGACCCCTTTGGCTTCCTGGAAGATTTATTTCCGGAGCGTCTGGACGACATATCCTTTAAGCACAAAGCTGAGGTATTCCCGTCGTCATACACCAATTTTTGCTGGTAATAGTCTAACACAGGTGCTGCTATATACCAGCTGGTGTCCACTAAAGTGCCTTTCTATGGGGATGCCTGCATCAACCGCCTCTGTGTGCCACTGTTTGTTGCTAGCTCTGTTTGCATGCAGCTGACACTTGTACTGTGTCTTTTAACCATGCTGGGACGCCCGCACATGCGCAGAAGCGCCGCGGCGCGCATCGAGCGTCATCCACCCGCCCCGCCCCTTTTTTTTCATAGGAGGCGCGTGCACGCGCCCGCGCGCGCGCCCGTGCGCCAATGGCGCCCTTTTCGAAAACCAACAGAGGACTAGGAGCCAGGGCCCTTTTTGCCGGAGGGCCTGTGCGGTGGATGAACGCAGCAACAGGGCAGAGGAAGTGGATTCCCTCAGAGAAACTTACCAGCTGCCTGGATCTTTTGAGTTGAGAAAACCAAAGATCCACATTTACAAGAAAAATGGACTACAGCGGCCTCTAGTGGTTTAACACAGGTACCGCGGTCCCTGTTTTTTTTTTTTTCTTGACTACTATTAAAATTTTACATTTTCAGTAGTTATAGGCAAACACAGATATTTAGCGGGAATACCGTTAGGTAACAGACAGAAAGACAAATTAGGCTTGGGGGTCCCCCAATAGAACCAAGTTCCTGAGGGCCCCCACTTACCTGATCCCCGCCGCAGGACTTTGTTTGGTCCACAAAAGTCCAAACTTCACCTATCACGGCAGGCATTGTAATTAAACCTTCAGGGACCGGGTTCCCAAGGATTCCACTCCCCTGGACCTGTATAGCACCCTGCACAGACAGCGTCTTGGTCGTGGGTATGACCAGAGCTCTGGATCCCAGGGTCCAGCCCTCCTAAGAGAAGCATTACAGGCAAAACCTTGCTCTTCTGCTGCAAGGCCCGGGTACCGACCGTTTAGCTATGAAGCTTTTTTGGTGGGATCCGGAACAGCTTACTAAGGCCCAAAAGAACCTGTACGCAAGCCCAGTGAAAACACATGTTACTCTTTGGCCAACACCTTAGACACTGGCAAAAAACTGAGGTGCTCCCGGGTGGGAGGGGCTTATATAGGGGAGGGTACTTCCGGTTTGGAATTGGCCAGTGCCAACACCTGAAGGTAAACTATATAACCCATTAGTAATGACTAAGTCGCTCTGTGTCCCGTGATGTACGAAAAAGAAAAGATCTTCCCCTTTATAGTGCCGTCGTACGTGCTGGACGTGAGCGCAGAGAACCACGAGGAAATTGGGAAATGACAGTGTGTACGCATAGAAAGCTTGACGAGAAAATCGACAAGCTTAACAAGAATCTCGTCGAAAAAAACGACGTGTTTTTTACGACGAGAAAATCGGTCGTGTGTACGAGGCCTAAAAAGTATTCTTTTACCAAATGAGTAGCTGATGCTTGGAAAAGACTCCCAGGGGAGGTAGTGAATAATTCAACAGTAACTGAATTAACTGAACAGCAAAAAACATTATTTTAACAAAATTGCAAATATTAAAATAAAATTGATCCATTTTTTTCGCTAATATTAATCTACTAATATTCTTCAACAAGGGAACCAGTATTCTGAAAGCTTGCATCTTAAGAAATTTTTTCGCCACTTAAAAGTATTACCTTAGCAATACTTTTTTTTTTCCTTTAAGGCAGTTTATTAAAATAAATAGCGCTTATTTTTTCCCTAGATCATAAAATATAAGTAGGAACATATATTGCAAACATTTATTACAATAACCGCGGATTAAACCTGTTTTTTTCTCCTGGCTGTTCATTAACCCTGGGCATTAATTAAAAGTGAGCGGTCCCGAGTATGTGGAAAGCAGATGTAATTTATTCAAAAGTTTCTTACTTTAAAATAAGTCATCATCCTATCAAGAACACGTAGTCACCCTGGAGGATTGTAAACCCATTTTGACTAATCTAATTTGGCAAAAATTAAATCAAATTACATCCCTAGGGGAAACCATCTCTCACAAAGCAACTCTTTCTGTCAGCAGCTCAGAAACCAATGCATCCTGTCAAAGGACATTTATATTTGGGCTCATTAACTTTTTTTCCCGCTTATTAGCGCAGAATATGTTACTAGTGAATTAGCATCAAAACACCTGGTTACCATATTTCACAAACAGTCAAATGGCTTCCATGGAGGAATAATGTATCATTATCATATGAGTTTCACTGGATTTCCGAGTCGATTTGCTTAAGGAACTATCTGTTTTTATCATTGTAGCTCATTACTGGCACATATTATTAATGGATAAAGAATTCTACACTTTGTTGACCCTCAGGCCATGGAAACATGAACTCGTCTTCATTTGCTCTTGCTGTACAACACTGCAAAGAGCATAATGAGACAGAAAGAAAACAGGAAATGCAATATATTAGTGTAAACAGCACATGTTTAATATAATGAATTCACTTCTGAAAGAAGTTTTAAATTGAACATGTTAAAGTGACCAAGCGCTCGCCTTGAAATTACGAAATGAACAGCAGCTTAGAAATCATAAGGGTGGCTTTGTTCTTATTGTTTAGCTGCAGCACAGACATGAGGATGCAATCTGGAGGTACAGTTTAACTGAAATCAGGATGTAAGAAATACATTATATGTCCAAATGATTGACTTTGGCCGCTTCAGCCCCGGAAGATTTTACCCCCTTCCTGACTAGAGCAATTTTTACAATTTGGCACTGTGTCGCTTTAACTGATGTAGCGCCCTGCTCCCAATGAGTGGGTGCTATATGTTGAAATTTAGTTGTCTGGGGCATTAGTTTAGCCCAGAGAGATTGTTATTTAAATTGTGGCACTGTTTCAGTTCGGTTGGTTGCATGATTTTCCCCCACCGGTGGGTGTCGCTGTCACCGCTGGTCAGGGCTGGAAAGGCAACAGGCTGGACATATTGGCTACCTCTTTCCTAGAAGCAGCCCAGGGGCGTGGTGAACCCGCTGTGCATGCTAGGAGAGGGTATTTAAGTGACAGACGCCATTAGGGTGGAGGAGAATTGGGGGTCGTGTTCTTCGATCCTTACCTGCAGGCCCTCCTGGCCTCAGGGATGTGTTGGCAGTTCCCGCCTCGGGGCCACGTTGGTCCAAGGCCTCATAGCTGGGATGTGGGCCCAGGAGTTTCTGGGGCCTACTGATCCAGGGATGATCCTGTGTCACCTTGCCTGATGGAAGGGATCGAGCAATTGAGGACTCAATTGGAGGATGCACCCAGATCCTAAAGTCTACCTCACAGTGCTTCCGGAGCGGCTGAAAGATTCTGGCACTGAGAGCTGTGTTCATTCCGGAGGGAGCTAACCCAGTGAGGGGTTATGCAAATCTGTGGCAGAGACTATTCTATTGAACAAATTCCAATACCAAGTCTGTGGCTTCGCACCCGCTGCTAGGCCAGTGAGATTGGGCCTATCCGGTGGTGGCTGAGTCCAGCGTGGAGACAGTCGCTCCTCTGGACCTAGGAAGTTCCGTGATTGACAAGTAAGATACCTGAGTCCTCCCCATTCCTCTATCCCCTCTGTTGGAACGTTTTATTCAAATAAAACCCTTGAAAGAGACTTTGTGTTGGTGCAGACATTTCTTATGGACAGACTCTTCAAGGAGAACCCCTAAACCGAACACTTGGAACAGTAAGGTAACGTGCAAAGACCCACAATTTAAACCAGCAGCTCCTATGGGGGTACCGCTACACTGACAATTGTGCGGTCCTGCAAAGCTGTACCCAAACAAAATTTGCGTCCTTTTCCCCCCACAAATAGAGCTTTCTTTTGGTAGTATTTGATCACCTCTGCAGATTTTGTTTTTTGCGCTATAAACAATAGAACAGCAACAATTTTGAAAAAATAATAAATAAATATATAAAAAAAAAATCCTCAGTTCAGGCCGATATGCATTCTTCTGCATATTTTTGGTAAAAAAAAATTGCAATAAGCTTATATTGATTGGTTTGTGCAAAAGTTATAGCGTCTACAAAATAGGGGATAGAATTATGGCATTTTTATTATTTATTTATTTTTTACTAGTAATGGCAGCGATCTGCGATTTTTATCGGGACTGCGATATTATGTCGGACAGATCAGACACTTTTGACACATTTTTGGGACCATTGACAATTTTACAGCGATTAGTGCTATACAAATGCACTGTTTACTGTAAAAATGTCACTGGCAGGGAAGGGGTTAACACTAGGGGGCGAACAAGGGGTTAATTGTGTTCCCTCTGCATGTTCTAACTGAAGGGGGGATGGGACTTACTAGGGGAAATGACAGATCGCCCCCTTCGGGGTAAGACCACGCTATATTAAGATACCTCTCAACTCAACTCTCAACTCATACATTGTATGAACAGACGATCAGTAGTGATGAGCCGAACACCCCCGGGTTCGGTTCGCACCAGAACCCGCGAACGGACCGAAAGTTCGTACGAACAATAGAACCCTATTAAATACAATGGATGCGAACGTTCGAATTCTAAAGTGCTAATTATAACAACTATTATGCATGTTATTGTCCTAAAAAGGGTTTGGGAACCCGGGTTCTGCACCAGGGGACATGTATCAATGCAAAAAGAAGTTTTAAAAACGGTCGTTTTTCGGGAGCAGTCATTTTAATGATGCATAAAGTGAAAAAAAAAAGTCAAATATTCCTTTAAATATCGTACCTGGGGGGTGTCTAAAGTATGCCTGTGAAGTGCCACGTGTTTCCCGTGTTTAGAACTGTCCCTGCACAAAATGACACTTCTAAAGGAAAAAAAAGCCATTTAAAACTGCTTGCGGCTTTAATGTAATGTCTGGTCCTGGTAATATGGATGAAATTCTTTAAGAAAAATGGCATAGCTACCCCATGACCCCCCCCCCCCCCCCTACCCCAGCCCATTACCAGCCCCTTTGGGTCTTGTATGGATATTAAGGGGAACCCCGCACATAAAATAAAAAAGGCCCTATATACTCTGAACAGCCGTATACAGGCGGTGCATACAAGACAGGGACTGTAGGTTTGTTCTTGTGTAGAATCTGTTTGTAATTTTGAACAGGTACATTGTTGAAGTGTAGCTCCAGCCCAAAAATCTATTTTTAAACTTTTTGGAAAACATAGGTAAGGGTTATCACCCCTGTAACATTTGTTTTGCTGTCTGTGCCCCTGTTCAGAACATTTCACCTCACTTTCCGTCCCAATGACAACTGTTTTTGAAATGTGGTGTTTTTCTTGAAACAAGGATTGCTGATAAAGCATCAGTACAGAGGAGACACCTTTCTCCCATATTTATTCTTACAGGAGAGAATTTTCCTTCCAAGGGGTAGATTTCCTCTCACTTCCTGTTGTCTTCTTGCGTTTGCAAGTAGGAGTCGTTTGTAAGTTGGATGTTTGAAAGTAGGGACCTGCCGTATATACTCTGCAGAAATAGGCCCCTTAGTTGTTGGTGTTGGCACAACACTGTAAGCACTCACAGTTACTCTTGGTTGGTGCTGGAACGCCCTGCTGTCAACTATTATATCAGGAATTTTAATTACATATAATTGTTGAACAGTGGTAGTAAAAATTGGGCCTTTGATGGTGGTGCTGGTGCCACAACACTGTAAGCCCTGACAGTTACTCTTGGTGGGTGCAGCAATGGGCCCTGCTGTGAATTATTAGATCAAGAATTGTAATTGCATGCCCCTGTTGAACAGGGCCTGAAAAATTGGGCCTTTCGTGGTGGTGGTGGTGGTGGTGGTGTTGCCACAACACTGTAAGCCCTCAGAGTTACTCTTGGTGGGTGCAGGAATGGGCCCTGCTGTGAATTATTAGATCAAGAATTGTAATTACATGCCCCTTTTGAACAGGGGCTGAAAAATTGGGCCTTTCGTGGTGGTGGTGGTGGTGGCGTTGCCACAACACTGTAAGCCCTCAGAGTTACTCTTGGTGGGTGCAGGAATGGGCCCTGCTGTGAATTATTAGATCAAGAATTGTAATTACATGCCCCTGTTGAACAGGGGCTGAAAAATTGGGCCTTTCGTGGTGGTGGTGGTGGTGGTGGTGTTGCCACAACACTGTAAGCCCTCAGAGTTACTCTTGGTGGGTGCAGGAATGGGCCCTGCTGTGAATTATTAGATCAAGAATTGTAATTACATGCCCCTTTTGAACAGGGGCTGAAAAATTGGGCCTTTCGTGGTGGTGGTGGTGGTGGCGTTGCCACAACACTGTAAGCCCTCAGAGTTACTCTTGGTGGGTGCAGGAATGGGCCCTGCTGTGAATTATTAGATCAAGAATTGTAATTGCATGCCCCTGTTGAACAGGGGCTGAAAAATTGGGCCTTAGGCACTGGTGGCACAACACTACAACCCCTCACAGATACTGTACTTGGAGCACAGCAATGAGCCCTGTTGCAAAGTATTGCTTCAAAAATTGTAATGACACGCCCCTGTTAAACAGGGGCTGAAAAATTGGGCCTTAGGCACTGGTGCCACAACACTCCAACCCCTCACAGATACTGTACTTGGAGCACAGCAATGAGCCCTATGGCAAATTATTGCTAAAAAAATTGTAATTACACGCCCCTGTAAAACAGGGGCTGAAAAATTGGGCCTTAGCCACTGGTGGCGGCACCCATAAACAAAAATGATCTTCCAAGCTATCATCATCAATCGTATCATTGAGGACTCGGAGGAGGAGGATAGCCAGTCAACATAACAGCACAGGCACTCAGCATCAGCATCAGTCTTGAAGGGATGTGACATGTTAAAATCAATTAGTCTGTTATATCAGCATCAGGTGTGTGGTAGCTGGTGGTGATCCAAGACTGGTTCATCTTGATGAAAGTCAGTCGATCAACCGAGTCGGTGGACAGGCGCACCCTGTGATCCGTGACAAATCCTCCAGCAGCACTGAATGTGCGTTCCGAAAGAACGCTGGATGCAGGACAGGCCAGTAGCTCAATTGCATACTGTGCAAGCTCTGGCCAGTGATCCATCCTCAAGACCCAGTAAGCCAGAGGATTTTCGGTGGGGAAGGTGTCCAAGTCTGACCTTGCCCCTAGATATTCCTGCACCATGTTTATCAGACGCTGGCGATGGTTGCTGGAACCGATCATACTTTGGGGCTGCGGACTAAAGAATTGTCTGAACGCATCGGTCAGACGGCCACCTTCCCCACCGCTCCTTCTTTGACTGGCCGAAGCCTCAGCAGCTCGTTGTCCAGGACCAGGAGTTTGTAACCTCCCAGTCTCTGGGAACGCGTTGCACAGACCTTTCTGCAAGGCCTCCCGGAGTTGTCTCATCCTCTGCTCCCTCTGCGACGGTAACATAAGGTCCGCAACCTTACCCTTGTACCGTGGATCAAGGAGAGTGGCCAGCCAGTAATGGTCCCTCTCCTTGATCCGAAGAATACGAGGATCCTTCCGCAGACTTTGCAGGATCAGGGAGGCCATGCAGCGTAGGTTTGCTGAGGCATTCGCTCCGGAGTCCTCTGGGTCACTAAGGACGACATGATCCGCAGCCACCTCCTCCCAGCCACGTACAAGTCCACTGGTTTCTTGGGACTGTAAATCATCCCTAAAAGACTGCTGCTGATGATGCTGAGTGCCAGCCTCCACCTCCATGCTGACACAATCCTCCTCCTCCTCCTCCTCCTCCTCCCCTTCCTGTGCGACGGGTGGGACAGAAGGAACACTGTCTGGGTAAAGGGGGCCTTGAGAGGCAAGGAAGTCCTCCTCTTCCTGCCTCTGTTCTGCCTCAAGTGCCCTGTCCATTATTCCACGCAGCGTGTGCTCCAACAGGTGGACAAGAGGTACAGTGTC
This sequence comes from Rana muscosa, assembly GCA_029206835.1. NCBI lineage: Eukaryota > Metazoa > Chordata > Amphibia > Anura > Ranidae > Rana > Rana muscosa. Next base: position 1,241,663,028 of record CM055116.1, on the reverse strand, counting down.
ACTGATGCATGCACTGTCACTGCTCACCATCCTCGTGGCCTCCTCAAATGGTGCCAGGACAGTGCATGCATCCCTGATCATGCCCCACTGGCGTGGAGAAAAAAAAACAAGCTCCCCTGACCCTGTCCTGGTGCCGTAGTCGCACAGGTACTCATTGATGGCCCTCTGCTGCGTGTGCAGCCGCTGCAGCATGGCCAACGTTGAGTTCCACCTGGTGGGCATGTCACATATAAGGCGGTTCTTGGGCAGGTTCAACTCCTTTTGCAGCTCAGCCAGGCGAGCACTGGCATTATAAGATCTGCGGAAATGCACACAGACTTTCCTGGCCTGCCTCAGGACATCCTGTAAGCCCGGGTACCTGCCCAAGAACCGCTGCACCACCAGGTTAAGGACGTGAGCCACACAGGGCACATGGGTCAGTTGTCCCTGTCGGAGGGCGGAGAGGAGGTTGGTGCCATTGTCGCAAACCACCATTCCTGGCTTAAGCTGGCGTGGCGTCAACCACCTCTCGGCCTGGCCCTGCAGAGCAGACAGGACCTCTGCCCCAGTGTGGCTTCTGTCCCCCAAACACACCAGCGCAAGCACGGCATGGCATCTTTTTGCCTGCGTACTTGCGTAGCCCCGTGAACGGCTACGGAGCACCGCTGGTTCATAGGACAAACCACAGGAAGAGGCCATGGAGGAAGAAGAAGAGGAGGGGGTGGAGGAGAGAGGTGTGTCACAACCAGTAGTAGCATTTTGGAGGCGTGGCAGTGGAACAACCTCCAACACTACTGCACCTTGTCCTGCATCCTTCCCAGCTGCCAAAAGAGTGACCCAATGGGCCGTGAAAGAAAGGTAACGTCCCTGTCCATGCCTGCTGGACCATGAGTCAGCGGTAATATGCACCTTACCGCTGACCGCCCTGTCCAGCGAGGCCAAGACATTGCCTTCCACATGCCGGTAGAGAGCCGGAATAGCCTTCCGTGAGAAAAAGTGGCGTTTGGGAACCTGCCACTGAGGAACCGCACATTGCACAAACTCACGGAAGGGGGCCGAGTCTACCAACTGTAAAAAGGCAGCAGTTGAAGCGCTAGCAATTTAGCCAAGCTAGCATTCAACCGCTGGGCATGTGGATGGCTGGGAGTGAACTTCTTTCGACGGTCCAGCAGCTGGGGCAGGGAAATTTGCCTGCTAGAATCGGACGTCGGTGTACTGCTAGCAGAGTGGCCGCAAGTACTTGGCTGTGACACACCTAATTCTACACCTTCATTCCTCTCAGTGCATGTTTCAGAGAGGACTGAAGTTATAGTGGGGTTGGAGATCCCAGCTGATGCGGTGCAAGGAGAGGTCCGCTTTGTTCTTTGGTGTGGGTCTTTGAGGTAGGCTTGCCAACGAGCTGCATGGCAGGTCAACATATGTCTGGTCAGGCATGTGGTACCCAAGCGGCTGATGTTTTGGCCACGCGATATACGCTTGAGACATATGTTGCAAACAGCAGCTGTGCGATCTGATGCACTAGCCTCAAAAAAGGCCCACACCAAAGAACTTTTTGAATGACGGGCAGAGGCAGCGCCCTGCACAGGCGGAGCTCTGCGGTGTGATTCCGTCGGTGTACTGCCCTTACGCTGGCCACCAAAGGGCATCCTGCCTCGTTGGAGATGTGCCTCCTCCTCATCCTCCTCCTCCTCCTCTCTACTATTAGGCACCCACGTGGAGTCAGTGACCTCATCATCCCCTCCCTCCTCATCACTGGAGCCAATCTGGCAGTATGCTGCAGCTGCTGGAACATGACTGCCAGATTGGTGTCCTTCTTGAGCATCCCCTCTGTCTGCTCTCACGCTACTGCCTTCCTGTAGCTGGGTTTCATCATCAGACCCTTCGAAACGCTGGGCATCCTCCTGGAGCATGTACCCAACACTGTGCTCAAACAGTTCGGGGGACTCCTCAGGAGGAGGACATGGTGGGTCTAGGGAAGGAGTGACTGATGATGAGTCTGACATTGATACCAGGGAAGAGGACGCTTTGGCAGCTGCTTTGCCAGTACCCTGAGCCTGGGTGAGAGAGGATGAGGAGGAGGAGGAGGGCTTGGTCATCCACTCTACCAAGTCTTCGGCATGATGTGGCTCAACATGTCCAGCTGCCGAAAAGAAGGACAAGCGTGTCCCATGGCCATGTGCTGATGACAATGCACCGTGTCCACGACCAGCACTGTTGCCCCCAGACACAGAGCCTGCTTGCCCTCTTTTATTGCCTCCTGACTGTCTGCCTCTCCTTGTTTGCCTTCCAGACATTCTAATAGATGGCCTGCAGGGAGATGGGAAAAAAGCAATAAGGGCTACCTTCAGGTGTCCTTCTCTGTCCCTTTACTTAAGGATTTCTAAATATGGTTGAGGATGATTGCTTTTGCACAGAATAGCACAACGACAATTTCCCTGACTGTCCAAAAAACAAGGATTTCAAAGATGGTTGATGAGGAATGCTTTAGCACACTATAGCACAAGGAGAATTTCCCTCACTGTCCTTCCCTGTCCCTAGAAACAAGGATTCGCACAGTGAAAGAAACTGACACTCTCCCTACCTAGAGTTTTCTGTCCCTAGAAAAAATGTTTTTTTAAAGCACACTATAGCACAAGGAGAATTCCCCTCACTTTCCTTCTTTGTCCCTAGAAACAAGGATTCGCACAGTGAAAGAAACTGACACTCTCCCTACCTAGAGTTTTCTGTCCCTAGAAAAAATTTTTTTTAAAGCACACTATAGCACAAGGAGAATTCCCCTCACTTTCCTTCTTTGTCCCTAGAAACAAGGATTCGCACAGTGAAAGAAACTGACACTCTCCCTACCTAGAGTTTTCTGTCCCTAGAAAAAATGTTTTTTTAAAGCACACTATAGCACAAGGAGAATTCCCCTCACTTTCCTTCTTTGTCCCTAGAAACAAGGATTCGCACAGTGAAAGAAACTGACACTCTCCCTACCTAGAGTTTTCTGTCCCTAGAAAAAATGTTTTTTTAAAGCACACTATAGCACAAGGAGAATTCCCCTCACTTTCCTTCTTTGTCCCTAGAAACAAGGATTCGCACAGTGAAAGAAACTGACACTCTCCCTACCTAGAGTTTTCTGTCCCTAGAAAAAATGTTTTTTTAAAGCACACTATAGCACAAGGAGAATTCCCCTCACTTTCCTTCTTTGTCCCTAGAAACAAGGATTCGCACAGTGAAAGAAACTGACACTCTCCCTACCTAGAGTTTTCTGTCCCTAGAAAAAATGTTTTTTTAAAGCACACTATAGCACAAGGAGAATTCCCCTCACTTTCCTTCTTTGTCCCTAGAAACAAGGATTCGCACAGTGAAAGAAACTGACACTCTCCCTACCTAGAGTTTTCTGTCCCTAGAAAAAATGTTTTTTTTAAAGCACACTATAGCACAAGGAGAATTCCCCTCACTTTCCTTCTTTGTCCCTAGAAACAAGGATTCGCACAGTGAAAGAAACTGACACTCTCCCTACCTAGAGTTTTCTGTCCCTAGAAAAAATGTTTTTTTAAAGCACACTATAGCACAAGGAGAATTCCCCTCACTTTCCTTCTTTGTCCCTAGAAACAAGGATTCGCACAGTGAAAGAAACTGACACTCTCCCTACCTAGAGTTTTCTGTCCCTAGAAAAAATGTTTTTTTAAAGCACACTATAGCACAAGGAGAATTCCCCTCACTTTCCTTCTTTGTCCCTAGAAACAAGGATTCGCACAGTGAAAGAAACTGACACTCTCCCTACCTAGAGTTTTCTGTCCCTAGAAAAAATGTTTTTTTAAAGCACACTATAGCACAAGGAGAATTCCCCTCACTTTCCTTCTTTGTCCCTAGAAACAAGGATTCGCACAGTGAAAGAAACTGACACTCTCCCTACCTAGAGTTTTCTGTCCCTAGAAAAAATGTTTTTTTAAAGCACACTATAGCACAAGGAGAATTCCCCTCACTTTCCTTCTTTGTCCCTAGAAACAAGGATTCGCACAGTGAAAGAAACTGACACTCTCCCTACCTAGAGTTTTCTGTCCCTAGAAAAAATGTTTTTTTAAAGCACACTATAGCACAAGGAGAATTCCCCTCACTTTCCTTCTTTGTCCCTAGAAACAAGGATTCGCACAGTGAAAGAAACTGACACTCTCCCTACCTAGAGTTTTCTGTCCCTAGAAAAAATGTTTTTTTAAAGCACACTATAGCACAAGGAGAATTCCCCTCACTTTCCTTCTTTGTCCCTAGAAACAAGGATTCGCACAGTGAAAGAAACTGACACTCTCCCTACCTAGAGTTTTCTGTCCCTAGAAAAAATGTTTTTTTAAAGCACACTATAGCACAAGGAGAATTCCCCTCACTTTCCTTCTTTGTCCCTAGAAACAAGGATTCGCACAGTGAAAGAAACTGACACTCTCCCTACCTAGAGTTTTCTGTCCCTAGAAAAAATGTTTTTTTAAAGCACACTATAGCACAAGGAGAATTCCCCTCACTTTCCTTCTTTGTCCCTAGAAACAAGGATTCGCACAGTGAAAGAAACTGACACTCTCCCTACCTAGAGTTTTCTGTCCCTAGAAAAAATGTTTTTTTAAAGCACACTATAGCACAAGGAGAATTCCCCTCACTTTCCTTCTTTGTCCCTAGAAACAAGGATTCGCACAGTGAAAGAAACTGACACTCTCCCTACCTAGAGTTTTCTGTCCCTAGAAAAAATGTTTTTTTAAAGCACACTATAGCACAAGGAGAATTCCCCTCACTTTCCTTCTTTGTCCCTAGAAACAAGGATTCGCACAGTGAAAGAAACTGACACTCTCCCTACCTAGAGTTTTCTGTCCCTAGAAAAAATGTTTTTTTAAAGCACACTATAGCACAAGGAGAATTCCCCTCACTTTCCTTCTTTGTCCCTAGAAACAAGGATTCGCACAGTGAAAGAAACTGACACTCTCCCTACCTAGAGTTTTCTGTCCCTAGAAAAAATGTTTTTTTAAAGCACACTATAGCACAAGGAGAATTCCCCTCACTTTCCTTCCTTGTCCCTAGAAACAAGGATTCGCACAGTGAAAGAAACTGACACTCTCCCTACCTAGAGTTTTCTGTCCCTAGAAAAAATGTTTTTTTAAAGCACACTATAGCACAAGGAGAATTCCCCTCACTTTCCTTCTTTGTCCCTAGAAACAAGGATTCGCACAGTGAAAGAAACTGACACTCTCCCTACCTAGAGTTTTCTGTCCCTAGAAAAAATGTTTTTTTAAAGCACACTATAGCACAAGGAGAATTCCCCTCACTTTCCTTCTTTGTCCCTAGAAACAAGGATTCGCACAGTGAAAGAAACTGACACTCTCCCTACCTAGAGTTTTCTGTCCCTAGAAAAAATGTTTTTTTAAAGCACACTATAGCACAAGGAGAATTCCCCTCACTTTCCTTCTTTGTCCCTAGAAACAAGGATTCGCACAGTGAAAGAAACTGACACTCTCCCTACCTAGAGTTTTCTGTCCCTAGAAAAAATGTTTTTTTAAAGCACACTATAGCACAAGGAGAATTCCCCTCACTTTCCTTCTTTGTCCCTAGAAACAAGGATTCGCACAGTGAAAGAAACTGACACTCTCCCTACCTAGAGTTTTCTGTCCCTAGAAAAAATGTTTTTTTAAAGCACACTATAGCACAAGGAGAATTCCCCTCACTTTCCTTCTTTGTCCCTAGAAACAAGGATTCGCACAGTGAAAGAAACTGACACTCTCCCTACCTAGAGTTTTCTGTCCCTAGAAAAAATGTTTTTTTAAAGCACACTATAGCACAAGGAGAATTCCCCTCACTTTCCTTCTTTGTCCCTAGAAACAAGGATTCGCACAGTGAAAGAAACTGACACTCTCCCTACCTAGAGTTTTCTGTCCCTAGAAAAAATGTTTTTTTAAAGCACACTATAGCACAAGGAGAATTCCCCTCACTTTCCTTCTTTGTCCCTAGAAACAAGGATTCGCACAGTGAAAGAAACTGACACTCTCCCTACCTAGAGTTTTCTGTCCCTAGAAAAAATGTTTTTTTAAAGCACACTATAGCACAAGGAGAATTCCCCTCACTTTCCTTCTTTGTCCCTAGAAACAAGGATTCGCACAGTAAAACACACTGACACTCTCCCTACCTATCCTTCTCTTTCCCTAAACTAAAGGTATCCAGGTTAAGCAAGAAAGAAATAAATGTCACTGTCCCTGCCTATGCTTCTCTTTCCCTGCTCCGGAACACACTACACTAGGCCGCCGTGCTGACGGCCTTTTATAGTGTGGGGCGTGTACTAAACACCCTCAGCAATAATTGGCCACAGGCATCCTGCCTGTGGCCAATCATTGCTCTCCTCGCTGCCGGCGCTGTGATTGGCCAAGCATGCGGGGTCACAGTGCATGCTTGGCCAATCACAGCGCCTGGATGACACTGCGATGGCGTAGTGCATTGTGGGCCGTTTGCGTCACTCGAATTTGGCGCGAACGGGCCAAATCGTTCGATCTTCGTCGAACGATCGAACAGCCGATGTTCGAGTCGAACGTATGTTCGACTCGAACACGAAGCTCATCCCTAACGATCAGTCATTTCTCCCCTAAGAGAACCGGGATCTGTGTGTTGACACACACAGATCCCGGTTCTCGCTGTGTCACGAGCGATCGCGGGTGCCCGGCGTTCATCGCGCCTGCCGGGCAATCGCATCGGCTCCGGGGGCGAGCAGCTGGCACGTATGCGTGCACGTTCCTCCGGCGGAGTGTGCGCGCCCCTAGTGGCCACAGGGCGGAGCGACGTAAAATAACGTTGTTTCGCCCAGCCGAGCCATGCTGCCAGAGTAAAACTGCGGTGGCTGATCGGCAAGTGGTTAGGCGTACAAAGCCAGCCCCACAAAGACATGGTTTGATGAATTTGATGTGTGAACTTGACTGTCCTGCACAAAGCCCTGACCTCAACCCTACTGAACATCTTGTGGATGAACCGAAACACTAATCACGAGTCGGGTTGTCAGGCTAAGTACTTACCGAGGCCGAGATGCCGAGAGTGGTTCACCCTTGCACCCAAGCGCACTCCGCCCCCTGGAGGTGAGACAGGGAGAGGACAGCACGAGGGAGCACTGGCCACCAGCAGGTAGAGGTGTCTTGCTGAAGAATCTAGCAGGGCTGAGTCTGAAGAACAGGCCGGTAGTCAAACACCAAGGGTAGACAGGGTCAAACAGCAAACAGTAGCAAGGGCACAAGTCCGATTAGGATTTTTACCGGAAAGCACCAGACTAGTCAGGTTAAGCAAGAAGTCCAGGGTACAGGCAGAAGGTAGAGGGCTGGAGACAGGCAGCAGATCCGGGTCACAGGCCGAGGGTCAAGCACAAGGAGAGAGGTAGAAGTCCGTTTAGCAAGCCAAGGGGTCAGGTTCAGGAGAAGCAGAAGCGTAGTCAAATCCGGTCCGGGTCACAGCAGGAGAACTTTAACTTATTTCAGGCACAAGAAAAACACAGCAAAGCTGACAAACCAGCAACCAGATAGTGTTACTGCGTCTGTTTAAATTGGCCCGCCTGTAGTCCCATTGGCGAGCTATTGCGCACGCGCATTCGTCGTTGCGCCGGTGCGCGCACCCGAGCACGCCGAAGCGCCGTCCCGCCGCGCATGCGCCGATGCGCCGTTTCGCTGCGCATGCGCACTGAGCGCAGATTGGTGACAACAGACGGGGAATTTCCCTGACACGGGTCTTCTCAAACATCAGTACCTGGCCTCACAAGTGTTCTTTTGACTGAATGTGCCCAAATCCCCACAGATACATTCCAAAATTGTATATTAAAATCTTGCTAGAAGAATGGAGACAGTTATAGCCACAAATAGATAGATAGGAGACAATATGCAGCTCCATACATGCTCTTTAATAAGTCCACATTTATTGTAACTCCATAAAAGATAAATATGTACAACAGAAGTTAACGCGTTTCAGTCATAATGTCCTTGTTCACAACCACAAGTGGGGTGGGGGGTCAACTCCATATCAATGGGATTTCCAATTAAGCTCACATAGGTGTTGTGGTTGTAGCGCTTGCTTGAGTACCACAGATCAGAAATTATAGCTGCTGGGGGTAGCTTCAAATTTAGCTGCCCCATTCCCTTAAGGGGAGCTGTCCTATTGGTACTGGGTTGCCCCAGGACCTAATGCCAATGCTATTTCTAGCCAAATGACACAAGAGACTGTGCTAAAGATAAGGAAAGATTACCTGCGGTCTTCAGGAGTATCAGGAACGGACTGCAACACAGCAGATGAGCATCCCTTATTGAAGTCAAAAGGCAGATGGTGGTCAGGGCAGGTAGCAGACAATAATCATGTGCCAAAGACAGGCTTTGGTCAGGGCAGGCAGCAGAGCATAAGACTAGTGCAGGGTCAAGCAAAGGTCAGGACAGGCAGCAGACAAAGCATAATCCAGGGTCAAGTGGAGGTCTGGGCAGACAACTGACAAAGCATAATACAGGATCAAGCAGAGGTCAGGGCAGGCAGCAGATATTAGAGAAATCCAAGAGTCAGAGTCAGCTTTCAGAGTGTTCAGCACAGGGCTAATGTAGACAGGACTAGCATAAGAGGGCCCTGGGCTTGTGATGGTAATATAGAGCGCCAGAGGCACCATAGCCAATCGGGCCAAAGAAGGTGAAAAAGGCTGCACTGAGCTGCTACCTAGCAACATTGTGAAAAGGGAGTGCACCCACATGCCTATGTGAACAGAGGTGGCTTTGTTTCCAGATTAGGGTCTGTTGCCTGGTAATGGACATGCAGGATGGGCAAAATAGTAGGCCAGTCTATAAATTGTTGGCAAATTTTTGGCCATATAGTGTATTTACTAGACTTTCTAGATGCTTTTTATGTAATTAGTAAATGTTATTTATGGATAATAGCAGCCCATATACAATATATATATATATATATATATATATATATATATATATATATATATATATATATATATATACATATACTGTATGAATATATACTGCTGGGGAGAGAAAGTTATGTAAGTAACCATGTATGGGCATAAAAGGGGTCACATTAATGGGCAATCTGTCACAGTCAGTGGTCAGGTTTAGAAATCAGAAGCTATAGCAGTAGAGAGGCTCCCACTGACCAAGAGAACAAGTATACAAGCAGGTCACCCTGGCAGGTGTTGGGTCTAAGCACTGACTGGTATTCACCAGGGCTCCTGATGTTTTGATTGTGGAGATGGGTTTTGCTGCATGTTAGTTCAAGGTCACAGTCCTCAGGATCGCCTCACCAGGAAGTGAGCAAGATGGGATCCAGTTACAGATATAGCAGTTAGTGATCAAGCAAAAGCATAGTCAGTAAACAAGCCAAAGGTTGGTAACAAGTGGTTGCAGGTTGGGATCAAGCAGAAGCATAGTTGAAGAACAAGCCAAAAGTTGGTAACGAGTTGTAGCCAAGACACAGACGGCAGCAGGAGTGACAAAAGATAGATATTGGCTGGCAAACAGGCATGGTCTAAATGGGAAGTTCACGGGAGGAGCAAAGAGTTCAAGGTTCACAAGATACAAGGCAATCTCAGGTTGCTCAGTAAAAAGAGACAGTGCCAAACACAGCAGAGGATGCAGGTTCAGAGCCAGATCCTGGTGCAATCCTTGGGCTAAGGTTATGTCATTAGTCTACTCAGTGATCAAATCGGAACACTGTAACTTACTAGTACAAATTATTAACAGATAAACAATATTACACAGCTGTCACGTACCTTGTGGACGAGCCGCGATCATGCACCAGTAAGTTCAGAGCGCCTGTTACTGGCAGGATCTTCCTGACATTGCCCCCCCCCGCCCAAGGGGCAGCCTCCGGATGCCCAACCGGGCCCATTTTTCCCGGTGAGATCTCTTAAAGGATTGAATTAAACTCTTAGCGTGGATGTTTTCCTCAGGTTCCGAAGAGTTCTCCTCAGGCCCATATCCCTTCCATTTAATCAAAAATTGGATTTGATTACTCCTCTTCCTGCAATGCAAGACAGTTTCTACTTCAAATTCTTCCTCTCCATCCACTATTACAGGATTAGGTGGATCCAAATTTCGTTCAGGAGGTTTTAACAGGGAAACATGAAAGACAGGATTAATCCTGAGCGACTCCGGAAGTTCCAGCTCATAATCTACCTCATTGATTTTCCTCTTTACAGGGAAAGGCCCCATGAACTTAGGACCCAACTTCCTAGAGGGACAAGATCATTTTAGGTTTACTGTGGATAACCATACGAGATTACCAGGTTCAAGCACCAATTCTCCTTGTTTCTTCTTGTCGAAGACTTCTTTGTTATGTTCCTGAGTTTTTGTCATGGTTTCCTGTAAAAGTTGGTTATTGGAGAAAAAAAAAATCATTGTTTCATGGACCCCAGGAGCAGAGCATTCAGGGATAGAATTGGGCAAAAAAGATGGGTAAAAGCCGTAGTTGGCAAAAAACTAACAAAGCATAATACAGGATCAAGCAGAGGTCAGGGCAGGCAGCAGATATTAGAGAAATCCAAGAGTCAGAGTCAGCTTTCAGAGTGTTCAGCACAGGGCTAATGTAGACAGGACTAGCATAAGAGGGCCCTGGGCTTGTGATGGTAATATAGAGCGCCAGAGGCACCATAGCCAATCGGGCCAAAGAAGGTGAAAAAGGCTGCACTGAGCTGCTACCTAGCAACATTGCGAAAAGGGAGTGCACCCACATGCCTATGTGAACAGAGGTGGCTTTGTTTCCAGAGCAGGGTCTGTTGCCTGGTAATGGATATGCAGGATGGGCAAAATAGTAGGCCAGTCTATAAATTGTTGGCAAATTTTTGGCCATATAGTGTATTTACTAGACTTTCTAGATGCTTTTTATGTAATTAGTAAATGTTATTTATGGATAATAGCAGCCCATATACAATATATATATATATATATATATATATATATATATATACATATACTGTATGAATATATACTGCTGGGGAGAGAAAGTTATGTAAGTAACCATGTATGGGCATAAAAGGGGTCACATTAATGGGCAATCTGTCACAGTCAGTGGTCAGGTTTAGAGATCAGAAGCTATAGCAGTAGAGAGGCTCCCACTGACCAAGAGAACAAGTATACAAGCAGGTCACCCTGGCAGGTGTTGGGTCTAAGCACTGACTGGTATTCACCAGGGCTCCTGATGTTTTGATTGTGGAGATGGGTTTTGCTGCATGTTAGTTCAAGGTCACAGTCCTCAGGATCGCCTCACCAGGAAGTGAGCAAGCTGGGATCCAGTTACAGATATAGCAGTTAGTGATCAAGCAAAAGCATAGTCAGTAAACAAGCCAAAGGTTGGTAACAAATGGTTGCAGGTTGGGATCAAGCAGAAGCATAGTTGAAGAACAAGCCAAAAGTTGGTAACGAGTTGTAGCCAAGACACAGACGGCAGCAGGAGTGACAAAAGATAGATATTGGCAGGCAAACAGGCATGGTCTAAATGGGAAGTTCACGGGAGGAGCAAAGAGTTCAAGGTTCACAAGATACAAGGAAATCTCAGGTTGTTCAGTAAAAAGAGACAGTGCCAAACACAGCAGAGGATGCAGGTTCAGAGCCAGATCCTGGTGCAATCCTTGGGCTAAGGTTATGTCATTAGTCTACTCAGTGATCAAATCGGAACACTGTAACTTACTAGTACAAATTATTAACAGATAAACAATATTACACAGCTGTCACGTACCTTGTGGACGAGCCGCGATCATGCACCAGTAAGTTCAGAGAGCCTGTTACTGGCAGGATCTTCCTGACATTGCCCCCCCCCCGCCCAAGGGGCAGCCTCCGGATGCCCAACCGGGCCCATTTTTCTGGGTGAGATCTCTTAAAGGTTTGAATTAAACTCTTAGCGTGGATGTTTTCCTCAGGTTCCGAAGAGTTCTCCTCAGGCCCATATCCCTTCCATTTAATCAAAAATTGGATTTGATTACTCCTCTTCCTGCAATGCAAGACAGTTTCTACTTCAAATTCTTCCTCTCCATCCACTATTACAGGATTAGGTGGATCCAAATTTCGTTCAGGAGGTTTTAACAGGGAAACATGAAAGACAGGATTAATCCTGAGCGACTCCGGAAGTTCCAGCTCATAATCTACCTCATTGATTTTCCTCTTTACAGGGAAAGGCCCCATGAACTTAGGACCCAACTTCCTAGAGGGACAAGATCATTTTAGGTTTACTGTGGATAACCATACGAGATTACCAGGTTCAAGCACCAATTCTCCTTGTTTCTTCTTGTCGAAGACTTCTTTGTTATGTTCCTGAGTTTTTGTCATGGTTTCCTGTAAAAGTTGGTTATTGGAGAAAAAAAAATTCATTGTTTCATGGACCCCAGGAGCAGAGCATTCAGGGATAGAATTGAGCAAAAAAGATGGGTAAAAGCCGTAGTTGGCAAAAAACTGACAAAGCATAATACAGGATCAAGCATAGGTCAGGGCAGGCAGCAGATATTAGAGAAATCCAAGAGTCAGAGTCAGCTTTCAGAGTGTTCAGCACAGGGCTAATGTAGACAGGACTAGCATAAGAGGGCCCTGGGCTTGTGATGGTAATATAGAGCGCCAGAGGCACCATAGCCAATCGGGCCAAAGAAGGTGAAAAAGGCTGCACTGAGCTGCTACCTAGCAACATTGCGAAAAGGGAGTGCACCCACATGCCTATGTGAACAGAGGTGGCTTTGTTTCCAGAGCAGGGTCTGTTGCCTGGTAATGGACATGCAGGATGGGCAAAATAGTAGGCCAGTCTATAAATTGTTGGCAAATTTTTGGCCTTATAGTGTATTTACTAGACTTTCTAGATGCTTTTTTATGTAATTAGTAAATGTTATTTATGGATAAAAGTTGGTTATTGGAGAAAAAAAAATCATTGTTTCATGGACCCCAGGAACAGAGCATTCAGGGATAGAATTGGGCAAAAAAGATGGGTAAAAGCCGTAGTTGGCAAAAAACTGACTTTGTTTCGTGGCAGAGTGGATGGAACTATTGTAGGCGAATTCGGCCAATGGGTGCAGGGAAATCCAGTCATCCTGAGAAAAAGACGAAAAGCAGCGTAGATACTGCTCAAGGGTCTGATTAGTCCTTTCAGTTTGCCCATTTGTTTGGGGGTGATAAGCAGTGGAGAACGACAGCTCAATTCCCAGGGTCTTACACAGAGCTCTCCAGAATTGGAAAGTAAATTGTACTCCCCGCTTAGAAACAATATTAGCAGGAATTCCATGAAGTTTGATTACTTCTCTGATGAAAATTTCAACAAACCCCAGCCCTAGTTCTACTAGTCTTATTCCGAGTACAGGTGGCACAGGACTCTACTTGTCTCCAAGTACTTGAGGCTACCAAAAGGTACGTTGAACAAGATCAGCGGTTTTGGTGACACCAAAATGACCTGCCAGTGCATGGTCGTGGCAAAGTTCCAAAATCGTGACCCGTAGACCTTTGTGTACGAAAATCTTACTCTTGTACCAGAACAAACCATCCTTTGCTAGTAGTTCTGTTCCTATGGCAGGTGCTGACCCTACTGAGGCTTACTTGATCCATGAAAGAAGGACTTGTTGTACCAGAAGGAAATTCCCTGGGGGAAGAATTGTGTCAGGAAGAGAAGTTTCTTTAGACTTATGGAACATCCTAGATAGAGCATCAGGTTTTATGTCTTATGCCCCATACACACGATCGATTTTCATGCTATCAAAAATGCCATTTTTAAAAATGGGCATTAAAACCGATCGTGTGTATGCTCCAGAGCATTTTTAACAACGTGAAAAATGGCCATCCATTAAAAATTTCGAACATGCTCTATTTTTTCACGTAGTTTTTCATGTCGTTTTTTTTAATGACGTGAAAAACGATAGTGTGTATGCTTTCACGAGGAGAAAAAAAACGCGCATGCTCAGAATCAAGTATGAGACGGGAGCGCACGTTTTGGTAAAGCTAGCGTTGGAAATGGAGATGGCACATTCGTCACGGTAGAATTAATAGCATAGTTTTAATGCTGCGCATTCCGTTCTTCTTTTGATAATGCTTAAATAATTACCTTCTTTTGCTAATGACATTGAGAGTTATGCCAAACTTGTTTCTTAAGTAATTCCTAATTGATCTAATGATTGTAAAATATTCTTTTGAAGCCACATCTCCCTCATAAATTCATAAATAAATGTAAAGATCACAATTATTTTTATTTATATTTTTTGTGTTTTTTATTTTTTATTTTAGTAATTAAGTTAGCTTTATTATTTTTTTGGGGCTTCTTTGATATATGTAGGCTTCTTTTCTTTTTTTTTTTGATTTTGCTTAAATTATTGGTGTGTAAAGTTACCATACCAACCTTCAAAATTTGTCTTATTTTGCCTCAAGGAGGTTTGTGTCCCTTGTTAATAACAATAATATTATTTGAAATGTCCCTACCTACTCCCTAGCAAACTCTCTTTTGAAATACAAATCACATAGTCAAGTATTTGAAGCCAAAAAAAAGAATCCTTTATTTAGGTACATTACAAATTAAAGGGGAAGGCAGCACTGGAGAGCCTGCTTGCATTTGTGCATCCTTTGGACCCCACAACAACCATCCAAGATGTGAAAACCAAGCTATTGAAAAAAAAAAGAAGGAGCCCAATCTTGGCTTGAACTCCCAGAGGTCAGGAACAGCAGCAGATAAGTCATATATGTCTCCAGTCTGTGGTACTACAGCAGGCATTATTTTTTCCTCTTCCTTGTAGCCTTGTCTCCAGCCTTCTCTGTAGCCTTCCCTGCAGCCTTCCCTGCAGCCTTTGTTGCTTTCTTCCTCGGAGGCTGGGGATCAGGAGGAGAGGTTGTGGCAGGAGGAGTAGTAGGAGGAGGAGGAGGAGGTGGAGGAGTAGGGACAACCTCAGTGATGTCGGTGAACTTGGTCAGTTCACCGAGCAACCCCTTGTTAATGACCTTCAGCACAAGGTTCTCACTATATAGCTTTTGCCGCAAGTCCATTTGGCCTAACTTATGGGCCAGGACTGCGGCAAAGCCCTCCTCAGCAGAGGGTGCCTCTCTGAGGGCCGCAGTAGCCTCTTTTATGAAGGCTCTTGTTTCCTCCTCCACCTGCCTAGCTCTCCTTGGCCCTCGTTGTTTCATTATCAGGGGAGGCATCTGGGCTCTTGTGCTGGGCCCAGTCTCCTCCTGTGTGCCACTGGGCCCTGCCTCCTCCTGGTCCCCAACATCACCCTCTTCCTGGCTCTGCTCTGGCTGTAAAAAAAGAAAGGGACATTCTTTATTTTTTGCCACCATCAATCACACACATTGTTCACCTCCAGACATTTTTTAATTGAATGTCAAAAGTTATTAAATTTGCATAGATTCTGCCTCCTGATATTGTTGCCTTGTCCACATCAAATTTGACCACTACTGTATCTTGCTCTTTAAATCCAAATTTTTTATAACATTAAATACCTAACAATACTAACATCAATTTAAAATCATCACTTTTGTAACATATAAATGTAGATATCAATACTTTACCTGGCTCCATATATCCAAATCTGCCTCCTCAAGGACCTCATCTTGATCCTCAGAGGAAGCCAGAGCAGGGTTGCTAGGAAGGCTGGAGGGCTGGCTGCAAGGAAGGCTGGAGGGCTGGATACAAGGAAGGCTGGATTGACCTCTGGGGGGAAGGGTGGACAGAGATTCCCGCATTTCCAGCTGGTCATCCAGAAAAGATAACTTGCTGTAGTACCACAGACTGGGTTTATAAACCTTATCTGCTGCAGCACCTGACCTCTGGGACTTCAGGACCATATTCCTCTGGGTCCTGATGGTAGCAATTTTGGTTTTCACATCTTGGAGAGTTGTTGTGGGTATCTGTGTTTGCACAAATGCAAGCAGGCTCTCCAGTGCTGCTGTCCTAGCCACTTTATTTTTATTTCCACCACTTTTTGTCTGCCAAAGGATAGGGAGTTCTTTCCATTTATCAATGAACTCCCCCATAAACTCTGGGTTTTTGAAACTATTCATTCTCTCTGTAAAATTAAGAAACAAGAAAATACATATGTTTCAGGCAACATTCATCAAATCAGCATTTTCAACAGATTTTCAAGCCCCAAATCTCCTCCTCTGATGAAACCCAAATCCTTAAAATGTTATGTACCTTGGTCAACACGTTCGTTGCTAACTCCCTCTCCCGCCAAATGAACGTATTTTCGACACATGGATCTTCACTTGATATACACTGCGCATGCGTGAAACTCTGCACGCTTTCTCCGCCCCTGACGTTCGATATTGTACATTCCCCGCCCCTTCTCGCTCGCCGTAGTGCTTAACAACATGGCGGAGACACAGGTGGCAGAGATTACCTCTACAGAGGAGGAAATTCCAGAGGAGCCCAAATCCCGATCCAGGAGATATAAGGCATCCAACATGTCATTCGAGGAAATGGTGGAGATGGTCGCCATTTTGAGGAGGGAGGATTATGATGCCAAGCATGGGCCGTATAAAAGGCCTAAACTTGTCAAGACAAAAATTATGGGCAAAGTGGTCAAAACTCTTCACCAAAAATTCGGGGTGTGCAGAACGAAGGAACAGCTCAGAAAACGATGGTCTGATCTGAAGTTGCGGGAGCCCGACCAATACAAAAGAATCAAGAAAGTTTTAGGAAAAAGTAAGTACTTTTTCTTCATTTTCCCTGCTAAAGATTACTTATATTAAGTCGTGTATATTTGACTTTGATATAGTACAGTGAAAGATACCAACTTTCATGTTCGTCCGCACAGTAAATGGACGTAGTAAACCTCTTTCTCCATACAGTTCCTAAAACGATGTTTTTGGATCATCCAGTGTGAACACCCAAATTTCTAATTTTTTTTTTGGGGAGAAAATTTGGTAAACAAGTTGCTTTATTTTTATAATCCAAATGACATAAAAAAAAAAAAAAAAGGGTATGCATTGTAATGTTAAGGGAGAGAATGCTCAGCAGCAGATTAAACATCTGAACGCAGTAGTACAAGTGTGGGCCAAAACCCCTAAATTTTTAAGGTGTCACACACAGGTGATCCTGTGTATATACTTTGGGGTGTTACAATGTGTCAAACTTTGTTTCAAAAAGTATATGCTCTGGTTTTGGCTATGTATCCAATCATGTGTTCCGGTTGTCACTGGGGGTACATTTAAAAATGTACCACACTTCCAAATAATCTTTACAAATTTATTTTTCAGGGTTTTTTGTTGCAAAAAAATTATTAGTTACTAATGAAACTATACCTTTTATTGCAATCTCCATAGGGCTTCAAAAAGCTACGTCAGATGAGCCTATAAATCCAACACCTTCAACAATACCCCCAGAACCACATGATGGAGAGGAACGTGAAGTTGTGGAAGTGGAAAGTGGCACCTCAACAGGTCAGTGTCAAACCAGACAGATGCAGGTTAATAGATGTAGGCCTACATATTCTATACTACATTATTTTTTTTTATTTAGGTGCAGTTCTGGCCGAAGACCCCGAAAAGTTTACACATCACAGTGCCCAGATCCTTATCCAATACCTCATGGTCTGCTGTCGTGACCTTGAAAAAATAAAGGGAGACTTGATAGAGATCAGGCAAAATACCAAGCGGGTTGAGGAAAGGCTGCAAAATATCATGGCTGTGCTTGGGCGTGTATAATGTTTTAACACAAAAGAACGTTGAACTTGCTGTGTTTTGGCAGGTTTGTTTTTCTTTTAAGCTTTAATGAATAGTACATGTTTACATTTTCACAATATTTTTTTTGATTTTTTTTTTATGCATGGCTGTTCATGCGTTTTAACCCCAAAAAATATTTTTATGACATCTACATTTAAAAGGAAGTTTCCTAAAAAAAAATAAAAAAAGGTATTTTCTTACCAAGAATTTGTGCCTTTATTATGTAAATGTTGTGCAAAGTGAACTAATCAATGTTTTGTGTTTACACTGACAATGAAGGCTAATTAAGAATGCAAAATACACATGGCACTACAAGTGCACTAGGTAAACCTACGAGAAACCTAAAAGAATATTAAATTAAAACACCAAACCAATATTTTCTCAAAAAAGGGTTTTATTTTTACAAATAATAATGTTAAAATTCATCAGGCATATCAATGGCCCCCCTACCCACAAAATAATCAACATATTGTTGACGGACCTCACGTCCGGTTTGGGGGGCCAAGCCTGGACGGCCAGCTTCAAGGGCCACTAAATTTTCATATTCCAATAATGAGGCCTCAGGCCCACTCAAAGTCATATAATTGGTTGAATGCACCCTGAGAAAATTATGGAGTACACAACAAGCCATTACTACATGGTTCCATTTGTAAGGGGCAAGGTGGATGGAGGTGAGGAACAGGCGGAATCGGCTGGCCATGATGCCAAAGGCATTTTCCACCACCCTTCTTGCTCTGGCCAGCTGATAGTTGAACACCCTCCTCTCAGGGGTGAGGGTGCGTTGCGGGAATGGCCTCATTAAATGGGGACCCAGGCCAAACGCCTCATCCACCACAAAGACAAATGGGAGTCCCTCCACAGTCTGCTCCGCTGGTGGCAAGGCCAGCTGATCCAAAAGGAGCCGTTCCCCAAACTCCGTCTGTGCAAAGACTCCTCCATCAGACATCCTGCCATTCTTGCCAACGTCCACATAGAGGAATTCGTAGGTGGCCGACACCACTGCCATCATGACGATGCTGTGGAACCCCTTATAATTATAATAAAAGGATCCCGAATGGGGTGGTGGGACGACCCGAACATGTTTGCCGTCGATGGCCCCTCCACAGTTCGGAAAGTCCCATCGTTGGGCAAACTCAGATGCCACATTCTGCCATTCATGTGGCGTAGAAGGGAACTGTGGAATTAAATTAAAAATAAATTAATACTTTGAGACACAAACATTGAAAGCAGATTTAAGAAAACCATTCATGGCCAACATTGGGAGAAACCGAAAAATTAAAACATTATTAGTAAGCAACAACAAACCAAAAACAAACCCAAAATAAAAACTGTGGGGGGGGGGGTTGAAGATGAGTTGGGGTGATCACAAATGAAGGCTGTAGCACTCTGTATGAAGTTTAAAAAAATTTAACATTCCTAGGCAATCTTTAGGGTGCGTTTAGGGTAAAGCACTACAATGGAGCATAGAATAAAATACATGGAAATAAATAGGCAAGGTGGGTATGGACCCAGGATAGCATGCTGGAGAGGTTAGGTAAGGCAAATTTAAATGTAGGCCTAATAAAAACATTCCCAAAAATAAATAACCATGTGGAGAAAGGGGACATTCCCTGCAGCTAAGAATCATGGGAATTAGGGACTGCTAATAAACCCAAAAAAAAATATTAACAAAGAAATACATACAATGTGAGGTTTGAAATAAGGACACTTACCTTAATATAGTCCTCCTGCAAAACTTGAAGGATGGCAGAACACGTCTCTGGTATAATGATACCCAGAGCCTGGGGGGATATGCCTGTGGAGAACTTTAGGTCCTGCAGGCTTCTCCCAGTCACCAGGTATCGCAACGTGGCAATGAGCATCTGCTCAGCACTGATGGCTTCACGCATAACGGTGTCCTGCCTGGTAATGTAGGGGGACACCAAAGCCAACAGATGCTAAAATACAGGGTCAGACATCCTGAGAAAATTCCTGTAGTCCTCAGGATTATTCTCCCTGATCTCCCGCAACAAAGGCATATGACAGAACTGGTGCCGCTGGAGCAACCAATTCTTGGTCCATGAACTCCTCCTCACCCTGTTCATGGCCTGGAGTCGGGATACAGCATGAGCCTCGGCACCAACTACAGCACGAACTCTACGACGAGTACGTAGCCGCAACATGGCTAGATAACGGTCGGCAGCTCAGAACGTACTAGAAGAACGAACGGAAGAACAGCAAGGCCTATGAAGAACAAGCTGAAAAACAGGAACGAGCAGACAAGAACGCACTGAATAAACAGATACGAACTGACTACAAGCCCTGCCAAACAGATACAAACCCACAAGCACAAACTGAACTCCACAAAACGATCTTCAAAGCACGAAGACTGAAAAGCGCGAATCGTCTCTCACCAAACTTTTACTAACACGCAATAACACGAAATTAGCAAAAGCGTCCCAAAGGGTGGCGTCATTAGAACGGAACTTCCCCTTTATAGTGCCGTCGTACGTGTTGTACGTCACTGCGCTTTGCTTGAACGTTTTTTAAAATGATCGTGTGTACGCAAGACAGGCTTGAGAGGAAACATGAAAAAAAACGACGAGAAAAACGTCGGTTTAAAAAATGGCATGAAAAACGATCGTGTATACGCCGCATTAGAGCCTGGCTGGTAGGTAACATGGAAAGAGAACCTGGAAAAGAATAGGGCCCACCTGGCTTGCCGTGGTCTCAGCCTCTTTTGAAGACTTCAGGTATTCCAAGTTCTTGTGGTACGTGTAGACCAGGATTGGATGAGCAGCTCCCTCCAGTAAGTTACATAGTTACATAGTTAGTCAGGTTGAAAAAAGACACAAGTCCATCCAGTTCAACCATAAAAAAATAAAATAATAATATCATACAATCCCATATACCCAATTCTTTACCCACAGTTGATCCAGAGGAAGGCGAAAAACCCCAGCAGAGCATGATCCAATTTGCTACAGCAGGGGAAAAAATCCTTCCTGGTCCCCCGAGAGGCAATCAGATATTCACCGGATCAACTTTACCTATAAATGTTAGTACCCAGTTATATTATGTACATTTAAGAAAGAATCCAGGCCTTTCTTAAAGCAATCTACTGAGCTGGCCAGAACCACCTCTGCAGGGAGTCTATTCCACATTTTCACAGCTCTTACTGTGAAGAAACCTTTCCGTATTTGGAGGTGAAAACTCTTTTCCTCTAGACGGAAAGAGTGCCCCCTTGTCCTTTGTGTTGACCGTAAAGTGAATAACTCAACCCCAAGTTCACTATATGGACCCCTTATATATTTGTACATGTTGATCATATCCCCCCTTAATCTCCTCTTCTCAAGAGTGAATAAATTCAGTTCCTCTAATCTTTCCTCATAGCTGAGCTCCTCCATACCTCTTATCAGTTTGGTTGCCCTTCTCTGCACTTTCTCCAGTTCCACAATATCCTTTTTGAGAACTGGGGCCCAAAACTGAACTGCATATTCCAGATGAGGTCTTACTAATGATTTGTACAGGGGCAAAATGATATCTCTCTCTCTGGAGTCCATACCTCTCTTAATACAAGAAAGGTTTGGCATTGCATGCCATTATTGAGCTTATGATCTACCAAAACCCCCAGATCCTTCTCCACTACAGATCCCCCCAGTTGTACTCCCCCTAGTATGTATGATGCATTTATATTCTTAGCCCCCAAGTGCATAACTTTACATTTATCAACATTAAACCTCATCTGCCACATAGTCGCCCAATTAGACAGGGCATTGAGGTCGGCTTGTAAATTGGCGACATCCTGTAAGGACGTTATTCCACTGCATAGCTTGGTGTCATCTGCAAAGACAGAAATGTTATTTTTGATCTCAGACCCAATATCATTTATAAAGATATTAAAAAGTAAGGGTCCCAACACTGAACCTTGAGGTACATCACTGATAACCTTGGACCATTCAGAGTAAGAATCATTAACCACGACTCTCTGAATTCTGTCTTTTAGCCAGTTTTCTATCCATTTACAAACTGATGTTTCCAAGCCTGTAGACTTTACCTTGCACATGAGCCGGGTGTGGGGAACTGTATCGAACGCGTTTGCCAAATCCAAGTATACCACATCCACCGCCACCCCTCTGTCCAAGGTTTTACTTACCTCTTCATAAAAAGAAATCAGGTTTGTCTGACAACTTTTGTCTTTCATGAATCCATGCTGTCTGTTGCTTAAAATATTTTTTTCCAGCAAGAACTCATCTATGTGGTCTTTTATTAATCTCTCCAGTATCTTCCCAACTATAGAAGTTAAACTAACAGGTCTATAGTTACTTGGTAAAGACTTTGTTCCCTTTTTAAATAAGTATCGCCACTCTTCCAGTGCAGATTTTATGGCCAATAGTTCCCGGTCTCCCACATCATAGTTTCTTTCTGCTGCTGACAGTTTACGAGAAAAGAAGGCTACTGGGTGTAACAGGGCTTTAGTCCCTTGTTGTTGGGAAAGAACTGCTCCGAAAGCGATTTCGGACGCGTCTACCTCCAGGACAAACAGTTGGGAGGAGCCAGGATGCTTCAGGACAGAGGCAGAGGTAAACAGTCTCTTGAGGGATTCAAAGGCGGTTTGGGCCTCTGGAGACCAGTGGAAGCGGACTCCTTGTCTGGTTAACTGGGTGATAGGGCTGATGATGGCTGAGAAACCTTTAATAAATGTTCTGTAGAAATTTGCGAATCCTACGAAACGTTGGATTCCTTTCTTGTCAGTGGGAGCCGGCCAGTCTAGGATTGCCGCAATCTTCTGAGGGTCCATCTTAATGCCCTCTACCAAAATAATTAGACCCAGAAAGGGGATACTCTTCTGCTCGAACTCGCACTTTTCAGCCTTGGCATACAGGCCATGCTGCCAAAGCCGAGGTAACACACATCTGACATGCTTGCGATGAGAATCCAGGGAAGAAGAGAAGATAAGGATGTCGTCTAAATAGACGATAACGAACAGATCCACGTAGTCCCGGAAAACATCATTGATGAAGTACTGGAATGTTGCAGGGGCGTTATATAGCCCGAAGGGCATCACCGGGTACTCAAAGTGCCCAAAACGAGTGCGAAAGGCAGTTTTCCACTCATCCCCTTCCCTGATACGGACCAGGTTGTAAGCCCCTCGGAGATCTAATTTAGTGAAAATGGTAGCAGCTCCCAGCCTCTGGAATAATTTGGGTACCAAGGGGAGAGGGTAGCGATTTTTTAACAGTGATCTTGTTAAGCTCACGGTAGTCTATGCAGGGCCATAGGGTATGATCTTTTTTCTCTACGAAAAAAATACCTGCTCCTGCTGGAGACGTGGATGGCCGGATAAACCCTTTTTTTCAAATTCTCGTCAATGTATACTTTTAGTGTTCCTTGCTCCAGCTCAGTCAATGGAAAGATCCTGCCAAAGGGAATTTCAGCTCCCGGAAGGAGCTCGATGAGGCAGTCATAGGCCTGATGGGGCAGAAGAGTTCCAGCCCCCTTTTTACTGAAAATGTCCAGAAAGTCATAGTAGGCCTCGGGGACAGACTGGCGTAACTCAGAGTCGGTGTCCAAACACAACAAGACAGGTGGTTTACCTTGGGAATACAGAACTGCTGACAATAAGGAGAGGGGAACGTGACTTCTCCCGTGACCCAGTTGATGTAGGGATTATGGGCTTGTAGCCACGGCATACCAAGAATAACAGGGAATAATGGTGAAGAGATAATGTCCATGCAAAGCAGCTCTTGGTGTAGATTGGCGATCGTGACTGAAAGAGGGAAGTCGTCGGCCAGGTGAATGGAAAGACCTTGGGCCTTATATAATAAAGGAACCTGGTGTTTGGTTGCAAATGATGAGTCCATAAAGCAACTGCAGGCCGTGGAGTCAATAATGGCAGAAACTTGTAGCGCCTTCCTGGAAGTTGTAACAGAATAGGGATAGCCAGGTGGGAAGTAGTCTTAAACCAAGTGGTCGCACGATTGGAATAAAGGGACAGGCACTTGCGAAGCTTAACAGGGCAATTTCTGACATAATGCCCAGGTTCACCGCAGTACAGACACAGGTTGTTCACCCAGCGACGTTGGAGTTCTTCCATTGTAAGGGAAGGGCGAAGGACTCCTAACTGCATGGGTTCAGAAGTATCAGGTGTAAAGGCTGGCCTAACAGTAGGTGCCGGATGAGAGTAGTTGGGGACTCTGGGTAACATCCAGATGGGACGAGAGGACCCAGCGCCCTTTTCTGCGCTTCGCTCCCTCAGCCGCGGATCAATTTGTATGGCCAAGTTGATTAGTGCATTCAGGGTCTGGGGTATTCCCACTTGGGCCAGTTCATCCTTTAAGGGGAAAGACCTTGGCTTTCTGTTCCAGAAGGTGGTGGGCCCATGTTTTGGGTTCTCCCAGGAGTAAAAAAATCACAAAGCCCACCTTGGTGGCTTCTAGGGGGAAGGTGCGTGGTTGTAGTGAGAAGTATAGTTCACATGAATTTCGGAATGCCCTAAATTTGCTTCGTTCCCCCGGAAAACTTTTCAGGCGTGGGAACCCTTAGTTCAGGTGGCAGCATAACAACTGTAGGAGAAGCATTGCTGGCTGAAGAAGTAGACGGGTGAGTGGACCCCTGGGTGGCAGTGGGGGAAGAAAGTACTTGAACCCGTTTTTCCAGATGTGTGTGTCCTTCCTGAAGGCTTTTAATGGCCTGGGTAAGACCTGCCAGGTGCACACAGAGTTCCTCCATAGGAGAGGCTCCCTGCTCGGGCTCGGACATGGCTGTCTGCTACTGTCACGTACCTTGTGGACGAGCCCGAACTGCAGGGGGTGGCCTCTCTTGCCACTCCGACTCGCGGCCCCTGGTAGGGTGAACAGGAAGCACAGGAGTCAGGAGTGGCACGAGTGCCTGGCAGGATCAACAGCAGGAGGTTTGTCTGAAGTCCAGGTGGATCTGTACAGAAGGACCGTAGGTGCAACTGAGTGGTAGGCAACAGGCTGGGTCAGCAAACAGGTGCAGCAGACTGGAACTGGATAGCAGACCGGACCTGGACAGCAGGCTGGAATGGACAGCAGACTGGAACCTGGAACAGGCTGTATCAGCAGACAGGTGCAGCAGACTGGAACTGGATAGCAGACCGGAGCTGGACAGCAGGCTGGAATGGACAG
Organism: Rana muscosa; assembly: GCA_029206835.1. Classification (NCBI taxonomy): domain Eukaryota; kingdom Metazoa; phylum Chordata; class Amphibia; order Anura; family Ranidae; genus Rana; species Rana muscosa. Next base: position 1,241,638,274 of record CM055116.1, on the reverse strand, counting down.
CAGACTGGAACCTGGAACAGGTGGGATCAGCAGACAGGTGCAGCAGACTGAAACTGGTGGGTCAAGCAAGCCGGGTCGATTATCAGGCGGACAGTAGAAGGACCAGAGGAGCAGGCAGAAGGAAGTCAGACAGGCTGGGGTCAGATGCAAGTGGATGGCCGGAATGGTCAGGAGCAAGCCAGGTTTAGCACTGGAAGGAACTGGAACAGATTTCAGGAATCAGGAACACACGTAACGCTGTAGAGCAGACAGCAAAGTCCCAGTGGGTCAGTCTGGTTTAAATAGCCCGCCTGGTGTTAGTGGGCGCGCGAGCATTGGCGCCCGCGATCATGCACCAGTAAGTTTAGAACGCCTGTTACTGGCAGGATCTTCCTGACAACAGCAGAGTCTGATCTGTTTAACAAATACATGGAAACTATAGCCTTACACATTACTGAGCATGCTGCACTTAAAATGAAAACTATATTTGGCCAACTCCAGGTTATTTATTATCTGAACATGCCTGATCTCTATGGCACTGAGATAGTAATACGGTAAATGTCTTATCTATTTCTCAACTTTTTGGCCTAAAAGCAAAACGCTATGTGTGGCGGAAAACTAACACTGCACATCATCCTAAACACACCATCCCCACCGTGAAACATGGTGGTGGTAGCATCATGTTGTGGGAATGCTTTTCTTCAGCTAGGACAGGAAAGCTGGTCAGAGTTGATGGGAGGATGGATGGAGCCAAATACAGGGCAATCTTAGAAGAAAACCTGTTAGAGTCTGCAAAAGACTTGAGACTGGGGCAGAGGATTACCTTCCAGCAGAACAACGACCTTAAACATACATCCAGAGCTACAATCGAATGATTTATATTAAAGCATTTTCATGTGTTAGAAAAGCCCAGTCAAAGTCCAGACCTAAATGCAATTGAGAATCTGTGGCAAAACTTGAAAATTGCTGTTCACAGATGCTCTCCATCCAATCTGACAGAGCTTGAGCTATTTTGCAAGGAAGGATGTGAAAAATTGGTAGAGACATCCCTAAAAAAGACTTGCAGCTGTAATTGCAGTGAAAGGTGGTTCTACAAAGTATTGACTCGGGGGGGCTGAATACAAATGTTCGCCACACTTTTCACATATTTATTTGTAAAACATTTTGAAAACCATTTCACAATTATGTACCACTTTGTGTTGGTCTATCACATACAATCCCATTAAAATACATTTATGTTTTTGGTTGTAACATGACAAAATGTGGAAAATTTCAAGGGGTATGAATACTTTTTCAAGGCACTGTATCACAAAGTATTTAAGACATATCCACAAAAATCACGCTATGCCCACCAGAATTTTTCTCAAGAAGGAGAGAGAAAAATCATAGAAATACCGGTAACCAGGGGACGCACGGGAGGTGCATTCCTTGGTTAACACTGACAGGCTTCTCAGCTAATCAGGTTCACCGGGTCTGGTTACCGGTTACCTGATTGGCTGAAGCGACATCGAGGGCGTGAGAAGACATTGAGGATGGAAGAAGGACGGCGCTGACCCGAGGAAGGTAAGTGCAGGGCTGGGGGGAAACTGGCTGTATTTGTGGACAAACTGGCTGCATTTGGGGACAAATTGGCTGCATTTGGAGGGAAATTGGCTGTATTTGGGGGAAACTGGCTGTATTTGGGGACAAACTGTCTACATTTGGGGACAAACTGGCTGCATTTGGGGAGAATCTGGCTGCATTTGGGGACAAACTGGCTGTATTTGGGGACAAACTGGCTGCATTTGGGGACAAACTGGCTGTATTTGGGGACAAAATGGCTGCATTTAGGGACAAACTGACTGTATTTGTGGGTAAACTGGCTGTATTTGTGGACAAACTGGCTATAACATTGTTGTGCATTTCTTTTCTTATTTTTATTTTTTTAAAATTTTTGTCTGAGTATAGATCTATGCTTGTTTCAAGCACACTTGAATACACTTACTGTTGAAAATTCTTGGGCACTTGAGGAAAACATTCATGCCCCTAGATTAACAAGATAATTCCACCAGAGGTTTCCTCATAAACCTGGCCCTAAGACATCCAGGGGATGTCTTGGAAGGAGGGGAGTACTGTCAAGACCAGGATCTGAAACCAGAACCTCCACTTCATCTGTCAGTAGCTCTTTTTGCTGAGCCATCTGAGAGATGACCCCACTTGTGTGCTGCTCCTCACTCATTGTCCAATCAGAAGAATGGGTTGTGTCCAGGTCCTGTTGCAGCACTGAAGATTCAGTGAAGGTCCAGCCCTTGCTTTTATGCTATACGAGGTATAGTCTGGGTGGTATCCAGAACAGAGGTGCGCATGTGCCAATAAGCAGGTTATGAACTTTTGCCTGTATCCTGCATGGGCATGCTCATTTACATGAAAAAACTGGTGGGCACATGCAAGTGCACATACGCACACGTGCCGGCACATCCATTTTCGGAATTGGTGGGTGCCAAACATCCTATCTATATAAAGAAGAAGCAGTGACAGATGGTTGCTGGATGACCTTCAAGTTATTGTTTAGGGCTCTGAACCTCCTCTTTTGGGGTCCATCGTTGGTGCTCTTGGCGCCTTCTCTTCTTTACGCGCCACCATATGAAGCCACCTACTATGGGGATGGACGTGTGTGCTTGCTCCTAAGCTGGGCTGTGTTCATCGATAGACACACATGGAGCAGCTCGGCCCCGTCCTCCACTCTCTGCTAATTTGATTTGATGGAGCCAGGAGTGAATGGCTCTGTCCTGTAAATGCAAATAGAGAGGAGAGAACTGCTACAGACGGGCACAGCGATGGATCGAGTGAGGACTAAGTATAAGAGGATTTGAGGGGACGATAAAAACACTGGGACATATTTTACCCTAAAGTGGTTGTAAAGGCACAAGTTTTTTTACCTTCATGCATTCTAGGCATGAAGGAGAATGAGGGGGGGCGAGCTACGACTCCGTGTGTGTGAATGCACACAGAGCCTCAGTTCAGGAGTGCGCCTGCTTGGGTTCCCCCACAGCAAGCTGCTTGCTGTGGGGGCACCCAGCAAGATGGAGGGGCCAGGAGTAATGGCGTGGGACCCGAGAAGAGGAGGACCCGGGCTGCTCTGAGCAAAACCACTGCACACAGCAGGTAAGTATAACACGTTTGTTATTTTAGAAAAAAAAAAACACAAGACTTTAATATCGCTTTGATGCAGGGCATGCATTAAGGTAAAAAATATTTTGGCTTTAGAATCACTTTCAGCTTGTCTGACTGTCACCCATGTTTCTCTGTATCCTGATCCTTGTTTATATGCTGACTTCCTGTTACCGACTCGGCTTGCATTTGGATTTCCTTCTGTCCGATCACTGGTTGTAACCCTGGCTCGTTTACAGACTCTGCTTCTCCTTATCAACTGTGTATAGGGTGACCACATTTCCAAACTGGCATTCAGGGACACCCCCCCCCCCCCCAAAAAAAAATGATGATTTTTGACCAAAAAAATTCAGATTTTTGGGGCAGGGGCGTATCATGAAATCAGCGGGCCCGTGTGCAAGATCAAAAGTGCTCCCTAGGCATCAAGAAGAACAAAAATATGGCGCGGAAAGCGCATCGTGGTGAACAGTGGACATGTCTTAAATTGCGCTAAATATTGGCTTAAAGGGGTGTTGTTAAAGAGTCTGAGATGACTTATATAGTGCAAAATGTGATAATGTTAAATAGGGAATGCAGAGTATGGTGGTGAGTAGTATGTACAGGAGAGGAGTGCGGAGTGTATGGGGGGGGGTAATATGTACAGGAGAGGAGTGCGGAGTTTATGGCGGGGGGTAATATGTACAGGAGAGGAGTGCAAAGTGTATGGCGGGGGGTAATATGTACAGGAGAGGAGTGCAAAGTGTATGGCGGGGGGTAATATGTACAGGAGAGGAGTGTGGAGTGTATGGCGGGGGGTAATATGTACAGGAGAGGAGTGTATGGCGAGGGGGTAATATGTACAGGAGAGGAGTGCGGAGTGTATGGAGGGGGGTAATATGTACAGGAGAGGAGTGCAAAGTGTATGGTGGGGGGTAATATGTACAGGAGAGGAGTGTGGAGTGTATGGCGGGGGGTAATATGTACAGGAGAGGAGTGCGGAGTGTATGGCGGGGGGTAATATGTACAGGTGAAGAGTGCGGAGTGTATGGCGGGGGGTAATATGTACAGGTGAAGAGTGCGGAGTGTATGGCGGGGGGGTAATATGTACAGGAGAGGAGTGCGGAGTGTATGGCGGGGGGTAATATGTACAGGTGAAGAGTGCGGAGTGTATGGCGGGGGGTAATATGTACAGGAGAGGAGTGCGGAGTGTATGGCGGGGGTAATATGTACAGGAGAGGAGTGCGGAGTGTATGGCGGGGGTAATATGTACAGGAGAGGAGTGCGGAGTGTATGGCGGGGGGTAGTATGTACAGGAGAGGAGTGCGGAGTGTATGGCGGGGGGGTAACATGTACAGGAGAGGAGTGCGGAGTGTATGGCGGGGGGTAACATGTACAGGAGAGGAGTGCGGAGTGTATGGCGGGGGGGGTAATATGTACAGGAGAGGAGTTCGGAGTGTATGGTGGTGAGTAACATGTACAGGAGAGGAGTGCAGTGTATGGCGGTGAGTAGTATGTATATGAGAGGAGTGCTGAGTGTATGGGGGGGTAGTTAGTGGAGAGAGGAGGAAGAGGAGTGAAATACCACCTCCTGATAGTCTGTCAGCCACTGCTATACCACCTTGGTGATGGGGCACTCCGAAGGATGTAAGGGGGCACTCTGGAGGCACTAAGGGGGCACCCTGGAGGTTGTAAGGGGGGGGATGTAAGGGGGCACTCTGGCGGCACTTAGTCAGAGCCCCCTTACATCCTCCGGGGGGCCCCCTTAGTGCCCCCTTACATTCTCCTCCAGAGTGCCCCCTTACATTCTCCTCCAGAGTGCCCCCTTACATTTTCCTCCAGAGTGCCCCCTTACATTCTCCTCCAGAGTGCCCCCTTACATTCTCCTCCAGAGTGCCCCCTTACATTCTTCTCCAGAGGGCCCCCTTACATTCTACTCCAGAGTGTCCCCTTAGTACTACTGTACAAAGGGGCACTCTGGAGGAAGTAAGGGGGCACTCTGGAGAAAGTAAAGGGGAGGCAGGGAGCACTCTGGAGTGTGACAAGGGGGGTCATAGAAACATTGGGGGGGGGAGACAGTGTGACAAGGGGGGTCAGTGTGACAATGGGGGGGTCATAGAAACATTAGGGGGGAGACAGTGTGACAAGGGGGGTCAGTGTGACAAGAGGGGGTCATGGAAACATTGGGGGGGAGACAGTGTGACAAGGGGGGTCATAGAAACATTGGGGGGAGACAGTGTGACAAGGGGGGGTTCATAGAAACTTTGGGGGAGACGGTGTGACTAGGGGGGGTCAGTGTGACAAGGGGGGGGGTCGTAGAAACATTGGGGGGAGACAGTGTGACAAGGGGGGGTCATAGAAACATCGGAGGGGGCAATGTGACAAGGGGGGGTGATAGAAACATTGGGGGGGGGGAGACAGTGTGACAGGTGGAGGACATGTGGAGTGGACACTATTCTCCCTCATGTGCAGGGCACTCTGTCTTATGCTGGAACCAGCCCTGACTGACAAAATCATCTCACACCACAACAGAGATCAGAGAATCCTCAGAACTCCCCCCCCCCTCCCTTCCCCCCCCCCTTCTCCTCCTCAGGTCGGCGTTTCTCTTAGGGTCCTTTCACACGGGGCGGATCCGTGCAGATCCGCCCCGTGAAGCTCCGCTTGCTCAGCGGGGATCGCTCCGTTGATCCCCGCTGAGCCGACGGATGACTGGGCGGTCCCCGCACACTGTGCAGGGACCGCCCTGTCAGAGCGCCGCTCTCCCCTATGGGGAATCGGATGACGACGGACCGTAGAGTCCGTTGTCATCCGATCCGCTCCGCAGACGGAAGGAAAAATAGGGTTTTCCTCCGTCACACTTTGGCGGAGCGGATGTCAGCGGACATGTCTCCGCTGACATCCGTGCCTCCATAGGGCTACATGGAGGATCCGTTTTAGGTCCGCCTAAAAAACTGACAGGCGGACCTGAACGGACCTCCGTGTGAAAGAGCCCTAACTGTGGCTGGTCTACTGAGTCCTGCAGCATCTGTTCCTGGTCGGCTGTGTGGACAAAAGACATGCTGCTCAGCCAATCATCCCCGATCCAGCACTGAGGTCCCTTCATTTTGCAGTTCCGCGCCAACACTATGCAGACTGCCATGTGACACACGGGGCCTCTGAATGGGGAGGGGGCGGGCTGGAAGGAGAGGACAGCCAGACAGGCTTCAGCTGACGTCACTGGTTGCTAGACGCGGAGCGGCCCCTAGCCTAGCAACCAGACTGTATCATCAAGTGAGAGATGCCTTAAACTTTCTAAGGTGGTGGCGGCAGGTGGGCAGAGTTGGCGGAGCGGACTGGTGTGGACTGGTCACTGTGGTTTTTGTTCATTCCGGGACTTCTGTATTGTCCCGGAATGAACTAGCCGGGACACGGGACAAAAATCACCAATCAGGGACTGTCCCGGGCAATCCGGGATACGTGGGCACCCTAACTGTGTATGACTCTTGGCTTCTGACCTCAACAATGCTATTCCAGTTAATTTCCTGCTGGCCATATCTTGCCTACAAATTGCAGGTGTTGGCCTCCTGCCAGCCGCTTTTCCACAGTATTTTCTTGTGTTCCTTCTGAAACCCTCTTCTCCCAGCCTGAGAAATACCCTACTGATCACCCTTCAAAGTAGCCACCAGCGAACTGGTCTATCGGCACCCATGCCCCTCGGTGCCTTGCAATACCTGTCATTACCTCCAGGAATGTTTGGACCAGAGCAGGGGCGTACTTAGAGAATTTGGCACCCGGGGCGACTCCTATATCTGGCACCCCCACCCCCAACTTTAAAATGTAAAAACACCCCACTGTGTCCCCTGCATACCTCTACATCCTTCAATATCTCTTTGTCACTACTGTGTACCCCCTCTCCACAACTGGACCCATTTACATTACACAGCCCCCCCGGAGCTCTGGACCCCTTTACATTACACAACCCCTGCACCTCTGGACCCCTTTACATTACACAACCCCCTGCACCTCTGGATCCCTTTACATTACAAAACCCCATGCACCTCTGGACCCCTTTTCATTACACAGCACCCTGCATCTCTGGACCCCTTTACATTACACAGCACCCTGCACCTCTGTACCCCTTTACATTACACAACCCCCTGCACCTCAGGACCCCTTTACATGACAAAACCCCTGCACCCCTTTACATTACACAGCACCCTGCACCTCTGGACCCCTTTACATTACAAAACCCCTGCACCCCTTTACATTACACAGCACCCTACACCTCTGGACCCCTTTACATTACACAACCCCCTGCTCCTCAGGACCCCTTTACATTACAAAATCCATGCACCCCTTTACATTACACAGCACCCTGCACCTCTGGACCCCTTTACATTACAAAACACCCTGCACCTCTGGACCCCTTTACATTACACAGCACCCTGCACCTCTGGACCACTTTACATTACACAGCACCCTGCACCTCTGGACCCCTTTACATTACACAGCACCCTGCACCTCTGGACCACTTTACATTACACAGCACCCTGCACCTCTGGACCCCTTTACATTACACAGCACCCTGCACCTCTGGGCCCCTTTTCATTACACAGCACTCTGCACCTCTGGACCCCTTTACATCACACAACACCCTGCACCTCTGGGCCCCTTTACATTACACAGCGCCCTGCACCTCTGGACCCCTTTACATTACACAGCACCCTGCATCTCTGGACCCCTTTACATTACACAGCACCCTGCACCTCTGGACCCCTTTACATTACAAAACACCCTGCACCTCTGGACCCTTTTACATTACACAGCACCCTGCACCTCTGGACCACTTTACATTACACAGCACCCTGCACCTCTGGACCCCTTTACATTACACAGCACCCTGCACCTCTGGACCCCTTTACATTACACAGCACCCTGCACCTCTGGACCCCTTTACATTACACAGCACCCTGCACCTCTGGGCCCCTTTACATTACACAGCACTCTGCACCTCTGGACCCCTTTACATCACACAGCACCCTGCACCTCTGGGCCCCTTTACATTACACAGCACCCTGCACCTCTGGTTCCTTTACATCACACAGCACCTGCACTTCTAGACCCCTTTACATTACACAGCACCCTGCACCTCTGGATCCCTTTACATAACACAGCACCCTGCACCTCCTGGACCCCTTTACATTACAAAACCCCATGTACCCTGAAGCCTTTGGGTTCACACTGGTGTCCTGGAGTTTGTCGCAGTGTTGGGGTATACACAGTTTTTCTGCATTTTATCCCCATTTTTAGCTGCAGTCCCACAGACTTCTATTAGCTTGTGTAATTCTACTGTGTTTTCTGAAAGCACACCAAAGATGCAGTAAAGAGGACATTTGGTGCACTTTCATAAATTGTTGCAAAAATGTGTAACCTAATAGAAGTCTGTGGGACTGTAGTGAAAATTGAGGTAAATGCAGGAAAACTGCATATACACCAGCACTGCAACTGAACCACAGCGCATCAGTGTAAACCCACTTCAGTGCTGGTTCACATATATGCGATGCAGGAATCAGCGCGATTCCAGTGCGGATTCCTGCATTGCATGTTGCTTCTCGGCCGTTCACGCTTTCCTTTGCAAACTGCTATGGGGGTCAATGTAAAATTAATGACACCCCCAGATTGGTTTGCAGATCTTAGTGAGAACTGTGAAATGGTGCAGGAATCTGATTGCATAGGTGTAAACACCCATCCACTCCGATTCCAGCGCAGACCAAAAAAAGGGTCCTGCACCGTTTTGGTGGAAATGCGATTTTAGCCATACAGTTTGTATGGCTGAATTTGCATCGCACAGACATTGCATATGATTTGCACAGCAATGCGGTGCGAATCACATGCAATGTCTATGATCACACTAGTGAAAACCCTGGCTAAAGCAACATGATGGGGCCAACTATTAGCATAGAGTTAATGAAAGTCTCTGCTGGAGGACAATAGAAGAAAAAGGGGGAGTGAAAGATTTGGGGGGGAGAGAGGGCAGAGTCTGAACACAGTGACAATGCTTATAACTCACTTGGATGTTCCCAGGATCAGGATGCTCACAGTCTCACACTATTTCAGTCGGTGGCTCTTTAGCTGTCGGCTACTTGTTTAAATGTTCCCACCCACACATTCCTTTCAGACGCAGCTGAGCACACGGGCTGCACGCACAGAGCATGGACAGGACACAGAAACAGAGGGGAGGGAGGAGGCAGAGCCAATGCAGCCTCTTCCATTCCTGTGGAGGGGGGGGGGGTTGTACTCGCTGAGCTGCTAGAATTTAAAGGGGTTGTAAAGGTTTGTTTTTTATTTTCTAAATAGGTTCCTTTAAGCTAGTGCATTGTTGGCTCACTTACCTTTTCCTTCGATTTCCCTTCTAAATGTTTTTTTTTCTTTGTCTGAATTTCTCACTTCCTGTTCCTCCTCAGTAAACTTCACACCATCATCTGAGCGGTGGTTAGTCAGCCAGAACAGCTTACTGAACAGCTTACTGAGGAGGAACAGGAAGTGAGAAATTCACACAATGAAAACAAAGAAAAAAAAACATTTAGAAGGGAAATCGAAGGAAAAGGTAAGTGAACCAACAATACACTAGCTTAAAGGAACCTATTTAGAAAATAAAAAACAAACCTTTACAACCCCTTTAACAGAGAGTGAGATGCACAGTAGTGTGTGACAATGGGTCAGTCCGCCTGAGCTCTGAGCTCTCCCTGTGCTGTCAGCATGTCACATCGCCACTGCACTACCAAGCCTGTCCCGCTCTCACTGTTTCATACAGGGGAGGATAGGGGAGCCGCCTGACACCCCCCACCCCCAATGTGTGGAGCCTGGTGCGGACCGCACCCCCGCCTCCTAGTTAGTACGCCACTGGACAAGAGCCTCAAGGAAGGCACTCTCATCAATTCGGCTCCCCAAACCGGTGCATGAAATTTACCTGGATTTCAAACTGTACCCATATATTCAACTGTATATTTAGCTGTTTACCCATCTCACTTAGCTTGAGTGTAGTTGCCCAGACATTTTCTGTCGTTTTGAAGCTTTCCTTCTTAGACACACGTTATCATGATTGCTCTGCATAAAATGGTGAAAAATGTCACATGAAAATTATTCAAAACAGAATGATAACAAGTTAACAGGATACCAGAGACTTGTCGTCCATAGTTAGGGAGCTGCCACCATGCATGGTTTGGCTGACAAAACTGTTAAACTTTACAGCGCGTTTCTCGGGAAAGTGACATTACATCTAATAGGGAGAAATAGTTTTCCGGTCAGTTTTTAACCTGCAGTGGGTATTTGTTTAATACAGTGTCACTCAACATTACATCAATTAGACCACAAGTTTTAGCATGATACATTTCCAAAACTTTTTTTTTTTTCAAAGCTCATAGCCCCGTTTCAAATCAAGCTAAAGGGAAATATTTTATTAAAGGATTTGATTCACCGAAAATTTATATTTTATTTGTGGTGCAAAACCCAAATGGTTAAATTGCCTATTGACTCCTCACATGACTCAGACTAGGACACCAAAATGTCAGTGTAGTGCCCCACTGTGTCTTCTGAAGGCAGGTTGTAACCTCTAGAGACAGGGAGCGAGCTACCAGGGTTGAGTCCATGGCTATAATAGGTAGTTTTGAACAAAAATTGGACACCAGTCACTTTTGATCTTTTGAAAGCTTTAATGTAGAATTTGGAAAGATGTAGTAGGGGAGAGGGTTATGGGTCTCAGATACCAGTAGCAGATCACTTACAGACTCCTTGGATCCAGAAAAAGTACAGTTTCACAGTACCTTTAAGCCGACCCGGCGAGACTGCAAACACATTTTCATATGTAGAACAAGATTCAGCTTCTTAGTGTCAGAACCTTTAAGTTGACCCGGCAACACTGTAAGCACGTTTTATATGTAGGTGCATCCTCCAAACGAGTCACCAGGCCCTCCTGAGAGACCAAACTTCATCCTGGCTCTCTCCAGCAAGGGTCCTCCCCTGGATCTTCTCAATTTGCCTTGGCTTCTGCCACGCTGGGTAAGACAGCCTAAGGACCACCTCAGGATTAGTAGGCCCCAGACAGGCTTCTGGGCCTACTTGCAGAGCTCAATTCAGCAGCACATCCCCAGATCAGGAGGGCCTGAGGCAAGAGAGTGAGCACATGGCCCCACCCAAATGAATGAATGGGAGGTTCAGTGGCCAAGAACATACTACTGGACTGCCTGGAAGAAATATATGTAGCGCCCCCCTGATATACTGGGAGCAAAGAGGTACCTCCAGGGACAGGGAGCGAGCTTACATTCACCCCAAGGCTGAGTCCATGGCTATAATGGGAAGTTTAGAACCAATGTGGGCGCCAGTCACTTTAGTATTTTTCAATGCTTTAATGAAGAACTTGGAAGCAGTAATAGGATAGAGGGTTGGGGGAGGTTTCAGATACCTTTAGCAGATCACTTGCGTACTCCTTGAATCCAAAGGACAAAAACAGCATTCTTTAGAAGATCTTGAATACCTGAATAGGTCTCTCACACAGACCTAGCAACCAGTATGGTTTCTGGATAAGCCTCTCTTACAGGACCTAGCAGCCAGCAGAACTCCTGGACAAGCCTCCCTCACAGACTTAGCAGCACAGACTTAGCAGCCAGGAGTTAGTTACCTTGAATTAGAATTGTAGAACAGCTTCACAGTACCAGAACCTTTAAGCCTTAAGCCATCAGTACTGTGAGGGTAGATTAGCTTAGGTGCGTCCTCCAAACGAGTCACCAGGCCCTCCTGAGAGACCAGCCTTTATCCTGGCTCTCTCCAGCAAAGGGTCCTCCCCTGGATCTCCTCAGCTTGGCTTGGCTTCTTCCACGCAGGCAAGACAGCCTAAAGACCTCAGGATTAGTAGGCCCCAGACAGGCTTCGGGGCCTACTTGCAGACCTCAGGATTAGTAGGCCCCAGACAGGCTTCGGGGCCTACTTGTGGAAGGCCACAAGGTAAGGACTGACTAGAGCACATGGCGTTTGTCCCATAAATACCTTCTCCCAGCATGCACAGCAGCAGAGAATCTCCTACTGGGCTGTTTCTGAGAAAAAGAATATTCATTACAGCTTAACTGTGTTGTAATTCTCATGCTGGCCTGTGGTACCAGTGACACCTACTGGCAACAGTGAGAAATGCACAACTAGCCAAGTTCAAGGCAGAAACCAAATAAACTATATACAATCAACCTGATCTGTTTACAGCTCAGGCAAAAAACTAAAATTACATTATAGCCCCTTTGTTTTAGGAACAGGGGGCTACATATAAATATTCATAACTCAACCTAGTTGTACTATCTCATACTGGCCTGCGGTACCAGTGACACCTACTGGCAACAGTGAGAAATGCACAACCTAATTGAGATTAGGAAAAACATAGGGTTCACAACCTCTCTGGTCATCTGCCTGCTTGGGCTCATGCCGCATTCTGCTCCTCTCCACGGATGCTGTCAGCTGAAACCTGCTTTCAACTGGCTGTTTGAACTGTGAGTGTTCCTGGCTTGGCTGCCTTCCCCACTGCATTATTTCAGTACAAGTTACTTCATCGCACTGAAACTGTATGTGTTATTGCTACCGCACAATGCTGCACCCCACCTACAAGTTAGTGTCTAAAAGTTGTGGTTAGCTGCATCCAATTTACTTCAGTTTGAGCCTATTGGTTGTATTGTGTATTGTTTATTATCCCTTAAAGTGGTTGTAAACCTACTTTTCCCAAAAAAATAACACCTGCAAGAAAAAGACATAATGAGCTAGTATGCTATGCATACTAGCTCATTATGTGGCACTTACCTCAAATCGAAGCCTCCGCCGCACTCCTTGTCCCCCTCCGCCGCCGCTGCCATGCACGCTCCGACCGTCTTCCTGTTATCGCCGCTCTGGCGCTGTGATTGGCCGGAGCGGCGATGAAGTCACACGCATGCGCGCGGGGCCGTCATTCTCCATTGAGAAAACCGGCAACGCTCATGTCTACGGCTCATGCGCCGTAGACACCGGTGCAGAGTTTTCTGAAAATATCTCCTTAACCGTGTGGGTTAAGGAGATATTTCTTGCACCTATAGATAAGCCTTAATCTAGGCTTACCTGTAGGTGCAAGTTGTGTGGTTGGGTTTACAACCACTTTAAAGCATCATACCCCATTCACCCAGTGCATTTTAGGCAAGACCATTAACTGTGATGCCCTGTACACACGATCGATTTTACCGATGAAAACCGATGAAAACAGTCCGATGGACTTTTTTCATTGTGTATGGGCCCCATCGGTCTTTTTTCCATCGGTGAGAAAAAATAGAACATGTTTTAAATTAAAAAACCCACGCCTGCTCAGAATCAAGTTGACGCATGCTCAGAAGGATTGAACTTCATTTTTCTCGGCTCGTCTGAGTGTTTTACGTCACGGCGTTTGGGACGCACGGATTTTTGACTGATAGTGTGTAGGCAAGACTGATGGAAGTCAGCTTCATCGGAATTCCAATGGAAAAATCCATCGGATTTGAATCCATAGGAAATCCAAACGTGTGTACATGGTTTACCATTCTATTGCTATTGCTGCTCTTCAGTTTGTTGTAATAAAACGTATACATCTGGTATTGGTGTGTCGGTGTACTGTGGGTTCAGTTAGAGCACAGGTTATCATTGTAGCCAGTAGTAGAATCCAACATTTCCAAAAGCTGGACACCTAAAAAAAATTATATTGTAGAAACTGAATGTCATACAGAGTTGGCACCATATATGTTGTAGGTCATTTACTTTTTCAGACAGAAGAAGACTACTGCTAATCCATTAAGCACTTTCCAATAGTAATATACCAAGCACTTGTAAACCAAAGAATGCCAGAGGAGCACTTCCCTAGGAGGGAGCTATGAGATAGATTGGTCACACTTCGATCTCCAATATCCGGCTGCCAGTAAGAAGTTGTTGTAGGAAGCTGACAGAAGAGACACTTCATAAGGGGAAACTACTCTTTCCTTAAAGTGGTTGTAAACCCAAAAATATATTTTTTTAAAACCTAACCACCTGCAAGACAAAGCCATAATGAGCTAGTATGACTAGCATACTAGCTCATTATGCAGTACTTACCTTAGTTCGAAGCCCCCGAAGCCATCCACATCTCCCCCTCCGGCCGCAGTCATCTCTCCGGAAGATTACTTCTGGGTATCGCCGCTCCAGGGCTGTGATTGGCCGGAGCGGCAAAGACGTCACTCCGTGCATGCGCGCGGGAGCCGTCAAAACCGGCGTTGCTGGTTTTATAAATGGGATTTTCACTGCGCCGTTGTGTACGGCGCGCATGCGCCGTACACAACTGTGTAAACCCATTCACAAATATCTCCTAAACCATGCAGGTTTAGGAGATATTGAAAACACCTACAGGTAAACCTTAATCTAGGCTTACTTGTAGGTAAAACTTCTGGGGGAGGGTTTACAACCACTTTAACAGGTACCTCTCCCTAATACTCCCCCTACCCTCTCCCTAACAAATGGAGCTCTGTCCCTAGCTTATTCCCACAATATGGGTGCTCAAATGATGCAGATTCTCCTAGTTATACAATTCTCAGTCAAGGTGGCAGCCCAAATCTCTCAGGATTTCGGTATCCAATAGGATTGCTGTCCTCTCCAAGATGGCTGCCTGGAGCCCATAGCAGGGGACATTTAGTCCTCAACGGTCTTCTGCCAGCCTGAAGAAATGGCACAGTTCCACTTTGAGGTTGGTGAATATCCTGCAGCCCACACCTGCTTACACATAACATATCTTCATATATCTTTCACTGTTTGAGTTCAGTTTTGCTTTATTTTCATCTACCAAAATGGTAAAAATACATCCAGATATTCTGATTTTCCTCTTAATTTCTGGAAAATTAAACTGATAATCTTCCTCATCCTTATTGAGGACATATTTTGTACTATAAATAATTTAACGGGGTAAGCAATTATTTTATTTTTTGGGCATTTTTAGAAGCATAAAGTCATAATCTTTCATCAAGGTATTGATAAATGAAGCCATCACAAAAGCACCTACAAGCTTATGTTATAGTGAATAAGTAAACTCAATTCTGTTATTATCTGAGTGGCCTAACATGCAGCCGGTTTTACATTAAGGTAGCAGAGTTGATCAGTTGACAATAAGTCAATGATTCCTTCTGACTTGACTTTAATAGTCCTGAAAAGGTGATTATGGGATTGTGGAATATAGAGTGGAGCAGCCCAAGATGTATTAAAAGGATCGATGGAGGGACCGTGGAAAGGCGATCATTTAATTGTTATGGCAGGTGGTGACTTGCATGATTGCTTATGTGTGCCATTGTAACAGATTCTAAAGAGCAAGACCGGCAAGAGGAGAGATGAAGGCAGAAAACAAGACAGAAACTGTCCCAATGAAATCAGACATAGTAATTAGCCAATCCATTCACAAATCAAGCAAATTGATTTGCAAGCAAGCAAATCAGCACTTTGCAATTTTTTTTAATCCCCTAGATCAAGGGTCTCAAACTGGTGGCCCTCCAGCTGTTGCGAAACTACAATTCCCATCATGCCTCTGCCTGTGGGAATCATGCTTCTAACTGCCAGCCTTGCAATGCCTCATGGGACTTGTAGTTTCGCAACAGCTGGAGGGCCACCAGTTTGAGACCCCTGCCCTAGATAGTGATGAGCCAAACCACCCTGGGTTCAGTTCAAGCAGGGTTTGAGGAATCAACCAAGAAGTTTGGATGCCGAACCCGAACCCTAATAAAATTAGAGAGAGACAAAACTGCCAAATCAAAGTGTCCTTTTACTAAGTCAGGCGGCTGTCGAAAAAAATAGCATGGAATGTGGGCACTGCGCTGGGCAATATATACCAGTGCAAAAGAAGACTTTTATTAAAAATTCCATTTAGCCGGAAGCAGTTATTTTTTTTATATTTTGGGTCATACATTGTATGATTTCCTGAGAATGGACAAATCTGCTTGTGTGTGTATTCAGGATTACGGAAGAGCCTACGGTTCCCCTAGGCTTTGGCTGTTTGCATTTACAAAGGAAAACTGTTTTTTTTTTTAATTTCCAGCAAATTACATTTCCCTTCTGGTTTCTATTTTTTTTTTTAAGTACATGGACCTTTGAAGTGAGGGGTCTATGTGACTTTTAAAAAAATATATATATGTCATATACTGGCAAATTAAACTATCATTTTTTATTTCATTATGGCCTCATGCACACTGGACGTTAAAATAACGTTATAAAAACGCCAGTAGTTTTGCAGTGAGTTTTTCAATGTTTTTGTAATAGCGTTTTTAGCGTTCATTCATGTTTTTTAGCGTTTTTATGTATTTGAATTTTTTTTTTTCAATGGATCAAAAACGCTGGCGAGACACATTTTTGAGCGTTTAACAACGTTATATCAGCGTTAGAGCGTTTTTATAGCTGAAAAACGTCTCTCAGAACCCACTCATTTGGGGTATTTTTTTACTGCTCAAAAACGCCACTGCCCAAAACTGCTGATAACAGCCTATGTGTGCATGGACACATAGGATAACATGATGGAAAGTTGATGAGGCCTTAATATCACCTTAAAGCGGAGCTCTGCCGAAAACAAGTTATTAAAAGCCAGCAGCTACAAATACTGCAGCTGCTGACTTTTAATATTAGGACACTTACCTGTCCTGGAGTCCAGCGACGTCCGCAGCAGAGGACGAGCAATCGCTCGTCACTCTGCTGCCCCCACCGCCATCCTCTGTGAGGGAACCAGGAAGTGAAGTCTTGCGACTTCACTGCCCGGTTCCCTACGGCGCATGCGCGAGTCGCGCTGCGCTGTTCTGACTGGTCTCTGTTGTGTTCTGGGAGCCGAGTGTCTCCCAGAACACAACGGGTATTCTGCGGAAAGTGATGTACTTCCCGCAGAGAGGACTCCCGGAAGTGGGTGAAAATACCGGTCTTAGACTGGTATCTTCACCCCCCTCCCTCCTGAAAGGTGTCAATTGTGACACCAGAGGGGGGAGGGTTCCGATGAGTGGAAGTTCCACTTTAGGGTGGAGCTTCGCTTTAAGCTCGGTATGTACTGTATTTTAACCACTTCTCCACCGGGCCTATTCTGGCACTTCTCTCCTTCATGTAAAAATGATCATTTTTTTGCTAGAAAATTAATCAGAACCCCCAAACATTATATATATATATATATTTTTAGCAGACACCCTAGGGAATAAAATGGCGGTCATTGAAACTTTTTATCTTGCACGGTATTTGCGCAATAATTTTTCAAACGCTTTTTTTGGGGAAAAAAACGGTTTCACAAATTAAAAAATAACAAAACAGTAAAGTTAGTCCAATTTTTTTGTATAATGTGAAAGATGCTGTTACGCCGAGTAAATAGATACCTAACATGTCACGCTTTAAAATTGCGCACACTCATGGAATGGCGCCAAACTATGTTACTTAAAAATCTCCATAGGCGACACTTTAAATTTTTTTACAGGTTACTATTTTCGAGTTACAGAGGAGGTCTAGTGCTAGAATTGTTGCTCGCACTCTACTGCATGCGGCGATACCTCACATGTGGGGTTTGAACGGCATTTACATATGTGGGTGGGACTTACATGCGTGTTCGCTTCTGAGCACGAGCTACCGGGGACAGGGGCGTTTTACTTTATTTTTTATTTTTTTTACTGAATTTTTTTTATTTTGACACTTTTGTTTACATTTTTTTTTTTTTATCACTTTTATTCCTATTACAAGGAATGTAAACATCCCTTGTAATA
Organism: Rana muscosa; assembly: GCA_029206835.1. Taxonomy (NCBI): domain Eukaryota; kingdom Metazoa; phylum Chordata; class Amphibia; order Anura; family Ranidae; genus Rana; species Rana muscosa. Next base: position 1,241,620,422 of record CM055116.1, on the reverse strand, counting down.
GGAATCATTGTGACAGGTCCTCTTTATGGAGAGATGCGGGGTCAATAAGACTCCACAAAAAAATTCACGATCTCATGCTGACAGCCGCAATTGCGGCTTTGTTTACTTCCGGGTACCAGGCGAGACGTCACAACGTCGCGCCCCGGACTCCGACGGTCATAGAGATGACTGGTGACCATCTGGTCACCGGAAATCTCTATGATTCTCATGCGACGCCGGCCGATTCGTTCTCCGGGCTCCCGATGGCACGGGAGAGCCCAGAGAAGCACCGGATGGCGGCGGGAGGGGGGTATGTCCCCTCCCACCGCCTATAAGAATGATCAAGCGGTGGAACTGCCGCTATGATTGTTCTTATGGTGCGCAGAATCGCCGGCATGACAGAATGATATATGAATGATGCCTGTAGCTGCAGGCATCATTCAGATATCCCCCCTCAAATTCAAGGACGTCATATGACGTCCTTGGTGGAGAAGTGGTTAAGGGGGTGCCTCACGCAAAATAAAACAAAAAGAATAAATGAGGTCCCCCCTTAAAATCCATTTCAGGTCCCTAATCTGAGCATGCATCCTGGCTGGTCAAATGGGGATTCCCAGCCATGTAAGCAATGTGCCAATGACAGCAGTGGTTGATAAGGATACAAGCACCCGCTGCTTCCTTAGGAGCCATTGACAGTGGGAAGCTGTCATATGTAGAATTGGTAGAAATACTGCTTCTATATAGCTGAGTCACATGGGAGAAAAATTTAGGCATTCGCCTGAATGCCCAAACAGCCAAAGCCTATGTGAACTGTAGGCTCATCCCCAATCCTGAATACTAGACATGTGCACTGCCAAAAAAATTGTTAGTTTTCGTTTTTGTTTCATTCATTTTTTTTTTTTCAGTTTTTCGGGTCATTCGTTATGATCGCAATTCGTAAATTCGTACATTCGTAAATTTATACATTCGTAAATTTGTACATTCGGAAATTTGGAAATTCGGAAATTTGGAAATTCGAAATTCGAAAACCCAAAAATTCTAAAATCTGGAAAAATAACTATTAAATCATAGGTATTGTAATTTCCTTTCAAATTTGGCTGTTAGCGAACGTAACGCATATAAATTTATCCGAAGTTACGCATAACCTGAAATAACAAATGCCACATCTAAACAAATGGAACGGAACAAATGAATAATTAATAATAATAATAAAACGTTTTTATTATTATTATTGTTATTTATTATTAATATTAATTCATTACGTTCCATTCGTTTAGATACGGCATTCATTATTTCGGAAAACAATTCGTAACTTTGTTAAGTTCACTAACAGACAAATTTGAAAGGAAATTACCATACCTATAATTTAATAGTTAGTAATAGTTAAGTTATTATTATTTCAGATTTCCGAATTTACTGATTTACGAATGTACAAATGTACAAATTTCCGAATGTACGAATGTACGAATTTACAAATATACAAATTTTCGGATATTCGAATTTACGAATATTCATTAAAATTCGTTAAATGAGTTTTCGTTAATTCGGATATTTCCGAATTAACTAATTTGTCGAAATTTGTTAAAAAATGAATTTGGAACGAAACTAATTGCACATGTCTACTGAATACACACACAAGCAGATTTGTCCATCCTGCAGGTAATCAGAAAAGTTGAACCACCGTGGAAATTTTGTAGCCAACATCCCTTAAATTTGAAATAGAAAATAGGAAAGTACCCCCCAGTACTATGGGACTTTAGAGGCAGACTCAAAATATCAAATTGATTTACTATAAAAATATAAATGTTGCACACAGATCCCTGGCCTTACCTCCTCAAGGCAGGACACACCGTACCACAATGCCCAGGTTCCTTCTTGAATAAGAGGGTGGGCGGTGTTCAGAAATTGTTGGGTTACCTTCCCTCAGTTGGATCTCACCCCTAGAGTGTAGGGAAGAGTCTGTTGTAGGTGCACCAATAAGGCCAATGTCCAGGCAAGGTTAAACCTTAATGAAGGAAGGTTTATTTTCTTTATGCTGACAACTGGATAGGAAAGTTGGAGGTGAAGAATAAAAGAAACAGGGAGGGAGGTTCAGGCACTTGGTATCACCACTCAATCCCGAGTGGACTCTGCTCACCCGGATAGTCCCCTCTCATGGTACTAGCAGCCGGAGTGATGCACAAACTTTACTTCTCTTAATTTTCCCTTGGAGATACGATCGGGAGATTCTCTGCCACAGAATCTCTGAGCCCCGAACCTCTCAGTGCTTGTATTTAAAGAACAGGTGCAAGTTGCTGCACATTACAAGGCCTCAGATGATTAGTGAAATCCCTCCAGAAGTTTACCAGGGCTCTCTTTCACCGTGAAACTCTCACCGGTCCCTCAGAAAGGTCCACCCCCGGTCTCCTCTTCTTAGAGCAGGTCCCCTCTCAGGGGCACCCTGGGATTCCTCCTCTTAGAGCTGAGACCCAGCTAAAGGTGCAAGGCCCAATGGTGAAATTGCAGCCCCAGGCTAAAGGTGCCTGGGACCGATGCATACGCGCACCCCTGGCCTGGAGGGCCAGGTCACGTGACCCAAACTCCGGAGTCCCGGAACTCTGGAACAACCACCTCCAGGCAGCGTCTGCCCCTTATGTATCCCCTCTCGACATGCACAGCAGGTTGACCACGCCCACTGTACTACGACCGAGAGAGGACACCCTAAGGTACAGCACTGTTACCAGTGATTCAACCCTGACCTGTCATGGCAGTGCCACCTAGAGGCCACAGGGAACTGCACACCAGTACAACACCTGAGGAACAAAACAACCATACCTATCAATAAAAGCGGTCTGAGCCTGGCTACTAGCTCAGACCAACCCCTTAATTTAGGCACACAGCACCCCTCAAAGTAGAGGGGCGCTACATAAAGTTTATTCATATACAAATAAAAAACATTGGTGCATACATCAGCATAAGTTACATAAAACAGCATGATGCACATGGGCTCATGTAGAGCTGGCTATTGATGTGACAGTCTCTTCTTGTTATGCCCGACGTGTTTCAGGAGCAAATGTATATCCCTTCTTCAAGGGAATTTAAGAGAAAAGATCATAAACTTTGGACATTCAACATTACAGCCCGCAATAGACTCATAAAAACAACCAAGGGTAAGTCTGCATTAGGGTTTTGGAAATCCCCTCAGAGTGGATCCCCCAGGGAAAAGGGGGGAAACCAAGGCCTCAAATGCCCCTCGAATGCCCCCCACAAGGATCCAAGGGCACAGCCAATTTGAGCCGACAGATATATTATTGAGTGTAGTGAGGGATAGAAAGGAAGTCACGGCTGGTGGGGAGAAGGGTAATTAATATCAGAAATGATGTCTACCCACACCTTGTCTGATTTCAGAAAGTCAAGACAATCCCCCACTGTACCATCCACATGAGCCAGGCTGCTGCTCAAGTGGATGGTACAGTGGGGAATTGTCTTGTCTTTCAAGGGACAACTGCAATGGACGAAACATTTTTAAAATATTTTTAAAACAGGGTGCTTTAGATAGAACCTTGATTTTTATTTGCAGCCTACTACCCAATTGGAAAATATTTCCCTTACTTCCTGTCTGAATAGTTTAGTATATTTAAAAATTAAAGTAGCTGTAAACCTATTTACTAAAATCTAATATAAGCATTAACATGTTAAAGTGTCTGTAAAGGTAGAAGGTTTTGAACCTTAAAGCGGAACTTCAGTCATTTTTTCATCTTTCCATCTATTAAATCTTCTTATATAGTTACATAGTTGGCGAGGTTGGAAAAAGACACAAATCCATCAAGCCCAACCTATGTGTGTGATTATATGTCAGTATTACATTGTATATCCCTGTATGTTGTGGTAATTCAGGTGCTTATCTAATAGTTTCTTGAAACCATCGATGCTCCCCACTGAGACCACCGCCTGTGGAAGGGAATTCCACATCCTTATCGCTCTTACAGTAAAGAACCCTCTACGCAGTTTAAGGTTAAAACTCTTTTCTTCTAATTTTAGTGAATAGCCACGTGTCTTATTAAATTCCCTTTCACAGAAAAGTTTTATCCCTATTGTGGGGTCACCAGTATGGTATTTGTACATTGAAATTATATCCCCTCTCAAGCATCTCTTCTCCAGAGAGAATAAGTTCAGTGCTCGTAACCTTTCCTCATAACTAATATCCTCCATACCCTTTATTAGCTTTGTTGCCTTTTCTGCCCTTGTTGTTGTTTTAACTTTAGATAGTAAAACTTTTTTTTTTTCTGCCAGTAAATACCTTATACAGCCCACTTCCTGTTTCTTGTTTGTCATTAGCCTAGGCTTATGACATCATGCACAGCTCTCTTTCTCTCTCTCCTGAGAGTTTCCCAGGAAGGGAGGGGGGCATGAGTCATAAGAGGGCCAACGAGAGCTGCAGAGCTGGAGGTGTGTGTCTGTGTAAATCCAGGAAGTGAACAGGCAGCAGCTTCAGCTGCCCACAGTTAAAATAGATGCAGCCAGACTCAGTAGAGGGAGATTTCTGCAGCATATTTGGCAAGTACAGAATCACAGTATATATAAAAATAATATGCAAAGTGGTTGGAGGGAAGCTTCAGAATGGCAAAGATGTTTTTATTACAGATTATGTGAGCAGACTGCAGTTCCTCTTTAATGTGTTCCCCCCCAGCCCCTCTTAAATACTTACATGAACCCAATCTTGACCCAGTGCTCTCTCCCTCTTACAGGACTCAGAGAGAGCTGCTGCAGTCAAATAAATCTTGTAACGAGGAAGCAGGCGGAGGGGCGGAGCCACAGTGTGCTTCCGTATAAGGAAAAGGGCGGGGGGAATCCTGGGCACAATTTTTTTTTTTCCCTAACCACATGCTGACCACCTGCCGTCGTTATATGGCGGCAGGTCAGCACGATCCCACGAACCGTCGTAGCTGTACGTTGGTCCCTTTAAAGCGGGATAGCAGGCGCACGTGCGCACACGCTGCTTCGCGGGGGTGCCGATGCTCGTGACCGGCGGTCGCGATGACCACCGGCCGTGAGCGTTTGCGGCCACGAGAGGCAGAACAGGGACGTGTGTGTCTAAACACACACATCCCTGTTCTGTTCTGTGAGGAAAGACAGATTGTGAGTTCCTAATAGCTAGGAACCACGATCTATCATTTCCTCTAGGTCAATCTCCCTCCCCCTTGAGTTAGAACACACACTAGGGAACATAATTAACCCCTTGATCGCCCCCTAGTGTTAACTCCTTCCCTGCCAGTGACATTTTTACAGTAATCAGTGCATTTTTATAGCACAGATCACTGTATAAATGGCAATTGTCCCAAAAATGTGTCAAAGGTGTCCGATGTGTCCGCCATAATATCGCAGTCCTGATAAAAATTGCACATCACCGCCATTACTAGTAAAAAATAAAAAAATTAAAATGCTATAAATCTATCCCCTATTTTGTAGACGCTATAACTTTTGTGCAAACCAATCAATATACGCTTATTGCGATTTTTATTACCAAAAATATGTAGAAGAATACATATCGGCCTAAACTGAGAAAAAAATTGCTTTTTAAAAAGAAAAATTGGGGATATTTATTATAGCAAAAAGTACAAAATATTGTGTTTTTAAAAAAAAAAATTGGCGCTCTTTTTTTGTTCATAGCGCAAAAAATATTAATCACAGAGATGATCAAATACCACCAAAAGATGGCCCGGTCATTGGGCAGCCAATTCTTCCTGGGCTGCAGTGGTTAATGCAGAAAATGCATTAAGGTAAAAAAAAAAAAACCTTGAGGCTTTAGAAACACTTTAATGAAAGCAGCAGATATTAATACAGTACATAAAATATGACTTTTTATATTATATTAGCATGTGAGAGCTTACATGAGAATGTACTGATCTAGTCTGCATACACAGGTACTTTAAAAAAAAAAAATCTGCAGCTTTAGAAAAAAGGGATGGAATGTGAATGACCTGGCAAGTTTACTTTCAATATTGATCCTAGTTAGAGTTAGAGTTTCATTTTGGAAATTTACTTTATAAAGTACATTTAGAAAATACAATTTAAAAACAGCTAATATATCTCTAATGTTCTTCTTTTATCTACACTCTGTGAATCAGCAATCTAGTCCGGAGAATAAAGCACGCCATCACAGCTTTGATGATCTCGAAAATATAATTTATTATGATTTATAAGACAATTTTGGGTTCGTTTTTATAGCTGTAAGGAAAAAGATAGCATAATATTCTAATAATCTTTTGTTCTTAATGTACCCTTGATATCATTGCATATGTAACATTTCATCATTTTCATTTTGTTAATAAATATAAAAATATTCCCTCCTTCGCAAAGAATGGCAATGATTTCAAAAGAGAGCAAAGCACTAAAAGGATATACAAAAGGAATAAAGGGATATAAAAAGAGAGCCCCTACTGTTTTTTCACACTGCCCTGCTGGGAAATCACAAATATAAATATATATATATATATTTTTTATGAATGCAAGTGTTATTAAAAGTAACTAAGTCTATAATCCTTTTCGACAGACAGTTCATAAAATTATACAATTAGGACACAGGGAGGGCAAGTAGGCTTTCTACTACCTTTTGGCAAGTTTGGTGAGTAATTACTTAAAATGGAACTAAAGGCAAAACTTTTATTTTAATTTTGAATAGTAAGGGATGGTTATAACCCCTGACAAGTTTTCTTTTTGCCATCTGAGTCCCACTGGAGAGATTTCTCTTCATTTCCCGTCCCATAGCCAAATGGTAAACAGGACACATTGAGAAGGTGAATCTCTAAAACTGGGACACAGGCAGCAATACAATCCTGGTCAGTGTCCTAATCCCTCTTAACTCTGTCCAAAAAAAAAAAAGTTTTGCCTTTAGTTGTACATTAAAGTATATCTAAAACTAAAACTTTTGATAGAGTAGGAAATGGTTGAAAATGCTGTCAGTCTTTTTAGTTATCTGTGTCTCATTTGGGAAAATAACCTTCACTTCCTTTCTCATAGATAAAACAAAAAGTAAGAAAATCTCCCCAAAGGAAGGGAAATTCCCTCTTAGAAGGCTATTGTTACAAAATGTGTCCCCATTGGAACACAGCCATCTCAGGGGTGCTTTAAAGGTTTGGAGCTACCAAAACTGCGTTTCGGTTAGAACATCGACAAGGTCAAGCAAAAGGTCAAGCAAAAATATGAAACCATTGAACAAAGAGGAGAAGTAGAACACACAGAGTAACATAGTTAAAGAAGAGGTCCACACAAAAATGGAACCTCCGCTTTTCGGAACCCTCCCCCCCTCCGGTGTCACATTTGGCACCTTTCAGGGGGGAGGGGGGTGCAGATACCTGTATAATACAGGTATTTGCACCCACTTCTGGGCATAGACCACCGCGGGAGTTACGCCACTTCCCGCCCCCCCTGCTGTCTTCTGGGAGACACACGAGTCCCAGAAGACAGGAGGGACCATTTTGATTGCTCAGCGCGACACGCGCATGTGCAGTAGGAAACCGGGAAGTGAAGCCGCAAGGCTTCATTTCCTGATTCCCTTAACGAAGATGGCGGCGGCAGCATCCGAGGACCGAGGCACGGGTCGGCCTCAGGTGCCTACATCGCGGGCGTGTTGAACAGGTAAGTGTCCATATTTACAAAGTCAGCAGCTGCAGTATTTGTAGCTGCTGACTTTAAAAAAAAAAAATTAGGCGGACCTCCGCTTTAACCTGTATATATGGAGTGTCTGAAAAACGTTATAAATAAGCCTATTTTGGGCAAAGCAGGTCAGTGAGGCTTGGCCTTGGTGGAATTGTCACATACCTGGTTGGAGGCCGAAGTGATGAGAGGGTTTCCCTTATAACTCTGATCCGAACATCCCTGCAGGTGATGACAAGTAGTGCACGGGAGAAAGTGACAAGGGAGCTGAGATGTGGTCAGCAGAGTAGTTCTCTAGCTGGCAGATGAGAGTCTCAGGGGGATCACAGAGAGATACTATAATGGAGCAAGTTTGGCCGAGAAGCTGACAGACTGTTGACACCCACGGCAGGAGGAGATGATGCAGGGAAGGACTGGATGGTAGCAATGTCAAGGTCAAGGGCCAGGCTGAGGACATACACAGGTGAGAAAAAGGATTTAGTTGAGAGAGTCGGGTCTGGAGCCAAGCCAAAGTTATACACAGGTTGTCAGTAGGGTTGGAGACAACAGAGTAGTCAGGAGCCAAAGCCAGGGCCATACTCAGTTGATCAGTAGAAAGGGGGTCTTTAAACGAGCCAAGGTCACAAACATGAATCGGACAGAGGGAAATCCAGGGGCAGGCTGAGACCATAACAGGAAATCAGGATAACAGGATCAGGAGACATGGTAGCAAGGACCACGAACCAGCTGCAGATCATGCAGCAACCATCTATCACTACTCTTTGCTTTAATTAGGGCATTTGGCACCAGTTCTGGTATAGGATACATGCGCAAATGGGTGTTTCAAAGCAGGGTACTGGTGGAAGTTACTAGTCTTTGTGTCGGTGCACACGCACCTCTGTTCCGAATGGTGTCTTGACAGGACTCTTTGGTGATCTTGTCCTGAAACAATAAAGTTTTGTGAGGACTGATGACAATGAAATGCAACCAGCTTTTTTTTTATCACTTCCCCATATCTTTCAAGCCCATCAATACACTGAGACAGAAGCTTGTGCACCAAAAGACCCATCACCCAAACACAAGTAAGGTAACTTGGCATATGCCGATCAGAGCAAGTGGGGAATGCAAAGACCTGTACACGAGGGAGACAAGGCAGCCTCTCAACAAAAGAATGCAAATAGGAGGAAGTTGGTGTGACGGACTGGGGTTTATATGGTCACAAAACAGACACCCAAAAGCAAAGTACATATTCATTTATTTTATTTTATTTCTAGCAAAGAAAGACCTTCCTGCTATTCTCTCAAGACCCAGTAGATGGCAGAGAAGGTACACAAACAGAGTTTATATAAGGCCACCCACCATGTGACTGGAGTCAAACTATCTCCAGCCATAAAACCCAGTGGTCTTGTCTCATGCTGTTTGTGTGATTCTTTGCAGGTATGTACTCTAAATTGTTCCTAATCTGTATTAAACTATAATAGAAAGATTCTTAAACTTCTGGAGCAGATGCAGGGAAAGTTCCAGCAGACTGTATTCTATAGTTTTACTGATATTAGAAGTTTAGAACAGCATGTGTGAGAAACAAGTGAAAAGGGCATAAAAACATGAAAATACTGCATTAGTCAGAATAAATGTCTATTAGAAGCACTAAACCGTTCTAAATAGGAATATTGAAACCTGGTTTATACAAGTACCATAAAGTTAGAAAAGCACACGTTGAAAACTGATATTCTTAAGGAAAAACCTATATGTAAAGCTTATGCATTGCTTCAGGTGCACCATCTAGTGGTTAAAAAAGAGAACTACCGAAATAATGTTTGTATTAAAGCATGGCATTGGCAATATGAGTATTGCACAGTTAAAGTGTACCATAAAGATCATTATCTATGACACGGAATAACAGGAATATATATGTTATTAAAATATAACAATGTTTTTTGTGTAACTACGTTTTAAAATACTTCAGTTAAAATCTGTATTATATATTGTTAATAGTTATAAACATGTGATTATAAAAATGTAAAAGATGTATTGTTATGTAAGAGTCAAACTATCTCCAGCCATAAAACCCAGTGGTCTTGTCTCATGCTGTTTGTGTGATTCTTTGCAGTCCACGCCGAGCTGATCACCTTATCTCATCACGTCTACAATTATAGGCTCTCTTAATTCACATTTTGAGGCCAGTAACATTTTGGGGGCTCGTGTGCCAGGATTCGTTGTGTTACCAGTGAGAGGGAAGCGCGAGACAAGCGTGAGCCTACTACAGAGCTAGGAGAGTCGTGAGTGTCGTCTGCCTTGTGAGTGGAAGTCTTCAGAGTGCAACAGATATGGCGTCTCCTCGTCGTGCACTGATGTGGGATATCCGGAAACAACTTCATCTGCTTAGTGAAGAACAGCTGCATAGCCTCGCTATTACGCTGGAAGATGAAAGAGATGTGGACGTTCCATCAGTGACTGGTACCAATGAAATGGAACTCGTTGAATTTATTGAAGACTACTTGAGAAGTGATCAGCTGGAAGAGTTAGAAGATCAAGGCATGTCTTACCTACTCATCATCCAAGACAAGATCAATGAACTAAAACTTAACAAGGAAAGTACACCAACTGTGGACATTGCAACCGCTGCAAAAAAAAAAAAAGTAGTGGGACTGCAAGGACTGAACAGGTATCGGAGGTGGTGAGATTAACTGACGTTGTTGCTTTATTGCCACGTAGAGAATTCAAAATGCATGGTGGTGTAATTTCAGATTATGGTTCGGACATTAGTTACAGTAGCGCGTGCAGACAAATTGACGAGGGTCTAACAGAAAAATTCCCTGAATCTGAAATTATACGCACCGTGTTGAGAATAATCAAACCTGGTCATTTTAAAGATATGTTGACTGACAAAGATGATCTTACTGTTGCTGAATTGAAAAGGTTTTTGAAGTCACATATGAGAGAACGAAGTGGTAACGAGTTATTTCAGGACCTTAGCAATGCTACCCAGCAAGAAAGAGAAACAGCACAACAATTTGTTTACAGGCTAGTGGGGTTAAAACAAAAAGTTCTGTCCACATCACAACATGATAGGCGAGAGCTTAACTATGACAAAAAACTGGTGCAAGGCATATTCCTTCATACACTGTATCAGGGACTAAACGAAAAAAACTCTAATGTTAGACGAGATATCAAGCCTTACGTGTCTGATTTGACAGTAACGGATGACTTTATCATAGAGCAGGTCACCAGATCAGTTGATGAGGAAACAGAAAGACAGAGACGCTTAAACAGTGCACCTAAACATAAACCTCTTACTGTTCATTCATCACAGACACCAGGTAATAGTGAAAAAGACACCTTGCAAAAGAGAGTTGAGGAAGATGCTAGAGCAAATCACACTGCATTAACGGAACTAACAACACAGGTTTCTGCTCTCACAAAGAACCTGGAAAAGATGATGAAGCAAACTCCTGTTGTTGGAAACCAAAGGACTAAGCCACTAACCAATGTTCAAGTTCCAGATACAGCTCACTGCAAACCCAGGTGTGATGATTGCATTAAACGAGAGAGTCAGAACTGCTACCACTGTTTCTACTGTGGTTGGACAGGACACAGAGCGGTTGATTGCTTGAAGAAAAGAAAGGCAGTCGGGAAACGACAGACGGTCACTGGGAAGGGACAACCAGTGACCACCTCAAATGATCTGTCCCGCGCGAAGGTAAACAGGGTATTCACCCACCGGTCAACTAGAACACTCCCAAAAGAGAAGGGATTCTCCAAACAACACGTAGCACAATTAATTGGAGGAAAATGCCTACTGTCATGCCAGATGAATGGTGTTCCGGTTGACATGTTGATGGACACAGGAGCTCAGGTCAGCATTGTCGGGAAGGCATGGTTAGAAAAGTTTCTACCCAGCGTCTCCATTAGGCACATACAAGATTTACTTTGTGATGACAACTTATCTATTACAGCTGCAAATGGTTCTATCATTCCATTCATCGGATGGATTGAAGTCTGCCTGGAATTCGAAAGTAGTGGACATGGAAACTCAGCCATCTATGTGCCAATGCTGGTGAGTGACTGCTGTAATGGCAATCCAATTCTTGGGTTTAATGTAATCGAAGAATTGATCAGAGAAAACCGTGACCGACCAAACAGCACCCAAAACCTGACTATCTTGCTGAGTGAAGCTATGAAAGTAAGACAGAGTGTAGCGAATAACATTGTCAATGCTGTCAGTCAAGCAACTGACCCAGGAGAAATATCCGATAGTCGTATGGTCAAAGTGGGGAAGAAGGGACTCCAGATTAACCACTTAAGCCCCGGACCATTTCGGGCCATTAGGACCAAGCCTGTTTTTGGGATTCGGCACTGCGCTGCTTTAACTGTAAATTGTGCGGACATGCAATGTTGTACCCAAATGAAATTTGCGTCCTTTTCTTCCCACAAATAGAGCTTTCTTTTAATGGTATTTGATTGCCTCTGCGATTTTTATTTTTTGCGATATAAACAGAAAAAGACCGAAAATTTTGAAAAAAAATGATATTTTCTACTTTTTGTTATAAGAAAAATCGAATAAACTCAATTTTAGTCATACATTTAGGCCAAAATGTATTCAGCCACATGTCTTTAGTAAAAAAAATGTCAATAAGCGTATATTTATTGGTTTGCGCAAAAGTTATAGCGTTTACAAACTAGGGTACATTTTCTGAAATTTACACAGCTTTAAATTTATGACTGCCTATCTCATTTCTTGAGGTGCTAAAATGGCAGGGCAGTACAAAACCCCCCCAAATGACCCCATTTTGGAAAGTAGACACCCCAAGGAAATTGCTGAGAGGCATGTTGAGCCCATTGAATATTTTTTTTTTTCGTCCCAAGTGATTGAATAATGACAAAAAAAAAAAAAAAAATTACAAAAAGTTGTCACTAAATGATATATTGCTCACACATGCCATGGTTATATGTGGAATTGCACCCCAAAATACATTCTGCTGCTTCTCCTGAGTACGGGGATACCACATGTGTGGGACTTTTTAGGAGCCTAGCCACGTACGGGACCCCGGAAACCAAGCACCGCCTTCAGGATTTCTAAGGGCGCAAATTTTTGATTTCACTCCTCACTACCTATCACAGTTTCGAAGGCCATAAAATGCCAAAATAGCACAAACCCCCCCCAAATGACCCCATTTTGGAAAGTAGACACCCCAAGCTATTTACTGAGAGGCATGTTCAATCCATGGAATATTTTATATTTTGCCACAAGTTGAGGGAATATGACAAACTTTTTTTTTTTTCACAAAGTTGTCACTAAATGATATATTGCTCACACATGCCATGGGCATATGTGAAATTACACCCCAAAATACATTCTGCTGCTTCTCCTGAGTACGGGGATACCACATGTGTGGGACTTTTTGGGAGCCTAGCCGCGTACGGGACCCCAAAAACCAAGCACCGCCTTCAAGGTTTCTAAGGGCATAAATTTTTGATTTCACTCCTCACTACCTATCACAGTTTTGAAGGCCATAAAATGCCAAGATGGCACAAAAACCCCCCAAATGACCCCATTTTGGAACGTAGACACCCCAAGCTATTTGCTGAGAGGCATGTTGACCCCATTGAATATTTTTTTTTTGTCCCAAATGATTGAATAATGACAAAAAGAAAAAAAAATGTACAAAAAGTTGTCACTAAATGATATATTGCTCACACATGCCATGGTTATATGTGGAATTGCACCCCAAAATACATTCTGCTGCTTTTCCTGAGTACGGGGATACCACATGTGTGGGACTTTTTGGGAGCCTAGCCGCGTACAGGGCCCCAAAAACCAAGCACCGCCTTCAGGATTTCTAAGGGCGTAAATTTTTGATTTCACTCCTCACTACCTATCACAGTTTTGAAGGCCATAAAATGCCAGAATAGCACAAAACCCCCCCAAATTACCCCATTTTGGAAAGTAGACACCCCAAGCTATTTGCTGAGAGGCATGTTGAGTCCATGGAATATTTTATATTTTGCCACAGGTTGCGGGAATATGACAAACTGTTTTTTTTTTGCACAAAGTTGTCACTAAATGATATATTGCTCACACATGCCATGGGCATATGTGAAATTACACCCCAAAATACATTCTGCTGCTTCTCCTGAGTACGGGGATACCATATGTGTGGGACTTTTTGGGAGCCTAGCCGCGTACGGGACCCCAAAAACCAAGCACCGCCTTCAAGGTTTCTAAGGGCATAAATTTTTGATTTCGCTCCTCACTACCTATCACAGTTTTGAAGGCCATAAAATGCCAAGATGGCACAAAACCCCCCCAAATGACCCCATTTTGGAAAGTAGACACCCCAAGCTATTTGCTGAGAGGCATGTTGAGCCCATTGAATATTTTTTTTTTTGTCCCAAATGATTGAATAATGACAAAAAGAAAAAAAAAAATGTACAAAAAGTTGTCACTAAATGATATATTGCTCACACATGCCATGGTTATATGTGAAATTACACCCCAAAATACATTCTGCTGCTTCTCCTGAGTACGGGGATACCACATGTGTGGGACTTTTTGGGAGCCTAGCCGCGTACGGGACCCCAAAAACCAAGCACCGCCTTCAAGGTTTCTAAGGGCATACATTTTTGATTTCACTCCTCACTACCTATCACAGTTTTGAAGGCCATAAAATGTCAAAATAGCCCAAAACCCCCACAAATGACCCCATTTTGGAAAGTAGACACCCCAAGCTATTTGCTGAGAGGCATGGTGAGTATTTTACAGCTCTCATTTGTTTTTGAAAATTAAGAAAGACATTTTTTTTTCTTTTTTTTTTTCTTTTTTTACATTTTCAAAACTTTGTGACAAAAAGCGAGATCTGCAAAATACTCAACATACCTCTCAGCAAATAGCTTGGGGTGTCTACTTTCCAAAATGGGGTCATTTGGGGGGGTTTTGTGCCATCTGGGAATTCCATGGCCTCCGAAACTGTGATAGGCAGTGAGGAGTGAAATCAAAAATTTACACCCATAGAAATCCTGAAGGCGGTGCTTGGTTTTTGGGGTCCCGTACGCGACTAGGCTCCCAAAAAGTCCCACACATGTGGTATCCCCGTACTCAGGAGAAGCAACAGAATGTATTTTGGGGTGTAATTCCACATATGCCCATGGCATGTTTGAGCAATATATAATTTAGTGACAACTTTTTGTACATTTTTTTTTTTTGGTCATTATTCAATCACTTGGGACAAAAAAAAAAAATATTCAATGGGCTCAACATGCCTCTCAGCAAATAGCTTGAGGTGTCTACTTTACAAAATGGGGTCATTTGGGGGGGTTTTGAACTGTCCTGGCATTTTATGCACAACATTAGGAAGCTTATGTCACACATCATCCACTCTTCTAACCACTTGAAGCCCTTTCTGACACTTTTTGTTTACATGAAAGAAATTTTTTTTTTGCAAGAAAATTATGTTGAACCCCCAAACATTATATATTTTTTTAAAGCAAAGGCCCTACAGATTAAAATAGTGGGTGTTGCATTTTTTTTTTCCACACAGTATTTGCGCAGCGATTTTTCAAACGCATTTTTTGGGGGAAAAACACACTTTTTTTATTTTTAATGCACTAAAAAACACTATATTGCCCAAATGTTTGATGAAATAAAAAAGATGATCATAGGCCGAGTACATGGATACCAAACACGACATGCTTTAAAATTGCGCACAAACGCGCAGCGGCGACAAAACTACATTCATTTTTAAAAGCATTTAAAAGCCTTTACAGGTTACCACGTTAGATTTACAGAGGAGGTCTACTGCTAAAATGACTGCCCTCGATCTGACCTTCGCGGTGATACCTCACATGCATGATGCAATTGCTGTTTACATATGACGCTAGACCGACGCGTGCGTTCGCCTTTGCGCAATAGCAGGGGGGGACAGCGGTGCTTTTTTTTTTTTTTTTTATTATTTATTTGGCTTTTTTATTTTATTTTTAAACTGTGCCTTCCATATTTTATTTTTTTACCATTTTTATCGTTATCTCAGGGAATGTAAATATCCCCTATGATAGCAATAGGTAGTGACAGGTACTCTTTTTTTGAAAAAAATTGGGGGTTAGACCCTAGATCTTTCCTCTGCCCTCAAAGCATCTGACCACACCAAGATCGGTGTGATAAAATGCTTTCCCAATTTCCCAATGGCGCTTTTTATATCCGGGGGGGGGGGACATTCCCTCCCACTGCTTGTAAAAGCAGTCTAGAGGCTAATTATCTGCTAGAATTGCTTTTACATGAAAGCCGGCTGCTGGCTGAAAAGAATGATACCAAGATGATACCTAAACCCGCAGGCATCATTCTGGTATAAACATTCAAAGTCCAGCAACATACCAGTACGTTGCTGGTCCTTGTTGGACAAGTATTGTAATCTTTTTTTTCATACAGCCTATTGGCTGAACGAAAAAAAGAGATTGATTGGTGGGTATGCCCACCATTAGAATACCTCCCTTCATCCACCCACTTCTAATGATGGGCATATATGCCGAAGCATGGGGGCATCCTCCCGCAAAAAAGTTATGCCGCGTACACACGGTCAAGCCTTCGTCGGAATTTCGACCGTATGTACGCGGCATAAAAGGTTATGCCGCGTACACACGGTCGGACTTTTCCACGGATAAGCCTCCGTTGGAATTTCGACCGTATATACGCGGCATTAGGAGCAAAATCGCTCCTCCGCCCCTGCTGCCCCCATGCTTCGGCATATATGCTCTTTTTTTTAACTGTGGTGGTGAAATCACCTCCTACAGCGTTGGAGTCACGGCTTTATGTATCGTGGGAGCAAACGCTGTTGCTGTCAAGATAAATAGATCCGCGCTGCAACTGAATGGCGTACCTGCTAAGCAAATGGTGGTTAACATTAAAACAAAGTAACATTACAGTACAACAGTAAGACCTTACCATGCCATACCTGCAAAGCAAATACCAAAACAAAACCTAGTAAAAAATAAAAAAATGTTTTAACGCAACCTGTGCCTAAAATATATATATGCCGAAGCATGGGGGCATCCTCCCGCAAAAAAGTTATGCCGCGTACACACGGTCGGAATTTCGACCGTATGTACGCGGCATTAGGAGCAAAATCGCTCCTCCGCCCCTGCTGCCCCCATGCTTCGGCATATATGCTCTTTTTTTTAACTGTGGTGGTGAAATCACCTCCTACAGCGTTGGAGTCACGGCTTTATGTATCGTGGGAGCAAACGCTGTTGCTGTCAAGATAAATAGATCCGCGCTGCAACTGAATGACGTACCTGCTAAGCAAATGGTGGTTAACATTAAAACAAAGTAACATTACAGTACAACAGTAAGACCTTACCATGCCATACCTGCAAAGCAAATACCAAAACAAAACCTAGTAAAAAATAAAAAAATGTTTTAACGCAACCTGTGCCTAAAATATATATATGCCGAAGCATGGGGGCATCCTCCCGCAAAAAAGTTATGCCGCGTACACACGGTCGGAATTTCGACCGTATGTACGCGGCATTAGGAGCAAAATCGCTCCTCCGCCCCTGCTGCCCCCATGCTTCGGCATATATGCTCTTTTTTTTAACTGTGGTGGTGAAATCACCTCCTACAGCACTGGAGTCACGGCTTTATGTATCATGGGAGCAAACGCTGTTGCTGTCAAGATAAATAATTCCGCGCTGCAGTTGAATGGCGCACCTGAAAACAAAAAATTACATACCTGAAAAGCAAGCATGATAAAACATTGCAGAATAGAATACAGTAAAAAAAGAGCAGAACAATAGAGAGAAAATAGAGAGAGAGAGAACAATAAAACGACAACTATTTTTGGTTTTTTTATTTTATATTTTTTTTGTGTTTTGTTTTTTACGTTTTTTTTTTCTTTTTTACACTTTTTTTTGTAACTTTACAACTGTAATGGTTCGGGTCTCTCAAAATGTAATGGCATCTTGGGAGACCCTGTGTAAGTGTGTCCTAGTCTGTGAAATGCTGTACCCTACGCTAAAACGTCACTTTTGAGTGGTAGCGTTCAAAACATTCACCTTGGCAAAGACCAGGCTTGTCAGGACAGAGTGGACAAAAACTACGGGTGTCACGCCTAAATCCGCGCTTGCTACAGACACGACATCTTTTTTGGGGGTGGCTTTGGGTAGGGGTACTCGGGAGGACATACGAATAATGCCTCTCATGCAGCCGGCTTACTGCATTTGGTTGGGGATGGTGAGGTGCAGAACCGCCTGGATACAGGAGTTCTGTGACTATCTCATTCTGGAATTTTAGAAGAGATAACGTCCCGCCTGAAGCTCTGTATAGCACATGAGCGTTCAGCAAAGCCAATTGGAATAATGATAGAGACACTTTTTTGTACCAGCGTCTCGCCTTACGGTCAATTAGATACGGCGCCATCAACTGGTCGTTGAGGTCCACCCCTCCCATATTTTGGTTATATTCGTGGACACAGAGGGGTTTCTCCACAACACCAGTCGCCGTACGAATTTGGACTGTCGTGTCTGCATGAAGGGAGGTAAGAAGGAAAACATTCTTATTGTCCCTCCACTTCATAGCGAGCAAGTTATTACACTTCAAGCAGGCTCTCTCCCCCAGCCTAAGACGGGCATCTACAAGCCGCTGGGGAAAGCCCCGGCGATTAGGTCGCACGGTGCCACATGCTCCAATCTTATGATCAAACAAGTGACTAAACAGTGGCACGCTCGTGTAATAATTGTCCACATACAAGTGGTACCCCTTTCCGAATAAGGGTGACACCAAGTTCCACACTATCTTGCCAGCGCTCCCTATGTAATCCGGGCAGTTGACCGACTCAATCTGACTGTCTTTTCCCTCATAAACCGTAAAGTTCACTACATAGCCTGTTGCCCTGTCACAGAACTTGTAGAGCTTGACCCCGTATCTGGCACGCTTGCTGGGAAGGTACTGCTTGAAAGACAAGCGGCCAGAAAATTTAATCAGGGACTCATCAACGCAGACAACTTGATCGGGAGTAAACAAGGCTGCAAAACGTTCGTTGAAGTGGTTTATGAGGGGCCGAATTTTATAGAGCCGGTCGTATTCAGGGTCCCCACGTGGACGACAAAGTTCATTGTCGTTGAAGTGCATGAACCGCAAAATCTGCTCGTATCGTGCCCTGGACATGGAGGCAGAGAACACGGGCATGTGGTCAATTGGGTGCGTGGACCAATAAGCACGCAATGACGGAAATTTATGTGTGCCCATGTTGAGGGAAAGGCCCAGAAAGGTCTTAAATTCGGAAACCATAATTGGTTTCCAATTTCTGGCAATTTTAGGCAACTGGGGGTTAGCGGCGATAAATTGACCAGCATATAAATTACTCTGGTCCACAATAGATCTATAGAGATCTTCCGTGAAAAACAGCGAATAAAAATCGATTGGCATAAAATCAGTTGTTTCCACCTGAATACCGGGTTGGGCAGTGAATGGGGGAAGTACGGGTTCTGCAGAAGTGGTGGGGACCCAATCAGGATAGGCGAATTCTGCAGGAAGGGCAGTATGGGCACGACGGGCCTGCCTTTGTCTTCTTGGTGGCAGCGGGACACTACTTGTGCTTGCCACCTCGCCAGCTTGAACTGCACTTATGGGACTCGCCACGTCACCAAGTGTTACTGCAGTGCTGGATGTACGTCCAGGCTGTACTAGGCCGCTGGTGCTTGCCAGTTCACCAGAAGGAATAGCGGCGCTAGTACTACTCTGCTCCATGATACGAGAGACCTGCGGTTCTTGCTCCTCAACAACCTCAGAAGATCGGGATCGGGTACGCCTGACCTTAGCAGGGACCTCAACTTCGTCGTCAGAGCTATCTGACGTGGGGCCGCTGACGTCACTGTCTTCTACGGGAAGATATTCTGAGCCTGAATCTGACAGATACGTGACCTCCTCTTCACTATCTGTCATGCTCAGAATCTCGTAGGCCTCTTTACTAGTGTACCTTCGACTTGCCATTTTGGGCTCTAAATTTAGGGGTACACTAGTAAGATTCACAGGAAAAAAAGCACCTGACTGTCGTCAGCAAATATATCAAACGCTACAAAAAAACTGTTAGCGATCACAGGGATCAGGCCTGTCTCTGCGAACGCTGCAGTTATGTGTGTTGTGTTTGGTAAGTGACAGTGATCGATCGATACTGCACTTGGGTGGGCTGGGCTGGGCTGGGTGGAGGGGCTAAACGCAGGTACTAGCAGGTATCTGGGCTGATCCCGCTAACACTGCGTTTTTGGGAACCCTAAACCGCTGGGGATGCTAGTATAGATCTGATCAGATACTATACCACTAAGGGGGGTGTATGCTTTGCGCGTGGGTGTTAGCGTTACTGGCACTAACCTAACACTGCCTGGGGCGACGCAGACCCTCTCTGGCGCTAAAACCTAATTGATCTCACCCGCCGGGCGATCAGGGGGGTTAAACCTTTATTGGGTTATATACGGCGGGTGCCCTGATGCTATAAAAAGCAAACTAATCAACCAGCGTCACCCGTAACCTTTATATGGTGATCACTGGTGAAAGGGTTAACTAGGGGCAATCAGGGGGTTAAAACCTTTATTAGGTTAAATATGGGGGTACCTGACACCAATAAAAACCTGCGGCGAACCTTAAAAAAAAAAATAACTGCCTATCTAAAACACCAGCGACACGAATACAGCGATCGGAAAAACAATCGCTTAGTGACGCTGAAGTTAGGGGGTGAAAGGGTTACCTGGGGGGTGATCAAGGGGTTAAACCTTTATTAGGGGGGGTTAGGGGGCTACCCTGGACCTAAAGGGGCCTAATCCTAACTGCCTTGCAACTTTTTACAATCACAGATGACACTAAATGCAGTGATCAGTAAAATAAATGATCACTGCAATCAGTGACACTGTGATTGGGGGCTTTGGGGTGACCTGGGGGGTGATCTGGGGGTGACTGGGGGGTGATTTGTGTGCCTATGTGTACCTACGTGTCAGTGGACTGTTGGAGCACTAACCTCTGTCTTCACTCCTCGGCGCCGGGAACGAAAAGACCGCGGCGAGGGAGATGACATCACTTCCTCCAGCCTGTGTTTACATCACATGGCGGAGGAAGCAATTTCATTGGCCGGGAGCGATCGCGAGGGGGGGGGCGGAATCGAGCGGCCGCCCCCTCATGCCTGATCGCTCCCGAACACTTAACGGCCGCTCACTGCAGTGAAGGGGGGTCCGGATGGACCCCCCAACTGCACAAAGGCGATCACGTAGATCTACGTGATTCTGCCTGTCCGTGCCATTCTGCCGACGTAAATCGGCGGTGGGCGGTCGTTAAGTGGTTAAAGGAGGCGAGATCTGTGAAGTCAAATGCAGAATTAGAGCATGGCCAAAAGGAGGAATCATGCCATTTGAACCACTTCCAGAATATCCAGTTGAGGAAGGACTTGAACTATTTCCTTCAGTGGTAGATGTGCCAAATGGGTTCTCTAAACTGGTGAAGATACCTATACTGAACCGTGCTCAACATGACATCTACCTTCCGCCCAGAACAGTATTGGGTACCATTTCTCCAGCAGCTGAAATTCTACCATTGTCTCCAAACAAAGACGATGGAAAGGGAATTGACCAGAAGAAAAGGGCGTTTCACATAAACCATTTGAATCAAGTGGACACTGGAAATCAGCTACCCACTAACAAATCTGTTAAGTGGCACCCACCTGTCAATTTGGAAGATCTCTCAGAAGAAGAACAGGAGATAGCGAGACAAATGTTATATGACGAATCAGATGTCTTTGCTCGAGATGAGGGAGACATAGGATGCATTCCTAACCTGAAATTGAGGATAAATCTGAAAGATGAAACTCCTGTCCAGAAACGCTACAATTCGATACCGAAACCCCTATACAAGGAAGTGAAAGAATATATCCAAAACCTTCTTGACCGAGGTTGGGTAACAAAATCTTCTTCCGCATACTCATCACCGGTTGTCTGTGTTCGAAAGAAGGACAGTAGCCTACGACTATGTGTTGACTTTAGGGAGTTAAACCGAAAGACTATCCCAGATATACATCCACTACCCAGAATACAAGATCTGCTGGATAGCTTAGGAGGATTTACATGGTTCTCAATCCTGGACCAGGGTAGTGTGTATCATCAAGGCTTTGTGCATGAAGACTCCAGACATCTGATGGCTTTTAGCACCCCCTGGGGACTCCTGGAGTGGAATCGTATTCCGTTCGGATTAACTAATGCCCCAGCAGCTTTTCAGAGATGCATGGAAAATGTACTAGAGGGCATCAGAGACAAATGTTGTTCTCCATACCTGGATGACATACTTTGCTACTCCAAAACTTTTCAGGAGCATGTCAATGATATTAGGCAAGTGCTTAGTCGAATGCGCGAGCATGGTATCAAACTTAGACCGCAGAAGTGTGAACTATTTAAACGACAGATTCGATACCTTGGACGAATGGTGTCAGAAGAAGGCATAAAAATTGACCCAAAAGATCTTGAAGCGGTATTACATTTGAAAAGGAAAGAACCAAAAACAGTGGGAGGAGTCAGATCTTTGTTAGGATTCCTGAGCTACTACAGGTCCTTCATTCAAGATTTCTCTCGACTTGCTAAACCACTGTATGAACTTTTGCAGAACACTGAGAAAGAATCTGCTACATCCATTACCAAAAACAATCAAGGGAAACCTACAAAGAAAAATGGGAACAAAACACAAGTGCCATCTAAAACACTGATTCAATGGACACCCAAACATCAAGCTGTAGTATCCAGACTGGTGGACATGCTAACCAATCCACCAATACTAGCATACCCTGATTTTGACCTACCCTTCGTATTACACACTGATGCTTCCAATGAAGGCCTAGGTGCTGTACTGTACCAACGACAAGGAGAAAAACTTTGTGTTATCGGGTTTGGCTCCAGAACATTGACTCCAGCAGAGCGCAATTACCATCTTCACTCTGGTAAACTTGAGTTTTTAGCTCTCAAGTGGGCAGTCTGTGACAAATTCAGAGATTACTTGTACTACGCTCCAACATTCACAGTCTACACAGACATCAACCCATTGACATATGTATTGAGTACTGCCAGACTGAATGCTGTGGGTCATCCATGGGTTGGCGAGTTGGCCGATTTCCACTTTGATATCAAGTACAGGCCAGGTAAACAGAATGCAGACGCGGATACACTGTCACGATTTCCGGTGGAACTCACAAAGAATCTGAGTGAGTACACAGAGCTTGTACCATCTGAGGTTGTGTCAGCTATGTGGCAAGGGAGCAAAGCTGTAGACGAAGAAGAGGCACTATGGGTGGCTTCATTGACTTTTCACTCAGAAAGTGATGTGGCCGAAGAATTTCTGAAAGGACAGACAATCTGCCCAATGACTCAGGAGAACATCAGAGCATTACAACAAGACGATACCAACATTAGAGAAGTTGTCTGGCTTAAGGAGAACGACTGGATTCCAAACCACAAAGAAAAGGAGAGTATGACCAGTAAAACAAGACGTTTGATACATGAATGGAACAAACTCAGAGTTGATGAAGAATCCTCTACCGACACGCTGGAACCCGAAAACAGCTAGTCCTACCAAAAAAGCTAAATCCATTGGTCTTAAAAAATCTTCATGATGACATGGGTCACATTGGTACTGACAAGGTAACCCACCTAGCACGTGAACGATTTTACTGGCCATTTATGCAAAGAGACAATGATGAATATGTGCTGAAGAAGTGCAACTGCATCAAACAAAAGCGTCCAAATATCACCGAAAGAGCACCTATGGGTTTGATTACTACCAGTTCACCCTTGGAGTTAGTATCCATTGATTATCTTCACTTGGAAAAAAGCAAAGGAGGATATGAGTATTTACTTGTAATAGTTGACCACTTCACACGCTTTGCACAAACGTATCCCACTAAGAACAAATCTGGAAAAACGGCGGCAGAAAAGATCTTTCAAGATTTCATACCACGTTTTGGCTATCCAGAGAAACTCCACCATGACCAAGGAAGAGAATTTGAAAACAACTTGTTTCAGACATTGCAACGATTGGCAGGGATTTCTCATTCAAGAACTACTCCGTACCATCCACAGGGTAACCCAGTGGAGAGACTGAACCGTACTTTGTTACAGATGCTTCGCACCTTAGAGGAAGAGAAAAAGTCAGATTGGAAGGAATATCTTCCACATATGGTTCATGCATACAATTGCACCAGGCATGAAGCCACAGGATACTCGCCATTCTTTCTATTGTATGGAAGATCTCCTCGTTTGCCTATTGACCTAATGCTCAACCTAAATTTGGAAAAGGAATCAGAAAGTCAACCAACATTTACTCAAAAATGGGCATCCAGAATGCAAGAAGCTTACAAAATCGCATCCGAGAATAGCCAAAAGTCATCTGCTAAAGGGAAGAAGTACTATGACAAGAAGATAAAAGGAGCACCTCTTCAACCGGGTGATAGGGTCTTAGTACGAAATCTCTCTGAAAGAGGAGGACCTGGAAAACTTTGTTCATACTGGGAAGAATCAGTACACAAAGTGGTAGAAAGAATCAAAGATGGGCCTGTGTACAAAATTCAGCCTGAAAGTGGTAAAAAGACTATTCGAGTGCTGCACAGAAATCTTTTACTACCAGTAAATGACCTACCAATTGAAGGACACATTCCAAGAGTACCAATGAAACAAAGACAATCAAGTAACAGAAAGGAGATCAGAATGGATGTGGACCAAGAGGAGGAATGTTCAGATGAAGAAAGATGGTATTATCCTTATATACCAGAGACTACAGAAAGTCATGATCATGTTGTGTCTCAACAAAACTCTCAAAACGTACAGAAAATCCCTTTAAGAGTTTCTGCTGAAGAGTTCTATCCTACAATTACCACACCCAATCTTGAACAAGAACAAAATGATGGAACATTAGTTGGCGACCAAATCTGGGCTACAGACATGGTGAGACTAGACACTGCAGAATTACCTCAGCAGGTGATGGCGGCGAGCTGTGGGACGGTTCCTGTGTCCTCCATACTTCCCCCTCCTCTGTTCTTCTGTTTTGATAGGCGTCCAATTGGGGCGCCTCTGCCTTCAGCCAATCAGGTAATGGGTATTAGAGCCACGCTACCTGATTGGTAGAGAGGCGGTTCAGTGTTAGAAAAGCAAATATGCTTTGCGCCCACAGTCCACCTTTTTGGAAGCCTTTTAGAGCCTATGGCTCTAATCAGGTGCTTCAAAAAACACCCCGCAGCTGAAATTCAGGCGCCCAGCATCTGAAAAGGGGCTGGACGCCTGAATAGGAAGTGGTGGCCGCGGCCATGGATAGATTCATGCTATGCAGGAATCTATCCATAAGTCATATAGAGGGTGGCTGGAGAAAGGGGGTGGCACCCGTATGCCCTTAATGGATTGGCCACCCTGCTCCAGCCACCGTCCACCATCTTCTTTGGCTTTCTTCTTTGGCTCTTCCATTCCATTGGGGAGCCTGAGACTGAAATGGGCAGTCAGGTCAGCACACCATAGAGATGAAGGAGGAACTTCTGTTCCTTGATCATCTCTATGGAGTATTAAACTGGAAGAAATTAGGATTGTGTCACTTCCGGTTTCAGTTTGTTGTTTGCAAGCTGTTACCATCAGAGCGAGAGCAATAATTCTAGCATCATACCTCCTGTTTAACTGTGAACCGGTAACATGTAAAGACTTTTTAAGCATCGCTTATGCAGATTTTTATGTTCTATAGTCTGCCGTCATTCCATTCATTTTAAAGTGGGACATATTTGGTATCTACTTTCTCAGCGTAACATCATCTTTTATATTTTAACAAAAATTGTGTATTAACCACTTCCGGACTGCCCACTGCATGTGTACTGTATTCTTGGGTGTGCGTACGCGCCGCCGGGGACACGCTCCCGCTGTGATTCGACAAAGCGAGAGCCAATCAGCAGGCCTGGCGGCCACGATGGCCGCCATCCACCTGCGATCGTTCAGAGTAAAGGAAAAACGCTGTTCTGTCAGGGAGGAAAATGGAGATCTTTTGTTTCTGCATGGAAAAAAAAACCAACATGGATCTCTGTTTTCCTCCAGTGTCAGAATTCCCCCCCCCCCACAGTTAGAAAGCACTCCCTAGGAGCACACTTAACTCTTTGATCGCCCCTGATGTTAACCCCTTCCCTGCCAATGCCATTTTTACAGTGACCGTGATTTTTTTTAGCACTGATCACTATATTGGTGTCACTTGTTCCCAAAGTGTGACACTTATGCCGCGTACACACGATCAAAAAATTCCGACAACAAAACCGTGGATTTTTTTCCGACGGAATGTTGGCTCAAACTTGTGTTGCATACACACGGTCACACAAATCTTGTCGGAAATTCGCACCGTCAAGAACGCAGTGACTAGGGATGAGCCGAACACCCCCCGGTTCGGTTCGCACCAGAACCTGCGAACGGACCGAAAGTTTGCGCGAACTTTAGAACCCCATTAAAGTCTATGGGACTCGAACGTTCAAAATCAAAAGTGCTAATTTCTTTTTCGTACATCACGGGACACAGAGCGACTTAGTCATTACTAATGGGTTATATAGTTTACCTTCAGGTGTTGGCACTGGCCAATTCCAAACCGGAAGTACCCTCCCCTATATAAGCCCCTCCCACCCGGGAGCACCTCAGTTTTTTGCCAGTGTCTAAGGTGTTGGCCAAAGAGTAACATGTGTTTTCACTGGGCTTGCGTACAGGTTCTTTTGGGCCTTAGTAAGCTGTTCCGGATCCCACCAAAAAAGCTTCATAGCTAAACGGTCGGTACCCGGGCCTTGCAGCAGAAGAGCAAGGTTTTGCCTGTAATGCTTCTCTTAGGAGGGCTGGACCCTGGGATCCAGAGCTCTGGTCATACCCACGACCAAGACGCTGTCTGTGCAGGGTGCTATACAGGTCCAGGGGAGTGGAATCCTTGGGAACCCGGTCCCTGAAGGTTTAATTACAATGCCTGCCGTGATAGGTGAAGTTTGGACTTTTGTGGACCAAACAAAGTCCTGCGGCGGGGATCAGGTAAGTGGGGGCCCTCAGGAACTTGGTTCTATTGGGGGACCCCCAAGCCTAATTTGTCTTTCTGTCTGTTACCTAACGGTATTCCCGCTAAATATCTGTGTTTGCCTATAACTACTGAAAATGTAAAATTTTAATAGTAGTCAAGAAAAAAAAAAAAAAAAAAACAGGGACCGCGGTACCTGTGTTAAACCACTAGAGGCCGCTGTAGTCCATTTTTCTTGTAATGTGGATCTTTGGTTTTCTCAACTCAAAAGATCCAGGCAGCTGGTAAGTTTCTCTGAGGGAATCCACTTCCTCTGCCCTGTTGCTGCGTTCATCCACCGCACAGGCCCTCCGGCAAAAAGGGCCCTGGCTCCTAGTCCTCTGTTGGTTTTCGAAAAGGGCGCCATTGGCGCACGGGCGCGCGCGCGGGCGCGTGCACGCGCCTCCTATGAAAAAAAGGGGCGGGGCGGGTGGATGACGCTCGATGCGCGCCGCGGCGCTTCTGCGCATGTGCGGGCGTCCCAGCATGGTTAAAAGACACAGTACAAGTGTCAGCTGCATGCAAACAGAGCTAGCAACAAACAGTGGCACACAGAGGCGGTTGATGCAGGCATCCCCATAGAAAGGCACTTTAGTGGACACCAGCTGGTATATAGCAGCACCTGTGTTAGACTATTACCAGCAAAAATTGGTGTATGACGACGGGAATACCTCAGCTTTGTGCTTAAAGGATATGTCGTCCAGACGCTCCGGAAATAGATCTTCCAGGAAGCCAAAGGGGTCTCCATCGGGCTCTGAGGATATTGGGCATGCTTGCACTGCACCAATCTCCCCTGAGAATGCAGAGGTCAGTAGCCGTAGAAACCCCGCAGGAATGCCTGGTGCTGCGGCTGTCCCCAGTCCACCTGCTCCTGTATATATAACAGAGGAGGTTTTATCCTCAACTCTGGGAGGATTAGAAGAGAGATTAACAGCATTGATCGCTGCTTCCCTATCTCAGGGAAAGCGCGTCCGATCTCCGTCTCCTCCTTCAGAGTGCCTGTTAGTGGAGGAACAGCCCCACACAGAGATCGACCTACCTGAAGGGGATCAGGAGGAGGTTGATTCACTTATAGAGGAATCAACAGTGGAAGAACCTTTCTCAGCTTCTCAGGCTGAAAGATTATGGGTTCAGTCTCTGACTAACATGGTCCGATCAGCATTTAAAATGCCTCTGGCGGAACCACCATCCACTACGGTTTCCTCGCTGGGGTCGCTAAAAGCTCCCCAGGCGGTCTGTTCCTTCCCAATCCACCCTTTATTAGAAGGGCTTATTTACCAGGATTGGGAGCATCCTGATAAAATATTTGCTCCCCCCAAGAGATTTCCGGTGATCTATCCCATGGAGGATAAGTTCATAAGAAAATGGAGGGTCCCTATAGTGGACGCAGCCATCTCTTCTGTTAACAAATCACTGACATGTCCAGTAGATAATGTTCCAATGTTCAAAGACCCAATAGATAAAAAATTGGAGTCTTTACTAAAATCTGCTTTCTCTACAGCAAGTATGGTGACACAACCTGCGGTAGCAGCGATTGGAGTCTGCCAAGCAGTGAAAGATCAGTTGAAACAAGTCTTAAGGGACTTACCAGATCAGCAGGCTCATGCCCTAGCTGACCTGCCTAGAGCCTTGTGTTTTGCGGTGGACGCCATAAAGGATACAATCCAACAGGCCTCCCGCTTTACGCTGTCTATAGTACATATGCGTAGGCTTCTGTGGCTCAAAAACTGGTCTGCTGAAGCTCCCTGTAAAAAACTGCTGGTTAGCTTCCCATTTCATGGAGAACGCTTATTTGGAGAAGATCTGGACAAATATATCCAGAAAATTTCTGCCGGTAAAAGTTCACTCTTACCGGTTAAGAACAAGGGTAGAAGTCCTTCTTTTAAGAGGCCTACCTCTCCAGTCCCGGGCACATCGGCTGTGAAGCAGTTCCGACGGCCTCCGCGGTCAAATTCAGGGGGCAGAAATCAGGGACAATCACAGGGTAACAAGAAGCCCTGGATCAAGAGAGGTACAAAACCTCCCCCTAAGGCATGAAGTATTGCCCCCGCTCAATCGGGTGGGGGGAAGACTTCAGTTGTTCACAGAGACCTGGCGGGACACCATCAGAGACAGATGGGTGCTCTCCGCAGTAAGTCTGGGATACAAGCTGGAGTTAAAA
This sequence comes from Rana muscosa, assembly GCA_029206835.1. Taxonomy (NCBI): domain Eukaryota; kingdom Metazoa; phylum Chordata; class Amphibia; order Anura; family Ranidae; genus Rana; species Rana muscosa. Next base: position 1,241,591,611 of record CM055116.1, on the reverse strand, counting down.
GGCACTCCTCCTGCCCAATTTATGAGGTCAAACGTGCCAAGAGATCCCCAAAAGAGAGGATCCCTCCTTCTGGCACTAGAACAACTATTGCTCCAAGGGGTAATCATGAAGGTTCCCCTGGAAGAAAGCGGATTCGGGTTTTACTCGAACCTTTTCACAGTCCCCAAACCAAATGGGGACGTGAGGCCCATATTAAATCTAAAAGGGCTAAACAAGTTCCTAAATATCAGGACTTTTCGGATGGAGTCGATCCGATCAGTGGCCACCGCCCTACAAGGGCAGGAATGGCTAGCCTCGATCGACATAAGGGATGCTTATCTGCATATTCCCATCTTTCCGGCCCATCAGAAATTTCTACGCTTTGCAGTAGAAGGGCGCCATTTTCAGTTCAGAGCCTTACCTTTCGGTCTGGCCACAGCACCACGAGTGTTCACAAAAATTCTGGCCCCATTATTGGCCAATCTAAGAACACAGGGTGTAACGATAATGGCATATCTAGACGACCTGCTACTAATAGACCACTCAGTGGAAAAGCTGGAAGTAGCTATTCACAAGACAATCGAGTATCTGGAATATCACGGTTGGATTATCAACCGGGACAAGTCAGCTCTAAGACCAGTCAAAAGTCTGGAATACTTAGGGCTAAGGCTGGATTCAAATCAGAGAAAGATTTTCTTACCTCCAGAGAAGGTGTCGTCTTTAAGAAATTTGACCCACTTAGTGGGTACAAAAAAGAAAACCATCCATACGTCTCTGCATGAGGCTGCTGGGAAAGATGGTGGCTTCATTCGAAGCGGTACCCTACGGTCAATTCCATTCAAGGAATTTGCAAAGGGCCATACTGTCAGCCTGGAACAAAAAAGTTCAGGCTTTAGACTTACCAATGTCCCTGTCCCCTTCCGTTCGCAAGAGCCTCCATTGGTGGTTGGTGCCCCAGAATCTGGAAAGAGGGAAACCTTTCAGTCCGGTTTCTTGGAAGGTGGTCACTACAGATGCCAGCCTCATCGGCTGGGGGGCGGTGCTGGAGCAATGGTCTCTCCAGGGCAGGTGGTCAGAAGCAGAAAAGGCCCTGCCCATCAATCTCTTAGAGATACGAGCAGCCCGGTATGCCCTAGTAGCATGGACATCCAAACTCCAGGGGTCCCCTGTCAGAATTCAATCAGACAATGCCACGGCAGTGGCATATATCAATCATCAGGGTGGCACCAAAAGTCGTGCAGCCCAGAAGGAAGCAAATTGCATCCTGGAGTGGGCAGAAAGATATGTCCCAGCCATATCCGCGGTTTTCATCCCAGGAGTGGAAAATTGGAGAGCGGACTTTCTAAGTCGCCAACAATTATGCCCGGGGGAATGGTCTCTTCACCCCGAGGTTTTCCAGGCAATATGCCAGCGGTGGGGAACACCGGATGTAGATCTGCTAGCATCCAGATTCAACGCAAAGGTGGACAGGTTTGTGTCTCGCACAAGGGATCCCCTAGCTTGCGGCTCGGATGCCCTAGTGTTCCCTTGGGATCGGTTCAAGCTGATATATGCATTCCCACCGCCACAATTGTTACCGCGATTACTCCGCAGAATCAGGGTAGAAAAGAAACCAGTGATTCTGGTGGCTCCAGCGTGGCCCCGAAGGGCATGGTACGCGGAGATTGTAAAAATGTCAGTGAGGAGTCCTTGGACCCTCCCACTTCGTCCGGACCTGCTGTCGCAAGGACCGATATACCACCCTTCCTTACCAGCCCTAGGTTTGACGGCCTGGCTATTGAAGCCCACATTCTGAAAAAGAGAGGGCTCTCTAATTCTGTGGTATCTACCATGATCAATGCCAGGAAACCGGTATCCAGGCAGATCTATTATAGGATCTGGAAAGCGTACATTACGTGGTGTGAGACCAAGAAATGGCATCCACGTAAGTGCATGATAGGGAGGATTCTGGACTTCCTACAGTGGGCTGTAGATAGGAAGCTGGCCTTGAGTACTATCAAGGGTCAGATTTCGGCCTTGTCAATATTTTTTCAAAGGCCCTTGGCTTCGCATTCACTAGTCAAAGCCTTTATACAAGGAGTGATGCGTATTAGCCCTCCGGTTAGTATTCCCATATGTCCTTGGGACTTAAACCTGGTTCTGTCGGTTCTACAGAAACAACCGTTTGAACCATTACAACACATTTCCTTGGTTCTTCTCACCAGGAAATTGGTTTTCTTAGTAGCCATTTGTTCGGCTAAAAGAGTGTCGGAATTAGCAGCTATGTCCTGTAAGGAGCCATATCTGGTTGTCCATAAGGACAGAGTAGTATTACGTCCTCATCCAGCCTTTCTTCCTAAGGTGGTATCGAGGTTTCATTTGAACCAAGATGTGGTTCTTCCTTCTTTTTTCCCCAAACCTAGCTCAGTAGAGGAAAAGTTATTACATTCTTTGGATGTGGTAAGAGCAGTTAAAGCTTATCTAAAAGCCACTGCTCAGAATTCGCAGAACGGATTCTTTGTTTGTTCTGCCGGAAGGCCCCAGAAGGGGTCAGGCAGCATCAAAATCTACTTTAGCCAAGTGGATTCGACAGGTCATAATACAAGCCTATGGCTTGAGAAAGAGACCGCCTCCGTTCAAAGTTAGGGCGCACTCCACGAGAGCGGTTGGAACTTCATGGGCAGTGCATCACCAGGCCTCCCTGGCTCAAGTATGTAAGGCCGCAACATGGTCTTCGGTACACACGTTTACTAGATTCTATCAGGTAGACGTTAGAAGTCAGGAGGATGTCGCCTTTGGGCGCAGTGTGTTGCAGGCCGCAAAAGATCCTCATGCCTGATGGCGCCCAGCTTATGTACCCCCCCCTCATTTGGCATTGCTTTGGGACGTCCCATTAGTAATGACTAAGTCGCTCTGTGTCCCGTGATGTACGAAAAAGAAAAAGGGATTTTTATAACAGCTTACCTGTAAAATCCTTTTCTTGGAGTACATCACGGGACACAGAGCTCCCACCCCTCTTTTTGGGACACTTATTGCTTGGCTACAAAACTGAGGTGCTCCCGGGTGGGAGGGGCTTATATAGGGGAGGGTACTTCCGGTTTGGAATTGGCCAGTGCCAACACCTGAAGGTAAACTATATAACCCATTAGTAATGACTAAGTCGCTCTGTGTCCCGTGATGTACTCCAAGAAAAGGATTTTACAGGTAAGCTGTTATAAAAATCCCTTTTTTAAAGGCTAATATGCAAGTTATTGTCCTAAAAAGGGTTTGGGGACCCGGGTCCTGCACCAGGGGACATGTATCAATGAAAAAATACGTTTTTCGGGAGCAGTGATTTTAATGATGCTTAACCACTTCAATACCATGCACTTATGCACCTTCCCGCCCAGACCAATTTTCAGCTTTCAGTACTCTCACACTTTGAATGACAATTACTTAGTCATGCTACACTGTATCCAAACAAATTTTTTATCATTTTCTTCTCACAAATAGAGCTTTCTTTTGGTGGTATTTAATCGCCACTGGGTTTTTTATTTTTTGCGATATAAGCAAAAAAACAGCAATTTTTAAAAAAAAAACACTTTTTTTTAGTTTCTATTGTAAAATTTTGCAAATAAGTAATTTTTCTTCATAAATTTGTGCCAAAATGTATACTGCTACATATCTTTGGTAAAATGAACCCAAATTAGTGTATATTATTTGGTCTTTGTGAAAGTTATAGAGTCTACAAACTATGGTGGCAATCACTGAAAATGTATCACATCTGATCACGCCTGATGTACTGAAGGGATATCTCATTTCTTGAGACACTAACAAGCGAGGAAAGTACAAATACCCCAAAATTACCCCTTTTTGGAAAGTAGACAGTCCAAGGTATTTACTAAGAGGCGTGGTGAGTTTTTTGAAGTTGTATTTTTTTTCCCACAATTCTTGGGAAAATTAAATTTTTTTTTTTTTTATTTTTTTTACACAAACTGGTCATATTAACAGTTTTTTTCTCTCACACAGCATATGCATAATTGCAACTACACCCCAAAATACATTCTGCTACTCCTCCTGAGTGTAGCGATACCACATGTGTGAGACTTTTACACAGCCTGGCCACATACAGAGGCCCAACATTGAAGTAGCACTTTCAGGCGTTCTACAAGCATAAATCGCACATATCCTTTCTCAACCACCTATTACACTTTTGAAGGCCCTGGAGCACCAGGACAATGGAATTTTCCACAAAATGACCCCATTTTGGAAAGCACACACCCCAACGTATAATCTATGAAGCATTATGAGTCTTTTGAACGGTTAATTTTTTTCCAGAAGGTTTTGGAAAATGTGGAGAAAAAATGAAAATGCATTTTTCTTGTTCATACATCACGGGACACAGAGCAGCATAGTCATTACTATGTGGGTTATATAGAATTACCTTCAGGTGCTGGCACTGGCAACTTCCAAAACAGGAAGTACCCTCCCCTATATAAGCCCCTCCCATCCGGGAGTACCTCAGTTTTTTGCCAGTGTCTAAGGTGTTGGCCAAGGTTAACATGTATTCATCTGGGCTTGTGTACAGGTTCTCTGGGCCTTAGCAAGCTATTCCGGATCCGACCAAAAAAGCTTCATAGCTAAACGGTCGGTACCCGGGCCTTGCAGAGAAGAGCAGGGTTTTGCCTGTAATGCCTCTCTTAGGAGGGCTGGACCCTGGGATCCAGAGCTCTGGTCATACCCAAAACCAAGAGGCTATCTGTGCAGGGTGCTATACAGGTCCAGGGGAGTGGAATCCTTGGGAACCCGGTCCCTGAAGGTCTAGTACAATGCCTGCCGTGAGAGGTGAAGTTTGGGCTTCTGTGGACCAAACAAAGTCCTGCGGCGGGGAAAAGGTAAGTGGGGGCCCCTCAGGAACTTGGTTCTATTGAGGGGACCCCCAAGCCTAATATGTCTTTCTGCCTGTTACCTAAAGGGTATTCTCGCTAATAGCTGTATATGCCTAAGAAATCCTAGAAATGTTTTTTCATAAGGGAAGTTTTAAAAAAACTGTAAACCTGGAAATGTTTTTTCATAAAGGAGGTTTTAAAAAAAAAAAAAAAAAAGACAAAAGTGCGGTACCTGTGTTTGTCCACTAGAGGCCGCTGTGGAACGTCTTTTTTCTTGGGACTATTCCTTCCATGGTGAAAGTCCAGGCAGATGAGTGAGCTCTCTATCAGGGAAGCTGCATTCCTCTGTCATGCTGCCAAGTAGTTTCCTTCCATCCCCGAGTCCTGGTGAAACAGGGACCCTGGCTCCTCTCCCTACATGGCGCCAAGAGCACACACGTGCACGCGCGCGCGCGCACACATGCTTTCCTTTTATAAGGTTTAGCTTCAAAAAAGGGGGCGGAGCCTGGCGGATGACGCGCTCTGTGCGCCCAGCGCTTCTGCGCATGTGCGGGCGTCCCAGCAAGATAAAAGGACTCAGTCCACGCTGCTCGCTATGGACACAGAGCATGAAAAGGAGCTGGTAGCATGGTATAGGGGCTTACAGCGGGCGGTTGATACAGGCATCCCCAGAAAGACGCATTAGTAGACACCCACTGATGTACATAGCAGCAAATTGCATTAGACTATTTCAGTAAGGGGTGTATTGCGGCTGGAATACCTCAGCTTTGAACTAAGGAATATGCCGCCTAAAAAACTCCGAGATATACCTCTCAGGAAGTGTAGGGGGTCTCCATCGGGCTCTGAGGATCTGGAGCAGTCATCTGCACCCTCCTCCCCTGAGAAATCAGAGGTTAATACCCATAAGGAACCCCCGGGAGTGCCAGGTACTGCGGCTGTCCTCAGTCCACCTGCTCCTGCATATATAACAGAGGAGGTTTTTTCCTCAACTCTGGAGGGATTGGAGCAGAGATTGGCTGCATTGATCGCTTCTTCTCTACAGGAAAGAAAGCGCGCCAGATCTCCATCACCTCCATTAGAGTGCCTGTTGGCAGAGCAACAGTCCCAGGAAGGGACCGACCTACCTGAAGGGGATCAGGAGGAGGTTAGCTCTGTTTTTGAGGAATCGACAGTAGATTAACCATTTTCAGCATCACAGACTGAAAGATTGTGGGTCCAGACCCTAACTGACATGGTTCGATCTGCATTTAAAATGCCTCTTGTTGAACCATCAACTACTGCTGTCTCCTCATTGGGGTCGCTAAAAGCTCCCCAGGTTAATTGCTCCTTTCCAATACATCCATTATTGGAAGGACTTATATACCAGGACTGGGAACATCCTGATAAACTATTTGTTCCTCCTAAAAGGTTTCCGGTGATCTATCCCATGGAGGAAAAGTTCACCCAGAGATGGAATGTTCCTACGGTGGATGCAGCCATCTCTTCTGTGAACAAATCACTGACATGTCCAGTAGATAATGTTCAAATGTTCAAAGATTCAGTGGATAAAAAATTGGAATCTTTATTAAAATCTGCTTTTTCCACAGCAGGGGCTGTTACACAGCCAGCAGTGGCAGCTATTGGGGTCTGCCAAGCTTTAAAGGATCAAATGAAAATGGTCCTGAGGGATTTGCCAGACCAGCAGGCCCAGGCTCTGGCTGATCTGCCTAGAGCATTATGCTTTGCGGTTGACGCCATCAAGGATTCTATCCATCAGGCCTCCCGCCTCCCGCTGTCTTTGGTACATATGCGTAGGCTTCTGTGGCTCAAAAACTGGTCTGCTGAAGCTCCCTGTAAGAAGCTCTTAGTTAGCTTCCCATTTCATGGGGAACGCCTTTTTGGCGAAGACCTGGATAAGTATATCCAGAAGATTTCCAGTGGTAAAAGTACTCTCTTACCGAGTAAAAAGAGGTCTAGGGGTCCATCTTTTAAGAGGACTACCTCTCCTATCCCTGCGACGTCTGCTACTAAGCAGTTCCGACGGCCTCCTCAGTCAAACTCAGGAGGTAAAAATCAGGGACAGCCACAGGGTAATAAAAAGCCCTGGATCCGAAGAGGTACTAAACCAGCCTCCAAGTCAAGCCTATGAAGGGCTGCCCCCACTCAAACGGGTGGGGGGAAGACTTCAGTTGTTCGCAGAGACCTGGCGGGAGACGATCAAAGACAGATGGGTGCTCTCCGCAGTAACTCTGGGATACAAGTTGGAGTTAAAAGAGTCTCCTCCGTCCCATTTTATGTGGTCAGGCATGCCAAGAGACCCTCTGAAAAGAGGGTCTCTCCTATTGGCGTTAGAACAACTATTGCTCCAAGGAGTAATTATGGAGGTTCCTATGGAAGAGTGGGGGTTGGGTTTCTACTCAAACCTTTTCACAGTCCCGAAGCCAAATGGGGACATAAGACCCATATTGGACCTAAAGAGTCTAAACAAATTTCTAAACGTCCGGTCTTTCCGGATGGAGTCGATCCGATCGGTCACCGCTGCCCTACAAGGGGAGGAATGGTTAGCCTCGATCGACATCAAAGATGCTTACTTGCATGTTCCCATCTTTCCAGGTCATCAAAAATTCCTACGATTTGCAGTAGAAAGGCGCCATTTTTAGTTCAGAGCCTTACCATTCGGTCTGGCCACAGCACCACGAGTGTTCACAAAAATTCTGGCCCCACTGTTGGCCGATCTAAGAACACGGGGTGTAACGATAATGGCATACCTAGACGACCTGTTGTTGATGGACCACTCAGTTGCCAAGCTAGAAGTGGTAATTGTCGATACAATCAAGTATCTAGAGTCTCACGGTTGGGTCATCAACCTGGACAAGTCAGCCCTACAGCCAGTGAAAAACCTGGTATATCTAGGGCTACGGCTGGATTCAGACCAGAGGAAGATTTTCTTACCTCTAGACAAGGTATCCTCTTTGAGGGCCTTGGTCCGTCTGCTTTGTGCAAAAAGACAGCCGTCCATACGCCTGTGCATGAGGCTGCTAGGAAAAATGGTAGCATCATTCGAAGCTGTGCCATACGCCCAATTCCACTCAAGGAATTTACAAAGGGCCATATTGTCAGCCTGGAATGGAAAAGTTCAGGCTCTAGACTTCCCGATGGCTTTGTCCCCTTCCTTTCGGAAGAGTCTCTGCTGGTGGTTGATCCCCCAGAATCTCCAGAAGGGAAAACCCTTCAGCCCGATATCTTGGAAGGTGGTCACTACAGATGCCAGCCTTATAGGCTGGGGGGCAGTACTGGAGCAATGGTCTCTCCAGGGCAGATGGTCAAATGTAGTAAAAACCCTGCCCATCAATCTCTTAGAGATACGAGCAGCCCGGTACGCCCTAGTAGCCTGGACATCCAGACTCCAAGGGTCCCCTGTCAGGATTCAATCAGACAATGCCACAGCAGTGGCATATATCAATCATCAGGGGGGCACCAGGAGTCGTGCAGCCCAGAGGGAAGTAAGTCACATCCTGGAATGGGCAGAAAAGCATGTCCCATGTATATCAGCTGTCTTCATTCCAGGGGTGGAGAATTGGAAGGCGGACTTTCTGAGTCGCCAACAGTTATGCCCAGGGGAATGGTCCCTTCATCCCGAGGTCTTCCGAGCAATATGTCAGCGGTGGGGAACACCGGATGTAGATCTGCTAGCATCCAGATTCAACGCAAAGGTGGACAGATTTGTCTCCCGGACAAGGGATCCCCTCGCTTGCGGCTCGGATGCTCTGGTGTTCCCTTGGGATCAGTTCAGACTGATATATGCATTCCCTCCGCTACAATTGTTGCCTCGACTCCTTCGCAGAGTCAGGTTGGAGAAGAAGCCGGTGATCCTGGTGGCTCCAGCGTGGCCCCGAAGGGCCTGGTACGCGGAGATCATCAAAATGTCTGTGGGGAGTCCTTGGACCCTTCCACGTCGTCCGGACCTGCTTTCGCAAGGACCGATATACCACCCTTCCTTACTAACTCTAAGTTTAACGGCCTGGCTATTGAATCCCACATCCTAAAGAAGAGAGGTCTCTCTAACTCTGTGGTATCAACTATAATCAATGCCAGGAAGCCTGTATCCAGGCAGATCTACTATAGAGTTTGGAAGGCGTACATCACTTGGTGCGAGGCCAGAAAATGGCATCCACGTAAGTACGTTATAGGCAGAATTCTGGACTTCCTGCAGTGGGCTGTAGACAGGAAGTTTGCCTTAAGTACTATCAAGGGCCAGGTTTCGGCCTTGTCAATACTATTTCAAAGGCCCCTGGCTATGCATTCACTTGTCAAATCCTTTATGCAAGGTGTGACTCGTATTATTCCACCGATTAAGGCTCCCATATGCCCATGGGATCTAAATTTGGTTCTGTCGGTTCTGCAGAAGCAGCCATTTGAACCTTTGCGGCACATTTCCTTGGTTCTACTCACCAGGAAATTGATATTTTTAGTAGCCATATGCTCGGCTAGAAGAGTGTCGGAATTAGCCGCCATGTCCTGTAAAGAGCCATATCTGGTTATCCATAAGGACAGAGTAGTATTACGTCCTCACCCAGCCTTTCTTCCTAAGGTGGTATCGAGGTTTCACTTGAACCAGGATGTGGTTCTTCCTTCTTTTTTCCCCAAACCAAGCTCGGTAGAGGAAAAGTTATTGCATTCTTTGGATGTAGTAAGAGCAGTTAAAGCTTATCTAAAAGCCACTGCTCAGATTCGTAGAACGGATTCTTTGTTTGTTCTGCCGGAAGGCCCCAGAAAGGGTCAGGCAGCATCAAAATCTACTTTAGCCAAGTGGATTCGACAGGTCATAATACAAGCCTATGGCTTGAGAAGTAGACCGCCTCCGTTCAAAGTTAGGGCGCACTCCACGAGAGCAGTTGGAACTTCATGGGCAGTGCATCACCAGGCCTCCCTGGCGCAAATTTGTAAGGCCGCAACATGGTCTTCAGTACACACGTTTACTAGGTTCTACCAGGTGGACGTTAGAAGTCAGGAGGATGTCGCCTTTGGGCGCAGTGTGTTGCAGGCCGCAAAAGATCCTCATGCCTGATGGCGCCCAGCATATGTATGGTGTATCCCCCCCCTCATGTGGCATTGCTTTGGGACGTCCCACATAGTAATGACTATGCTGCTCTGTGTCCCGTGATGTATGAACAAGAAAGTAGGATTTTTAAAACAGCTTACCTGTAAAATCCTTTTCTTGGAGTACATCACGGGACACAGAGCTCCCACCCCTCTTTTGGGGACACGTATTGCTTTGCTACAAAACTGAGGTACTCCCGGATGGGAGGGGCTTATATAGGGGAGGGTACTTCCTGTTTTGGAAGTTGCCAGTGCCAGCACCTGAAGGTAATTCTATATAACCCACATAGTAATGACTATGCTGCTCTGTGTCCCGTGATGTACTCCAAGAAAAGGATTTTACAGGTAAGCTGTTTTAAAAATCCTACTTTTTTACACAAAGTTGTCCATTTATAAGATATTTCTAACGCATAGCATATACATAGCAAAAATGACACCCCAAAATGCATTCTGCTACTCCTCCTGAGTATAGCGATACCACATGTGTGAGACTTTTACACAGCCTGGCCATATACAGAGGCCCAACATTGAAGTAGCACTTTCAGGCGTTCTACAAGCATAAATCGCACATATCCTTTCTCAACCACCTATTACACTTTTGAAGGCCCTGGAGCACCAGGACAATGGAATTTTCCACAAAATGACCCCATTTTGGAAAGCACACACCCCAACGTATAATCTATGAAGCATTATGAGTCTTTTGAACGGTTCATTTTTTTCCAGAAGGTTTTGGAAAATGTGGAGAAAAAATGAAAATGCATTTTTTTTACACAAAGTTGTCCATTTATAAGATATTTCTAATGCATAGCATATACATAGCAAAAATGACACCCCAAAATGCATTCTGCTACTCCTCCTGAGTATAGCGATACCACATGTGTGAGACTTTTACACAGCCTGGCCATATACAGAGGCCCAACATTGAAGTAGCACTTTCAGGCGTTCTACAAGCATAAATCGCACATATCCTTTCTCAACCACCTATTACACTTTTGAAGGCCCTGGAGCACCAGGACAATGGAATTTTCCACAAAATGACCCCATTTTGGAAAGCACACACCCCAACGTATAATCTATGAAGCATTATGAGTCTTTTGAATGGTTCATTTTTTTCCAGAAGGTTTTGGAAAATGTGGAGAAAAAATTAAAATGCATTTTTTTTACACAAAGTTGTCAATTTATAAGATATTTCTAACACATAATATGTACATAGCAAAAATTACACCCAAAAATGCATTCTGCTACTCCTCCTGAGTATGGCGATACCACATGTTTGAGACTTTTACACAGCCTGGCCACATACAGAGGCCCAACATCCAAGTAGCACCTCCAGGCATTCTAGCAGCATTAATTGCACATATCATTTTCTGACTACCGATCACATTTTTGAAGGCCCTTCATATATCTAACACATAGCAGGTACATACCAAATAACAAAAGATTACCTGTGGTTTTAGAAGTGCAGTGGTCCACAGAGGAGAGCATCGGTCCAGGCAGCAGGCAGGGATGAGGTCAGCGACAGCAAAAGCAATCATCCAGGCAGCAGGCAGGAATACTGTCCATAGTTTGCACAGGCAGAGATACTGTCAGCACAGCCAGAGCACAGCCAAAGCACAGGTCCAGGTAGCAGGCAGAGGTGTCCTATCCTATCCTATCGATGATATCTTCGATATATTGGAGGTAGTGGAGTCGGTGATTTTGAGTTGCTTTTTGGTAGCAGACAAACAAATTAAAAAGGGCCATGTGAAACAGGTGAAACGCAACTTTTTTGTGCCAATAATGGGACTTTCTGGTTGATAAGTAGGGCTGTAGCATCTGGTCGTTTAAATCCACCCCCCCCCCCATGTACAAATTGTAGTCGTGGACACATTCAGGCTTTACAATGGAGCCGCGTCTTCTTGGGATCTCCACCATGGTGTCATTGTGGATCGTAGAGAGGATGTGGACATCTTTCTTGTCCCTCCACTTCATGGCCAACACCTCCTCGTTCCTCATGGATGCCGATTCTCCAGGTCGCAATTTTTTTGTCAATAAATTTTGTGGGAATCCCTTCCGTTTTTTTTTGAAGGTACCGCAGGCCGGGGTTTGTTTACTGTAAAGGTGGCGAAAAAGGGGCAGGCTGGTATAATAATTATCAACATACAAATGGTAACCTTTTCCAAACAGGGGGTATGCCAACTCCCAGACAATTTTCCCACTGGTTCCAATATATGTGGGGCAATCACGGGGCTGGAGCTGGGAGTCTTTGCCTTCGTAGATCCTGAATTTGCAGACGTATCCAGTGGCTCGATCACATAATTTATTTAATTTTAACCCATACCTGGCTCTCTTGCTTGGTATGTACTGCTTGAACTGCAGTCGGCCGGTGAAATGTACGAGGGACTCGTCCACACAAATTTTTTGGTCTGGGATGAAAACGTCTTCAAATCGCTGGGAAAAGGCATTGATTAGTGGGCGTATCTTGTACAATTTGTCGTAGTTGGGATTATCTCGGGGAGGGCACTGTGAATTGTCATTGAAGTGGAGAAAGCGCATAATCATGTCGTATCTTTTCCTGGACATGACAGCGGAATATATGGGCATGTGTTGGATGGGGCGTTTGGACCAATATGAATGGACTTCGTTCTTTTTTGTAAGCCCCATATTGAACATAAGGCCCAAAAATAATTTAAATTCCTCCAATGTTAGACGCCGCCACTGGAACATGCGGGCGTAGGAAGAATCGGGGTTGGCAGCAATAAATTGGGATGCATACAGATTCGTTTGATCCACTATATTCTGCAGCAAATCTTGTGGGAAAAATAAACAAAAATAATCAAATTTAGAAAAATTTGTAGTGTCGGGCTGCACACCTGGCTGTGCGGTGAAAGGGGGGATGATAGCGGATCTTGAGTTGGCAGGCAACCATAAGGGGTTTGCCAGGGCATCGGGAAGGTAGGATTGGGGCTGGATTCTTCGGGTTGGGCGTGCATTTCCATTGCTTGTACTGGGCTCCTCTTCCTGGGGTATGGCGCTGCTGGTGGTGGGCAGTTCTCCTGATCTTGGTGCTGATCTTGGTGCTGATCTTGGTGCCGATCGCATTCTTTTGGGAGGGACGGTTTCCTCCGGGGACTCTGAGCCACTATCCTCCACTGGCTCGTATTCCGAACCAGAATCGGATAATGGGAGCTCCCCGCTGCTCTCATCATCCGACATGGCAAGAATGGCATATGCCTCCTCAGGTGTGTAAACCCTTTGGGACATTATGGCAGTGCTTATTGGTGGGCCTGTGTAATGGTACTGCTGGTGGTAGTGGTGGCGGTCTGTGTGGTAGTACCGATGGAGTTATTAGTGGTGGGCCTGTGTGGTGGTACCGATGGCGGTATGGGTGGTGGTGGTACCGATGGCGGTACGGGTGGTGGTGGTGGCGGCGGTACCGATGGCGGTACAGGTGGTGGTGGTACCGATGGCGGTACAGGTGGTGGTGGTACGGGTGGTGATGGTACCGATGGCGGTACAGGTGGTGGTACAGGTGGTGGTGGCACTACCGACGGTGGTACGGGTGGTGGTACTGGTGGTGGTACCGATGGCGGCACTAGTGGTGATACTGGTAGCGGGCCTGTGTGGCAGTATAGATGCTGGGCCTGGTGGCGGTACTGGTGGTGGTACTGGTACCGATGGCGGTACTGGTAGCCTGTGTGGCAGTGCCAATGGAGGTGGGCCTGTGACAGATGATTGACAGATGGGCTGATTGATTGACAGATGGGCTGATTGATTGATTGACAGATGGGTTGATTGATTGACAGATGGGGTGATTGATTGACAGGTGGGGTGATTGATTGACAGGTGGGGTGATTGATTGACAGGTGGGGTGATTGATTGACAGATGGGCTGATTGATTGACAGATGGGCTGATTGACAGATGGGCTGATTGACAGATGGGCTGATTGGCTGGGCTGATTGATGTGCTGGGCTGTGTGACAGGTCCTCTTTATGGGGGGGGGCGTGTTGTGCACTGTAAACTTATGTAGACAAACTACACTGAGCTAACTTACTGATCTCTTCTCTCTCCTCACAGATCGGTGTGTGAGGAGAGAGCAGGGATCAGGTAGTAACTCCTGTGGAGTTTGTTTACATTTGTGACCGGCTGTGATTGGACACAGCCGGTCACGTGGTAAACAGCCAATTCATTGGCTGTTTACTCTGATCGGGGACGCGCTGTGTCCAAGGGACACTCGCCTTCCCCGATCCCCGCTCTGCAAGCCTGTGGCGGCGTGCACGGAGCGCGCCGCCGAGTTTGTTTTGACAGGTGATCGGCTGTGACTTTGACACAGCCGATCACATGGTAAACAGCCAATGAAATTGGCTGTTTACCGTGATCGGGGTAGCGCTGTGTCCGAGGGACACATGCCGTCCCCGATCACCGCGCTGCGCGCCCCCGCGGGCGCGCGCAAGGCAATATCCTGCAGGACGTCATATGACGTCCAGTATCGATATTGCAACCACTTCCCGGACGTCAATTCGCTATTGACTGGGCGGGAAGTGGTTAAAGTGAACAAAAAAAAGTGAAATTTAATTTTCCTTTAAATATTGTACCTGGGGGGTGTCTATAGTATGCCTGTGAAGTGGCGCGTGTTTCCCGTGTTTAGAACTGTCCCTGCACAAAATGACATTTCTAAAAGGAAAAAAAGTCATTTAAAACTGCTTGCGGCTTTAATGTAATGTCTGGTCCCGGCAATATGGATGAAAATCATTGAGAAAAATGGCATGGGTACCCCCCCAGCCCATTACCAGCCCCTTTGGGTCTTGTATGGATATTAAGGGGAACCCCACACCCAAAAACTCTGAACAGCAGTATACAGGTAGTGCAAACAAGACAGGGACTGTAGGTTTGTTGTTAAGTAGAATCTGTTTGTAATTTTGAACTGGTACGTTTTTAAAGTGTAGCTCCAGCCAAAAAATCTATTTTTAAGCTTTTTGGAAAATATAGGGAAGGGTTATCACCCCTGTAACATTTGTTTTGCTGTCTGTGCACCTCTTCAGAAGATTTCACCTCACTTTCTGTCCCAATGTCAAATGTTTTTAGAAAATTTGAGGTTTTTAGTGAAACAAGGATTGGTTATAAAGCATCAGTGGAAAGGAGACACGTTTTTCCCATATTAACTCTTACAGGAGAGAATTTCCCTTCCTAGGGGTAGATTTCCTCTCACTTCCTGTTGTCTCCTTCCGTTTGCAAGTAGGAGTCGTTTGTAAGTTGGATGTTTGAAAGTAGGGGCCTGCCCTATATACTCTGCAGAAATTTGGGCCTCAGGTATTGGTGTTGCCACAACACTGTAAGCCCTCACAGTTACTTTTGGTGGGCGCTGGAACGCCCTGCTGTGAACTATTATATCAAGAATTGTAATTACATGCCATTGTTGAACAGTGGTAGAAAAATTGGGCCTTTGGTGGTGGTGCTGGTGCCACTACACTGTAAGCCCTCACAGTTAATCTTGGTGGGCGCAGGAATGGGCCCTGCTGTGAAATATTAGATCAAGAATTGTAATTACATGTCTCTGTTGAACAGGGGTAGAAAAATTGGGCCTTAGGCACTGGTGCCACAACACTGCAACCCCTCACAGATACTCTAGTTGGAGCGCAGGAATGAGCCCTGCTGCAAAGTATTGCATCAAAAATTGTAATTACATGCCCCTGTTAAACAGGGGCTGAAAAATTGGGCCTTAGGCACTGGTGCTGGTGCCACAACACTGCAACCCCTCACAGATATTCTAGTTGGAGCGCAGGAATGAGCCCTGCTGCAAATTATTGCATCAAAAATTTTAATTACATGCCAGGGGCTGAAAAATTGGGCCTTAGGTACTGGTGCTGGTGCCACAACATTGCAACCCCTCACAGATACTCTAGTTGGAGTGCATGAATGAGCCCTGCTGCAAAGTTTTGCATTAAAAATTGTAATTACATGCCCCTGTTAAACAGGGGCTGAAAATTGGGCCTTAGCCACTGGTGGCGGCGCCCAGAACCAAAAATTTTCTTACAAGCTATAAGCATGATCATTGAGGAGGAAGAATGAAAAATATTGGGTTATCATCATCAGGTGCTTGGTAGCTGGTGGTGATCCAAGACTGATTCATTTTTATGAAGGTCAGTCGATCAACCGAATCGGTGGACAGGCGCACTCTGTGATCGGTTACAAAGCCTCCAGCAGCACTGAATGTGCGTTCCGAAAGAACGCTGGATGTAGGACAGGCCAGTGGCTCAATTGCATACTGTGCAAGCTCTGGCCAGTGATCCATCCTCAAGACCCAGTAACCCAGAAGTTTTTCGGTGGGAAAGGTGTCCAAGTCTGATCTTGCCCCTAGGTATTCCTGCACCATGTAAAACAGACGCTGGCGATGGTTGCTCTAACTGATCATACCTTGGGGCTGAAGACTAAAAAATTGTCTGAACGCATCGGTCAGACGGCCACCTTCTCCACCGCTCCTTCTATGACTGACCGAAGTCTCAGCAACACGTTGTCCAGGACCAGGAATTTGTAACCTCCCAGTCTCTGGGAACGCATTGCACAGACCTTTCTGCAAGGCCTCCCGAAGATGTTTCATCCTCTGCTCCCTCTGCGACGGCAAGATAAGGTCCGCAACCTTACCCTTGTAACATGGATCAAGGGGGGTTGCCAGCCAGTACTGATCCCTCTCCTTGATAGCACGAATATGAGGATCCTTCCGCAGGCTTTGCAGGATCAGGGAGGCCATGCAGCGTAGGTTTGCTAAGGCATTTGGACCGGAGTCCTCTGGGTCACTTAGGACGACATGATCCGCAGCCACCTCCTCCCAGCCATGTACAAGTCCATGGGTTTCTTGGGACTGTAATTGATCCCTTGAAGACTGCTGCTGATGCTGAGTGCTAGGCTCCACCTGCATGCTGACACAATCCTTCTCCTGGATAAAGGGGACCTTGAGAGGTAAGGAAGTCCTCCTCTTCCTCCCTCTGTTCTGCCTCAAGAGCCCTGTCCATTATTCCACGCAGCGTGTGCTCCAACAGGTGGAAAAGAGGGACAGTGTCACTGATGCATGCACTGTCACTGCTCACTATCCTCGTGGCCTCCTCAAATGGTGACAGGACAGTGCATGCATCCCTGATCATGGCCCACTGGCGTGGCAAAAAAAACAAACAAGCTCCCCTGACCCTGTCCTGGTGCCATATTGGCACAGATACTCATTGATGGCCCTCTGCTGGGTGTGCAGCGGCTGCAGCATGGCCAACGTTGAGTTCCACCTGGTGGGCATGTCACAGATTAGGCAGTTCTTGGGCAGGTTGTATTCCTTTTGAAGGTCAGTGAGCCGAGCACTGGCATTACATGACCAGCGGAAATGCACACAGAGTTTCCTGGCCTGCCTCAGGACCTCCTGTAAGCCCGGGTACCTGCCCAAGAACCGCTGCACCACCAAGTTAAGGACATGAGCCAAACAGGGCACATGGGTCAGGTGTCTCTGTCGGAGGGCGGAGAGGAGGTTGGTGCCATTGTCGCAAACCACCATTCCTGGCTTAAGCTGGCATGGTGTCAACCACCTCTGAGCCTGCCCCTGCAGAGCTGACACAATCTCTGCCCCAGTGTGGCTCCTGTCCCCCAAGCACGCCAGCTCAAGCACCACATGGCATCTTTTTGCCAGCGTACTTGTGTAGCTCCTTGAAGGCCAACGGAGCACCGCTGGTTCCGAGGACAAAGCACAGGAAGAGGCCATGGAGGAAGAAGAGGAGGGGGTGGAGGAGAGAGGTGTGTCAGAATCACCAGTAGTAGCATTTTTTAGGCGTGGTGCTGGAACAACCTCCAACACTACTGCACCTTGTCCTGCATTCTTCCCAGCTGCCAGCAGAGTCACCCAATGTGCCGTGAAAGATAGGTAACGTCCCTGTCCATGCCTGCTGGACCATGAGTCAGCGGTAATATGCACCTTACCGCTGACCTCCCTGTCCAGCGAGGCCAAGACATTGCCTTCCACATGCTGGTAGAGAGCCAGAATCGCTTTCCGTGAGAAAAAGTGGCGTTTGGGA
Source organism: Rana muscosa (assembly GCA_029206835.1). NCBI lineage: Eukaryota > Metazoa > Chordata > Amphibia > Anura > Ranidae > Rana > Rana muscosa. The sequence continues at coordinate 1,241,573,678 of CM055116.1, read as the reverse complement.
ACCTACCACCGAGGAACCGCACATTCTACAAACTCACGGAAGGGGGCAGAGTCTACCAACTGAAAAGTCAGCAGTTGAAGTGCTAGCAATTTAGCCAAACTAGCATTCAACTGCTGGTCATGTGGCTGGCTGGGAGAGAACTTCTTTCGGCGGTGCAGCAGCTGGGGCAGGGAAATTTGCCTGGCACAGTCTGACGTCGGTGTACCGTTAGAAGATTGCCCGCAAGTACTTGGCTGTGACACACCTAATTCTACAATTTCATTCCTCAGTGCAGGTTTCAGAGAGGACTGAAGGTATAGTGGGGTTGAAGATCCCAGCTGATGAGGAGCAAGGAGAGGTCCGCTTTGTTCTTTGGTGTGGGTCTTTTAGGTACGCTTGCAAACGAACTGCTTGGCAGGTCGACATATGTCTGGACAAGCGGGTGATGTTTTGGCCACGCGAGATACGCTTGAGACATATGTTGCAAATAGCAGCGGTGCGATCTGATGCACTCGTCTCAAAAAAGGCCCACACCAAAGAACTTTTGGAATAACGCGCAGAGACAGCAGAGCCCTGCCCATGCGGGGCTCTGCAGTGTGATACAGTCGGTGTGCTGCCCTTAACCTGGCCCCTGGAGGGCATCCTGCCTCATTGGAGATGTTCCTTCTCCTCCTCCTCCTCTCTCCTATCAGGCACCCATGTGGAGTCAGTGACCTCATCATCCCCTCCCTCCTCATCACTGGAGCAAACCTGGCAGTATGCTGCAGCTGCGGGAACATGACTGCCAGATTGCTGTCCTTCTTGGCCACCCCCTCTCTCTGGGCTCACATTACTGCCTTCCTCTAGCTGGGTACCATCATCGGAGCCTTCAAAACGTTGGGCATCCTCCTGGAGCATGTACCCAACACTGTGGTCAAACAGTTCGGGGGACTCCTCAGGAGGACATGGTGGGGCTAGGGAAGGAGTGACTGATGCCATTGAGCCAAGGGAAGAGGCCGCGTTGGCAGCTGCTTTGACAGACAAAGTACCCTGAGCCTGGGTGAGAGAGGATGAGGAGGATGAGAACGGCTTGGTTATCCACTCTACCAAGTCTTCGGCATTTTGCGGCTCAACACGGCCAGCTGCCAAAAAAAAGGACAAGCATGTCCCACGGCCACGTGCTGATGTGGATGCACCGTGTCCACGACCAGCACTGTTGCCTCTAGGCACAGAGCCTGCTTGCCCTCTTTTATTGGCTTTTGACTGTCTGCCTCTCCTTGTTGGCCTTCCAGACATACTAATGGCCTGCAGTGAGATGTAGCTGCACAAAGCTGGGATGTATATATATATATATATATATACTGATTATACTGCAGCTAGCAGAGTCAACTACCTGCCTGTAGTATTATTAGTATGAGAGCACCATCAATTGTTTTCAGGTAGCTTTAGGTGCACACTGTGCAAAGGACACAGTAAACAAACTGTAAATACTGCAGCTGCCTGCCTGTGGTATTAATAGGATCAGGAGAACACCAGACAATTGTCTTCAGGTAGCTTTAGGTGCACACTGTGCAAATGACACAGTACACTAACTGTAAATACTGCAGCTGCCTGCCTGTGGTATTAATAGGATCAGAAGAACACCAGTAAATGTCTTTAGGTAGCTTTAGGTGCACACTGTGCAAAGGACACAGTACGCTAACTGTAAATACTGCAGCTGCCTGCCTGTGGTATTAATAGGATCAGAAGAACACCAGCAATTGTCTTCAGGTAGCTTTAGGTGCACACTGTGCAAAGGACACAGTACCCTAAAGCCCTGTACACACAATCGGATTTCCGATGGAATAAAATCCGATGGATTTCCGATGAAGCTGACTTCCATCAGTCTTGCCTACACACCATCAGTCGAAAATCCGACCGTCCCAAACGCTGTGACGTAAAACACTCCGTTGAGCCCCAAAAAATTTACTTCAATGCTTCTGAGCATGCGTTGACTTGATTCTTAGCATGCGTGTTTTTTTCTCCGATGGAGTTCCACACAGACGATCGTAATTTGCTATCGTTTTTTTTCCATCGGATAAATTTAAAACATGTTCTATTTTTAATCACCGATGGGAAAAAGACAGATGGGGCCCATACACAATCGGTTTGTCCGATGAAAAAAGTCCAGACTTATATTCTTCGGTAGAACCGATCGTGTGTACAGGGCTTAACTGTAAATACTGCAGCTGCCTGCCTGTGGTATTAATATGATCAGAACACCAGCGATTGTCTTCAGGTAGCTTTAGGTGCACACTGTGCAAAGGACACAGTACACTAACTCTAAATACTGCAGCTACCACAATCACCTGCCTGCCTGTCAGTATAAAAGGAAGAGAATAATAGGAACGGATCTAGCTAAACTAAATACAGTGTATATATATATATATATATATATATATATGTATATATACACAACACCTAGGATGCATATATATTCTCCATACACTGTAACTGCAGCTAACGGACTCGCCTGTCTGCTAACTTAACTGAAATCAAATGACACTGTCTCTCTGTCTATCTCTCTCCACTGCCGCAACATACTACAGAAGGCCACCACGCAGGCGGCCTTATATAATGTGGGGCATGTACTAAACCCCCTGAGCCATAATTGGCAAAAGCCACCCTGGCTTTGGCCAATTACGGCTCTCTGTACAGACGGCGCTGTGATTGGCCAAGCATGCGGGTCATAGTGCATGCTTGGCCAATCATCAGCCAGCAATGCACTGCGATGCCGCACTGAATTATGGGCCGTGACGTGCCACACTAATTTGGCACGAACGCCCCATAATGTTCGCAATTCGGCAAACAACCGAACAGGTAATGTTCGAGTCGAACATGGGTTCGACTCGAACGCAAAGCTCATCCCTAGCGGTGATGTACAAGACATCCAACGAACCGAGATCAATGAAGTTCAATAGGCAGTTTGGCTCTTCTGCTTGCATGCGTGCTTTTTTGTCGGAATTGCATACAGACGATCAGAATTTACGACAAGAACTTTTTCCGTCGGAAAAATAGAGAACCTGCTCTTAATCTTTTGTTGGCGGAAATACCGACAGCAAATGTCCGATGGAGCCTCCACACGGTCGGATTTTCCGACCAAAAGCTCACATCGAACTTTTGTTGTCGGAATCTCCGATCATGTGTACGCGGCATTCAAGTCAAATTTCTCCACAGCAATGTCGCAGTTCTGCTAAAAAACGCAGATCGCCGTCATTACTAGTAATAACAATAAAAAGTCCATGAAAATATCCCATAATTTGTAAATGCTATAACTTTTGCGCAAACCAATAAATAATACACTGATTGGGATTTTTACCAAAAACATGTAGCAGAATACATATTGGCCCTAATTTATGGAGAAATGCGATTTTTTACATTTTGAATTTTTTTTTTATTTATGTTTTATAGCAGAAAGCAAAAAAATATATATATTTTTTTTAAATTGTCTTTTTATAAACACTGCAGAGGTGATCAAATACCACCAAAAGAAAGCTCTATTTGTGGGGAAAAAGGACATCCATTTTATTTGGGTACAGAATTGCTGACCGTGCAATTGTCAGTTAGGCTACTTTCACACTGAGGCGCTGGGTGCACTGGCGGTAAAGTGCCCCTATTTTTAGCAGTGTTTTACCGTGTTGTTTGCCACGATTTTCGGGCGCTAGCGTTGCGGTTTTAACCCCTGCTAGCGGGCAAAAAAGGGTTTAAACCGGCTGCAAAAACCCCGCATTGTGGCGTTTTGCGGGCGGGTTGGAGGCGTGACTCCATTGTTTTCAATGGGCAGGGGCGCTATAGGAGCGGTATTTTTACTGCTCCTACCGCACCTCAAAGATGCGGCTGGCGGGGCTTTTTTTAGAGTCCTGCCAGCGCAACTCTCCAGTGTGAAAGCCCTCAGGCTTTCACACTGGATAGAAAGGAGCGGCTATTTCAGGGCGCATTGCAGGCACTATTTTTAGCGCAATAGCGCCTGCAAATCGCCTCAGTGTGAAAGCAGCCTTATGCCGAGTACACACGATCGTTTTTTATGATGAAAAAAAACTGATGGACTTTTTTCATCGGAAAAAACGATCGTGTGTGGGCCCCATCAGTCTTTTTTCCATCGGTGTAAAAAAATAGAACATGTTTTAAATTTTACCGATGGAAAAAAAAACTATAACAAATTCCGATCGTCTGTGGGGAACTCCATCGGAGAAAAATCCACGAATGCTCAGACTAAATTACAAGACGAAAGCGCTCGTTCTGGTAAAACTAGCGTTCGTAATGGAGATAGAACATTTGTCATGCTGTAACGGACTGAAAAGCACGGAGACTGAAAAGCGGGAATCAGCTAACACCAAACTTTTACTAACACGCGGTAACACGAAATCAGCAAAAGCAGCCCAAAGGGTGGCGCCGTTGGATTTGAACTTCTCCTTTATAGTGCCGTCGTACGTGTTGTACATCAAGGCGTTTTGGACGGTCGGAATTTTGTCTGATGGTGTTTAGGCAAGACTGATGAAAGTCAGCTTCATCAGAATTCCGACCAAAAAATCCATTGGATTTTATTTCATCGGAACTCCAATCGTGTGTACAGGGCATTAAAGTAACACAGTGCCGTATCGCAAAAAATGGCTTGGTCATTAGGGGGTAAAACCTTCCGGGGCTGAATTTGTTAAATTGTGTTTCTGCACATTAAGATTCATTAAAGTGTATTTTTTCCAAAAAATTAAACCACTGCACAAATAATGTGTGATATGAAAAAAAACATTTACACTATTATTTTCTCCAGGGCCTTTGCATTCAGAAAATATATAATGTTTGGGGGGTTCTTAGTAATTCGAATCAAAGTAAATGAAAAAAATGTATGTGAGAAGTGTCAGAATTGGCTTGGGCAGCCAGTGGGTAATAGCAGGATTTACCGGTATCTCCCAATGAATTGTGGGATTCACACTATGTTTGCTTTCTCTGAATGTTAAAGATTAGTAAAACCTAACTGGATCTAACTATTTCAGCTCTTTGGATATACTATGTACATCCAGATAGTAAGGGATTTTGCACAAGCTCATGACTGTCGTACCATATTGTAGTAGCCATGAGCTTGTGTTCCTTTCATTCAGCCAGCTCCCGGGTGTAATGTAATAGTGATCCAGGTGGCTTTAAAGCCACCTGGTCCCTTTTTACAGTGCAGGCAGTGTGGCCTAACCCCTCCATGGTTCCTGGGTTCTCCTGCTCTTCCCGAGAGCCCGGGACCACATTGATGGGTTTCTGTTCTCGATATCCTCTGCAGTGAATGAAAACTGAAATGCTCGGCTCTGAGTGTTTCTGGTTTTAGAGGTGTAGCAGCCAGGGATTCTGCTATTCAAGCATGACCTGTGCAACAATAGCTGCTTTGAAAGACAGTGGGGATATTGGGAGTCTAATAGACCCCTGATGTCTTTATGAAAAGTACCCATCACCTGCCCCATGCTATGACATGGGGGCTCGTTAACCCCTTGTGATAGCAATAAGGTTAAAAAAAAAGTAAAAATATAAAATTTTATAATAAAATATATTAAAAAACAAGGAAACATAAAAAATAGACATGTGCACTGCCGAAACATTTGTATGTTTTGGTTTTTGTTTAATTCGTATTTTTTTTTTTTTGGGGGGGGGGGGGGTTTCGGGTCATTCGTTATGATTTCAATTTGTAAATTTGTAGATTCGCAAATTCGGAAATTTGAAAATTTGAAAATTCGTAGATTCTAAAATTCTAAAATTCTAAAATCCGAAAATAAGAAAGAAAATCTGAAAATTCGAAAGAATAACTAACTAACTAACTAACTAACTAACTAACTAATAATAACTAACTATTACATTATAGGTACTGGAATTTCCTTTTTAATTTTGCCTGTTAGTGAAGGTAACGAATACAAATTTATCCAAAGTTACGAATGATCTGAAATAACGAATGCCGCATCTAAAAAAATGGAACGGAACAAATTAATCATAAATAATAATAATACATTTTTATTATTATTATTATTATTATTATTATTATTATTATTATTGTTATTTATTATTATACATTTTTTATACATAGCTACATAGTAGTTGAGGTTGAAAAAAGACACAAGTCCATCAAGTCCAACTAATGTGTGTGATTATATGTCAGTATTTGTTACTAGAGTTGAGCGGACACCTGGATGTTCGGGTTCGACGGGTTCGGCCGAACTTCGGAAAATAGTTCGGGTTCGGGACCGAACTTTAACCCGAACCCGGACCCGAACCCGAACCCCATTGAAGTCAATGGGGACCCGGACTTCTAAGGACTAAAAAGGCTCTAAAAAGGTAATGGAAAGGGCTAGAGGGCTGCAAATGGCAGCAAAATGTTGTTAAGAGCATGGCAAGTGCTCTGCAAACAAATGTGGATAGGGAAATAACTTAAAATAACATAAAAAAAAATAAAAATAAAAAATAATAATCTTGACCTAGGAGGACGAGGTCCATATGGAGTAGGAGGTTGAGGTGGCGGTGGATGTGGCTGTGTAGGTGGAAGTGGCGGTGGAGGAGGACGAGGTAGCCAACACTGATTCAAAAATACAACAATGGCTGGGTAAGGCCAGTGATGTGTCGAATTCTGTCCCCCGTCAAATAGTGTCCACCCTGTACTGCGCTTGCTCAGTATGTAGGACAAGGGGATTTTGAAAATCTCCCAAGACGAACGGCGCCTGCGTGGTGAGTTCAGGTGAAGGCCACACCATCCGTGGTTCAAGCCGAGCCAATTGAGGCCGTGCCCGAAGCGTGGCGATTGAACCGAGCCCGTGAGGGGCCCTGTTACTATGTGCTACCGTATGTCCACTTGGATGGTGGGGCTTGAACCTGCACTCACAGCGCAGGCGCCGTTCATCTTCGGAGATTTTGTGAATCTCCTTGTCCTCTGTACTGCGCAAGCGCTGCGCCTTCGCAGTATGGGCCGGACACAATCCGAAGGACCGGACAGTTTTTGTCACAACACCGGTATACATGTCTATTCTGCACAAGGTACGGACAAGTCCTGTGGGATCCATGCCTGGTTCATTTTAATGAACGTGAGCTTGTCCACATTGGCTCTGGACAGGCGGCTGCGCTTGTCTGTGATAACGCCCCCTGCCGTGCTAAATACACGTTCAGATAATACACTGGCTGCAGGGCAGGCCAGCACCTCCAAGGCATAAAGGGCAAGCTCAGGCCATGTGCCCAATTTGGACCCCATGCTCCCCACCCTTGTTCCCCCCCAGTGCTCTCCAGCTCTTTCCATCACTCTCCAGCCCCCACCCCAGTGCTCCCCACCCCTGTTCTTTTTGCCCCCACCCATGTGCTCTCCAACCCCGCCAGTGCTCTCTGCCCCCCATAGTGCTCTCCAGCCCCCCGTACTTTCCACCCGTGTTTTTTCTGGCCCCCACTGGTGCTCTCAAGCTCCCCCCATTGCTCTCCACCCCCAGTGCTCTCCACTCCCCCCTGCTCTTTGTACCGCCCAGTGCTCTCTACCCCTGTTCTTTCTCCCCCCCAGTGCTCTCAAGATCCCCCCCAGTGCTCTTTACCTCCCACACTGTTAGCCCCCTCAGTACTCTCCAGCCCCCCCTCTCAGCCTCCCATGCTCTCCACCCCTGTTCTTTTTGGCTCCCCTCCAGTGCTTTCAAGCTCCCCCCCAGTACTCTCCGCTCCCCCTGCATTTTGTCCCCACCCATGTGCTCTCCAACCCTGCCAGTGCTCTCCGCCTCCATAGTGCTCTCCAGCACCCATGCTCCCCACCCCTGTTCTCCCCCCCCCAGTGCTCTCCAGCTCTCCCCATCACTCTACAGCCCCCACCCCAGTGCTCCCCACCCCTGTTCTTTTTGCCCCCACCCATGTGCTCTCCAACCCCGCCAGTACTCTCTGCCCCCCATAGTGCTCTCCAGCCCCCCGTACTTTCCACCCGTGTTTTTTCTGGCCCCCACTGGTGCTCTCAAGCTCCCCCCATTGCTCTCCACCCCCCAGTGCTCTCCATTTCCCCCTGCTCTTTGTACCGCCCAGTGCTCTCTACCCCTGTTCTTTCTCCCCCCCAATGCTCTTAAGATCCCCCCCCAGTGCTCTTTACCTCCCACACTGTTAGCCCCCTCAGTGCTCTCCAGCCCCCCCCCCTCTCAGCCTCCCATGCTCTCCACCCCTGTTCTTTTTGGCTCCCACCCAGTGCTCTCAAGCCCCCCCCCCAGCGCTCTCCACTCCCCACCCCTGTGATCTCCACTCCCCCCTGCTGTTTGCCCCCACCCATGTGCCCTCCAACCCCGCCAGTGCTCTCCACTCCCCCTTCTCTCCAGCTCCCCCCCAGTGCTCTCACTTCCCCAGGACCAGAGGACAGGCTGACTGGGGCATGGGGCATAGGAGAGACTGCATTCACGGGCACAGTAAAGCTGCATTTTATGAGCATAGTGAGGCTGCAATGTCGGGCACAGTGAGGCTGCAGTGATGGGCACAGTAAAGCTGCATTTGATGGGCACAGTAAAGCTGCATTTGATGAGCACAGAAAAGCTGCATTTGATGAGCACAGTAAAGCTGCATTTGATGAGCACAGTGAGGCTGCATTGATGGGCACAGTGAGGCTGCATTGATGGGCACAGTGAGGCTGCAATGGTGGGCACAGTGAGGCTGCAATGGTGGGCACAGTGTGGCTGCAATGGTGGGCACAGTGTGGCTGCATTGATGGGCACAGTGTGGCTGCATTGATGGGCACAGGGAGGCTGCATTGATGGGCACAGGGAGGCTGCATTTGATGGGCACAGTGAGGCTGCATTTGATGGGCACAGTGAGGCTGCATTTGATGGGCACAGTGAGGCTGCATTTGATGGGCACTGATGAGGATGCATTTGATGGGTACTGGTGGGGCTGCATTTAGCTCTTGTATCATGTCTGAAGCCTCTGACCATCTCCTGTATCATGTCTGCAGTCTCTGAGGGAGTCTGGAGAGGAGTCAAGAGTGGGAGCACCACCGGGATGGGGGTCATGGGAGAAGTCAGATGTGTGGGGACTGTGGAGAGGAGACTATTGGATAAAACCAGAGCCACCAAGCTGGAGCCGACTGACTGAGCCCTGCACGGTGAACCTGAGAGGAGGTCAGTGACAGCACTGCTAGGCCAGTCTGAGAGGGAGTCACTGATGTAAGGGGGGAGTGAATACAATAATTTAAGGGGGCATTGATATAAAGGTTTCCCCCCTATATCAGTAACCCACCCCCCTTACCTTAGTGTATTCTTTCTGCGGAAGGTGGTCCCCCCCCCCACGTTCTGAGTTCCTGGGGTCCCCCTTGATGATTGACCACTTTTACCACTTTTAACTGGAATTTGCGTTTTATATATATATATATATATATATATATAAAGCCCTATGTGCTTTCATATCTGTCTTATCTATATATAATACACTCTTCAAATGTGCTTTAAAATGTATGGTTTTCCCTTTCATGAACAAGAAAATTATGACGTTATGCTGGTATAATAATGCTGTGGGGCTGGTATGAAATTTTTTCCAGGGCTGGATTTTATTTCCAGTCTGGCCCTGCCCACGCCAGGCCCGGATGGATCCGTAGACGAGAGTTCCGGACATCCCAAGAAAGGCCAAGGTAAGCCGGCTGAGAAGACTTGGTGTGAGGGAGGATGTGTCAGGAAGGCATGGCCTAGCAAGTCTCCGGAGTGTGGATGTTTTGTTTCCACACAGGGCTACATACCCGCGGAGGAGTGTGACACTTCTGACTTAGAATCTCTCTCTGATATGGGAGATGATGTCCAAATTGACGATCTGTTTGCCGGGAAGGGCTGGGACAAGGCGCCGCTTGCTGCATTCCTTGGGTTTCGGAATTCGCCTATGTCCGTGGGTGAGAGCACACCAAGGGTGGAGGCATCAGTGCCTGAAGGAGAATCTATCTCTCAAACTGTTCCCGTATCCCCTGCACCATCTGCATGTGATGCTGGGGTAAAAAGACTGTTGTTGAGGCCTCCAATGCCTAGATTAGAGGTGGCCAAGGCACCTCGCCATCCAGATGCGGTCGTTCTGTCTGGTGAAGGGGACAAATCAACCATGCCTCCTTTGGCGAGACTGCAGAGGCTGTTTGGTCAGAACGTTGCAGCGGAATATGGATGGGAGTATCCCTACTTGCCGAAGGACCTGCTGTATGAGGTGGAGGTGTGCAGGGAGCGTTGGTACAATGATTTTGTTTGGACTCATCTTAAAGTCCCGCACGCTCGCAGATACCTAGCGTGTTCTCCAAAGGCTTCACAGCGTTTCAAAGACTGCAAGGCGGAATGGATGGTGGGAAGACACATCCACGCAGATAAAGTGGTGATAAAACGCAAAGAAGGCGAACATGTGGAATATCATCTAGAGACTGTAGATCAGCACCTAAAGCCACTAACTCTGCCGCACCCACGTTTCTACGTCTAGGGACGTCTAGGGAGAAGAAAAAAAAACTCCATTGGTATCATGCTGCTGAACTTTCTGGGGAAATTGTGTTTTAGTGTGCCCAGAAAAGAGAAAAGAACTGTTCCTGTTTGTTTCTTCCCGCAAAGAGATCACAGACTCTGGGGTAGGTAGTGTTAGGAAAAAAGAAAAAAGAAAAGAGAAGATGTTCAATGGGTGCAGTTACCGTGATGCTGTCACCAGGTGGCAGTGTTGCGCAACGTTACAAACACTTTTCACGCACCCACTCTTTGTAACCACTTCTGACCTTTGAACTCTGCATCTCTTACTATTGACCTTTGAACTATGCGTCAATTAATCCTGACCCTTGAACTCTATGTTACTTTCTTCTCATCCCTGAACTCTGTGTGACATAATACTGATCCCTAAACTCTGCATCACTTACTGCTGACCTCTGGAGCCTGTGCCAATTACTAATGACCATTGAACCCAGTACCATCTACTATCCTATCAAATTGTATGTATGTGGAAAAACCCAAAAGGTCATGGATTATTTTGGTACCCCAAAGTCAGAGATCAAAGCAATTTTACAAAGTCAAAGTTTATTACAAAACTTTAAAAAAATACAAAGCTCATAATTTAAAATGATCATTGTATAGATCTCCCCTGTAGGTGTGTCGTAGTTCCCATGCTTGATGTATCCAGCTCCACTGACACACGCTCCAAGACACAGATATAGTGGAGCATACAAGCAGCAAACCCTCTACATGTTTCAAGGCAATAGCAGCTTCTTCAGGAGGAATAAGGGGCCTAAAATATCTAAGAAGAAACAATTCATTACTCAAAAAGTACAAACAGCATAACGAAGACATCGATATACAATCAAGTTGTTAACAAAACATAAAAACATCCAAGAACTCCGGTGCTAGATGTCAAGATACAGGGGACCTCATACACATGATGTGGAAATGCCCGAAGTTACAAAGATATTAGGCTAAGGTATTGAGCATCATAAATATGACTTTTGGGATAACTCTGGAACTAGAAGCCAGGGTGTGTCTATTGGGCATAGAGGAGAGACACGGACCAAAATACATTCCGGAAGTAGTGTTGAGGTGCCTGTTTCAGGCCAGGAAGGTAATAGCACAAAACTGGCAAGCTCAGAAAGCACCGACATCAGCAGAGTGGGTCAATGTAATAAATGCGACAATGTGGAAGGAAAAAGTAGTTTTGACTAGACGGGGTAATTATAAAAAATTTAAAACAATGTGGGATCCCTGGCTGAGGAAAATGGGGTGTCCGCCCTAATTAGTGCGGCAGTAAGAGGAGTAAAAGAATGGACGTAAAAGGTGGAAACTGGACTGTTGAGGTAGGAAGGCCGAATAGAGAATAGGTAAAAAGAGAAGCTATGGGCTCTAGATAAAGAAGTTAAACATATTAGAAGATCAAGGGGAAGGAAGGGAAAAGGGAGGGGAAGCGGAAGGAAAGCCAAAATTAAATGAAGTGAAAATAAAATAGTTCTAGTTAAACAGTTACAATAGCAATAACACAAGAGAGCGGTAGAATGCATCTTTGGTTCTTCTGTTTTTGGAGTGTGCAAAGAGATTAGTTGGGGAAGGGGGGTAAGAGGTTAATTGCAGAACATTGTATTAAAGCACTTTATGTGAAATAAGGATAAAACAAATGTATGTATTTTTATAAAATGTTATGCAACATGGAAAAACAATAAAGAATATAAAGTTTAAAAAAAAGAACTCCGGTGCTTCAGGTGGCCCCCCAGGACTTACCAAATCCAGAGGACGGTCGGTAAGATGGGGAGCCCAAACTTGTGGGACCTACTATCAACCAGCGGATCTTTTATGATTATCACTAAAAGAATAAAATACTTTCAAATACCATGGATAAAGCGTGTGTGACGTCACTGTGTCTTATCTTCCACTGCGCATGTGCGGGAAAACCCATGCATGTGCAGTGCCCAAAAGGAAAACGTATACAGGCATGGGAGAGGCAAAGTCGGGGGGCAAAGTAATCCTGCCCAGCAAAGGCCCCTCCATCGAGAGAGTGGTCGTCTGCCGCAGGAAAAGCAAGGCAACCCGTCAATTGCACCTCCTTCAGCCAATCACAGCGGTCATGTGATTGGAAATGTTTTTTTTTCTTTAATTCCCTTCTTCTTTTTTTTTCACGCCTGTCAGAAGCGCTCGTGATTAACTTTGCTAGCTGTCAGCCTCCCATTGATTTCAGTAGGGCTGCCACATATAACCGGTGGCGGTCCCATTCGCAACTGTGAATGAGGCCAAAGAGTGGCGCATCTATGCAGTATTTCACAGATGTGAATGGATTCTTTGGAACTGAGAAGATAATTACCAATAAACAGTCACCAGATGAAACTGAATAGTTTAGATGTCTTAATTCACATACAGCAGGTAAAATAAGTATTGAACACCTCACCATTCTAGATAAATCGATCTCTAAAGGTGCTATTGACATATTAATTAGCCATTGTCACACAAGTGGGTGGTCTCTGCACCCCGAGACCACTTTTTTTTAAGCCAATTAGAGCCTCAGGTGCTTTAAAAAAAAAACATTGAAATCCAATGCGTCCGGTGCCCTGCATGTAGATTAGCGGCTGGGCGTATGTATTAGAGGGGCGGCGTCTCTGCCCCCCTGTATGGACGGTCCGTCACTGTTGGTTACCATGCAGAAGTACAGGAACAACCAACCTACAGAGGTACAGACAGGAAGTTCCGGGTGAGAGATGTTTGCACCACTGCACTTCCAATATATATATTTTTTCTAAATATACTTTAGCGTTGCTTATATTTTGTTTTATATTACCACGCAGAGCTGCACCAGATTCGGAGTGCTCCAACCAGTGGCAGCTCGTAATGTAGGGTGCAAGGGCACTGCCCCCCATCAATGCATCCGTCCCCCTAATCTACATGCAGGGCACTGGAGGCATTAATTCCAATGTTTTTTTTTTTTTAAACATGTAATTAGAGCTAATAGGCCCGGGACTGAGATAAGCAATCGGGACAACTTCCCACAGAGGTGATGGAGGAACATCCATTCCCAAAACTCCTTTGTGATGAATGAAGCTGGAAGTGGCAATGACTTTATCACTATCAGCCGTCATTCCAAGGCTGTTACCACCAGGGAAGCAGCTAACCAAGTACAATCTGTGTTTGGTTAGTTGCTTTGGAGAGCGGAGAGTAAAGAGCACCTGTCACCTGTTCAAAGCTGTCATAAAGGGAGCTTTTTAGCCCCTTTGTGATAGCAATAACGTTAAAGTGGTTGTAAAGGTAGAAGTTTTTATTACATTAATGCATTTTCTGCATTAAGGTAAAAAACCTTCTGTGCATAAGATTCCCCAAACCCCCCTAAATACTTACCTGAGCCAAATCTCAATCCAGCGCTGTGCCTGAGAGCAGCGTCTCTCTCCACCCTCTCTCCTCACTGGACATAAAATTGTAGCTCCAGCCGTGGTCTTAGTATTGTTTTATTCAGATGTATTGGACTCTCCCATTCCTCCGATAGACCCGGGACTGAGATAAGCGATCAGGACGTCTTGCCACAGAGGAGATGGAGGAACATCCATTCCCAGAACTCCTCTGTTATGAATGAAGCCGGAAGTCATGAAGATTTTGACACTTTCCGCTTCGGAGTCGTCATTACCTGGCTGTTACACAGAGCAGGGAAGTGCAACAAGTAATGAAAAAAATTGATTTACAATCACTTTAAAGGGAAAACGTGTAAACATTTTTTTTAGATATAATAAAAATAATAAACATTTTTTTTTTATTCACCCCTGTCCAACTGTGCATACACAAAAATGCAATAGAATAAAATATGTCTGTTCTGAAATCTAACTAGATGTACACATATATTCAGAATGTATAACCCATCTGGTGCTAAAGGGGGGTGACCACATGACTACCAAATAATGTGAATGAACTCTCTGCACACTGCTGTACACTGCTTAATCATTTCTAGCAAACTGCACATAGACAGGGATTTTTGGTTCACATGCATTGTAATACATGCTTAAGCTGGCCAACTGCGTCAAAGTAATCCCTTTCTGGCCAGACCTAACTACACTATACTATCCTATACTACACTACACTACACAACACTAACTAATCTATCCTACTCTACACTACACCCTACACTATGCTGTACTTACCTGCACTGCACCCTACACTACACAACAGCACTCTCTACATTCTACATTACATTAGGTGTTCCTAGAGGTCCTGAGCGCTGTTTTTATAAAAAAAAAAAAATATGTTCGCTTTTCCAAGTACGGGGTTTACATCGCTCCCAACTGTCCCTGATTTCGAGGGACTGTCGCTGATTTGGAACAAAGTCCCTCTGACCCTCATTTGTCCCTCCTTTTGGTCTGATCTATATAGTTGTATATAAAATACACTATTTATCTTTCAAAAAATGTTTCCCAGTGCTAAACCATTCATCCAATTTTTTAAATTGGTGCATTTGTAAATTTCAAAAGCCAATTTAAAGGAATAGTAGTGGCAAAAAAAGCAATTAACTAATCATTTTTTATGTGGAATTCACCTTTAGTAGGGCGTGGCAGGAGGTGTGGCTTATGCCTACATACTTTTGCTAATAGGTGTCCCTCATTCCTATTTCAAAAAGTTGGGAGGTATGGGTCTATAGCAGCTGGGACCGCCATGTACCCCTTTAATAACAATACATAGCGGTGATACTATGGACTTAGCGCCTGATTTTTGGGATATTTCTACACTAAACGACATTACTCTTTGGGGTTGATTTGCTAAAGGCAAATAGACTGTGCACTCTGCAAGCGCTGTTACTCCAGAGCTTAGAATATGAGGTGAAGCTTCACTTTACAAAAAAAAAACAATCACGTGCAAGGAAAATGTAAAAAGAAATTGCATTTTTGCTTAGACATGATTCGGTGATGGAAGTCAGCAGAGCTTCCCCTCATTTACTAAGCTCTGGAGCAGCTGCACTTGCAAAGTACACAGTCTATTTGCTTTTAGTAAATCAACCCCCATGTGTTTGATAAATTGCTGTGCAAATATCATGTGGCATAAAAAATTGCAACAGCCACCATGGTATTCTCCAGGGCTTCTGCATTCCTAAAATATGTCATGTTTGGGGGTTCTAACTAATTTTCTATCTAAAAATGCCGATTTCAACATGTGTGTGAAAAATGTAAAAAAATTGCCCTGGACAGCAAGTGGGTAAAAAAATACTAATCTGAAAAAATGTCCCTCGTTGGTCCTCCATTCTCAGTCACATCCTCCAGCGAAGCAGATGGGCGTCCAGCAATGCAGGGGTGATGAAGTTTGGGGAATCTTTAGATCTTATTGCCCAATTCCTGCAATAACAATGGATAGATTCATAGAAACAGAGAAACTAAGAAAACAGCTATATATTTTTTTTTTTTTATAGAAATTTTTGAATGGGTGCCAGTCTCGTCTTCCAGGGATCCAGAAGATCAGCTCTAGATGTTGATGCCCAATCAATGCCTGCAATAAAAAACAATACATTTATAGGAACATGGAAAACATAGGAGAGAGAGAGAGAAAAAGAGAGAAATATATTTTTTTTGTTTTTTTGTTTTTGTATTTTTTTGTATTTTTTTGTTTGTTTTTTGTGGGGGGGGGGGGGTGCAGACAATCAGGGAAGCTGTAGATCCAATCTGCCGTTCCATCTGTACCTGCAATAAAATTGATACGTTAATATTGTCTGAATGGGTGATGCTGAAAACATATGATAGGACACTTTATCTAAGCATAGGTTTTCTCATCATTTGTAAATGATGGTGGTGATCTTGGGACAATAGTCCTCAGCAGCACAGAATGTCCAACAGTTATGTTCTCTATAATATAAAATACATTCTGCTCCCTATAATTGTTCCTCTGTAATTGGTGTCATAGATGTGCAGACCAGGGAACTCCATTGCAGAGGTCCCCCTCACACCCGTAGATATTTGGCCATGAGGATCAGCAGAGAGTGGAAACATTGAGATACATTTCTGTGTTTTGTTTGCACAATTGTTTGTGACTTGTGGGTCTGTTCACAGCGTGTTTATTCCAGTAACATTAGTGCCATGCATGTTAAGTGTGCTGATGCCATTCGTTCTTTCTGAATGGCACCCCAATACACCTTCTGATGGAGGTGCATTGTAGCACAACAACACACTAACATGCATTGTGGTGTTTTGTGAAATATGGAGCATGCATGGACCATTATTTGGCAGCACATCACACATTATGGGGTTGTGCTTTTGGCACATTACTGATCTGCCCCGCATTGTACTGCTACACACATTCATATGAAGGTGCATTACTCCCTAACAAGGAGATCTTTGTACCCAAGCAGTATATAGACTGTGATAACATGGGCATCTTATATCTAATGTCATGGACCTGCAGAACATTTTACGTTGGCTAAATTATTAGACATTTAAGGCAAAGGATTGGAGATCATTTATACTTTGCCAGTAATAGTAAAATGATAACGTCCATCAATGGGCACATTGGCACACAACTCAATTTTGACGCATCACATACGGGATTTGTAGCTTTGGAGCCGGTCTTCTAAGACCCTTGTGGTGGTGATTTTGATAAGGAAGAGCTTCAGAGAGAAACACAACAGATTCAAAGATTTGAAGGCTCCCCTCCCCCAGGTCTGAAGGAGAATTTGAGCTATAAACCGTTTTTATCATTCTTACAATTTTAGTTCCTATATGATTTAGAAAAATGGGGACAACACCGGTACAGCTGCACTATTTAATGTTGCAAATCATTTGATTGTTTATTATTTGGTTGTTCTTTGTATCAAACTAGTGTAGCAACCGGCACCCTCTCTCTGCACTATCCTTGGCTCGCTCACAGGAGAAAAAGGCGCACCATGCCACCATGCCCATACCCCCTGGTTTGCAGAGGTTAAGCACACTTGTTTTAACTTACGGGTCTTACAACAAGGTTCCCCTCAAAGCTGGTTTCTGTCCCTAGAATGTAAGGACAAAGTCTCTATACCCCAAGTAACTCCAAGGTCCACACCAGTTTCAACTCCAACGTAGAGTTTATTTTCCTTATGCATGATCATCCACAAAGTTGAGAAGAGAGAAAGGTGTTAGGAAGACAGATTAATTCAGGCACTCCTGGCTTCTTCGCCACTCGATCCCGAGTGGGTATAGCTCACCCGGGTAGTCACCCAAGAGCACTAGCAGCCGGCATGTAGCTCAAACAGTCTATCAGATTCCCTAATGGATGCGTTCAGGAGATCCTCTGGCACAGAATCTATAGTGTCCCAAACCTCCTAATGGTCCCGTTGTTTAGATCCCTTTTTCGGATGGATGACATCCCTCCGAAGAGTTACTGGGCCCCTTCCTTCACTGTGATCTCTCACCAGTCCTTCGGAACGGTCCTCCCCCAGCCTCCTCTTCCCCTCGCAAGGCGGCACCCTGGGATTCCTCCTCTCGAAGTGGGCTCCAGCTAAAGGCGCTGGGCCCAGGGCTGAAGTTGCAGTCCCAGGACTAAAGGTGCCTGGGACTGAAGCACACGTGGCCCCATGGCCTGGAGGGCCATGTACCACGCACCAGGACTCCGACTCTGGAACGAAGAACCCCTCCCAGGCGGCGTCTGCCCCTTATGTATCCTCTCCCGGCATGCACAGCAGGCCGACCGTGCCCACTGAACGCCTGCCGAGAGAGGACACCAAATCGCCACTCCATCACCTGTGGTTCAACCCCGAGTACAAGTGACAGCGCCACCCCTACTTCTAAGGGGAACTGCACACCAGGTAAAACAGCAGCAAGGCAGAGTCCAGTTAATTGGAAGATTCAAGCCAACTACCACTCGAATCACCCCTAAATTTAGTATAGCAATCCCTAAATTTAGGACCCCCGCTACACTAGTATACCTTGAAAAGATCATGTGCATTTGGTCCTATTGTTATCCATCTGCTGCTTGCTGTGTTGGTGGGGAATGTAGGGGGATTCTGGGCAGTCCTGCCCTTGTTCTATACGGGTCTCCTATTTTGTACTATAGAGCGGGCATGTGGAGACTCTGGGTGAGGGTAAAGTGGTAGTATACTCAACTTTTTGACTTGTACCAACAGGAAAGCCTACCAGGCTTACCTGTAGGTACAGTGAATATCTCCTAAACTTGCATTGGTTAGGAGATTTTCACACTGCATGCAGGCGGTGACGTCACCGGCACATGTGCTATGAAGGTCTGACATACCGCGCCAAGGGCTCCTGCGCACATGCGTGATAGTGACGTCATTGCGGTTGCGGCCACTCATGTAGCCGGAGGCTGCAAATCCAGAAAGAGGACCAGGGGAAGATGGAACCCCTGTCAGCTGGAGGGCTTTGTTTTAAGGTAAGTCTTGCATAATGTGCTAGTATGTGATGCCTCCCTGATGGTATGGCATGATGGATAAGTATCTGCCTGTATTTCTCACCATTGAGGACACCACTGATCCACCACTGATCCTGACCAAATCTCCATTTGTAGAAATTCAGCCCCAAACTTGCAAGGAGCCTCATCAGTCCTAAGCACCTTCTACCATTTATCTGCACCCCAGTTCCTATGTTTAATGCATGGTTGAGTTGCTTAGCCTTATTTCCACAACCTCTGCATGAAAACAGGAACCGGGGTGCAGAAAATGGTAGAAGGTGCTCTAGACTGATAAAATGTGAATTATTTGGGGGTAGCAGGAGGCAGTTTGTCCCCGAAGGGCTGGAGAGCGGTACAATAATGAGTGTCTGCAGGGAAGAGTGAAGTGGAGGTTCCTTGCAGGTTTGGGGTTGCATTTCTGAAAATGGAGTTGGAGATTTGGTCGGGATCAATGGTATCCTCAATGCTGAGAAATACAGACAGATACTTATCCATCATGCCATACCATCAGGGAGGCGTGTGATTGGCCCCAAATGTATTCTGCAGCTGGACAACCACCCCAAACATACAGGCAATGTCAATAAGAACTAGCTTCAGTGTACATAAGAACAAGGAGTCCTGGAAGTGATGGTTTGGTCCCCACAGAGCCCTGATCTCAACATCATGGGGTCTGTCTGGGATTACACGAAGAGACAGAAGGATTCGAGGTAGATTACATCCACAGAAGATCTGTGCTTAGTTTGGAACAACCTACCTGCTGTGGTCCTTCAAAAACGGTGTGTAAGTGTAGCTAGAAGAATTGATGAATTTAATTTTTCGAAAAAAAAATGAGTTTTTTTTAGTTTCTGTCATAAACTTTTGTTTTCCCATTCACTGATGGGCAATGATGAGGCGGCACTGATGGGCACTGATGAGACGGCACTGATGAGTTGGCGCTGATATAGTGGCACTGATGGGTACTGATGAGGAGTCACTGATATGTTGAATTGATGGACACTGATAGGCGGCACTGATATGCAGCACTGATGGGCACTGATAGGCGGCACTGATGGGCATTGATAGGTGGCACTGATGGTCACTTACAGGCGGCTGTGATGGGCACTGACAAGCGGCACTGATTGGTACTGATAGGCGGTACTGATGGGCAGCACTGACGGTGAGGTACTGACAGGTGTTACTGCCGGGCAGTGATTGGCACTGTGGTGGGCACTTGCAGAGTTTATTATTGGGGCACTGCTGTGCACTGGTTTGCAGGTGATTTGCACAATTGAGGGGGCTGTGCTGATAATCAATGTGCTTATTATCAGCACAGACTCCGCCGCTTGTCTCTCCCTGTCAGCGCGAACCGAGAAATGGCGTCTACCGGAACTTCCTGGTTCACGCGATGATCAGCTGTGACAGAGGCTTCTTATCACGATCGTAGATGCCGGGTGTCAGACTGACATGCCGCACTCGCGATCGCCGTGATGCGTGCCCCGACGGGCAGGCGCCGGCTTGTTATCCTGCTGGACGTCATATGACGCCCAGTCAGGATAACAGAACCACTTCCCGGACGTCAATATGCTATTGACCGGGCGGGAAGTGGTTAAACAGGTTTAAACTCAACCTTCAGAGGACTTTTGTTTTGCCTGGTGTGCACTTTTCAGAGGACCTTTTGTGTTATTGAATTCTGATCTCATATTTATAGTGGTCACTGAGCTGGCACTTCAGAGTGATGGATTCACCCTTCAGAGGGATATTAGTTATTTCTTCACTATTGAGCTAGATTTTTAGAGTGTCATTTCACTTTTCAGAGTTTTATTTTATTTTTCATATTTCCATTGAATATTGTATTTGTATTCACAATGCTGTAATGCTAAATGGTTGTGCAGAGGAGCTCATTCCCATTCCACATTTATTGAGAGCGCTGCTTATATGTTTTTTTATATAACAAAAGAAAATTGCTTGATTCCCCTATCTATACATTTAGAGTTGGGGGGAATAATTCCTGTGGAGCCGTCAGCATACAATGATCACTGCTGCCATTTATATCTTCCGGCAGTAATCGCATGACAAAAAGTCAGACAGGCTGGTTCTACTGAAGGCGATGGATGGATCAACCTCAGTACAACCAGCCTGCCCATACATGGATAAAAATGTGGCGAGTTCCTGCTGATCCAGCTGAATTACCATATGGCCAGATTAAACGGTGTTATCAGTGGAAAAACAAGAAATTTTCAGGCAGCGAACATGTTGTTTGTTTGAAATTTTATTGAAATAGAAAATTAAGACTTACTGATCAATCTGGTGGTGCTGGACCTCATGGTGACTCCTCTTCAAGCATATAAGGTTGAATATTGACCACCCCTCCGACAAAGGTGATATGATAATGAGGCTGTTGGGAAAATAAATGACATTTAATAAAGGGTTTCCTACAGAAAAATACAGATCCAAAACATTGAGGAATCTTCTACTTACCCATTGAGTCAGAGGGACAAAAGCCCGGCAGATCGGACACTGGGGCCAACGCGTTTCGTTCATTTGTCTATACAGCCACTGCGCGATGCAGGGGGAATGAAATCTGTGGGTACAGAAAAGACAGTAAGTTTCTTCTCCCTCCTCCAGATCCACCAAACAGATGGTGCAGATGTCCGGACGGGCCGGAGAACGGCTTCTATCCCTCTGTCTGGCCTCAGGGATCCGACGTCTCCTGGATCTCGCCGGCAGCTGGTCCGGTGCACGACCCACCAGAGAGTATCGAGACCTGGTTCTCGAGGCAATTGGACCTGTAATAACAAATATACATTCATATCAATACATTCTGATCAATGCAAACCATATTTTCATAGTTACAATGGCTCAGCTTACTTCAGTGATCCTCTCTATCTTCCAGATCCTCTGCTGAGGGGCTGCCCTGCTGGATAGTAACCACAGGGGGTCGCCTGCTCTGTGTGGGCATCATTCAGAGAATGCCTTGCATTTTTCTCAGTGAATACAAAGCATTCTGTGATTGGACAAGATTGAGATTGTGACATCTCTGCCCCCGCTCTACACCCCATCCAATCAGAGAACACTTTGCAGGAACTGAGAAAACACAAAGTGTTTTCAGAATGGTGCGACACCCGGAAGACGAGGGTCTCTGTAGGAGCGGCAGATCTCAAAATTGAAAACAGACCTTGTCCTTTAAGAGGGTCTAATGTGTATTTTGCGGGGGACACATTCGAAAAAAAGTGTAGGGTTCCCCAAAACACAAATCAGACACTTGTCCCCGATGGGGGTCTGGTATGGATATTGAGGGTGACCCCTGTGAAAGAAAAATGTACGGGGTCCCTGCCAAATCAGACCCTTTGTGTCTGGTGTGGATTTTAAGGGGGACTCTATGCCAAAAACTAAAAAAAATAATCTGGTCACCCCCAAATCCAAACCAGATCCTTACCTGAGCATGGAGCCTGGTAGGCAAAGAAAAGGGTGGGGGGAGAGTGCAGCCCCCTCCTGAACCATACCAGGCCCATGCCCTCGACATGGGGGGATACTCTGCTAGGGGGGACCCTGGTAAGATATCTTGTCCCCATAATGATGCAGACAAGGGCCTTCCTCCCCCCATCCCTGGTCCGGTGCATGTGGGGGTCTGTGGGGGGTAACTTATCAGAATCTTGAAAATTTGAAAAAAAGGGGTCCCTCATATATCTGGCCTCCCCCGTGCTTAATAAGTATGGGGTACATAGTACTCCTTGTTATCCACTCACCAAAAATGTGAAGTATAAATAAAGACACGCCACCATTAAACTATAAAACACTTGATAAAGCATTTAAAAAAAAAGTATTATTTCAAATGAAGAATTAAAAAAAAAAAATTATTTTGTCCCACACAGCCAACCAATGATGAAAAATCCCAGACACACCACAAAAAATTACATATATATATATATATATATATATATATATATATATATATACAGACAGACATGATGTCCATATATCAGATATTAGAAGTCTGCCTGGCGTCCTGTTGCTATGGAAACGCCACCAAACAACAGGCAGAGGAGTCTCTCACTTCTGGATCAGTCCCCCCCCCACATCATTGTACCCCCTAATTTTACTACCCCCCTGCCATACATTACCCCCCCTGCCATTCAATACTACACCCCCCCCATACATCTCCCCCCCATACATCTCCCCCCTGCCATACAATACTACACCGCCCCATAAATCTCCCCCCCATACATCATCCCCCTCATAAATCCCCCCCCCATACATTACCCACCCTCATACATCACCCCCTGCCATACAATACTACACCTCCCCCATACACCACTGCCCTCCCCCATGCATCACTACACCCCCCCCCCATACATTACCACATCTCCCATTCATCACTGCCCTCCCCCATACATCATTGTACCCCCTAATATTACTAACCCGCATACATTACTGCCCCCCATACATCACCCCCCCCTTACCTAACACAGCGGGGTTGTATGGTCAGCCTGGGATCTGGGAGGATGAATGGGGGAAGTTCTCTCCTCTCTGAAATCAAGGGGGGGGGGACAAGCACCTAATATCATTGGTTGTTAGGATACCAGTGGCCCTAGCAACCAGTGACAGCTGGGGAAGGAGTCTCAGAGCACTGCCCTGGGCTCTATGATTGGCCTGGAGTAGAAGGAGGGAATGTATACAGGGGCAGACAGGACAGGAGGACAGCATTACCCCCCCATGTGTGCAGTGTGTGAGGGGGGCCCCATCCCTCTTAGGGGGCCCTGTACCCTGCACACATGAAGGACACCCCACTGATCAGACATGACACCTACCTGCTGGAATGGCGTCTCTGTCTCCATCAAGGTGGATGCGATGGTCCTGACGCCCAGATCCAGAGGCTGCCATCCTGGTGGTATTGGATGCCTATAGGAGAGAACTAACACAAAATGTGATCAATAATCACAATAATCGCAACAATAGTGATAATAATACTAATAAAAGTTTTATTAGTTGTAGATATCAATAGAAATCGCAGAAATCCTCCGTAATCAGCCGATCACAAGGAGAGAGGCGTTGGAGCTGTCACACGCTTTGAAAACTCCTCAGCTAGTGACAGCTACAGCCACAGCCAGGGACACCTGCACTGCTTCCAACTGTCACTTTTGATTGACAGCTCAGCCAGCCAATGACAGTTACAGCCACAGCCAGGGACACCTGCACTGCCTCCAACTGTCACTTTTGATTGACAGCTCAGCCAGCCAATGACAGGAAGTAAAAAAAGTCTATTGGCAGGATCTATATGGAGGGCTCAGCAAAACACAATTACGATGAGAAAGTTATTGATAATCTGCATTATATAGCTGATTGATTCTGTTCATATTTCCAATATTTTCTGTATTCCCCATTCTAATTAGTAAACACTTTTGAAAATGACATTTGTGGTTGAATTCCAATTTATTTATGACTACAGAGAGCAGACATCCCAAACTGCAAAAACTAATTTCATCGAGGTGACACCGCCCACTGGTATGTGTCAGTAGTTTTTTTATTTTTAATAATTGATTTTTTTACAATTTAATTTTTTTCTTGATTTTTTTTCACAATGCTTTTTGGGGGGAGGGGGTTGGGGCAACGAACAGTGTTGGTAGGGCAGGGGAGTTTTTTTTTTTTTATACTTTTGAATTTTTTTATTTATTTTTTATATTTTTTGGGGGGTTTTGGTGAGATGACAGCATATACACATTTTTTTTACTACAAAGCAGGATATATATACATATATATATATATATATATATATATATATATATATATATATGCTCTGAATAAAAGTAAAAAACATAGCAAATAAACAAACAGTGTGTGTATATATATATATATATTGTTGTCCTATGTTGTAAAGAGGCGTTTCAAAATTCTCCCATTAAAATCAATGGAATTTGGTCCACCACAAAATGGCCGCCAGGCAGAGCCCTAATTATAAGGACAGATTGTTTAGTGTTGTAGGGGATGCTAGGAGCGGAAGTTGTGTTGCAGAGACGTCTGCGAGGACAAAGTCAGTCTTCACAGCTGTTCCCCGCTGCTCCGATCATTCCCGGGAGATCGGAAGGCGTTTGCGGGAGTCTCCTGCACCTCGCGGGAGACTTGAGATGTCTGAGAGAGGCACCTAATTCATACTAAACGTCTGATTTTCAGATATGGGGGGAACCAATGGGATGAATATTGTTTCATAGTTTTCATGTTTGCACTATTTGGAGCATTTTCATTCAGTAATGGGTGGAGCTGGAAGGATTATCGCCTTAGAAACGCTGTAATCCCGGATCTAATTAGTGACCACTTTGAAAATTACATTTATGTTTGATATTCCAAATAATCTATGACTACAAAGCTGCATCGATTCAAGATAAATGTGTGATTTTCAGGTATGGGGGGAACCAGGAGGATGAATATTGTTTCCTATATATATGGGAATCAGACGGTGACGGCGAATCAGAAATGGTGTCAGACTTTAGTACTCTATATTTTCCATAGGCAACAATATCAACAGGTAATATGTTTAGTGTTACAGAGAAAGTCTGGTGCTAGTAATATCGCTTTCACTCCGGCGTGCGCAGCGATATGTAACATGTGTATCGCAATTGGCGCTTTCATACATACATGCGTTTACGTTCGTATGTGCGTATATGTGGGGGTGGGGCCTCAAATGGGGGGGGGGGGGTTATGTGCTTGGATGTAACTTTCATTTTTTAGTATTTAAAAAAAATGTTAATTCGATTTTTATTTAACCACTTCAGCTCTGGAAGATTTACCCCCTTCCTGACCAGACAATATGGCACTGCGTTATTTTAACTGGCAATTGCGCAGTCATGCAACACTGTACCCAAATGAAATGTTTGTCCTTTTTTCCCACAAATAGAGCTTTCTTTTGGTGGTATTTGATCACCTCTGTGTTTTTTTTTTTTGCTTTATAAACAAAAAAAACTAATTGTTTTGAAAAAAAACAAAACAATATATTTTGCTTTCGGCTATAAAACATATCCAATAAAAATAAAATAAAAATTCTTCATCAATTTAGGCCAATATGTATTCTGCTACATGTTTTTGGTAAAACAAAAAAAAATTATGTCATTCAGGGATGAGCCGAACACCCCCCTGTTCGGTTCGCACCAGAACCTGCGAACAGACAAAACGTTCGTGTGAACTTTAGAACCCTAATAAATACAATGGACTCGAATGTTCGAAATCTAAAGTGCTAATTATAAAGGCTTACATGCAAGTTATTGTCATAAAAAGTGTTTGGGGACCCGGGTCCTGCCCCAGGGGACATGTATCAATGCAAAAAAAAGTTTTAAAAACGGACGTTTTTTCGGGAGCAGTGATTTTAATAATGCTTAAAATGAAAAAATAAAAGTGAAATATTCCTTTAAATTTCGTACCTAGGGGGTGTGTATGATATGCATGTAAAGTGGCGCATGTTTCCCGTGCTTAGAACTGTCCCTGCAAAAAATGTCATTTTTGAAAGAAAAAAAGTAATTTAAAACTGACTCGCGGCTATTAATGAATTGTCGGCTCCCGGCAATACATAGAAAAGTCATTGATAAAAAAAAAAAAAAAAGCATGGGGGTTCCCCAGAATTCAATTACCAGGCCCTTCAGGTCTGGAATGGATATTAAGGGGAACCCCGCCGCAAATTTAAAAAAAAATTGACGTGGGGTTCCCCCAAATATCCATTCCAGGCCCTTCAGATCTGGCATGGATTTTAAGGGGAACTCCACCCCAAATTTTTTAAAAAAATGGCGTGGAGTCCCCCTAAAAATCCATACCAGACCCCTTATCCGAGTGTAGCGGCCTCACCCCATCCTCTTTAGCTAGGGGTATGTCACGTGACAGAGTGAGGTGCGCTACGGCCCATGTCCTCCCCATAGCTGTGGGTGAGGTGAAGGCCAGTACCAATATCTTCCTCGGGCCAAATGTGTGCTGGATTACGGAACTCAGCCCTGCTATGTTGGAATCTCCCTTTGCTCCCATTAACAGAGTCCATACACCGATCACAGTCCAACTGTTAGTTTTATTTCATATCTCCACATACAGGCAATGCAATGGCATGATACGGTGGGATGAGAAGGTCGAGGCACTATACTGATCTGGGTCCCTACACCCCCTGTGCTATGACCAAGGGTTGCAGGAGTCCTAATTCGAATACCTCCGCTGTGTTGCAGCCCCTATCAGGGGAAGATGTCCTCCAAGGGAGTTACCGGAGGCCCATCCATCACCGGGTTGACGCTGCACCGGAATCTTCGGACGGGTGACCTCCCCAGCCTCCTCACCTCAGATGCAGGTCCCCTCGCAAGGGGCACCCTGGAATCACTTCACCCTTGCGGGACCCAGTCGGAGTCACTGGGCCCCAGGCCTCCTCAATAGTACCTCACCCCAGGCTGAAGGTGCCTGGGATGGAACCCCAACTTCATTCCGGCCAGGCCTAGGGCGCCTAGGCCGGAACCTTGAACCGCCCGCACCCAGGCCGAAGGTGCCTGGGTGCGTGAAGAGATGATCCCCGAAGACCTCGTGGCGAGGGCGTCTCCCCCTTTTATCTCCTCCCATCAACACCACGGCGGTTTCCCCGCCCCAGCCGTACCATCTCCAGGAAGGGACAAAAAGGGTAGCACTGTGGTGATGATTCTACCTGAAGCCTGTAGGTACCCCGCCACCCACAGGCAAAGGAGAATATTACATCCCCCAATCCTCCACGAATAACAAAAAGGGGTCTAAACCCTGACACAATTACACACCTGGGTCACACTACCCCCAGGTGTATCCCACTAAATCTGAAGACCCCGCTACACACTCCCCCCTGTGATTTGACGCTGGTCCCCAGCGTCAGGTGCACACCCATGTCTCCCAAGGAGTGGTGACATGGAGCAAGCCCCAGAGGCTGTCCCCAAATTTGTGAATACTAAGTGTGCCAAGACCTGCTCAAAAGGGAAAGGGAAAATATAAAACGATAAACTTTTGCATAAAACATCTATTCTGTACACATGTACAATCCCTCCCATCACTGTCTAAGAACCACCCCACTCACAGTTGTCTTGACCGATGAATCTCCTGCAGAAGGGAAACAAAAACAACATCCTAACAATCTGTGTTAACTTGGAATGAATAGGTCTGTCAGCCGAGAGACCCACTCACTCCAATAAGCAAAGTGATGCATGTGTAAAATTTTCAAACAGTCGTTGCACAACACTGCCACCTGGTGACAGCGCCACCGTCATGACACTTGCCGAGATCTTCATTCTTCCTGCTTTTCCTACACTAACTTTTACCCCCAGAGTCTCTGCCTTTGGCACATGAAGAAAAGGGAGAAAAAAAAAACAACAGCTCCCAAGTCTCCAGTGAGTGAAAGAGAAGCCCAAATCAAAACAAAAGTAGGGCACAGTTCTGAGCGTCTGGGAATGTTCCTTCCAGAAAGTTCAACAGCAAACAAAATAGGAGTTCACTTCTCCTACAAGTAAAACCTTGGATCCGGCAAAAAAAGGGGCTTCAGGTGCTTGTCAAACACTTCCACCGAATATTCGACATCCTCTCCTTCTCCTGGTTGTACGATGGCCTCCGGGTGCAGAGGTACCTTCACCATCTCAGGTTGCTTTGCCTTTGGTGCCCGCAACGAAGCACGCTGCATCCCCACTATCAGAGCGGGTGATGTGGTGGAATGTGGAAGGTCGGTCGGAGGACTAGATTTCCTCGGGAACTCCAGGGCCTGCGCCCGGAGCATACTGTCTTCTATGGACATGGGGAATCCTGCGGTTTACACAGCACAGGTAGCGGGCGTCTGTCCCAGCCCTTCCGGTGAAACAGTTCGTCTATTTCTCCGTCATCCCCACAGTCTGACAACGACTCTAGGTCGGAGGTGTCATACATCTCGGCGGGAAGGTAGTCTCTAGTAGACGGAGGGCTACCCTCCCTTGCGGGCTCCACCGGCTGTGGACTCCCGACACCTCTAACCACCACCACAGTCCCAGCCCCTGGCTCACCTGGACCTTTTTCAGCACTGGGATGTCCAGGATTCTTCTGACCGGATCCATCCAGGTCCGGCAAGCAGCGGGGTAAAGCTCAACCACGTCCACAGGAGGCCTGCACCAGGCCTATCTTCCTCTTCGGGGGTGGCAGCAGGGAGTCTGTGGTGACCGAAGCAGCGTCCTCGGATTTTTCTCTCTCAGTCTCTGGTTGGGCAGTCACGTCGCCCTGGTCAGCGCGTACGGGGACCTCCGCAGAGGCCTGGATCTCTCCCTCCGGAGTGGCGGTTCCTGTGATGCAGTTGAGGCGTAGGGCCCGGGGCCTTTCCGTGTATGGTTCAACCTCAAAAAGGAACTCCTTGCATGCCTCACATCGCCCGAATGGCTTTAGTTGGACCACCAGTCCCGAGCATCCGGGACAGATCACACCGAGGGCCTCCGTGTCTCTGCATGAATACAGAGCCAACTGTCCTCGGGGCCTAAGTCTTATCCCCGTGTCTGTCAGGGGAGCAGCAAATGCAGTCATCTTCATAGGGTAAGATACCGGCATCCACGGGGAGCTTGAATTCATTCCGACCACTTGCTGCTCCATCACGCGCTGACCACGCACCGGAGTCTCCACGTGTATCTCCACACGTGGCCAGACTCCTCCCACGACTTGCACGTTTTCGTGGGCTTCCACCAGCCTCCGCCCACGAATTGCACAGTCACGGGGTGCCTCGTGGCGCAGTGCAGCAAAAGTCCCCACATGTAGTACTTCACATGGCTGGACTTCTCCCTCTTCCCGCTCTTTCTGCATGGGCCTCTCCCGGTTTTTCAGAGAAATTTCCACGACTTCGAGCACAGGGACGCACTTTGGCCAATCACATGGCCGACCTGCTCGGACCTCCTCCGGGCAGCAAAGTCCAGACACAGCCGTTCCAAACCTTAGGGTCAACACACATTTCATCCCGGACGGACGAGCCCCCACGTGTAGCGGCCTCACCCCATCCTCTTTAGCTAGGGGTATGTCACGTGACAGAGTGAGGTGCGCTACGGCCCATGTCCTCCCCATAGCTGTGGGTGAGGTGAAGGCCAGTACCAATATCTTCCTCGGGCCAAATGTGTGCTGGATTACGGAACTCAGCCCTGCTATGTTGGAATCTCTCTTTCCTCCCATTAACAGAGTCCATACACCGATCACAGTCCAACTGTTCGTTTTATTTCATATCTCCACATACAGGCAATGCAATGGCATGATACGGTGGGATGAGCAGGTCGAGGCACTGTACTGATCTGGGTCCCTACACCCCCTGTGCTATGACCAAGGGTTGCAGGAGTCTTAATTCGAATACCTCCGCTGCGTTGCAGCCCCTATCAGGGGAAGATGTCCTCCAAGGGAGTTACCGGAGGCCCATCCGTCACCGGGTTGACGCTGCACCGGAATCTTCGGACGGGTGACCTCCCCAGCCTCCTCACCTCAGATGCGGGTCCCCTCGCAAGGGGCACCCTGGAATCACTTCACCCTTGCGGGACCCAGTCGGAGTCACTGGGCCCCAGGCCTCCTCAATAGTACCTCACCCCAGGCTGAAGGTGCCTGGGATGGAACCCCAACTTCATTCCGGCCAGGCCTAGGGCGCCTAGGCCGGAACCTTGAACCGCCCGCACCCAGGCCGAAGGTGCCTGGGTGCGTGAAGAGATGATCCCCGAAGACCTCGTGGCGAGGGCGTCTCCCCCTTTTATCTCCTCCCATCAACACCACGGCAGGTTCCCTGCCCCAGCCGTACCATCTCCAGGAAGGGACAAAAAGGGTAGCACTGTGGTGATGATTCTACCTGAAGCCTGTAGGTACCCCGCCACCCACAGGCAAAGGAGAATATTACATCCCCCAATCCTCCACGAATAACAAAAAGGGGTCTAAACCCTGACACAATTACACACCTGGGTCACACTACCCCCAGGTGTATCCCACTAAATCTGAAGACCCCGCTACACGAGCATGCAACCTGGCCGGCCGCAGGGGAAGAGGGGGGACGAGAGAGCAGCCCCCCTCCCTCCTGAACCGTACCAGGCCACATGCCCTCAACATGGGGAGTATGTTCCCATGGTGATGGGGACAAGGGCCTCATCCCCACAACCCTTGCCCGGTGGTTGTGGGGGTCTGCGGGCGGGGGGCTTATCGGAATCTGGAAGACCCCTTTAACAAAGGGGACCCCCAGATCCCGGCCCCCCCTATGTGAATTGGTAAGGGGTACATTGTACCCCTACCATTTCACGAAGAAAGCGTAAAAAAATGTTTAAAAAAACACACAAACACCTTGAAAAAGTCCTTTATTAAAAAAAAAAAAAAAAAACATTCCAGCGGTGAAATCCAGTGTCCCGCGGCGATCCCGATGTCCAGCGCTGTCCTTCTTTGGTTGTGCCTGAGCGGACCTGATGGGGAACTCCCTCTCAGTGTTTTTAATGTATAGACCCGCCCCTTCTAAAGTTCCCCATCAGGTCCGCTCAGCAGACCAGATGCGGAACATGAGAAGGGGCGGGTCTATACATTTATTACCAAAGTGAGAGCAGTTCCCCATCAGGTCCGCCCCCTCGGTATGTCGGACCCGCCTACGTCATTGGCTTGAGCAGGGAACTTCCTTCACTGTGTAATTTAAATTTACACAGTGAAGGAAGTTTCCCCGCTCAGGCCAATGACGTAGGCGGGTCCGACATACCGAGGGGGCGGACCTGATGGGGAACTGCTCTCACTTTGGTAATACATGGATAGACCCGCCCCTTCTCATGTTCCGCATCTGGTCCGCTGAGCGGACCTGATGGGGAACTTTAGAAGGGGCGGGTCTATACATTTAAAACACTGAGAGGGAGTTCCCCATCAGGTCCGCTCAGGCACAACCAATGAAGGACAGCGCTGGACATCGGGATCGCCGCGGGACACTGGAGCCACCACTGGAGCCACCGCTGGAGCCACCGCTGGAATGTTTTTTTTTTTTTGTTTTTTTTTAATAAAGGACTTTTTCAAGGTGTTTGTGTGTTTTTTTTAAACATTTTTTTACGCTTTCTTCGTGAAATGGTAGGGGTACAATGTACCCCTTACCAATTCACATTGGGGGGGCGGGATCTGGGGGTCCCCTTTGTTAAAGGGGTCTTCCAGATTACGATAAGCCCCCCGCCCGCAGACCCCCACAACCACCGGGCAAGGGTTGTGGGGATGAGGCCCTTGTCCCCATCAACATGGGGACATCCTCCCCATGTTGAGGGCATGTGGCCTGGTACGGTTCAGGAGGGAGGGGGGTGCTCTCTCGTCCCCCCTCTTCCCCTGCGGCCGGCCAGGTTGCGTGCTCGGATAAGGGGTCTGGTATGGATTTTTGGGGGGACTCCACGCCATTTTTTTTTATTTGGGGTGGAGTTCCCCTTAAAATCCATGCCAGATCTGAAGGGCCTGGAATGGATATTTGGGGGAACCCCACGTCAATTTTTTTTAAAATTTGCGGCGGGGTTCCCCTTAATATCCATTTCAGACCTGAAGGGCCTGGTAATTGAATTCTGGGGAACCCCCACACTTTTTCTTTTTTTTAATCAATGACTTTTGTATGTATTGCCGGGAGCCGACAATTCATTAATAGCCGCGAGTCAGTTTTAAATGACTTTTTTTCTTTCAAAAATGACACTTTGTGCAGGGACAGTTCTAAGCACGGGAAACATGCGCCACTTCACATGCATATCATACACACCCCCCAGGTACGAAATTTAAAGGAATATTTCACTTTTATTTTTTCATTTTAAGCATTATTAAAATCACTGCTCCCGAAAAAACGGCCGTTTTTAAAACTTCTTTTTGCATTGATACATGTCCCCTGGGGCAGGATCCGGGTCCCCAAACACTTTTTAGGACAATAACTTGCATATAAGCCTTTATAATTAGCACTTTAGATTTCTCCCATAGATTTTTCGAATTTGCCGCGAACACCCCAATTTGTTCGCTGTTCGGCGAACGGGCGAACAGGCAATGTTCGAGTCGAACATGAGTTCGACTCGAACTCGAAGCTCATCCCTAATGTCATTTTTTCCCCAGAAATAGAGCTTACTTTTGGTGGTATTTGATCATCAAAAGAGACCGAAAATTTTAGGAAAAAAACAAAACAATATATTTTATTTTCTGCTACAAAACCTATCCAATAAAAATAAAAAAAAAATCAAATTTCTTCATCAGTTTAGGCCAATATGTATCCTGCTACATATTTTTGGTAAAAAAATCCCAATAAGTGTATGTTGATAGGTTTGCGCAAAAGTTATAGCATCTACAAACTATGGGATATTTCTATTTATTTTTATTTTTTTTACTAGTAATGGTGGCGATCAGCAACTTGTAGCTGGACTGCGATATTGTGTCAGCCAATCGGACACTAACTGACACTTTTTGGGGACCAGTGACACTAATACAGTGATCAGTGCTAAAAATATATACTGCCACTGTACTAATGGCACTGGCTTGGAAGGGGCGATCAAAGGGTTAAATGTGTGCCTAACATTGGTGTGCGCAGTCTATTGCATTAGGGTGTGCACCCCAGAGGACAGTGTCAGTAAAGCAAAGATTAGTGTCAGTAGGGCAGTGGGTGGTGTCAGTAGTTTTTACTTTTATTTTTTAGTAGAATATTTTTAACAATTTTGTTTGTTTCATTATTTTTTATAATATTATTTTTTTAGTAATGTTTATTTTTATTTTTTTAGGAGCTCCATTGGGGGGCTTTGGTGAAATATTAAGGGTTTAAACAGAGAGAAAGGGACCGAGGACAGAGCCTCCGCAGCCCTTTCTCTGCAGCCTCAGCTGCGCTGGACAGTGAACAGTGCTCTGTGCTGGGTGGCTTCCCGTTTAATCATGAATTGAAACATAGTAAACATAGTTTACAATGCTTCAGTTAAGAATGAACACAGGAACAATTGGTACAGATTACACGATTGGTACACACACTGTTTTCTTTTATTCATCCATCCTGAATTATCTCCCACAGCAGCAGGCAGGAGAAAATAGGAGGGAATCTGCTTGCACTGCTGAAGGGGGGACAGGGGGCACAAGGAAGCAGAGGGAATCTGCACCACACAGGGTGATTAGGGTGTGCCCAGGCACATCCAGTGTACCCTGTGCACATGCCTATGGTGCCTAACCAGTGTTTTATTACAGAGTGGGAGGTCCTTTTACTAGGGTAAGACATGTGTAGCGGGTGTTTACTTTCCCGCCAGTAATTTTGAATTTTTGCGGTGACACCAGTGGTGTATCTCCGGCGGTCCACCGGGTGGCGCTGTCACTTTGGGCCGACGGACGAGTCATTGCTGGGTCGAATCCTTTTTTGTCTTTCCTCGGCAGCCGTGTGGTGGGGCGGGGACCCGCTGCGCATGCCGGGGGAAGGTATAAAGGGGGCCGGCCATTTTGTCACGGGGTTGGTTGTCCCTGGCACCTTCAGCCTGCGGACGGAGTTCGTGTTTGTCCTCTAGGCGGACTAGGCCTAGAGGACCACCGGAGGTCGTGTTCCACCTCAGGCACCTTTAGCCTGGGGTGAGGTACTCGGTTGGTGGTCCGGAGCTCAGTGCCCAACACTGAGTTCCGCGAGGGAAGGATCCTAGGGTGCTCCGGAGATGGACGCCTGAATCCGAGGTGGACGTAATGGACCAGGAAGAGCTCCTCATCTGAAGACCCGGTGCAGCATACTGCCGGTGACGGGTGAGTCTCTTGTCGGAGACCGTCCGGAAGGTGAATTCCCTTGTGCGGAGACCATTGCCCACTCTTTGGAGGAGAGTGGAGGAAAGAACTTGTGTCTGGGCCTATATACACATTCACACCTCCTGTTCTGTTTTGTAAAGCAAGTAAGTCCATGCTATGTTCAAATAAAGGAGTGTTGGACTTGCAACGGTGTGAGGCTCGTTTCCTGGCAGATGACTCCTGGAGGGAGGACCCGATACACAATGCAGGCCCGAAGGTAAAAAAACTTCTGCTAATACCACTTATACTTCTGTGGTGGAGGCCTGGCATAGCGGCCGCACTCCCTTTCCTATCATACCCCTAGACCAGAGACATTGCGAGCGAGAACTTTAATAGAGGGGATTGGGAGTGTGGTGGGGGTCAGGCGACCCTGTCCGCTACACGTGGGGGCTCGGGTCCGGTATATGTATTGTGTATCACTTGGAAGAACGTATCTGCCGGAAACAGTCAAGTATATAGGCCAAAGTGCAGCCCTACTCGAAAGTCGTGGACATGACCTTGGAAGAGGAAAGGCCCGCGCAGGCAGAGTGGTGAAAGGGGGAAAACCCAGCTGCGTGACTGACTACACGTGGGTTTTTAATTGCACTGCGCCAACAGACACAAACCCCCACCGCTTAGTTCGTGGGCGTGTCTCAAACCAACCAGGAGGAAAAGCCCGCGAACTGGAGCAAAAGGGGAGGAGTCCAATACGTGTGACGGACTACACGTGGGACGTTGGCGCGAAAACTCTGCAGTGTACGATGGAACAACAACAGCTCGCCATGTTTGGAAACGCCTCGTGGATCCCGGTTCACCCGGCAACTACAACATTGACTGCTGCTGCTCCCATAACGGATACGGGGATCCGACTAAAGCCAAGGGGTCGATTCGCCCTATATTCCTGCATGGACGTGGAGGCTTTGGGCATGATTTGTCACGGATGCTCGGGACTGGTATGTCTGTTAAAGCCCTTCGGATGATGTGACGCCTGCGGGGAATTCATGTTCGAGGTGGATCCGGTGGTGGAGAGGCCGAAAACCATCTATCCAGGCCGGGCTTTAGGCATCGCCCCACAGAAGGCAGGAATCACGGCAGTAAGAGTCGCCCCTGCGTACACTGCAACGACCGCGGAGGAGGTTGTGAAACACCAACGGGAGAAATCCGAGGATGCTGACTCGGTCACCACAGTCTCACAGCGTCCGCCACAGAGGAAGAGAACCAGCGTGGTAGCCCCGACCAGCGGTGTTGGTGGACCGTCTCGCATGCCCACGCCCAGGGCTGGACTGGCCTACCGGGATAACGGGAGATTTCCCGGTAGGCTGCCTGTCCTGGGGCCGGTTTCATTTGCGGCTGCAGCAGTGCTCCCTGTCCCCTCTCTCCTGCTCCTGTTTATCACGGAGCTGCCTGGTTCGGTCTGTGTTTGGCGGTGACGCTGTAACACGGTCCCGCCCCCCTAGACCGGCTCGTGTGATAGTAGATAGCCTATCACAGGAGCCGGTCTAGGGGGGCGGGACCGTGTTACAGCGTCACCGCCGAACACAGATCCAGCCAGGCAGCTCCGTGATAAACAGGAGCAGGAGAGAGGGGACAGGGAGCACTACAGGAGATGCCCGCCGTACAGCCCTGTGTGCCTGGATGGGAGGATCGGCAGGGGGGCCGCATATAGAGGAAATTAGCTTTCTATATTCCTCCATACAGCCGCTGAATGCTTGCAGGAGGGGGAGGGGGGAGGAGGAGGAGAATCAAGCATTCCGCGGCTGTATGGAGGAATATAGAAAGCTAATTTCCTCTATATGCGGTCCCCCTGCTTCTCCTCCTATCCAACTTCTTTTGCTGGCCCCTCCCAGTTCTTGTGGCTCCCCCCCTCAGTGCTCTCCTCCCCCAACACACTCTCCAGCCCCCCCCCACAGTTGTCTCCACCTCTGTTCTTTCTGCCCCCCTACTCTCCAGCTCTCCAGCCACCATTCCAGTGCTCTCCACCCCTGTTCTCCCCCCCACAGTGCTCCCCAGCCCCCCCACCCCTGTTCTTCCCCCCCAGTGCTCTCCCCATCACTCCCCAGCCCCCACCCCAGTGCTTTCAGCCCCCCCACCCCTGTTCTTTCTGCCCCCCCAGTGCTCTCAAGCTCCACCCATCGCTCTCCAGCCCCCTGTGCTCTCCACCCCTGTTCTTTTTGGCTCCCCTCCAGTGCTTTCAAGCTCCCCCCCAGTACTCTCCGCTCCCCCTGCATTTTGTCCCCACCCATGTGCTCTCCAACCCTGCCAGTGCTCTCTGCCCCCATAGTGCTCTCCAGCACCCCATGCTCCCCACCCCTGTTCTCCCCCCCAGTGCTCTCCAGCTCTCCCCATCACTCTCCAGCCCCCACCCCAGTGCTCCCCACCCCTGTTCTTTTTGCCCTCACACATGTGCTCTCCAACCCCGCCAGTGCTCTCTGCCCCCCATAGTGCTCTTCAGCCCCCCGTACTTTCCACCCGTGTTTTTTCTGGCCCCCACTGGTGCTCTCAAGCTCCCCCCATTGCTCCTCTCCACCCCCCAGTGCTCTCCACTCCCCCCTGCTCTTTGTACCGCCCAGTGCTCTCTACCCCTGTTCTTTCTCCCCCCAGTGCTCTCAAGATCCCCCCCAGTGCTCTTTACCTCCCACACTGTTAGCCCCCTCAGTGCTCTCCAGCCCCCCCTCTCAGCCTCCCATGCTCTCCACTCCTGTTCTTTTTGGCTCCCCCTCCAGTGCTTTCAAGCTCCCCCCCCCCCCAGTACTCTCCGCTCCCTCTGCATTTTGTCCCCACCCATGTGCTCTCCAACCCTGCCAGTGCTCTCCGCCCCCATAGTGCTCTCCAGCACCCCATGCTCCCCACCCCTGTTCTCCCCCCCAGTGCTCTCCAGCTCTCCCCATCACTCTCCACCCCCCACCCCAGTGCTCCCCACCCCTGTTCTTTTCCCCCACCCATGTGCTCTCCAACCCCGCCAGTGCTCTCTGCCCCCCATAGTGCTCTCCAGCCCCCGTACTTTCCACCCGTGTTTTTTCTGGCCCCCACTGGTGCTCTCAAGCCCCCCGTACTTTCCACCCGTGTTTTTTCTGGCCCCATTGCTCTTCACCCCCCAGTGCTCTCCACTCCCCCCCTGCTCTTTGTACCACCCAGTGCTCTCTACCCCTGTTCTTTCTCCCCCCCAGTGCTCTCATGATCCCCCCCCAGTGCTCTTTACCTCCCACACTGTTAGCCCCCTCAGTGCTCTCCAGCCCCCCCTCTCAGCCTCCCATGCTCTCCACCCCTGTTCTTTTTGGCTCCCCCCAGTGCTCTCAAGCCCCCCCCAGCGCTCTCCACTCCCCACCCCTGTGATCTCCACTCCCCCCTGCTGTTTGCCCCCACCCATGTGCTCTCCAACCCCGCCAGTGCTCTCCACCCCCCCTTCTCTCCAGCTCCCCCCCCCCAGTGCTCTCACTTCCCCAGGACCAGAGGACAGGCTGACTGGGGCCGGAAAATGAGGACGGCTGAAGGTGCAGGTGGCCAGGGACCACTCCATCTCACAGCAAACAGATCCTCTGGAAGGAGCACTGTCCCCATCCAAAACGAGAACAGACCCTGCTTGCTGATGACGATCATGGATATCCTGCTGGCATGGAAGGTACCGTACCGAGCATCAACATCACACCTTCCCACAGACAGAGACTGCAGACTGGGACATGGGGCATAGGAGAGACTGCATTCACGGGCACAGTAAAGCTGCATTTGATGAGCATAGTGAGGCTGCAATGACGGGCACAGTGAGGCTGCAGTGATGGGCACAGTAAAGCTGCATTTGATGGGCACAGTAAAGTTGCATTTGATGAGCACAGAAAAGCTGCATTTGATGAGCACAGTAAAGCTGCATTTGATGAGCACAGTGAGGCTGTATTGATGGGCACAGTGAGGCTGCATTGATGGGCACAGTGAGGCTGCAATGGTGGGCACAGTGAGGCTGCAATGGTGGGCACAGTGTGGCTGAAATGGTGGGCACAGTGTGGCTGCATTGATGGGCACAGTGTGGCTGCATTGATGGGCACAGGGAGGCTGCATTGATGGCCACAGGGAGGCTGCATTTGATGGGCACAGTGAGGCTGCATTTGATGGGCACAGTGAGGCTGCATTTGATGGGCACTGATGAGGATGCATTTGATGGGTACTGGTGGGGCTGCATTGAGCTCTTGTATCATGTCTGAAGCCTCTGACCATCTCCTGTATCATGTCTGCAGTCTCTGAGGGAGTCTGGAGAGGAGTTAAGAGTGGGAGCACCACCGGGATGGGGGTCATGGGAGAAGTCAGATGTGTGGGGACTGTGGAGAGTAGACTATTGGATAAAACCAGAGCCACCAAGCTGGAGCCGACTGACTGAGCCCTGCACGGTGTACCTGAGAGGAGGTCAGTGACAGCACTGCTAGGCCAGTCTGAGGGGGAGTCACTGATGTAAGGGGGGAGTGAATACGATAATTTAAGGGGGCATTAATATAAAGGTTTCCCCCCTATATCAGTAACCCACCCCCCCTTACCTTAGTGTATTCTTTCTGCGGAAGGTGGTCCCCCCACGTTCTGAGTTCCTGGGGTCCCCCTTGATGATTGACCACTTTTACCACTTTTAACTGGAATTTGCGTTTTATATATATATAAAGCCCTATGTGCTTTCATATCTGTCTTATCTATATATAATACACTCTTCAAATGTGCTTTAAAATGTATGGTTTTCCCTTTCATGAACAAGAAAATTATGACGTTATGCTGGTATAATAATGCTGTGGGGCTGGTATGAAATTTTTTCCAGGGCTGGATTTTATTTCCAGTCCGGCCCTGCCCACGCCAGGCCCGGATGGATCCGTAGACGAGAGTTCCGGACATCCCAAAAAAGGCCAAGGTAAGCCGGCTGAGAAGACTTGGTGTGAGGGAGGATGTGTCAGGAAGGCATGGCCTAGCAAGTCTCCGGAGTGTGGATGTTTTGTTTCCACACAGGGCTACATACCCGCGGAGGAGTGTGACACTTCTGACTTAGAATCTCTCTCTGATATGGGAGATGATGTCCAAATTGACGATCTGTTTGCCGGGAAGGGCTGGGACAAGGCACCGCTTGCTGCATTCCTTGGGTTTTGGAATTCGCCTATGTCCGTGGGTGAGAGCACACCAAGGGTGGAGGCATCAGCGCCTGAAGGAGAATCTATCTCTCAAACTGTTCCCGTATCCCCTGCACCATCTGCATGCGATGCTGGGGTAAAAAGACTGTTGTTGAGGCCTCCAATGCCTAGATTAGAGGTGGCCAAGGCACCTCGCCATCCAGATGCGGTCGTTCTGTCTGGTAAAGGGGACAAATCAACCATGCCTCCTTTGGCGAGACTGCAGAGGCTGTTTGGTCAGAAGGTTGCAGCGGAATATGGATGGGAGTATCCCTACTTGCCGAAGGACCTGCTGTATGAGGTGGAGGTGTGCAGGGAGCGTTGGTACAATGATTTTGTTTGGACTCATCTCAAAGTCCCGCACGCTCGCAGATACCTAGCATGTTCTCCAAAGGCTTCACAGCGTTTCAAAGACTGCAAGGCAGAATGGATGGTGGGAAGACACATCCACGCAGATAAAGTGGTGATAAAACGCAAAGAAGGCGAACATGTGGAATATCATCTAGAGACTGTAGATCAGCACCTAAAGCCACTAACTCTGCCGCACCCACGTTTCTACCTCTAGGGAGAAGAAAAAAAAATTCCATTGGTATCATGCTGCTGAACTTTCTGGGGAAATTGTGTTTTAGTGTGCCCAGAAAAGAGAAAAGAACTGTTCCTGTTTGTTTCTTCCCGCAAAGAGATCACAGACTCTGGGGTAGATAGTGTTAGGAAAAAAGAAAAAAGAAAAGAGAAGATGTTCAATGGGTGCAGTTACCGTGATGCTGTCACCAGGTGGCAGTGTTGCGCAACGTAACGTTACAAACACTTTTCACGCACCCACTCTTTGGAGAAAGAGGGATTTCTTTTAGGAGAAATTTCTTTTACTCACACACACGAATACATGTGTCAGGATTTTATGTGTTGGTTTCTTTTGTTTTTTTCCCTCTGCAGGAGAACATCCCAGCAAGATTTTAGACTCTGGGGAGGTCTTTAGTCAGGATGGGGAGGGAAAAAGTAAATGTTAATATGCAACCTTGAAATGTTTGATGTTGTCTTTTGCTCCTATTTCTGTTACAGGGGCTCAGACACAACTTCACAGTAGGATAGTGTTTCCA
The DNA here is from genome assembly GCA_029206835.1 of Rana muscosa. Taxonomy (NCBI): domain Eukaryota; kingdom Metazoa; phylum Chordata; class Amphibia; order Anura; family Ranidae; genus Rana; species Rana muscosa. The sequence continues at coordinate 1,241,532,995 of CM055116.1, read as the reverse complement.
AAAGTTTGTTGGTTTTTCAATTTGTTAACGGTTTCTGGCGCAAATCATGTCAGCTGTGGAGGATATGGTTTGCTCCAGACACTGGGGACCAGTGTCAAAAGACAGAGGGGAGTATGTAGCGGGTGTTTACTTTCCCGCCAGTAATTTTGAATTTTTGCGGTGACACCAGTGGTGTATCTCCGGCGGTCCACCGGGTGGCGCTGTCACTTTGGGCCGACGGACGAGTCATTGCTGGGTCGAATCCTTTTTTGTCTTTCCTCGGCAGCCGTGTGGTGGGGCGGGGAACCCGCTGCGCATGCCGAGGGAAGGTATAAAGGGGGCCGGCCATTTTGTCACGGGGTTGGTTGTCCCTGGCACCTTCAGCCTGCGGACGGAGTTCGTGTTTGTCCTCTAGGCGGACTAGGCCTAGAGGACCACCCGAGGTCGTGTTCCACCTCAGGCACCTTTAGCCTGGGGTGAGGTACTCGGTTGGTGGTCCGGAGCTCAGTGCCCAACACTGAGTTCCGCGAGGGAAGGATCCTAGGGTGCTCCGGAGATGGACGCCTGAATCCGAGGTGGACGTAATGGACCAGGAAGAGCTCCTCATCTGAAGACCCGGTGCAGCATACTGCCGGTGACGGGTGAGTCTCTTGTCGGAGACCGTCCGGAAGGTGAATTCCCTTGTGCGGAGACCATTGCCCACTCTTTGGAGGAGAGTGGAGGAAAGAACTTGTGTCTGGGCCTATATACACATTCACACCTCCTGTTCTGTTTTGTAAAGCAAGTAAGTCCATGCTATGTTCAAATAAAGGAGTGTTGGACTTGCAACGGTGTGAGGCTCGTTTCCTGGCAGATGACTCCTGGAGGGAGGACCCGATACACAATGCAGGCCCGAAGGTAAAAAAACTTCTGCTAATACCACTTATACATCTGTGGTGGAGGCCTGGCATAGCGGCCGCACTCCCTTTCCTATCATACCCCTAGACCAGAGACATTGCGAGCGAGAACTTTAATAGAGGGGATTGGGAGTGTGGTGGTGGTCGGGCGACCCTGTCCGCTACACGTGGGGGCTCGGGTCCGGTATATGTATTGTGTATCACTTGGAAGAACGTATCTGCCGGAAACAGTCAAGTATATAGGCCAAAGTGCAGCCCTACTCGAAAGTCGTGGACATGACCTTGGAAGAGGAAATGCCCGCGCAGGCAGAGTGGTGAAAGGGGGAAAACCCAGCCGTGTGACGGACTACACGTGGGGGTTTTTAATTGCACTGCGCCAACAGACACAAACCCCCACCGTTTAGTTTGTGGGCGTGTCTCAAACCAACCAGGAGGAAAAGCCCGCGAACTGGAGCAAAAGGGGAGGAGTCCAATACGTGTGACAGACTACACGTGGGACGTTGGCGCGAAAACTCTGCAGTGTACGATGGAACAACAACAGGTCGCCATGTTTGGAAACGCCTCGTGGATCCCGGTTCACCCGGCAACTACAACATTGACTGCTGCTGCTCCCATAACGGATATGGGGATCCGACTAAAGCCAAGGGGTCGATTTGCCCTATATTCCTGCATGGACGTGGAGGCTTTGGGCATGATTTGTCACGGATGCTCGGGACTGGTATGTCTGTTAAAGCCCTTCGGACGATGTGACGCCTGCGGGGAATTCATGTTCGAGGTGGATACGGTGGTGGAGAGGCCGAAAACCATCTATCCAGGCCGGGCTTCAGGCATCGCCCCACAGAAGGCAGGAATCACGGCAGTAAGAGTCGCCCCTGCGTACACTGCAACGACCGCGGAGGAGGTCGTGAAACACCAACGGGAGAAATCCGAGGATGCTGACTCGGTCACCACAGTCTCACAGCGTCCGCCACAGAGGAAGAGAACCAGCGTGGTAGCCCCGACCAGCGGTGTTGGTGGACCGTCTCGCATGCCCACGCCCAGGGCTGGACTGGCCTACCGGGATAACGGGAGATTTCCCGGTAGGCTGCCTGTCCTGGGGCCGGTTTCATTTGCGGCTGCAGCAGTGCTCCCTGTCCCCTCTCTCCTGCTCCTGTTTATCACGGAGCTGCCTGGTTCCATGCTATGTTCAAATAAAGGAGTGTTGGACTTGCAACGGTGTGAGGCTTGTTTCCTGGCAGATGACTCCTGAATGGAGGACCCGATACACAATGCAGGCCCGAAGGTAAAAAAACTTCTGCTAATACCACTTATACATTTGTGGTGGAGGCCTGGCGTAGCGGCCGCACTCCCTTTCCTATCATACCCCTAGACCAGAGACATTGCGAGCGAGAACTTTAATAGAGGGGATTGGGAGTGTGGTGGGGATCGGGCAACCCTGTCCGCTACACATGGATCCCTGTCCATGCTTTCCATGTCTTCCCTTCTGTCAGAACAGTCTTATGTAGCGCCCTGCTCCCAATGAGTGGGCGCTATATGTTGAAATGTAGTTGTCTGGGCATAAGTTTAGCCCAGAGAGATTGTTTATTTAAATTGTGGCACTGTTTCAGTTTGATTGGTTGCATGATTTTCCCCCCACCGGTGGGTGTCGTTGTCACCGCTGGTCAGGGTTGGAAAGGCAACAGGCTGGACGTATTGGGTACCTCTTTCCCAGCAGCAGCCCAGGGGGCGTGGTGAACCCACTGTGCATGCTGGGAGAGGGTACTCAAGTGACAGATGCCATTAGGGTGAAAGAGAGTTGGTTGTCATCTTCTTCGATCCTCACCTGAGGGCCCTCCTGGCCTCAGGGATGTGTTGGCAGTTCCCACCTCGGGGCCACGTTGGCCCGAGGCCTCGCAACTGAGATGTAGGCCCAGGAGTTGCTGGGACCTACTGATCCGGGGATGATCCTGTGTCGCCTTGCCTGATGGAAGGGACCGAGCAATTGAGGATTCAATTGGAGGATGCACCTGGTTCCCAAAATCTACCTCACAGTGCTGCTGGTGCGGCTGAAAGATCCTGGCACTGAGAGCCGTGTTCTTTCTGAGGGAGCTAACCCAGTGAGGGGTTATACAGGTCTGTGGCAGAGACTATTCTATTTAACAAATTCCAATACCAAGTCTGTGGCAGAGACTATTCTATTGATCAAGCTTCTGCTAGGCCAGTGAGATTAGGCCTATCCGGTGGTGGCTGAGTCCAGCGTGAAGACAGTCACTCCTCTGGACCTAGGAAGTTTCCGTGATTGACAAGTAAGATACCTGAGTCCTCCCCATTCTTCTATTCCCCTCTATTGGAACGTTTTATTCAAATAAAACTCTTGAAAGAGACTTTGTGTCGGTGCAGACATTTCTTATGGACAGACTCTTCAAGGAGAACCTCTGAGCCGAAGATTTGGAACAGTAAGGTAATGTGAAAAGACCCACAACTAAACCAGCAGCTCCTACGGGGGTACCGCTACACTTGTTTACTGGGCAGACCGCCGTTCTGCCTCTCTGCTGGTCGATCGGCAGGTACCAGTGGATATTGAGTCCACGGTACCTGCCGCTGGGCTCCCGCTGTGTATGATCACGGTGGTAATCAGCCACCTGTGGAGCGCATGCGTGCCCCCTATATGGAAGAGCCAGATCACATGTATACAGTGGTGGCTGGTTCATAAGGGGCACAGGGGCGCTGCCCCCCTAATCTCCATGCGCTGCCCCCTAATCTCCATGTGGGGTGCCAGACACAAAGATTTCTATGAGGTTTTTTTTTAAGCACATGATTAGAGCCTGAGGCTTTAATTGGCTTCAAAAAGGTTGGAATATTGATTCCCAGAAGAGTTGAAGCTGTTATAGCTACAAAGGGCGGGCCAACTCAACATTGAACCCTACAGACTAAGACTGTGATGCCATTAACGTTTATGTGCGTGTAAAGGCAGGTGTCCGAATACTTTTGGTAGTATAATGTATGCTATGTAGATTGTTTTTTTTGGACTGGTCATCATGTACAGTAATCTTTTTTTTTAAACTTAGATGCCATCTCTGCCCCCTGATGAAGATTTATGGCAAACTAATTGAAACACATTGGGGCTTCTCCGGCAGGTTATACTGTTTGAATAAATTCAATTCAAATATACATTTATATAATTACCCTGCCAGAGGGTATTGGGGTATTATAGCACATTGTACCATTGAGTAGTAAAACCAGAGAATTTGCATGTTTTAGAACATGTTTTCTTTACATTTATTGTACAATTAAAATTTGTCCAGTTTATGTAAAATGCTTTTTTTGTTGATGTGTTAAAGTCCCATGGGGGAGTAAATGGAATTGTTATTAGACATGGAGGGAAATCTTCTCTAAGTGTACCCGCTAGTTAGGGAGAGAGGTGCATGTCTTCAAAAAAAGACTGGAAGTGAAGTATTTATATCCAGAGCAAATAACGCTTGTAAGTTCAATCACATGGATGAGCCAAACTGCAAATTCCACTGAAGAGCCAATGAGTAAAGGATACAACATTTATTAACATGCAAACATAGTTCTCTCTTCAGGAGACTCCCGTTATTTCTGTCTGTATTGATATTGGAGAGTTCCCTCACTTCCTCACAACATCCATTTATGGTTAATGACATCGACTGGGGGACCCCCCCCCCCTTTGTATATATAAGATGTCACCCCCAGACCTATCATTTGGTGAAGGGACAGGACAAGATGTGTGTCAGCAGGCACTGGGCTTTTTTCTTTTAGCGGGTCAGCGGGCATTGAGCTTGATGTGGATCTACATTGCTGTGATTGATGATGGATGTACATCATGGGACATCATTTATGGGTTGTTTTTTGTTATACCATTATTATACATGAGATCCACCAGAGAAATACAAGGGAATCAAACACACGGTTCCCCTTCACACATTACCATAAATAACGCTGTCTTTTTCTGTGCCGAGGAATCAGATAGAAAGGAGATAAGGAAAATCAAATTAGAGTGAGAGTAAACTCCCATACATGACTTTTACCTATAGGTAAGCTTATAATAAGGCTTACCTATAGGCAGTGCCGGCTGGTGCTAAACTTTTTGAGAGGGCGGCGAACAAACCTCCCCAGGTCCACACTCACCCCGTCATGGTCCCCCGCACTCACCCCTCCACGGTCCCCGCACTCACCCCGACATGGTCCCCCGGACTCACCCCTCCACGGTCCCCCGCACTCACCCCTCCACGGTCCCCTGAACTCAGCCCCTCCACAGTCCCCCACACTCACACCCTCATGGTCCACCGCTTAGCCCTCCACGGTCCCCCACACTCACCCCGTCATGGTCCCCCGGACTCACCCCTCCACGGTCCCCCACACTCACCCCTCCACAGTCCCCCGCACTCACACCCTCATGGTCCACCGCTTAGCCCTCCACGGTCCCCCGCACTCACCCCGTCATGGTCCCCCGGACTCACCCCTCCACGGTCCCCCGCACTCACCCCTCCACGGTCCCCTGAACTCAGCCCCTCCACAGTCCCCCACACTCACACCCTCATGGTCCACCGCTTAGCCCTCCACGGTCCCCCACACTCAGCCCTCCACGGTCCCCCGCACTCACCCCGTCATGGTCCCCCACACTCACCCCTTCACAGTCCCCCGCACTCATGCCATCATGGTTGCCCACACTCACCCCTCCACAGTCCCCCACACTCACCCCTCCATGGTCCCCCGCACTCACCCCTCCACGGTCCCTCGAACTCAGCCCTCCACAGTCCGTCATAGTCCCCTGCACTCACCCCTTCACAGTCCCCCACACTCACCCCTCCATGGTCCCTCGCACTCAGCCCTCCACAGTCCCCCACACTCACACCTCCATGGTCCCCCGCACTCACCCCTCCACGGTCCCTCGAACTCAGCCCCTCCACAGTCCCCCACACTCACTCCACCATGGTCCCCCGCACCTCCATGGTCCCCCGCACTCACCCCTCCACGGTCCCTCGAACTCAGCCCTCCACAGTCCGTCATGGTCCCCTGCACTCACCCCTTCACAGTCCCCCAGACTCACCCCTCCATGGTCCCTCGCACTCAGCCCTCCACAGTCCCCCACACTCACCCCTCCATGGTCCCCCGCACTCACCCCTCCACGGTCCCTCGAACTCAGCCCCTCCACAGTCCCCCACACTCACTCCACCATGGTCCCCCGCACTCAGCCCTCCACAGTCCGCCACACTCACCCCTCTATGGTCCCCCACACTCACCCCTCCACAGTCCCCCGCACTCACCCCATCATGGTCCCCCACACTCACCCCTCCACGGTCCCCTGCACTCACCCCTCCACAGTCCCTCACACTATTTAGGAGATATTTACTGATCGTGCTGCCGGTGACATCACTCTAAGGCCCCTTTCACACTGGGGCGGTTTGCAGGTGCTATTTTCCTAAAAATAGCGCCTGCAAACCGAGCCTAAACAGCGGCTCCTTTCTCTCCAATGTGAAAGCCCTGAGGGCTTTCACACTGGAGCGATGCGCTAACAGGACTTAAAAAAAAGTCCTGCTAGCCGCATCTTTGGAGCGGTGAGAGGAGCGGTGTGTTTACCGCTCCTCCACCGCTCCTTCCCATTGAAATTAATGGGATATCGCGATAATACCGCCCGCAAACTGCGGCTGTAGCCGTGGTTTGCGGGTGGTATTAACCCTTTTTCGGCCGCTAGCGAGGGTTAAAACCGCACCGCTATTGGCCGAATACCTCTGCAATCCCGACGGTATAGCACCGCTAAAAATAGCGGCGCTATACCGCCACCGCCCCAGTGTGAAACCGGCCTAAAGGAACGGCTTCCCGGGCTGTTCCTTCAGAGGCCTGTGCCATAAACGCCAGCTGCTGCATGCATGTGCAAGATTGACGTCATCTCGGCTCCAGCCAAACACACAGCCGGAGTCCACAAACTGGAAGGAAGATGGTTGGAGATTGTGGCCGTGTCAGCGGTGGCATCTCACCACTGGAAGGGCTTCGTTCTAGGGTACATTTCACATAATCTGCTAGTCTGTGATGCACACTAGCACATTACGGCTTTACCTTGCAGGTTAAAAGAAAGAAAAATTGTTGGCGGTTTACTACGACTTTAAGTGATTTGTGGAGTTGGAAGGATTTTGGTATTGTATCAAGTAAAAGACAAAACTATACATGAACTTTATTGCATTAGACTGCATAATTACTAAAATAACTGAAGAGAAAACTATAACATCTGTAATTGTTGGACATTGGGGGAAAACGAATATGTGTGCTGTAACCACTTCTGACCTTTGAACTCTGCATCTCTTACTATTGACCTTTGAACTCTGCGTCAATTAATCCTGACCCTTGAACTCTATGTTACTTTCTTCTCATCCCTGAACTCTGTGTGACATAATACTGATCTCTAAACTCTGCATCACTTACTGCTGACCTCTGGAGCCTGTGCCAATTACTAATGACCATTGAACCCTGTACCATCTACTATCCTATCAAATTGTATGTATGTGGAAAAACCCAAAAGGTCATGGATTATTTTGGTACCCCAAAGTCAGAGATCAAAGCAATTTTACAAAGTTTATTACAAAACTTTAAAAAAATACAAAGCTCATAATTTAAAATGATCATTGTATAGATCTCCCCTGTAGGTGTGTCGTAGTTCCCATGATTGATGTATCCAGCTCCACTGACACACGCTCCAAGACACAGATATAGTGGAGCATACAAGCAGCAAACCCTCTACATGTTTCAAGGCAATAGCAGCTGCTTCAGGAGGAATAAGGGGCCTAAAATATCTAAGAAGAAACAATTCATTACTCAAAAAGTACAAACAGCATAACGAAGACATCGATATACAATCAAGTTGTTAACAAAACATAAAAACATCCAAGAACTCCGGTGCTAGATGTCAAGATACAGAGGACATCATACACATGATGTGGAAATGCCCGAAGTTACAAAGATATTGGGCTAAGGTATTGAGCATCATAAATATGACTTTTGGGATAACTCTGGAACTAGAAGCCAGGGTGTGTCTATTGGGCATAGAGGAGAGACACGGACCAAAATACATTCCGGAAGTAGTGTTGAGGTGCCTGTTTCAGGCCAGGAAGGTAATAGCACAAAACTGGCAAGCTCAGAAAGCACCGACATCAGCAGAGTGGGTCAATGTAATAAATGCGACAATGTGGAAGGAAAAAGTAGTTTTGACTAGACGGGGTAATTATAAAAAATGTAAAACAATGTGGGATCCCTGGCTGAGGAAAATGGGGTGTCCGCCCTAATTAGTGCGGCAGTAAGAGGAGTAAAAGAATGGACGTAAAAGGTGGAAACTGGACTGTTGAGGTAGGAAGGCCGAATAGAGAATAGGTAAAAAGAGAAGCTATGGGCTCTAGATAAAGAAGTTAAACATATTAGAAGATCAAGGGGAAGGAAGGGAAAAGGGAGGGGAAGCGGAAGGAAAGCCAAAATTAAATGAAGTGAAAATAAAATAGTTCTAGTTAAACAGTTACAATAGCAATAACACAAGAGAGCGGTAGAATGCATCTTTGGTTCTTCTGTTTTTGGAGTGTGCAAAGAGATTAGTTGGGGAAGGGGGGTAAGAGGTTAATTGCAGAACATTGTATTAAAGCACTTTATGTGAAATAAGGATAAAACAAATGTATGTATTTTTATAAAATGTTTTGCAACATGGAAAAACAATAAAGAATATAAAGTTTAAAAAAAAGAACTCCGGTGCTTCAGATGGCCCCCCAGGACTTACCAAATCCAGAGGACGGTCGGTAAGATGGGGAGCCCAAACTTGTGGGACCTACTATCAACCAGAGGATCTTTTATGATTATCACTAAAAGAATAAAATACTTTCAAATACCATGGATAAAGCGTGTGTGACGTCACTGTGTCTTATCTTCCACTGCGCATGTGCGGGAAAACCCATGCATGTACAGTGCCCAAAAGGAAAACGTTTACAGGCATGGGAGAGGCAAAGTCGGGGGGCAAAGTAATCCTGCCCAGCAAAGGCCCCTCCATCGAGAGAGTGGCTGTCTGCTGCAGGAAAAGCAAGGCAACCCGTCAATTGCACCTCCTTCAGCCAATCACAGCGGTCATGTGATTGGAAATGTTTTTTTTTCTTTAATTCCCTTCTTCTTTTTTTTTCACGCCTGTCAGAAGCGCTCGTGATTAACTTTGCTAGCTGTCAGCCTCCCATTGATTTCAGTAGGGCTGCCACATATAACCGGTGGCGGCCCCATTCGCAACTGTGAATGAGGCCAAAGAGTGGCGCATCTATGCAGTATTTCACAGATGTGAATGGATTCTTTGGAACTGAGAAGATAATTACCAATAAACAGTCACCAGATGAAACTGAATAGTTTAGATGTCTTAATTCACATACAGCAGGTAAAATAAGTACTGAACACCTCACCATTCTAGATAAATCGATCTCTAAAGGTGCTATTGACATATTAATTAGCCATTGTCACACAAGTGGGTGGTCTCTGCACCCCGAGACCACGTTTTTTTTAAGCCAATTAGAGCCTCAGGTGCTTTAAAAAAACATTGAAATCCAATGCGTCCGGTGCCCTGCATGTAGATTAGCGGCTGGGCGTATGTATTAGAGGGGCGGCGTCTCTGCCCCCCTGTATGGACGGTCCGTCACTGTTGGTTACCATGCAGAAGTACAGGAACAACCAACCTACAGAGGTACAGACAGGAAGTTCCGGGTGAGAGATGTTTGCACCACTGCACTTCCAATATATATATTTTTTCTAAATATACTTTAGCGTTGCTTATATTTTGTTTTATATTACCACGCAGAGCTGCACCAGATTCGGAGTGCTCCAACCAGTGGCAGCTCGTAATGTAGGGCGCAAGGGCGCTGCCCCCCCATCAATGCATCCGTCCCCCTAATCTACATGCAGGGCACTGGAGGCATTAATTCCAATGTTTGTTTTTTTTAAACACGTAATTAGAGCTAATAGGCCCGGGACTGAGATAAGCAATCGGGACAACTTCCCACAGAGGTGATGGAGGAACATCCATTCCCAAAACTCCTTTGTGATGAATGAAGCTGGAAGTGGCAATGACTTTATCACTATCAGCCGTCATTCCCAGGCTGTTACCACCAGGGAAGCAGCTAACCAAGTACAATCTGTGTTTGGTTAGTTGCTTTGGAGAGCAGAGAGTAAAGAGCACCTGTCACCTGTTCAAAGCTGTCATAAAGGGGACTTTTTAGCCCCTTTGTGATAGCAATAATGTTAAAGTGGTTGTAAAGGTAGAAGTTTTTATTACATTAATGCATTTTCTGCATTAAGGTAAAAAACCTTCTGTGCATAGGATTCCCCCAACCCCCCTAAATACTTACCTGAGCCAAATCTCAATCCAGCGCTGTGCCTGAGAGCAGCGTCTCTCTCCACCCTCTCTCCTCACTGGACATAAAATTGTAGCTCCAGCCGTGGTCTTAGTATTGTTTTATTCAGATGTATTGGACTCTCCCATTCCTCCGATAGGCCCGGGACTGAGATAAGCGATCAGGACGTCTTGCCACAGAGGAGATGGAGGAACATCCATTCCCAGAACTCCTCTGTTATGAATGAAGTCGGAAGTCATGAAGATTTTGACACTTTCCGCTTCGGAGCCGTCATTACCTGGCTGTTACACAGAGCAGGGAAGTACAACAAGTTACGAAAAAAATTGATTTACAATCACTTTAAAGGGAAAACGTGTAAACATTTTTTTTAGATAAAATAAAAATAATAAACAATTTTTTTTTATTCACCCCTGTCCAACTGTGCATACACAAAAATGCAATAGAATAAAATATGTCTGTTCTGAAATCTAACTAGATGTACACATATATACAGAATGTATAACCCATCTGGTGCTAAAGGGGGGTGACCACATGACTACCAAATAATGTGAATGAACTCTCTGCACACTGCTGTACACTGCTTAATCATTTCTAGCAAACTGCACATAGACAGGGATTTTTGGTTCACATGCATTGTAATACATGCTTAAGCTGGCCAACTGCGTCAAAGTAATCCCTTTCTGGCCAGACCTAACTACACTATACTATCCTATACTACACTACACTACACAATACTAACTAATCTAAAGTCTACACTACACCCTGCACTATGCTGTACTTACCTGCACTGCACCCTACACTACACAACAGCACTCTCTACATTCTACATTACATTAGGTGTTCCTAGAGGTCCTGAGCGCTGTTTTTATAAAAAAAAAAATTATGTTCGCTTTTCCAAGTATGGGGTTTACGTCGCTCCCAACTGTCCCTGATTTCGAGGGACTGTCGCTGATTTGGAACAAAGTCCATCTGACCCTCATTTCTCCCTCCTTTTGGTCTGATCTATATAGTTGTATATAAAATACACTATTTATCTTTCAAAAAATGTTTCCCAGTGCTAAACCATTCATCCAATTTTTTAAATTGGTGCATTTGTAAATTTCAAAAGCCAATTTAAAGGAATAGTAGTGGCAAAAAAAGCAATTAACTAATAATTTTTTATGTGGAATTCACCTTTAGTAGGGCGTGGCAGGAGGTGTGGCTTATGCCTACATACTTTTGCTAATAGGTGTCCCTCATTCCTATTTCAAAAAGTTGGGAGGTATGGGTCTATAGCAGCTGGGACCGCCATGTACCCCTTTAATAACAATACATAGCGGTGATACTATGGACTTAGCGCCTGATTTTTGGGATATTTCTACACTAAACGACATTACTCTTTGGGGTTGATTTGCTAAAGGCAAATAGACTGTGCACTCTGCAAGCGCTGTTACTCCAGAGCTTAGAATATGAGGTGAAGCTTCACTTTACAAAAAAAAAACAATCACGTGCAAGGAAAATGTAAAAAGAAATTGCATTTTTGCTTAGACATGATTGGGTGATGGAAGTCAGCAGAGCTTCCCCTCATTTACTAAGCTCTGGAGCAGCTGCACTTGCAAAGTACACAGTCTATTTGCTTTTAGTAAATCAACCCCCATGTGTTTGATAAATAGCTGCGCAAATATCATGTGGCATAAAAAATTGCAACAGCCACCATGGTATTCTCCAGGGCTTCTGCATTCCTAAAATATGTCATGTTTGGGGGTTCTAACTAATTTTCTATCTAAAAATGCCGATTTCAACATGTGTGTGAAAAATGTAGAACAATTGCCCTGGACAGCAAGTGGGTAAAAAAATACTAATCTGAAAAAATGTCCCTCGTTGGATCTCCATTCTCAGTCACATCCTCCAGCGAAGCAGATGGACGTCCAGCAATGCAGGGGTGATGAAGTTTGGGGAATCTTTAGATCTTATTGCCCAATTCCTGCAATAACAATGGATAGATTCATAGAAACAGAGAAACTAAGAAAACAGCTATATATTTTTTTTTTTTTATAGAAATTTTTGAATGGGTGCCAGTCTCGTCTTCCAGGGATCCAGAAGATCAGCTCTAGATGTTGATGCCCAATCAATGCCTGCAATAAAAAACAATACATTTATAGGAACATGGAAAACATAGGAGAGAGAGAGAGAAAAAGAGAGAAATATATATTTTTTTTTTTTTTTTGTTTTTGTATTTTTTTTTTTTTTTTTGTTTTTTTTTGTGGGGGGGGGGGGGGGTGCAGACAATCAGGGAAGCTGTAGATCCAATCTGCCGTTCCATCTGTACCTGCAATAAAATTGATACGTTAATATTGTCTGAATGGGTGATGCTGAAAACATATGATAGGACACTTTATCTAAGCATAGGTTTTCTCATCATTTATAAATTATGGTGGTGATCTTGGGACAATAGTCCTCAGCAGCACAGAATGTCCAACAGTTATGTTCTCTATAATATAAAATACATTCTGCTCCCTATAATTGTTCCTCTGTAATTGGTGTCATAGATGTGCAGACCAGGGAACTCCATTGCAGAGGTCCCCCTCACACCCGTAGATATTTGGCCATGAGGATCAGCAGAGAGTGGAAACATCGAGATACATTTCTGTGTTTTGTTTGCACAATTGTTTGTGACTTGTGGGTCTGTTCACAGCGTGTTTATTCCAGTAACGTTAGTGCCATGCATGTTAAGTGTGCTGATGCCATTCGTTCTTTCTGAATGGCACCCCAATACACCTTCTGATGGAGGTGCATTGTAGCACAACAACACACTAACATGCATTGTGGTGTTTTGTGAAATATGGAGCATGCATGGACCATTATTTGGCAGCACACCACACATTATGGGGTTGTGCTTTTGGCACATTACTGATCTGCCCCGCATTGTACTGCTACACACATTCATATGAAGGTGCATTACTCCCTAACAAGGAGATCTTTGTACCCAAGCAGTATATAGACTGTGATAACATGGGCATCTTATATCTAATGTCATGGACCTGCAGAACATTTTACGTTGGCTAAATTATTAGACATTTAAGGCAAAGGATTGGAGATCATTTATACTTTGCCAGTAATAGTAAAATGATAACGTCCATCAATGGGCACATTGGCACACAACTCAATTTTGTCGCATCACATATGGGATTTGTAGCTTTGGAGCCGGTCTTCTAAGACCCTTGTGGTGGTGATTTTGATAAGGAAGAGCTTCAGAGAGAAACACAACAGATTCAAAGATTTGAAGGCTCCCCTCCCCCAGGTCTGAAGGAGAATTTGAGCTATAAACCGTTTTTATCATTCTTACAATTTTAGTTCCTATATGATTTAGAAAAATGGGGACAACACCGGTACAGCTGCACTATTTAATGTTGCAAATCATTTGATTGTTTATTATTTGGTTGTTTTTTTGTATCAAACTAGTGTAGCAACCGGCACCCTCTCTCTGCACTATCCTTGGCTCGCTCACAGGAGAAAAAGGCGCACCATGCCACCATGCCCATACCCCCTGGTTTGCAGAGGTTAAGCACACTTGTTTTAACTTACGGGTCTTACAACAAGGTTCCCCTCAAAGCTGGTTTCTGTCCCTAGAATGTAAGGACAAAGTCTCTATACCCCAAGTAACTCCAAGGTCCACACCAGTGTCAACTCCAACGTAGAGTTTATTTTCCTTATGCTTGAACATCCACAAAGTTGAGAAGAGAGAAAGGTGTTAGGAAGACAGATTAATTCAGGCACTCCTGGCTTCTTCGCCACTCGATCCCGAGTGGGTATAGCTCACCCGGATAGTCACCCAAGGGCACTAGCAGCCGGCATGTAGCTCGAACAGTCTATCAGATTCCCTAATGGATGCGTTCAGGAGATCCTCTGCCACAGAATCTATAGTGTCCCAAACCTCCTAATGGTCCCGTTGTTTAGATCCCCTTTTCGGACGGATGACATCCCTCTGAAGAGTTACTGGGCCCCTTCCTTCACTGTGATCTCTCACCAGTCCTTCAGAACGGTCCTCCCCCAGCCTCCTCTTCCCTTCGCAAGGCGGCACCCTGGGATTCCTCCTCTCGAAGTGGGCTCCAGCTAAAGGCGCTGGGCCCAGGGCTGAAGTTGCAGTCCCAGGACTAAAGGTGCCTGGGACTGAAGCACACGTGGCCCCATGGCCTGGAGGGCCATGCACCACGCACCAGGACTCCGACTCTGGAACGAAGAACCCCTCCCAGGCGGCGTCTGCCCCTTATGTATCCTCTCCCGGCATGCACAGCAGGCCGACCATGCCCACTGAACGCCTGCCGAGAGAGGACACCAAATCGCCACTCCATCACCTGTGGTTCAACCCCGAGTACAAGTGACAGCGCCACCCATACTTCTAAGGGGAACTGCACACCAGGTAAAACAGCAGCAAGGCAGAGTCCAGTTAATTGGAAGATTCAAGCCAACTACCACTCGAATCACCCCTAAATTTAGTATAGCAATCCCTAAATTTAGGACCCCCGCTACACTAGTATACCTTGAAAAGATCATGTGCATTTGGTCCTATTGTTATCCATCTGCTGCTTGCTGTGTTGGTGGGGAAGGTAGGGGGATTCTGGGCAGTCCTGCCCTTGTTCTATACGGGTCTCCTATTTTGTACTATAGAGCGGGCATGTGGAGACTCTGGGTGAGGGTAAAGTGGTAGTATACTCAACTTTTTGACTTGTACCAACAGGAAAGCCTACCAGGCTTACCTGTAGGTACAGTGAATATCTCCTAAACTTGCATTGGTTAGGAGATTTTTACACCGCATGCAGGCGGTGACATCACCGGCGCATGTGCTATGAAGGTCTGACATACCGCGCCAAGGGCTCCTGCGCACATGCGTGATAGTGACGTCATTACGGTTGCGGCCACTCATGTAGCCGGAGGCTGCAAATCCAGAAAGAGGACCAGGGGAAGATGGAACCCCTGTCAGCTGGAGGGCTTTGTTTTAAGGTAAGTCTTGCATAATGTGCTAGTATGTGATGCCTCCCTGATGGTATGGCATGATGGATAAGTATCTGCCTGTATTTCTCACCATTGAGGACACCACTGATCCACCACTGATCCTGACCAAATCTCCATTTGTAGAAATTCAGCCCCAAACTTGCAAGGAGCCTCATCAGTCCTAAGCACCTTCTACCATTTATCTGCACCCCAGTTCCTATGTTTAATGCATGGTTGAGTTGCTTAGCCTTATTTCCACAACCTCTGCATGAAAACAGGAACCGGGGTGCAGAAAATGGTAGAAGGTGCTCTAGACTGATAAAATGTGAAATATTTGGGGGTAGCAGGAGGCAGTTTGTCCCCGAAGGGCTGGAGAGCGGTACAATAATGAGTGTCTGCAGGGAAGAGTGAAGTGGAGGTTCCTTGCAGGTTTGGGGTTGCATTTCTGAAAATGGAGTTGGAGATTTGGTCGGGATCAATGGTATCCTCAATGCTGAGAAATACAGACAGATACTTATCCATCATGCCATACCATCAGGGAGGCGTGTGATTGGCCCCAAATGTATTCTGCAGCTGGACAACCACCCCAAACATACAGGCAATGTCAATAAGAACTAGCTTCAGTGTACATAAGAACAAGGAGTCCTGGAAGTGATGGTTTGGTCCCCACAGAGCCCTGATCTCAACATCATGGGGTCTGTCTGGGATTACACGAAGAGACAGAAGGATTCGAGGCAGATTACATCCACAGAAGATCTGTGCTTAGTTTGGAACAACCTACCTGCTGAGGTCCTTCAAAAACGGTGTGTAAGTGTAGCTAGAAGAATTGATGAATTTAATTTTTCGAAAAAAAAATGATTTTTTTTTAGTTTCTGTCAAAAACTTTTGTTTTCCCCTTCACTGATGGGCAATGATGAGGCGGCACTGATGGGCACTGATGAGACGGCACTGATGAGTTGGCGCTGATATAGTGGCACTGATGGGTACTGATGAGGAGTCACTGATATGTTGAATTGATGGACACTGATAGGCGGCACTGATATGCAGCACTGAAGGGCACTGATAGGCGGCACTGATGGGCATTGATAGGTGGCACTGATGGGCACTTACAGGCGGCTGTGATGGGCACTGACAAGCGGCACTGATTGGTACTGATAGGCGGTACTGATGGGCAGCACTGACGGTGAGGTACTGACAGGTGTTACTGCCGGGCAGTGATTGGCACTGTGGTGGGCACTTGCAGAGTTTATTATTGGGCCACTGCTGTGCACTGGTTTGCAGGTGATTTGCACAATTGAGGGGGCTGTGCTGATAATCAATGTGCTTATTATCAGCACAGACTCCGCCGCTTGTCTCTCCCTGTAAGCGCGAACCGAGAAATGGCGTCTACCGGAACTTCCTGGTTCACGCGATGATCAGCTGTGACAGAGGCTTCTTATCACGATCGTAGATGCCGGGTGTCAGACTGACATGCCGCACTCGCGATCGCCGTGATGCGTGCCCCGACAGGCAGGCGCCGGCTTGTTATCCTGCTGGACGTCATATGACGCCCAGTCAGGATAACAGAACCACTTCCCGGACGTCAATATGCTACAGGTTTAAACTCAACCTTCAGAGGACTTTTGTTTTGCCTGGTGTGCACTTTTCAGAGGACCTTTTGTGTTATTGAATTCTGATCTCATATTTATAGTGGTCACTGAGCTGGCACTTCAGAGTGATGGATTCACCCTTCAGAGGGATATTAGTTATTTCTTCACTATTGAGCTAGATTTTTAGAGTGTCATTTCACTTTTCAGAGTTTTATTTTATTTTTCATATTTCCATTGAATATTGTATTTGTATTCACAATGCTGTAATGCTAAATGGTTGTGCAGAGGAGCTCATTCCCATTCCACATTTATTGAGAGCGCTGCTTATATGTTTTTTTATATAACAAAAGAAAATTGCTCGATTCCCCTATCTATACATTTAGAGTTGGGGGGAATAATTCCTGTGGAGCCGTCAGCATACAATGATCACTGCTGCCATTTATATCTTCCGGCAGTAATCGCATGACAAAAAGTCAGACAGGCTGGTTCTACTGAAGGCGATGGATGGATCAACCTCAGTACAACCAGCCTGCCCATACATGGATAAAAATGTGGTGAGTTCCTGCTGATCCGGCTGAATTACCATATGGCCAGATTAAACGGTGTTATCAGTGGAAAAACAAGAAATTTTCAGGCACCGAACATGTTGTTTGTTTGAAATTTTATTGAAATAGAAAATTAAGACTTACTGATCAATCTGGTGGTGCTGGACCTCATGGTGACTCCTCTTCAAGCATATAAGGTTGAATATTGACCACCCCTCCGACAAAGGTGATATGATAATGAGGCTGTTGGGAAAATAAATGACATTTAATAAAGGGTTTCCTACAGAAAAATACAGATCCAAAACATTGAGGAATCTTCTACTTACCCATTGAGTCAGAGGGACAAAAGCCCGGCAGATCGGACACTGGGGCCAACGCGTTTCGTTCATTTGTCTATACAGCCACTGCGCAATGCAGGGGGAATGAAATCTGTGGGTACAGAAAAGACAGTAAGTTTCTTCTCCCTCCTCCAGATCCACCAAACAGATGGTGCAGATGTCCGGACGGGCCGGAGAACGGCTTCTATCCCTCTGTCTAGCCTCAGGGATCCGACGTCTCCTGGATCTCGCCGGCAGCTGGTCCGGTGCACGACCCACCAGAGAGTATCGAGACCTGGTTCTCGAGGCAATTGGACCTGTAATAACAAATATACATTCATATCAATACATTCTGATCAATGCAAACCATATTTTCATAGTTACATTGGCTCAGCTTACTTCAGTGATCCTCTCTATCTTCCAGATCCTCTGCTGAGGGGCTGCCCTGCTGGATAGTAACCACAGGGGGTCGCCTGCTCTGTGTGGGCATCATTCAGAGAATGCCTTGCATTTTTCTCAGTGAATACAAAGCATTCTGTGATTGGACAAGATGGAGATTGTGACATCTCTGCCCCCGCTCTACACCCTATCCAATCAGAGAACACTTTGCAGGAACTGAGAAAACACAAAGTGTTTTCAGAATGGTGCGACACCCGGAAGACGAGGGTCTCTGTAGGAGCGTCAGATCTCAAAATTGAAAACAGACCTTGTCCTTTAAGAGGGTCTAATGTGTATTTTGCGGGGGACACATTCGAAAAATGTGTAGGGTTCCCCAAAACACAAATCAGACACTTGTCCCCGATGGGGGTCTGGTATGGATATTGAGGGTGACCCCTGTGAAAGAAAAATGTACGGGGTCCCTGCCAAATCAGACCCTTTGTGTCTGGTGTGGATTTTAAGGGGGACTCTATGCCAAAAACTAAAAAAAATAATCTGGTCACCCCCAAATCCAAACCAGATCCTTACCTGAGCATGGAGCCTGGTAGGCAAAGAAAAGGGTGGGGGGAGAGTGCAGCCCCCTCCTGAACCATACCAGGCCACATGCCCTCGACATGGGGGGATACTCTGCTAGGGGGGACCCTGGTAAGATATCTTGTCCCCATAATGATGCAGACAAGGGCCTTCCTCCCCCCATCCCTGGTCCGGTGCATGTGGGGGTCTGTGGGGGGTAACTTATCAGAATCTTGAAAATTTGAAAAAAAGGGGTCCCTCATATATCTGGCCTCCCCCGTGCTTAATAAGTATGGGGTACATAGTACTCCTTGTTATCCACTCACCAAAAATGTGAAGTATAAATAAAGACACGCCACCATTAAACTATAAAACACTTGATAAAGCATTTAAAAAAAAAGTATTATTTCAAATGAAGAATTAAAAAAAAAAAATTATTTTGTCCCACACAGCCAACCAATGATGAAAAATCCCCGACACACCACAAAAAATTACATATATATATATATATATATATATATATATATATATATATATACAGACAGACATGATGTCCATATATCAGATATTAGAAGTCTGCCTGGCGTCCTGTTGCTATGGAAACGCCACCAAACAACAGGCAGAGGAGTCTCTCACTTCTGGATCAGTCCCCCCCCCCACATCATTGTACCCCCTAATTTTACTACCCCCCTGCCATACATTACCCCCCCCTGCCATTCAATACTACACCCCCCCATACATCTCCCCCCCCATACATCTCCCCCCTGCCATACAATACTATACCCCCCCATAAATCTCCCCCCATGCATCATCCCCCTCATAAATCCCCCCCCATACATTACCCACCCTCATACATCACCCCCTGCCATACAATACTACACCTCCCCCATACACCACTGCCCTCCCCCATGCATCACTACACCCCCCCCCCCATACATTACCACATCTCCCATTCATCACTGCCCTCCCCCATACATCATTGTACCCTCTAATATTACTAACCCGCATACATTACTGCCCCCCATACATCACCCCCCCCCTTTACCTAACACAGCGGGGTTGTATGGTCAGCCTGGGATCTGGGAGGATGAATGGGGGAAGTTCTCTCCTCTCTGAAATCAAGGGGGGGGGGACAAGCACCTAATATCATTGGTTGTTAGGATACCAGTGGCCCTAGCAACCAGTGACAGCTGGGGAAGGAGTCTCAGAGCACTGCCCTGGGCTCTATGATTGGCCTGGAGTAGAAGGAGGGAATGTATACAGGGGCAGACAGGACAGGAGGACAGCATTACCCCCCCATGTGTGCAGTGTGTGAGGGGGGCCCCATCCCTCTTAGGGGGCCCTGTACCCTGCACACATGAAGGACACCCCACTGATCAGACATGACACCTACCTGCTGGAATGGCGTCTCTGTCTCCATCAAGGTGGATGCGATGGTCCTGACGCCCAGATCCAGAGGCTGCCATCCTGGTGGTATTGGATGCCTATAGGAGAGAACTAACACAAAATGTGATTAATAATCACAATAATCGCAACAATAGTGATAATAATACTAATAACAGTTTTATTAGTTGTAGATATCAATAGAAATCGCAGAAATCCTCCGTAATCAGCCGATCACAAGGAGAGAGGCGTTGGAGCTGTCACACGCTTTGAAAACTCCTCAGCTAGTGACAGCTACAGCCACAGCCAGGGACACCTGCACTGCTTCCAACTGTCACTTTTGATTGACAGCTCAGCCAGCCAATGACAGTTACAGCCACAGCCAGGGACACCTGCACTGCCTCCAACTGTCACTTTTGATTGACAGCTCAGCCAGCCAATGACAGGAAGTAAAAAAAAAAAGTCTATTGGCAGGATCAATATGGAGGGCTCAGCAAAACACAATTACTATGAGAAAGTTATTGATAATCTGCATTATATAGCTGATTGATTCTGTTCATATTTCCAATATTTTCTGTATTCCCCATTCTAATTAGTAAACACTTTTGAAAATGACATTTGTGGTTGAATTCCAATTTATTTATGACTACAGAGAGCAGACATCCCAAACTGCAAAAACTAATTTCATCGAGGTGACACCGCCCACTGGTATGTGTCAGTATTTTTTTTTATTTTTAATAATTGATTTTTTTACAATTTAATTTTTTTCTTGATTTTTTTTCACAATGCTTTTTGGGGGGAGGGGGTTGGGGCAACGAACAGTGTTGGTAGGGCAGGGGAGTTTTTTTTTTTTTTTTATACTTTTGAATTTTTTTATTTTTTTTATATATTTTTTGGGGGGTTTTGGTGAGATGACAGCATATACACATTTTTTTTACTACAAAGCAGGATATATATACATATATATATATATATATATATATATGCTCTGAATGAAAGTAAAAAACATAACAAATAAACAAACAGTGTGTGTATATATATATATTGTTGTCCTATGTTGTAAAGAGGCGTTTCAAAATTCTCCCATTAAAATCAATGGAATTTGGTCCACCACAAAATGGCCGCCAGGCAGAGCCCTAATTATAAGGACAGATTGTTTAGTGTTGTAGGGGATGCTAGGAGCGGAAGTTGTGTTGCAGAGACGTCTGCGAGGACAAAGTCAGTCTTCACAGCTGTTCCCCGCTGCTCCGATCATTCCCGGGAGATCGGAAGGCGCTTGCGGGAGTCTCCCGCACCTCGTGGGAGACTTGAGATGTCTGAGAGAGGCACCTAATTCATACTAAACGTCTGATTTTCAGATATGGGGGGAACCAATGGGATGAATATTGTTTCATAGTTTTCATGTTTGCACTATTTGGAGCATTTTCATTCAGTAATGGGTGGAGCTGGAAGGATTATCGCCTTAGAAACGCTGTAATCCCGGATCTAATTAGTGACCACTTTGAAAATGACATTTATGTTTGATATTCTAAATAATCTATGACTACAAAGCTGCATCGATTCAAGATAAATGTGTGATTTTCAGGTATGGGGGGAACCAGGAGGATGAATATTGTTTCCTATATATATGGGAATCAGACGGTGACGGCGAATCAGAAATGGTGTCAGACTTTAGTACTCTATATTTTCCATAGGCAACAATATCAACAGGTAATATGTTTAGTGTTACAGAGAAAGTCTGGTGCTAGTAATATCGCTTTCACTCCGGCGTGCGCAGCGATATGTAACATGTGTATCGCAATTGGCGCTTTCATACATACATGCGTTTACGTTCGTATGTGTGTATATGTGAGGGTGGGGCCTCAAATGGGGGGGCGGGTTATGTGCTTGGATGTAACTTTCATTTTTTAGTATTTAAAAAAAATGTTAATTCGATTTTTATTTAACCACTTCAGCTCTGGAAGATTTACCCCCTTCCTGACCAGACAATATGGCACTGCGTTATTTTAACTGGCAATTGCGCAGTCATGCAACACTGTACCCAAATGAAATGTTTGTCCTTTTTTCCCACAAATAGAGCTTTCTTTTGGTGGTATTTGATCACCTCTGTGTTTTTTTTTTTTTTTGCTTTATAAACAAAAAAAACTAATTGTTTTGAAAAAAAACAAAACAATATATTTTGCTTTCTGCTATAAAACATATCCAATAAAAATAAAATAAAAATTCTTCATCAATTTAGGCCAATATGTATTCTGCTACATGTTTTTGGTAAAACAAAAAAAAAATTATGTCATTCAGGGATGAGCCGAACACCCCCCTGTTCGGTTCGCACCAGAACCTGCGAACAGACAAAACGTTCGTGTGAACTTTAGAACCCTAATAAATACAATGGACTTGAACGTTCGAAATCTAAAGTGCTAATTATAAAGGCTTATATGCAAGTTATTGTCCTAAAAAGTGTTTGGGGACCCGGGTCCTGCCCCAGGGGACATGTATCAATGCAAAAAAAAGTTTTAAAAACTGCCGTTTTTTCGGGAGCAGTGATTTTAATAATGCTTAAAATGAAAAAATAAAAGTGAAATATTCCTTTAAATTTCGTACCTGGGGGGTGTGTATGATATGCATGTAAAGTGGCGCATGTTTCCCGTGCTTAGAACTGTCCCTGCAAAAATGTCATTTTTGAAAGAAAAAAAGTCATTTAAAACTCACTCGCGGCTATTAATGAATTGTCGGCTCCCGGCAATACATAGAAAAGTCATTGATAAAAAAAAAAAAAAAAGCATGGGGGTTACCCAGAATTC
Organism: Rana muscosa; assembly: GCA_029206835.1. Lineage (NCBI taxonomy): Eukaryota > Metazoa > Chordata > Amphibia > Anura > Ranidae > Rana > Rana muscosa. The sequence goes on along the minus strand of CM055116.1, from coordinate 1,241,510,201 downwards.
AATTACCAGGCCCTTCAGGTCTGGAATGGATATTAAGGGGAACCCCGCCGCAAATTTAAAAAAAAATTGACGTGGGGTTCCCCCAAATATCCATTCCAGGCCCTTCAGATCTGGCATGGATTTTAAGGGGAACTCCACCCCAAATTTTTAAAAAAAATGGCGTGGAGTCCCCCTAAAAATCCATACCAGACCCCTTATCCGAGTGTAGCGGCCTCACCCCATCCTCTTTAGCTAGGGGTATGTCACGTGACAGAGTGAGGTGCGCTACGGCCCATGTCCTCCCCATAGCTGTGGGTGAGGTGAAGGCCAGTACCAATATCTTCCTCGGGCCAAATGTGTGCTGGATTACGGAACTCAGCCCTGCTATGTTGGAATCTCCCTTTGCTCCCATTAACAGAGTCCATACACCGATCACAGTCCAACTGTTAGTTTTATTTCGTATCTCCACATACAGGCAATGCAATGGCATGATACGGTGGGATGAGCAGGTCGAGGCACTATACTGATCTGGGTCCCTACACCCCCTGTGCTATGACCAAGGGTTGCAGGAGTCCTAATTCGAATACCTCCGCTGCGTTGCAGCCCCTATCAGGGGAAGATGTCCTCCAAGGGAGTTACCGGAGGCCCATCCGTCACCGGGTTGACGCTGCACCGGAATCTTCGGACGGGTGACCTCCCCAGCCTCCTCACCTCAGATGCAGGTCCCCTCGCAAGGGGCACCCTGGAATCACTTCACCCTTGCGGGACCCAGTCGGAGTCACTGGGCCCCAGGCCTCCTCAATAGTACCTCACCCCAGGCTGAAGGTGCCTGGGATGGAACCTCAACTTCATTCCGGCCAGGCCTAGGGCGCCTAGGCCGGAACCTTGAACCGCCCGCACCCAGGCCGAAGGTGCCTGGGTGCGTGAAGAGATGATCCCCGAAGACCTCGTGGCGAGGGCGCCTCCCCCTTTTATCTCCTCCCATCAACACCACGGCGGGTTCCCTGCCCCAGCCGTACCATCTCCAGGAAGGGACAAAAAGGGTAGAACTGTGGTGATGATTCTACCTGAAGCCTGTAGGTACCCCCGCCACCCACAGGCAAAGGAGAATATTACATCCCCCAATCCTCCACGAATAACAAAAAGGGGTCTAAACCCTGACACAATTACACACCTGGGTCACACTACCCCCAGGTGTATCCCACTAAATCTGAAGACCCCGCTACACGAGCATGCAACCTGGCCGGCCGCAGGGGAAGAGGGGGGGACGAGAGAGCAGCCCCCCCTCCCTCCTGAACCGTACCAGGCCACATGCCCTCAACATGGGGAGTATGTTCCCATGGTGATGGGGACAAGGGCCTCATCCCCACAACCCTTGCCCGGTGGTTGTGGGGGTCTGCGGGCGGGGGGCTTATCGGAATCTGGAAGACCCCTTTAACAAAGGGGACCCCCAGATCCCGGCCCCCCCTATGTGAATTGGTAAGGGGTACATTGAACCCCTACCATTTCACGAAGAAAGCGTAAAAAAATGTTTAAAAAAAACACACAAATACCTTGAAAAAGTCCTTTATTAAAAAAAAAAAAAAAAAACATTCCAGCGGTGAAATCCAGTGTCCCGCGGCGATCCCGATGTCCAGCGCTGTCCTTCTTTGGTTGTGCCTGAGCGGACCTGATGGGGAACTCCCTCTCAGTGTTTTTAATGTATAGACCCGCCCCTTCTAAAGTTCCCCATCAGGTCCGCTCAGCGGACCAGATGCGGAACATGAGAAGGGGCGGGTCTATACATTTATTACCAAAGTGAGAGCAGTTCCCCATCAGGTCCGCCCCCTCGGTATGTCGGACCCGCCTACGTCATTGGCTTGAGCGGGGAACTTCCTTCACTGTGTAATTTAAATTTACACAGTGAAGAAAGTTTCCCCGCTCAGGCCAATGACGTAGGCGGGTCCGACATACCGAGGGGGCGGACCTGATGGGGAACTGCTCTCACTTTGGTAATAAATGTATAGACCCGCCCCTTCTCATGTTCCGCATCTGGTCCGCTGAGCGGACCTGATGGGGAACTTTAGAAGGGGCGGGTCTATACATTTAAAACACTGAGAGGGAGTTCCCCATCAGGTCCGCTCAGGCACAACCAATGAAGGACAGCGCTGGACATCGGGATCGCCGCGGGACACTGGAGCCACCACTGGAGCCACCGCTGGAGCCACCGCTGGAATGTTTTTTTTTTTTTTTTTTTTAATAAAGGACTTTTTCAAGGTGTTTGTGTGTTTTTTTTAAACATTTTTTTACGCTTTCTTCGTGAAATGGTAGGGGTACAATGTACCCCTTACCAATTCACATTGGGGGGGGCGGGATCTGGGGGTCCCCTTTGTTAAAGGGGTCTTCCAGATTCCGATAAGCCCCCCGCCCGCAGACCCCCACAACCACCGGGCAAGGGTTGTGGGGATGAGGCCCTTGTCCCCATCAACATGGGGACATCCTCCCCATGTTGAGGGCATGTGGCCTGGTACGGTTCAGGAGGGAGGGGGGGGGTGCTCTCTCGTCCCCCCCTCTTCCCCTGCGGCCGGCCAGGTTGCATGCTCGGATAAGGGGTCTGGTATGGATTTTTGGGGGGACTCCACGCCATTTTTTTTTTATTTGGGGTGGAGTTCCCCTTAAAATCCATGCCAGATCTGAAGGGCCTGGAATGGATATTTGGGGGAACCCCACGTCAATTTTTTTTTAAATTTGCGGCGGGGTTCCCCTTAATATCCATTCCAGACCTGAAGGGCCTGGTAATTGAATTCTGGGGAACCCCCACACTTTTTCTTTTTTTTTATCAATGACTTTTGTATGTATTGCCGGGAGCCGACAATTCATTAATAGCCGCGAGTCAGTTTTAAATGACTTTTTTTCTTTCAAAAATGACACTTTGTGCAGGGACAGTTCTAAGCACGGGAAACATGCGCCACTTCACATGCATATCATACACACCCCCCAGGTACGAAATTTAAAGGAATATTTCACTTTTATTTTTTCATTTTAAGCATTATTAAAATCACTGCTCCCGAAAAAACGGCCGTTTTTAAAACTTCTTTTTGCATTGATACATGTCCCCTGGGGCAGGATCCGGGTCCCCAAACAATTTTTAGGAAAATAACTTGCATATAAGCCTTTATAATTAGCACTTTAGATTTCTCCCATAGATTTTTCGAATTTGCCGCGAACACCCCAATTTGTTCGCTGTTCGGCGAACGGGCGAACAGGCAATGTTCGAGTCGAACATGAGTTTGACTCGAACTCGAAGCTCATCCCTAATGTCATTTTTTCCCCAGAAATAGAGCTTACTTTTGGTGGTATTTGATCATCAAAAGAGACCGAAAATTTTAGGAAAAAAACAAAACAATATATTTTATTTTCTGCTACAAAACCTATCCAATAAAAATTAAAAAAAAATCGAATTTCTTCATCAGTTTAGGCCAATATGTATCCTGCTACATATTTTTGGTAAAACAATCCCAATAAGTGTATGTTGATAGGTTTGCGCAAAAGTTATAGCATCTACAAACTATGGGATATTTCTATTTATTTTTATTTTTTTTACTAGTAATGGTGGCGATCAGCAACTTGTAGCTGGACTGCGATATTGTGGCAGCCAATCGGACACTAACTGACACTTTTTGGGGACCAGTGACACTAATACAGTGATCAGTGCTAAAAATATATACTGCCACTGTACTAATGGCACTGGCTTGGAAGGGGCGATCAAAGGGTTAAATGTGTGCCTAACATTGGTGTGCGCAGTCTATTGCATTAGGGTGTGCACCCCAGAGGACAGTGTCAGTAAAGCAAAGATTAGTGTCAGTAGGGCAGTGGGTGGTGTCAGTAGTTTTTACTTTTATTTTTTAGTAGAATATTTTTAACAATTTTGTTTGTTTCATTATTTTTTATAATATTATTTTTTTAGTAATGTTTATTTTTATTTTTTTAGGAGCTCCATTGGGGGGCTTTGGTGTAATATTAAGGGTTTAAACACAGAGAAAGGGACCGAGGACAGAGCCTCCGCAGCCCTTTCTCTGCAGCCTCAGCTGAGCTGGACAGTGAACAGTGCTCTGTGCTGGGTGGCTTCCCGTTTAATCACAAATTGAAACATAGTAAACATAGTTTACAATGCTTCAGTTAAGAATGAACACAGGAACAATTGGTACAGATTACACGATTGGTACACACACTGTTTTCTTTTATTCATCCATCCTGAATTATCTCCCACAGCAGCAGGCAGGAGAAAATAGGAGGGAATCTGCTTGCACTGCTGAAGGGGGGACAGGGGGCACAAGGAAGCAGAGGGAATCTGCACCACACAGGGTGATTAGGGTGTGCCCAGGCACATCCAGTGTACCCTGTGCACATGCCTATGGTGCCTAACCAGTGTTTTATTACAGAGTGGGAGGTCCTTTTACTAGGGTAAGACATGTGTATCGGGTGTTTACTTTCCCGCCAGTAATTTTGAATTTTTGCGGTGACACCAGTGGTGTATCTCCGGCGGTCCACCGGGTGGCGCTGTCACTTTGGGCCGACGGACGAGTCATTGCTGGGTCGAATCCTTTTTTGTCTTTCCTCGGCAGCCGTGTGGTGGGGCGGGGACCCGCTGCGCATGCCGGGGGAAGGTATAAAGGGGGCCGGCCATTTTGTCACGGGGTTGGTTGTCCCTGGCACCTTCAGCCTGCGGACGGAGTTCGTGTTTGTCCTCTAGGCGGACTAGGCCTAGAGGACCACCGGAGGTCGTGTTCCACCTCAGGCACCTTTAGCCTGGGGTGAGGTACTCGGTTGGTGGTCCGGAGCTCAGTGCCCAACACTGAGTTCCGCGAGGGAAGGATCCTAGGGTGCTCCGGAGATGGACGCCTGAATCCGAGGTGGACGTAATGGACCAGGAAGAGCTCCTCATCTGAAGACCCGGTGCAGCATACTGCCGGTGACGGGTGAGTCTCTTGTCGGAGACCGTCCGGAAGGTGAATTCCCTTGTGCGGAGACCATTGCCCACTCTTTGGAGGAGAGTGGAGGAAAGAACTTGTGTCTGGGCCTATATACACATTCACACCTCCTGTTCTGTTTTGTAAAGCAAGTAAGTCCATGCTATGTTCAAATAAAGGAGTGTTGGACTTGCAACGGTGTGAGGCTCGTTTCCTGGCAGATGACTCCTGGAGGGAGGACCCGATACACAATGCAGGCCCGAAGGTAAAAAAACTTCTGCTAATACCACTTATACTTCTGTGGTGGAGGCCTGGCGTAGCGGCCGCACTCCCTTTCCTATCATACCCCTAGACCAGAGACATTGCGAGCGAGAACTTTAATAGAGGGGATTGGGAGTGTGGTGGGGGTCAGGCGACCCTGTCCGCTACACGTGGGGGCTCGGGTCCGGTATATGTATTGTGTATCACTTGGAAGAACGTATCTGCCGCAAACAGTCAAGTATATAGGCCAAAGTGCAGCCCTACTCGAAAGTCGTGGACATGACCTTGGAAGAGGAAAGGCCCGCGCAGGCAGAGTGGTGAAAGGGGGAAAACCCAGCCGCGTGACTGACTACACGTGGGGGTTTTTAATTGCACTGCGCCAACAGACACAAACCCCCACCGCTTAGTTCGTGGGCGTGTCTCAAACCAACCAGGAGGAAAAGCCCGCGAACTGGAGCAAAAGGGGAGGAGTCCAATACGTGTGACGGACTACACGTGGGACGTTGGCGCGAAAACTCTGCAGTGTACGATGGAACAACAACAGCTCGCCATGTTTGGAAACGCCTCGTGGATCCCGGTTCACCCGGCAACTACAACATTGACTGCTGCTGCTCCCATAACGGATACGGGGATCCGACTAAAGCCAAGGGGTCGATTCGCCCTATATTCCTGCATGGACGTGGAGGCTTTGGGCATGATTTGTCACGGATGCTCGGGACTGGTATGTCTGTTAAAGCCCTTCGGACGATGTGACGCCTGCGGGGAATTCATGTTCGAGGTGGATCCGGTGGTGGAGAGGCCGAAAACCATCTATCCAGGCCGGGCTTTAGGCATCGCCCCACAGAAGGCAGGAATCACAGCAGTAAGAGTCGCCCCTGCGTACACTGCAACGACCGCAGAGGAGGTTGTGAAACACCAACGGGAGAAATCCGAGGATGCTGACTCGGTCACCACAGTCTCACAGCGTCCGCCACAGAGGAAGAGAACCAGCGTGGTAGCCCCGACCAGCGGTGTTGGTGGACCATCTCGCATGCCCACGCCCAGGGCTGGACTGGCCTACCGGGATAACGGGAGATTTCCCGGTAGGCTGCCTGTCCTGGGGCCGGTTTCAGTTGCGGCTGCAGCAGTGCTCCCTGTCCCCTCTCTCCTGCTCCTGTTTATCACGGAGCTGCCTGGTTCGGTCTGTGTTTGGCGGTGACGCTGTAACACGGTCCCGCCCCCCTAGACCGGCTCGTGTGATAGTAGATAGAGTCAGCGTTCAGCCTATCACAGGAGCCGGTCTAGGGGGGCGGGACCGTGTTACAGCGTCACCGCCGAACACAGATCCAGCCAGGCAGCTCCGTGATAAACAGGAGCAGGAGAGAGGGGACAGGGAGCACTACAGGAGATGCCCGCCGTACAGCCCTGTGTGCCTGGATGGGAGGATCGGCAGGGGGGCCGCATATAGAGGAAATTAGCTTTCTATATTCCTCCATACAGCCGCTGAATGCTTGCAGGAGGGGGAGGGGGGAGGAGGAGGAGAATCAAGCATTCCGCGGCTGTATGGAGGAATATAGAAAGCTAATTTCCTCTATATGCGGTCCCCCTGCTTCTCCTCCTATCCAACTTCTTTTGCTGGCCCCTCCCAGTTCTTGTGGCTCCCCCCTCAGTGCTCTCCTCCCCCAACACACTCTCCAGCCCCCCCCCCCCACAGTTCTCTCCACCTCTGTTCTTTCTGCCCCCCTACTCTCCAGCTCTCCAGCCACCATTCCAGTGCTCTCCACCCCTGTTCTCCCCCCCACAGTGCTCCCCAGCCCCCCCCACCCCTGTTCTTCCCCCCCAGTGCTCTCCCCATCACTCCCCAGCCCCCACCCCAGTGCTTTCAGCCCCCCCACCCCTGTTCTTTCCCCCCCCCCCCAGTGCTCTCAAGCTCCACCCATCGCTCTCCAGCCCCCTGTGCTCTCCACCCCTGTTCTTTTTGGCTCCCCTCCAGTGCTTTCAAGCTCCCCCCAGTACTCTCCGCTCCCCCTGCATTTTGTCCCCACCCATGTGCTCTCCAACCCTGCCAGTGCTCTCCGCCCCCATAGTGCTCTCCAGCACCCCATGCTCCCCACCCCTGTTCTCCCCACCAGTGCTCTCCAGCTCTCCCCATCACTCTCCAGCCCCCACCCCAGTGCTCCCCACCCCTGTTCTTTTTGCCCTCACACATGTGCTCTCCAACCCCGCCAGTGCTCTCTGCCCCCATAGTGCTCTTCAGCCCCCCGTACTTTCCACCCGTGTTTTTTCTGGCCCCCACTGGTGCTCTCAAGCTCCCCCCATTGCTCTCCACCCCCCAGTGCTCTCCACTCCCCCCTGCTCTTTGTACCGCCCAGTGCTCTCTACCCCTGTTCTTTCTCCCCCCCAGTGCTCTCAAGATCCCCCCAGTGCTCTTTACCTCCCACACTGTTAGCCCCCTCAGTGCTCTCCAGCCCCCCCTCTCAGCCTCCCATGCTCTCCACTCCTGTTCTTTTTGGCTCCCCCTCCAGTGCTTTCAAGCTCCCCCCCCAGTACTCTCCGCTCCCTCTGCATTTTGTCCCCACCCATGTGCTCTCCAACCCTGCCAGTGCTCTCCGCCCCCATAGTGCTCTCCAGCACCCCATGCTCCCCACCCCTGTTCTCCCCCCCAGTGCTCTCCAGCTCTCCCCATCACTCTCCAGCCCCCACCCCAGTGCTCCCCACCCCTGTTCTTTTCCCCCACCCATGTGCTCTCCAACCCCGCCAGTGCTCTCTGCCCCCCATAGTGCTCTCCAGCCCCCATACTTTCCACCCGTGTTTTTTCTGGCCCCCACTGGTGCTCTCAAGCTCCCCCCATTGCTCTTCACCCCCCAGTGCTCTCCACTCCCCCCTGCTCTTTGTACCGCCCAGTGCTCTCTACCCCTGTTCTTTCTCCCCCCCAGTGCTCTCATGATCCCCCCCCAGTGCTCTTTACCTCCCACACTGTTAGCCCCCTCAGTGCTCTCCAGCCCCCCCTCTCAGCCTCCCATGCTCTCCACCCCTGTTCTTTTTGGCTCCCCCCCAGTGCTCTCAAGCCCCCCCAGCGCTCTCCACTCCCCACCCCTGTGATCTCCACTCCCCCCTGCTGTTTGCCCCCACCCATGTGCTCTCCAACCCCGCCAGTGCTCTCCACTCCCCCTTCTCTCCAGCTCCCCCCCCAGTGCTCTCACTTCCCCAGGACCAGAGGACAGGCTGACTGGGGCCGGAAAATGAGGACGGCTGAAGGTGCAGGTGGCCAGGGACCGCTCCATCTCACAGCAAACAGATCCTCTGGAAGGAGCACTGTCCCCATCCAAAACGAGAACAGACCCTGCTTGCTGATGACGATCATGGATATCCTGCTGGCATGGAAGGTACCGTACCGAGCATCAACATCACACCTTCCCACAGACAGAGACTGCAGACTGGGACATGGGGCATAGGAGAGACTGCATTCACGGGCACAGTAAAGCTGCATTTGATGAGCATAGTGAGGCTGCAATGACGGGCACAGTGAGGCTGCAGTGATGGGCACAGTAAAGCTGCATTTGATGGGCACAGTAAAGTTGCATTTGATGAGCACAGAAAAGCTGCATTTGATGAGCACAGTAAAGCTGCATTTGATGAGCACAGTGAGGCTGTATTGATGGGCACAGTGAGGCTGCATTGATGGGCACAGTGAGGCTGCAATGGTGGGCACAGTGAGGCTGCAATGGTGGGCACAGTGTGGCTGCAATGGTGGGCACAGTGTGGCTGCATTGATGGGCACAGTGTGGCTGCATTGATGGGCACAGGGAGGCTGCATTGATGGGCACAGGGAGGCTGCATTTGATGGGCACAGTGAGGCTGCATTTGATGGGCACAGTGAGGCTGCATTTGATGGGCACTGATGAGGATGCATTTGATGGGTACTGGTGGGGCTGCATTGAGCTCTTGTATCATGTCTGAAGCCTCTGACCATCTCCTGTATCATGTCTGCAGTCTCTGAGGGAGTCTGGAGAGGAGTTAAGAGTGGGAGCACCACCGGGATGGGGGTCATGGGAGAAGTCAGATGTGTGGGGACTGTGGAGAGTAGACTATTGGATAAAACCAGAGCCACCAAGCTGGAGCCGACTGACTGAGCCCTGCACGGTGTACCTGAGAGGAGGTCAGTGACAGCACTGCTAGGCCAGTCTGAGGGGGAGTCACTGATGTAAAGGGGGAGTGAATACGATAATTTAAGGGGGCATTAATATAAAGGTTTCCCCCCTATATCAGTAACCCACCCCCCCTTACCTTAGTGTATTCTTTCTGCGGAAGGTGGTCCCCCCACGTTCTGAGTTCCTGGGGTCCCCCTTGATGATTGACCACTTTTACCACTTTTAACTGGAATTTGCGTTTTATATATATAAAGCCCTATGTGCTTTCATATCTGTCTTATCTATATATAATACACTCTTCAAATGTGCTTTAAAATGTATGGTTTTCCCTTTCATGAACAAGAACATTATGACCTTATGCTGGTATAATAATGCTGTGGGGCTGGTATGAAATTTTTTCCAGGGCTGGATTTTATTTCCAGTCCGGCCCTGCCCACGCCAGGCCCGGATGGATCCGTAGACGAGAGTTCCGAACATCCCAAAAAAGGCCAAGGTAAGCCGGCTGAGAAGACTTGGTGTGAGGGAGGATGTGTCAGGAAGGCATGGCCTAGCAAGTCTCCGGAGTGTGGATGTTTTGTTTCCACACAGGGCTACATACCCGCGGAGGAGTGTGACACTTCTGACTTAGAATCTCTCTCTGATATGGGAGATGATGTCCAAATTGACGATCTGTTTGCCGGGAAGGGCTGGGACAAGGCACCGCTTGCTGCATTCCTTGGGTTTCGGAATTCGCCTATGTCCGTGGGTGAGAGCACACCAAGGGTGGAGGCATCAGCGCCTGAAGGAGAATCTATCTCTCAAACTGTTCCCGTATCCCCTGCACCATCTGCATGTGATGCTGGGGTAAAAAGACTGTTGTTGAGGCCTCCAATGCCTAGATTAGAGGTGGCCAAGGCACCTCGCCATCCAGATGCGGTCGTTCTGTCTGGTAAAGGGGACAAATCAACCATGCCTCCTTTGGCGAGACTGCAGAGGCTGTTTGGTCAGAAGGTTGCAGCGGAATATGGATGGGAGTATCCCTACTTGCCGAAGGACCTGCTGTATGAGGTGGAGGTGTGCAGGGAGCGTTGGTACAATGATTTTGTTTGGACTCATCTCAAAGTCCCGCACGCTCGCAGATACCTAGCGTGTTCTCCAAAGGCTTCACAACGTTTCAAAGACTGCAAGGCAGAATGGATGGTGGGAAGACACATCCACGCAGATAAAGTGGTGATAAAACGCAAAGAAGGCGAACATGTGGAATATCATCTAGAGACTGTAGATCAGCACCTAAAGCCACTAACTCTGCCGCACCCACGTTTCTACCTCTAGGGAGAAGAAAAAAAAACTCCATTGGTATCATGCTGCTGAACTTTCTGGGGAAATTGTGTTTTAGTGTGCCCAGAAAAGAGAAAAGAACTGTTCCTGTTTGTTTCTTCCCGCAAAGAGATCACAGACTCTGGGGTAGATAGTGTTAGGAAAAAAGAAAAAAGAAAAGAGAAGATGTTCAATGGGTGCAGTTACCGTGATGCTGTCACCAGGTGGCAGTGTTGCGCAATGTTACAAACACTTTTCACGCACCCACTCTTTGGAGAAAGAGGGATTTCTTTTAGGAGAAATTTCTTTTACTCACACACACGAATACATGTGTCAGGATTTTATGTGTTGGTTTCTTTTGTTTTTTTCCCTCTGCAGGAGAACATCCCAGCAAGATTTTAGACTCTGGGGAGGTCTTTAGTCAGGATGGGGAGGGAAAAAGTAAATGTTAATATGCAACCTTGAAATGTTTGATGTTGTCTTTTGCTCCTCTTTCTGTTACAGGGGCTCAGACACAACTTCACAGTAGGATAGTGTTTCCAAAAGTTTGTTGGTTTTTCAATTTGTTAACGGTTTCTGGCGCAAATCATGTCAGCTGTGGAGGATATGGTTTGCTCCAGACACTGGGGACCAGTGTCAAAAGACAGAGGGGAGTATGTAGCGGGTGTTTACTTTCCCGCCAGTAATTTAGAATTTTTGCGGTGACACCAGTGGTGTATCTCCGGCGGTCCACCGGGTGGCGCTGTCACTTTGGGCCGACGGACGAGTCATTGCTGGGTCGAATCCTTTTTTGTCTTTCCTCGGCAGCCGTGTGGTGGGGCGGGGAACCCGCTGCGCATGCCGGGGGAAGGTATAAAGGGGGCCGGCCATTTTGTCACAGGGTTGGTTGTCCCTGGCACCTTCAGCCTGCGGACGGAGTTCGTGTTTGTCCTCTAGGCGGACTAGGCCTAGAGGACCACCCGAGGTCGTGTTCCACCTCAGGCACCTTTAGCCTGGGGTGAGGTACTCGGTTGGTGGTCCGGAGCTCAGTGCCCAACACTGAGTTCCACGAGGGAAGGATCCTAGGGTGCTCCGGAGATGGACGCCTGAATCCGAGGTGGACGTAATGGACCAGGAAGAGCTCCTCATCTGAAGACCCGGTGCAGCATACTGCCGGTGACGGGTGAGTCTCTTGTCGGAGACCGTCCGAAGGTGAATTCCCTTGTGCGGAGACCATTGCCCACTCTTTGGAGGAGAGTGGAGAAAAGAACTTGTGTCTGGGCCTATATACACAATCACACCTCCTGTTCTGTTTTGTAAAGCAAGTAAGTCCATGCTATGTTCAAATAAAGGAGTGTTGGACTTGCAACGGTGTGAGGCTCGTTTCCTGGCAGATGACTCCTGGAGGGAGGACCCGATACACAATGCAGGCCTGAAGGTAAAAAAACTTCTGCTAATACCACTTATACATCTGTGGTGGAGGCCTGGCATAGCGGCCGCACTCCCTTTCCTATCATACCCCTAGACCAGAGACATTGCGAGCGAGAACTTTAATAGAGGGGATTGGAGTGTGGTGGTGGTCGGGCGACCCTGTCCGCTACACGTGGGGGCTCGGGTCCGGTATATGTATTGTGTATCACTTGGAAGAACGTATCTGCCGGAAACAGTCAAGTATATAGGCCAAAGTGCAGCCCTACTCGAAAGTCGTGGACATGACCTTGGAAGAGGAAAGGCCCGCGCAGGCAGAGTGGTGAAAGGGGGAAAACCCAGCCGTGTGACGGACTACACGTGGGGGTTTTTAATTGCACTGCGCCAACAGACACAAACCCCCACCGTTTAGTTCGTGGGCGTGTCTCAAACCAACCAGGAGGAAAAGCCCGCGAACTGGAGCAAAAGGGGAGGAGTCCAATACGTGTGACGGACTACACGTGGGACGTTGGCGCGAAAACTCTGCAGTGTACGATGGAACAACAACAGCTCGCCATGTTTGGAAACGCCTCGTGGATCCCCGGTTCACCCGGCAACTACAACATTGACTGCTGCTGCTCCCATAACGGATACGGGGATCCGACTAAAGCCAAGGGGTCGATTTGCCCTATATTCCTGCATGGACGTGGAGGCTTTGGGCATGATTTGTCACGGATGCTCGGGACTGGTATGTCTGTTAAAGCCCTTCGGACGATGTGACGCCTGCGGGGAATTCATGTTCGAGGTGGATACGGTGGTGGAGAGGCCGAAAACCATCTATCCAGGCCGGGCTTCAGGCATCGCCCCACAGAAGGCAGGAATCACGGCAGTAAGAGTCGCCCCTGCGTACACTGCAACGACCGCGGAGGAGGTCGTGAAACACCAACGGGAGAAATCCGAGGATGCTGACTCGGTCACCACAGTCTCACAGCGTCCGCCACAGAGGAAGAGAACCAGCGTGGTAGCCCCGACCAGCGGTGTTGGTGGACCGTCTCGCATGCCCATGCCCAGGGCTGGACTGGCCTACCGGGATAACGGGAGATTTCCCGGTAGGCTGCCTGTCCTGGGGCCGGTTTCATTTGCGGCTGCAGCAGTGCTCCCTGTCCCCTCTCTCCTGCTCCTGTTTATCACGGAGCTGCCTGGTTCCATGCTATGTTCAAATAAAGGAGTGATGGACTTGCAACGGTGTGAGGCTTGTTTCCTGGCAGATGACTCCTGGAGGGAGGACCCGATACACAATGCAGGCCCGAAGGTAAAAAAACTTCTGCTAATACCACTTATACATTTGTGGTGGAGGCCTGGCGTAGCGGCCGCACTCCCTTTCCTATCATACCCCTAGACCAGAGACATTGCGAGCGAGAACTTTAATAGAGGGGATTGGGAGTGTGGTGGGGGTCGGGCAACCCTGTCCGCTACACATGGATCCCTGTCCATGCTTTCCATGTTTTCCCTTCTGTCAGAACAGTCTTATGTAGCGCCCTGCTCCCAATGAGTGGGCGCTATATGTTGAAATGTAGTTGTCTGGGCATAAGTTTAGCCAGAGAGATTGTTTATTTAAATTGTGGCACTGTTTCAGTTTGATTGGTTGCATGATTTTCCCCCCACCGGTGGGTGTCGCTGTCACCGCTGGTCAGGGTTGGAAAGGCAACAGGCTGGACGTATTGGGTACCTCTTTCCCAGCAGCAGCCCAGGGGGCGTGGTGAACCCACTGTGCATGCTGGGAGAGGGTACTCAAGTGACAGATGCCATTAGGGTGAAAGAGAGTTGGTTGTCATCTTCTTCGATCCTCACCTGAGGGCCCTCCTGGCCTCAGGGATGTGTTGGCAGTTCCCACCTCGGGGCCACGTTGGCCCGAGGCCTCGCAACTGAGATGTAGGCCCAGGAGTTGCTGGGACCTACTGATCCGGGGATGATCCTGTGTCGCCTTGCCTGATGGAAGGGACCGAGCAATTGAGGATTCAATTGGAGGATGCACCTGGTTCCCAAAATCTACCTCACAGTGCTGCTGGTGCGGCTGAAAGATCCTGGCACCTTTCTGAGGGAGCTAACCCAGTGAGGGGTTATACAGGTCTGTGGCAGAGACTATTCTATTTAACAAATTCCTATACCAAGTCTGTGGCAGAGACTATTCTATTGATCGAGCTTCTGCTAGGCCAGTGAGATTAGGCCTATCCAGTGGTGGCTGAGTCCAGCGTGGAGACAGTCACTCCTCTGGACCTAGGAAGTTTCCGTGATTGACAAGTAAGATACCTGAGTCCTCCCCATTCTTCTATTCCCCTCTATTGGAACATTTTATTCAAATAAAACTCTTGAAAGAGACTTTGTGTCGGTGCAGACATTTCTTATGGACAGACTCTTCAAGGAGAACCTCTGAGCCGAAGATTTGGAACAGTAAGGTAATGTGAAAAGACCCACAACTAAACCAGCAGCTCCTACGGGGGTACCGCTACACTTGTTTACTGGGCAGACCCGCCGTTCTGCCTCTCTGCTGGTCGATCGGCAGGTACCAGTGGATATTGAGTCCACGGTACCTGCCGCTGGGCTCCCGCTGTGTATGATCACGGTGGTAATCAGCCACCTGTGGAGCGCATGCGTGCCCCCTATTTGGAAGAGCCAGATCACATGTATACAGTGGTGGCTGGTTCATAAGGGGCACAGGGGCGCTGCCCCCCTAATCTTCATGCGCTGCCCCCTAATCTCCATGTGGGGTGCCAGACACAAAGATTTCTATGAGGTTTTTTTTTAAGCACATGATTAGAGCCTGAGGCTTTAATTGGCTTCAAAAAGGTTGGAATATTGATTCCCAGAAGAGTTGAAGCTGTTATAGCTACAAAGGGCGGGCCAACTCAACATTGAACCCTACAGACTAAGACTGTGATGCCATTAACGTTTATGTGCGTGTAAAGGCAGGTGTCCGAATACTTTTGGTAGTATAATGTATGCTATGTAGATTGTTTTTTTTGGACTGGTCATCATGTACAGTAATCTTTTTTTTTAAACTTAGATGCCATCTCTGCCCCCTGATGAAGATTTATGGCAAACTAATTGAAACACATTGGGGCTTCTCCGGCAGGTTATACTGTTTGAATAAATTCAATTCAAATATACATTTATATAATTACCCTGCCAGAGGGTATTGGGGTATTATAGCACATTGTACCATTGAGTAGTAAAACCAGAGAATTTGCATGTTTTAGAACATGTTTTCTTTACATTTATTGTACAATTAAAATTTGTCCAGTTTATGTAAAATGCTTTTTTTGTTGATGTGTTAAAGTCCCATGGGGGAGTAAATGGAATTGTTATTAGACATGGAGGGAAATCTTCTCTAAGTGTACCCGCTAGTTAGGGAGAGAGGTGCATGTCTTCAAAAAAAGACTGGAAGTGAAGTATTTATATCCAGAGCAAATAACGCTTGTAAGTTCAATCACATGGATGAGCCAAACTGCAAATTCCACTGAAGAGCCAATGAGTAAAGGATACAACATTTATTAACATGCAACATAGTTCTCTCTTCAGGAGACTCCCGTTATTTCTGTCTGTATTGATATTGGAGAGTTCCCTCACTTCCTCACAACATCCATTTATGGTTAATGACATCGACTGGGGGACCCCCCCTTTGTATATATAAGATGTCACCCCCAGACCTATCATTTGGTAAAGGGACAGGACAAGATGTGTGTCAGCAGGCACTGGGCTTTTTTCTTTTAGCGGGTCAGCGGGCATTGAGCTTGATGTGGATCTACATTGCTGTGATTGATGATGGATGTACATCATGGGACATCATTTATGGGTTGTTTTTTGTTATACCATTATTATACATGAGATCCACCAGAGAAATACAAGGGAATCAAACACACGGTTCCCCTTCACACATTACCATAAATAACGCTGTCTTTTTCTGTGCCGAGGAATCAGATAGAAAGGAGATAAGGAAAATCAAATTAGAGTGAGAGTAAACTCCCATACATGACTTTTACCTATAGGTAAGCTTATAATAAGGCTTACCTATAGGCAGTGCCGGCTGGTGCTAAACTTTTTGAGAGGGCGGCAAACAAACCTCCCCAGGTCCACACTCACCCTGTCATGGTCCCCCGCACTCACCCCTCCACGGTCCCCGCACTCACCCCGACATGGTCCCCCGGACTCACCCCTCCACGGTCCCCCGCACTCACCCCTCCACGGTCCCCTGAACTCAGCCCCTCCACAGTCCCCCACACTCACACCCTCATGGTCCACCGCTTAGCCCTCCACGGTCCCCCACACTCACCCCGTCATGGTCCCCCGGACTCACCCCTCCACGGTCCCCCACACTCACCCCTCCACAGTCCCCCGCACTCACACCCTCATGGTCCACCGCTTAGCCCTCCACGGTCCCCCGCACTCACCCCGTCATGGTCCCCCGGACTCACCCCTCCACGGTCCCCCGCACTCACCCCTCCACGGTCCCCTGAACTCAGCCCCTCCACAGTCCCCCACACTCACACCCTCATGGTCCACCGCTTAGCCCTCCACGGTCCCCCACACTCAGCCCTCCACGGTCCCCCGCACTCACCCCGTCATGGTCCCCCACACTCACCCCTTCACAGTCCCCCGCACTCATGCCATCATGGTTGCCCACACTCACCCCTCCACAGTCCCCCACACTCACCCCTCCATGGTCCCCCGCACTCACCCCTCCACGGTCCCTCGAACTCAGCCCTCCACAGTCCGTCATAGTCCCCTGCACTCACCCCTTCACAGTCCCCCACACTCACCCCTCCATGGTCCCTCGCACTCAGCCCTCCACAGTCCCCCACACTCACACCTCCATGGTCCCCCGCACTCACCCCTCCACGGTCCCTCGAACTCAGCCCCTCCACAGTCCCCCACACTCACTCCACCATGGTCCCCCGCACCTCCATGGTCCCCTGCACTCACCCCTCCACGGTCCCTCGAACTCAGCCCTCCACAGTCCGTCATGGTCCCCTGCACTCACCCCTTCACAGTCCCCCAGACTCACCCCTCCATGGTCCCTCGCACTCAGCCCTCCACAGTCCCCCACACTCACCCCTCCATGGTCCCCCGCACTCACCCCTCCACGGTCCCTCGAACTCAGCCCCTCCACAGTCCCCCACACTCACTCCACCATGGTCCCCCGCACTCAGCCCTCCACAGTCCGCCACACTCACCCCTCTATGGTCCCCCACACTCACCCCTCCACAGTCCCCCGCACTCACCCCATCATGGTCCCCCACACTCACCCCTCCACGGTCCCCTGCACTCACCCCTCCACAGTCCCTCACACTATTTAGGAGATATTTACTGATCGTGCTGCCGGTGACATCACTCTAAGGCCCCTTTCACACTGGGGCGGTTTGCAGGTGCTATTTTCCTAAAAATAGCGCCTGCAAACCGAGCCTAAACAGCGGCTCCTTTCTCTCCAATGTGAAAGCCCTGAGGGCTTTCACACTGGAGCGATGCGCTAACAGGACTTAAAAAAAAGTCCTGCTAGCCGCATCTTTGGAGCGGTGAGAGGAGCGGTGTGTTTACCGCTCCTCCACCGCTCCTTCCCATTGAAATTATTGGGATACCGCGATAATACCGCCCGCAAACCGCGGCTGTAGCCGCGGTTTGCGGGTGGTATTAACCCTTTTTCGGCCGCTAGCGAGGGTTAAAACCGCACCGCTATTGGCCGAATACCTCTGCAATCCCGACGGTATAGCACCGCTAAAAATAGCGGCGCTATACCGCCACCCGCCCCAGTGTGAAACCGGCCTAAAGGAACGGCTTCCCGGGCTGTTCCTTCAGAGGCCTGTGCCATAAACGCCAGCTGCTGCATGCATGTGCAAGATTGACGTCATCTCGGCTCCAGCCAAACACACAGCCGGAGTCCACAAACTGGAAGGAAGATGGTTGGAGATTGTGGCCGTGTCAGCGGTGGCATCTCACCACTGGAAGGGCTTCGTTCTAGGGTACATTTCACATAATCTGCTAGTCTGTGATGCACACTAGCACATTACGGCTTTACCTTGCAGGTTAAAAGAAAGAAAAATTGTTGGCGGTTTACTACGACTTTAAAGGAGTTGTAAAGGTACATTTTTTATTTTCTAAATAGGTTCCTTTAAGCTAGTGCATTGTTGCTTCACTTACCTTTTCCTTAGATTTCCCTTCTAAATATTTTTTTTCTTTGTTTTCTTTGTCTGAATTTCTCACTTCCTGTTTATCCTCAGTAAGCTGTTCAGTAAGCTGTTCTGGATGACTCCACACCACTCGGATGATGGTGTGGAGTTCAGTGAGGAGAAACAGGAAGTGAGAAATTCTGACAAAGAAAACAAACCTTTAGAAGGTAAATCAAAGGAAAAGGTAAGTGAAGCAACAATGCACTAGCTTAAAGGAACCTATTTAGAAAATAAAAAATGTACCTTTACAACTCCTTTAAGTGATTTGTGGAGTTGGAAGGATTTTGGTATTGTATCAAGTAAAAGACAAAACTATACATGAACTTTATTGCATTAGACTGCATAATTACTAAAATAACTGAAGAGAAAACTATAACATCTGTAATTGTTGGACATTGCGGGAAAACGAATATGTGTGCTGTAACCACTTCTGACCTTTGAACTCTGCATCTCTTACTATTGACCTTTGAACTCTGCGTCAATTAATCCTGACCCTTGAACTCTATGTTACTTTCTTCTCATCCCTGAACTCTGTGTGACATAATACTGATCCCTAAACTCTGCATCACTTACTGCTGACCTCTGGAGCCTGTGCCAATTACTAATGACCATTGAACCCTGTACCATCTACTATCCTATCAAATTGTATGTATGTGGAAAAACCCAAAAGGTCATGGATTATTTTGGTACCCCAAAGTCAGAGATCAAAGCAATTTTACAAAGTTTATTACAAAACTTTAAAAAAATACAAAGCTCATAATTTAAAATGATCATTGTATAGATCTCCCCTGTAGGTGTGTCGTAGTTCCCATGCTTGATGTATCCAGCTCCACTGACACACGCTCCAAGACACAGATATAGTGGAGCATACAAGCAGCAAACCCTCTACATGTTTCAAGGCAATAGCAGCTTCTTCAGGAGGAATAAGGGGCCTAAAATATCTAAGAAGAAACAATTCATTACTCAAAAAGTACAAACAGCATAACGAAGACATCGATATACAATCAAGTTGTTAACAAAACATAAAAACATCCAAGAACTCCGGTGCTAGATGTCAAGATACAGGGGACCTCATACACATGATGTGGAAATGCCCGAAGTTACAAAGATATTGGGCTAAGGTATTGAGCATCATAAATATGACTTTTGGGATAACTCTGGAACTAGAAGCCAGGGTGTGTCTATTGGGCATAGAGGAGAGACACGGACCAAAATACATTCCGGAAGTAGTGTTGAGGTGCCTGTTTCAGGCCAGGAAGGTAATAGCACAAAACTGGCATGCTCAGAAAGCACCGACATCAGCAGAGTGGGTCAATGTAATAAATGCGACAATGTGGAAGGAAAAAGTAGTTTTGACTAGACAGGGTAATTATAAAAAATGTAAAACAATGTGGGATCCCTGGCTGAGGAAAATGGGGTGTCCGCCCTAATTAGTGCGGCAGTAAGAGGAGTAAAAGAATGGACGTAAAAGGTGGAAACTGGACTGTTGAGGTAGGAAGGCCGAATAGAGAATAGGTAAAAAGAGAAGCTATGGGCTCTAGATAAAGAAGTTAAACATATTAGAAGATCAAGGGGAAGGAAGGGAAAAGGGAGGGGAAGCGGAAGGAAAGCCAAAATTAAATGAAGTGAAAATAAAATAGTTCTAGTTAAACAGTTACAATAGCAATAACACAAGAGAGCGGTAGAATGCATCTTTGGTTCTTCTGTTTTTGGAGTGTGCAAAGAGATTAGTTGGGGAAGGGGGGTAAGAGGTTAATTGCAGAACATTGTATTAAAGCACTTTATGTGAAATAAGGATAAAACAAATGTATGTATTTTTATAAAATGTTTTGCAACATGGAAAAACAATAAAGAATATAAAGTTTAAAAAAAAGAACTCCGGTGCTTCAGGTGGCCCCCCAGGACTTACCAAATCCAGAGGACGGTCGGTAAGATGGGGAGCCCAAACTTGTGGGACCTACTATCAACCAGAGGATCTTTTATGATTATCACTAAAAGAATAAAATACTTTCAAATACCATGGATAAAGCGTGTGTGACGTCACTGTGTCTTATCTTCCACTGCGCATGTGCGGGAAAACCCATGCATGTACAGTGCCCAAAAGGAAAACGTTTACAGGCATGGGAGAGGCAAAGTAATCCTGCCCAGCAAAGGCCCCTCCATCGAGAGAGTGGCTGTCTGCTGCAGGAAAAGCAAGGCAACCCGTCAATTGCACCTCCTTCAGCCAATCACAGCGGTCATGTGATTGGAAATGTTTTTTTTTCTTTAATTCCCTTCTTCTTTTTTTTCACGCCTGTCAGAAGCGCTCGTGATTAACTTTGCTAGCTGTCAGCCTCCCATTGATTTCAGTAGGGCTGCCACATATAACCGGTGGCGGCCCCATTCGCAACTGTGAATGAGGCCAAAGAGTGGCGCATCTATGCAGTATTTCACAGATGTGAATGGATTCTTTGGAACTGAGAAGATAATTACCAATAAACAGTCACCAGATGAAACTGAATAGTTTAGATGTCTTAATTCACATACAGCAGGTAAAATAAGTACTGAACACCTCACCATTCTAGATAAATCGATCTCTAAAGGTGCTATTGACATATTAATTAGCCATTGTCACACAAGTGGGTGGTCTCTGCACCCCGAGACCACGTTTTTTTTAAGCCAATTAGAGCCTCAGGTGCTTTAAAAAAACATTGAAATCCAATGCGTCCGGTGCCCTGCATGTAGATTAGCGGCTGGGCGTATGTATTAGAGGGGCGGCGTCTCTGCCCCCCTGTATGGACGGTCCGTCACTGTTGGTTACCATGCAGAAGTACAGGAACAACCAACCTACAGAGGTACAGACAGGAAGTTCCGGGTGAGAGATGTTTGCACCACTGCACTTCCAATATATATATTTTTTCTAAATATACTTTAGCGTTGCTTATATTTTGTTTTATATTACCACGCAGAACTGCACCAGATTCGGAGTGCTCCAATCAGTGGCAGCTCGTAATGTAGGGTGCAAGGGCACTGCCCCCCCATCAATGCATCCGTCCCCCTAATCTACATGCAGGGCACTGGAGGCATTAATTCCAATGTTTTTTTGTTTTTTTTTAAACACGTAATTAGAGCTAATAGGCCCGGGACTGAGATAAGCAATCGGGACAACTTCCCACAGAAGTGATGGAGGAACATCCATTCCCAAAACTCCTTTGTGATGAATGAAGCTGGAAGTGGCAATGACTTTATCACTATCAGCCGTCATTCCCAGGCTGTTACCACCAGGGAAGCAGCTAACCAAGTACAATCTGTGTTTGGTTAGTTGCTTTGGAGAGCGGAGAGTAAAGAGCACCTGTCACCTGTTCAAAGCTGTCATAAAGGGAGCTTTTTAGCCCCTTTGTGATAGCAATAACGTTAAAGTGGTTGTAAAGGTAGAAGTTTTTATTACATTAATGCATTTTCTGCATTAAGGTAAAAAACCTTCTGTGCATAGGATTCCCCCAACCCCCCTAAATACTTACCTGAGCCAAATCTCAATCCAGCGCTGTGCCTGAGAGCAGCGTCTCTCTCCACCCTCTCTCCTCACTGGACATAAAATTGTAGCTCCAGCCGTGGTCTTAGTATTGTTTTATTCAGATGTATTGGACTCTCCCATTCCTCCGATAGGCCCGGGACTGAGATAAGCGATCAGGACGTCTTGCCACAGAGGAGATGGAGGAACATCCATTCCCAGAACTCCTCTGTTATGAATGAAGCCAGAAGTCATGAAGATTTTGACACTTTCCGCTTCGGAGCCGTCATTACCTGGCTGTTACACAGAGCAGGGAAGTACAACAAGTTACGAAAAAAATTGATTTACAATCACTTTAAAGGGAAAACGTGTAAACATTTTTTTTAGATATAATAAAAATAATAAACAATTGTTTTTTATTCACCCCTGTCCAACTGTGCATACACAAAAATGCAATAGAATAAAATATGTCTGTTCTGAAATCTAACTAGATGTACACATATATACAGAATGTATAACCCATCTGGTGCTAAAGGGGGGTGACCACATGACTACCAAATAATGTGAATGAACTCTCTGCACACTGCTGTACACTGCTTAATCATTTCTAGCAAACTGCACATAGACAGGGATTTTTGGTTCACATGCATTGTAATACATGCTTAAGCTGGCCAACTGCGTCAAAGTAATCCCTTTCTGGCCAGACCTAACTACACTATACTATCCTATACTACACTACACTACACAACACTAACTAATCTATCCTACTCTACACTACACCCTACACTATGCTGTACTTACCTGCACTGCACCCTACACTACACAACAGCACTCTCTACATTCTACATTACATTAGGTGTTCCTAGAGGTCCTGAGCGCTGTTTTTATTAAAAAAAAAAATTATGTTCGCTTTTCCAAGTACGGTGTTTACATCGCTCCCAACTGTCCCTGATTTCGAGGGACTGTCGCTGATTTGGAACAAAGTCCCTCTGACCCTCATTTCTCCCTCCTTTTGGTCTGATCTATATAGTTGTATATAAAATACACTATTTATCTTTCAAAAAATGTTTCCCAGTGCTAAACCATTCATCCAATTTTTTAAATTGGTGCATTTGTAAATTTCAAAAGCCAATTTAAAGGAATAGTAGTGGCAAAAAAAGCAATTAACTAATCATTTTTTATGTGGAATTCACCTTTAGTAGGGCGTGGCAGGAGGTGTGGCTTATGCCTACATACTTTTGCTAATAGGTGTCCCTCATTCCTATTTCAAAAAGTTGGGAGGTATGGGTCTATAGCAGCTGGGACCGCCATGTACCCCTTTAATAACAATACATAGCGGTGATACTATGGACTTAGCGCCTGATTTTTGGGATATTTCTACACTAAACGACATTACTCTTTGGGGTTGATTTGCTAAAGGCAAATAGACTGTGCACTCTGCAAGCGCTGTTACTCCAGAGCTTAGAATATGAGGTGAAGCTTCACTTTACAAAAAAAAAACAATCACGTGCAAGGAAAATGTAAAAAGAAATTGCATTTTTGCTTAGACATGATTGGGTGATGGAAGTCAGCAGAGCTTCCCCTCATTTACTAAGCTCTGGAGCAGCTGCACTTGCAAAGTACACAGTCTATTTGCTTTTAGTAAATCAACCCCCATGTGTTTGATAAATTGCTGTGCAAATATCATGTGGCATAAAAAATTGCAACAGCCACCATGGTATTCTCCAGGGCTTCTGCATTCCTAAAATATGTCATGTTTGGGGGTTCTAACTAATTTTCTATCTAAAAATGCCGATTTCAACATGTGTGTGAAAAATGTAAAAAAATTGCCCTGGACAGCAAGTGGGTAAAAAAATACTAATCTGAAAAAATGTCCCTCGTTGGACCTCCATTCTCAGTCACATCCTCCAGCGAAGCAGATGGATGTCCAGCAATGCAGGGGTGATGAAGTTTGGGGAATCTTTAGATCTTATTGCCCAATTCCTGCAATAACAATGGATAGATTCATAGAAACAGAGAAACTAAGAAAACAGCTATATATATTTTTTTTATATATAGAAATTTTTGAATGGGTGCCAGTCTCGTCTTCCAGGGATCCAGAAGATCAGCTCTAGATGTTGATGCCCAATCAATGCCTGCAATAAAAAAACAATACATTTATAGGAACATGGAAAACATAGGAGAGAGAGAGAGAAAAAGAGAGAAATATTTTTTTTTGTTTTTTTGTTTTTGTATTTTTGTATTTTTTTGTTTTTTTTTGTGGGGGGGGGGGGGTGCAGACATTCAGGGAAGCTGTAGATCCAATCTGCCGTTCCATCTGTACCTGCAATAAAATTGATACGTTAATATTGTCTGAATGGGTGATGCTGAAAACATATGATAGGACACTTTATCTAAGCATAGGTTTTCTCATCATTTATAAATGATGGTGGTGAACTTGGGACAATAGTCCTCAGCAGCACAGAATGTCCAACAGTTATGTTCTCTATAATATAAAATACATTCTGCTTCCTATAATTGTTCCTCTGTAATTGGTGTCATAGATGTGCAGACCAGGGAACTCCATTGCAGAGGTCCCCCTCACACCCGTAGATATTTGGCCATGAGGATCAGCAGAGAGTGGAAACATCGAGATACATTTCCGTGTTTTGTTTGCAGAATTGTTTGTGACTTGTGGGTCTGTTCACGGCGTGTTTATTCCAGTAACATTAGTGCCATGCATGTTAAGTGTGCTGATGCCATTCGTTCTTTCTGAATGGCACCCCAATACACCTTCTGATGGAGGTGCATTGTAGCACAACAACACACTAACATGCATTGTGGTGTTTTGTGAAATATGGAGCATGCATGGACCATTATTTGGCAGCACACCACACATTATGGGGTTGTGCTTTTGGCACATTACTGATCTGCCCCGCATTGTACTGCTACACACATTCATATGAAGGTGCATTACTCCCTAACAAGGAGATCTTTGTACCCAAGCAGTATATAGACTGTGATAACATGGGCATCTTATATCTAATGTCATGGACCTGCGGAACATTTTACGTTGGCTAAATTATTAGACATTTAAGGCAAAGGATTGGAGATCATTTATACTTTGCCAGTAATAGTAAAATGATAACGTCCATCAATGGGCACATTGGCACACAACTCAAATTTGACGCATCACATATGGGATTTGTAGCTTTGGAGCCGGTCTTCTAAGACCCTTGTGGTGGTGATTTTGATAAGGAAGAGCTTCAGAGAGAAACACAACAGATTCAAAGATTTGAAGGCTCCCCTCCCCCAGGTCTAAAGGAGAATTTGAGCTATAAACCGTTTTTATCATTCTTACAATTTTAGTTCCTATATGATTTAGAAAAATGGGGACAACACCGGTACAGCTGCACTATTTAATGTTGCAAATCATTTGATTGTTTATTATTTGGTTGTTTTTTGTATCAAACTAGTGTAGCAACCGGCACCCTCTCTCTGCACTATCCTTGGCTCGCTCACAGGAGAAAAAGGCGCACCATGCCACCATGCCCATACCCCCTGGTTTGCAGAGGTTAAGCACACTTGTTTTAACTTACGGGTCTTACAACAAGGTTCCCCTCAAAGCTGGTTTCTGTCCCTAGAATGTAAGGACAAAGTCTCTATACCCCAAGTAACTCCAAGGTCCACACCAGTTTCAACTCCAACGTAGAGTTTATTTTCCTTATGCATGATCATCCACAAAGTTGAGAAGAGAGAAAGGTGTTAGGAAGACAGATTATTTCAGGCACTCCTGGCTTCTTCACCACTCGATCCCGAGTGGGTATAGCTCACCCGGATAGTCACCCAAGAGCACTAGCAGCCGGCATGTAGCTCGAACAGTCTATCAGATTCCCTAATGGATGCGTTCAGGAGATCCTCTGGCACAGAATCTATAGTGTCCCAAACCTCCTAATGGTCCCGTTGTTTAGATCCCTTTTTCGGATGGATGACATCCCTCCGAAGAGTTACTGGGCCCCTTCCTTCACTGTGATCTCTCACCAGTCCTTCGGAACGGTCCTCCCCCAGCCTCCTCTTCCCCTCGCAAGGCGGCACCCTGGGATTCCTCCTCTCGAAGTGGGCTCCAGCTAAAGGCGCTGGGCCCAGGGCTGAAGTTGCAGTCCCAGGACTAAAGGTGCCTGGGACTGAAGCACACGTGGCCCCATGGCCTGGAGGGCCATGCACCACGCACCAGGACTCCGACTCTGGAACGAAGAACCCCTCCCAGGCGGCGTCTGCCCCTTATGTATCCTCTCCCGGCATGCACAGCAGGCCGACCGTGCCCACTGAATGCCTGCCGAGAGAGGACACCAAATCGCCACTCCATCACCTGTGGTTCAACCCCGAGTACAAGTGACAGTGCCACCCCTACTTCTAAGGGGAACTGCACACCAGGTAAAACAGCAGCAAGGCAGAGTCCAGTTAATTGGAAGATTCAAGCCAACTACCACTCAAATCACCCCTAAATTTAGTATAGCAATCCCTAAATTTAGGACCCCCGCTACACTAGTATACCTTGAAAAGATCATGTGCATTTGGTCCTATTGTTATCCATCTGCTGCTTGCTGTGTTGGTGGGGAAGGTAGGGGGATTCTGGGCAGTCCTGCCCTTGTTCTATACGGGTCTCCTATTTTGTACTATAGAGCGGGCATGTGGAGACTCTGGGTGAGGGTAAAGTGGTAGTATACTCAACTTTTTGACTTGTACCAACAGGAAAGCTTACCAGGCTTACCTGTAGGTACAGTGAATATCTCCTAAACTTGCATTGGTTAGGAGATTTTCACACTGCATGCAGGCGGTGATGTCACCGGCGCATGTGCTATGAAGGTCTGACATACCGCGCCAAGGGCTCCTGCGCACATGCGTGATAGTGACGTAATTGCGGTTGCGGCCACTCATGTAGCCGGAGGCTGCAAATCCAGAAAGAGGACCAGGGGAAGATGGAACCCCTGTCAGCTGGAGGGCTTTGTTTTAAGGTAAGTCTTGCATAATGTGCTAGTATGTGATGCCTCCCTGATGGTATGGCATGATGGATAAGTATCTGCCTGTAT
Organism: Rana muscosa; assembly: GCA_029206835.1. Classification (NCBI taxonomy): domain Eukaryota; kingdom Metazoa; phylum Chordata; class Amphibia; order Anura; family Ranidae; genus Rana; species Rana muscosa. The sequence goes on along the minus strand of CM055116.1, from coordinate 1,241,483,420 downwards.
TTCTCACCATTGAGGACACCACTGATCCACCACTGATCCTGACCAAATCTCCATTTGTAGAAATTCAGCCCCAAACTTGCAAGGAGCCTCATCAGTCCTAAGCACCTTCTACCATTTATCTGCACCCCAGTTCCTATGTTTAATGCATGGTTGAGTTGCTTAGCCTTATTTCCACAACCTCTGCATGAAAACAGGAACTGGGGTGCAGAAAATGGTAGAAGGTGCTCTAGACTGATAAAATGTGAATTATTTGGGGGTAGCAGGAGGCAGTTTGTCCCCGAAGGGCTGGAGAGCGGTACAATAATGAGTGTCTGCAGGGAAGAGTGAAGTGGAGGTTCCTTGCAGGTTTGGGGTTGCATTTCTGAAAATGGAGTTGGAGATTTGGTCGGGATCAATGGTATCCTCAATGCTGAGAAATACAGACAGATACTTATCCATCATGCCATACCATCAGGGAGGCGTGTGATTGGCCCCAAATGTATTCTGCAGCTGGACAACCACAACAAACATACAGGCAATGTCAATAAGAACTAGCTTCAGTGTACATAAGAACAAGGAGTCCTGGAAGTGATGATTTGGTCCCCACAGAGCCCTGATCTCAACATCATGGGGTCTGTCTGGGATTACACGAAGAGACAGAAGGATTCGAGGTAGATTACATCCACAGAAGATCTGTGCTTAGTTTGGAACAACCTACCTGCTGTGGTCCTTCAAAAACGGTGTGTAAGTGTAGCTAGAAGAATTGATGAATTTAATTTTTAGAAAAAAAAATGAGTTTTTTTTAGTTTCTGTCATAAACTTTTGTTTTCCCCTTCACTGATGGGCAATGATGAGGCGGCACTGATGGGCACTGATGAGACGGCACTGATGAGTTGGCGCTGATATAGTGGCACTGATGGGTACTGATGAGGAGTCACTGATATGTTGAATTGATGGACACTGATAGGCGGCACTGATATGCAGCACTGATGGGCACTGATAGGCGGCACTGATGGGCATTGATAGGTGGCACTGATGGGCACTTACAGGCGGCTGTGATGGGCACTGACAAGCGGCACTGATTGGTACTGATAGGCGGTACTGATGGGCAGCACTGACGGTGAGGTACTGACAGGTGTTACTGCCGGGCAGTGATTGGCACTGTGGTGGGCACTTGCAGAGTTTATTATTGGGCCACTGCTGTGCACTGGTTTGCAGGTGATTTGCACAATTGAGGGGGCTGTGCTGATAATCAATGTGCTTATTATCAGCACAGACTCCGCCGCTTGTCTCTCCCTGTCAGCGCGAACCGAGAAATGGCGTCTACCGGAACTTCCTGGTTCACGCGATGATCAGCTGTGACAGAGGCTTCTTATCACGATCGTAGATGCCGGGTGTCAGACTGACATGCCGCACTCGCGATCGCCGTGATGCGTGCCCCGACAGGCAGGCGCCGGCTTGTTATCCTGCTGGACGTCATATGACGCCCAGTCAGGATAACAGAACCACTTCCCGGACGTCAATATGCTATTGACCGGGCGGGAAGTGGTTAAACAGGTTTAAACTCAACCTTCAGAGGACTTTTGTTTTGCCTGGTGTGCACTTTTCAGAGGACCTTTTGTGTTATTGAATTCTGATCTCATATTTATAGTGGTCACTGAGCTGGCACTTCAGAGTGATGGATTCACCCTTCAGAGGGATATTAGTTATTTCTTCACTATTGAGCTAGATTTTTAGAGTGTCATTTCACTTTTCAGAGTTTTATTTTATTTTTCATATTTCCATTGAATATTGTATTTGTATTCACAATGCTGTAATGCTAAATGGTTGTGCAGAGGAGCTCATTCCCATTCCACATTTATTGAGAGCGCTGCTTATATGTTTTTTTATATAACAAAAGAAAATTGCTCGATTCCCCTATCTATACATTTAGAGTTGGGGGGAATAATTCCTGTGGAGCCGTCAGCATACAATGATCACTGCTGCCATTTATATCTTCCGGCAGTAATCGCATGACAAAAAGTCAGACAGGCTGGTTCTACTGAAGGCGATGGATGGATCAACCTCAGTACAACCAGCCTGCCCATACATGGATAAAAATGTGGTGAGTTCCTGCTGATCCGGCTGAATTACCATATGGCCAGATTAAACGGTGTTATCAGTGGAAAAACAAGAAATTTTCAGGCACCGAACATGTTGTTTGTTTGAAATTTTATTGAAATAGAAAATTAAGACTTACTGATCAATCTGGTGGTGCTGGACCTCATGGTGACTCCTCTTCAAGCATATAAGGTTGAATATTGACCACCCCTCCGACAAAGGTGATATGATAATGAGGCTGTTGGGAAAATAAATGACATTTAATAAAGGGTTTCCTACAGAAAAATACAGATCCAAAACATTGAGGAATCTTCTACTTACCCATTGAGTCAGAGGGACAAAAGCCCGGCAGATCGGACACTGGGGCCAACGCGTTTCGTTCATTTGTCTATACAGCCACTGCGCAATGCAGGGGGAATGAAATCTGTGGGTACAGAAAAGACAGTAAGTTTCTTCTCCCTCCTCCAGATCCACCAAACAGATGGTGCAGATGTCCGGACGGGCCGGAGAACGGCTTCTATCCCTCTGTCTGGCCTCAGGGATCCGACGTCTCCTGGATCTCGCCGGCAGCTGGTCCGGTGCACGACCCACCAGAGAGTATCGAGACCTGGTTCTCGAGGCAATTGGACCTGTAATAACAAATATACATTCATATCAATACATTCTGATCAATGCAAACCATATTTTCATAGTTACATTGGCTCAGCTTACTTCAGTGATCCTCTCTATCTTCCAGATCCTCTGCTGAGGGGCTGCCCTGCTGGATAGTAACCACAGGGGGTCGCCTGCTCTGTGTGGGCATCATTCAGAGAATGCCTTGCATTTTTCTCAGTGAATACAAAGCATTCTGTGATTGGACAAGATGGAGATTGTGACATCTCTGCCCCCGCTCTACACCCTATCCAATCAGAGAACACTTTGCAGGAACTGAGAAAACACAAAGTATTTTCAGAATGGTGCGACACCCGGAAGACGAGGGTCTCTGTAGGAGCGGCAGATCTCAAAATTGAAAACAGACCTTGTCCTTTAAGAGGGTCTAATGTGTATTTTGCGGGGGACACATTCGAAAAATGTGTAGGGTTCCCCAAAACACAAATCAGACACTTGTCCCCGATGGGGGTCTGGTATGGATATTGAGGGTGACCCCTGTGAAAGAAAAATGTACGGGGTCCCTGCCAAATCAGACCCTTTGTGTCTGGTGTGGATTTTAAGGGGGACTCTATGCCAAAAACTAAAAAAAATAATCTGGTCACCCCCAAATCCAAACCAGATCCTTACCTGAGCATGGAGCCTGGTAGGCAAAGAAAAGGGTGGGGGGAGAGTGCAGCCCCCTCCTGAACCATACCAGGCCACATGCCCTCGACATGGGGGGATACTCTGCTAGGGGGGACCCTGGTAAGATATCTTGTCCCCATAATGATGCAGACAAGGGCCTTCCTCCCCCCATCCCTGGTCCGGTGCATGTGGGGGTCTGTGGGGGGTAACTTATCAGAATCTTGAAAATTTGAAAAAAAGGGGTCCCTCATATATCTGGCCTCCCCCGTGCTTAATAAGTATGGGGTACATAGTACTCCTTGTTATCCACTCACCAAAAATGTGAAGTATAAATAAAGACACGCCACCATTAAACTATAAAACACTTGATAAAGCATTTAAAAAAAAAGTATTATTTCAAATGAAGAATTAAAAAAAAAAAAATTATTTTGTCCCACACAGCCAACCAATGATGAAAAATCCCCGACACACCACAAAAAATTACATATATATATATATATATATATATATATATATATATATATATATACAGACAGACATGATGTCCATATATCAGATATTAGAAGTCTGCCTGGCGTCCTGTTGCTATGGAAACGCCACCAAACAACAGGCAGAGGAGTCTCTCACTTCTGGATCAGTCCCCCCCCCACATCATTGTACCCCCTAATTTTACTACCCCCCTGCCATACATTACCCCCCCTGCCATTCAATACTACACCCCCCCATACATCTCCCCCCCCATACATCTCCCCCCTGCCATACAATACTATACCCCCCCATAAATCTCCCCCCATACATCATCCCCCTCATAAATCCCCCCCCCCATACATTACCCACCCTCATACATCACCCCCTGCCATACAATACTACACCTCCCCCATACACCACTGCCCTCCCCCATGCATCACTACACCCCCCCCCATACATTACCACATCTCCCATTCATCACTGCCCTCCCCCATACATCATTGTACCCTCTAATATTACTAACCCGCATACATTACTGCCCCCCATACATCACCCCCCCCCTTTACCTAACACAGCGGGGTTGTATGGTCAGCCTGGGATCTGGGAGGATGAATGGGGGAAGTTCTCTCCTCTCTGAAATCAAGGGGGGGGGGGGACAAGCACCTAATATCATTGGTTGTTAGGATACCAGTGGCCCTAGCAACCAGTGACAGCTGGGGAAGGAGTCTCAGAGCACTGCCCTGGGCTCTATGATTGGCCTGGAGTAGAAGGAGGGAATGTATACAGGGGCAGACAGGACAAGAGGACAGCATTACCCCCCCATGTGTGCAGTGTGTGAGGGGGGCCCCATCCCTCTTAGGGGGCCCTGTACCCTGCACACATGAAGGACACCCCACTGATCAGACATGACACCTACCTGCTGGAATGGCGTCTCTGTCTCCATCAAGGTGGATGCGATGGTCCTGACGCCCAGATCCAGAGGCTGCCATCCTGGTGGTATTGGATGCCTATAGGAGAGAACTAACACAAAATGTGATTAATAATCACACTAATCGCAACAATAGTGATAATAATACTAATAACAGTTTTATTAGTTGTAGATATCAATAGAAATCGCAGAAATCCTCCGTAATCAGCCGATCACAAGGAGAGAGGCGTTGGAGCTGTCACACGCTTTGAAAACTCCTCAGCTAGTGACAGCTACAGCCACAGCCAGGGACACCTGCACTGCTTCCAACTGTCACTTTTGATTGACAGCTCAGCCAGCCAATGACAGTTACAGCCACAGCCAGGGACACCTGCACTGCCTCCAACTGTCACTTTTGATTGACAGCTCAGCCAGCCAATGACAGGAAGTAAAAAAAAAAAAAGTCTATTGGCAGGATCAATATGGAGGGCTCAGCAAAACACAATTACTATGAGAAAGTTATTGATAATCTGCATTATATAGCTGATTGATTCTGTTCATATTTCCAATATTTTCTGTATTCCCCATTCTAATTAGTAAACACTTTTGAAAATGACATTTGTGGTTGAATTCCAATTTATTTATGACTACAGAGAGCAGACATCCCAAACTGCAAAAAATAATTTCATCGAGGTCACACCGCCCACTGGTATGTGTCAGTAGTTTTTTTTATTTTTAATAATTGATTTTTTTACAATTTAATTTTTTTCTTGATTTTTTTTCACAATGCTTTTTGGGGGGAGGGGGTTGGGGCAACGAACAGTGTTGGTAGGGCAGGGGAGTTTTTTTTTTTTTTTTTATACTTTTGAATTTTTTTATTTTTTTTATATATTTTTGGGGGGTTTTGGTGAGATGACAGCATATACACATTTTTTTTACTACAAAGCAGGATATATATACATATATATATATATATATATATGCTCTGAATGAAAGTAAAAAACATAACAAATAAACAAACAGTGTGTGTATATATATATATATATATATATATATATATATTGTTTTCCTATGTTGTAAAGAGGCGTTTCAAAATTCTCCCATTAAAATCAATGGAATTTGGTCCACCACAAAATGGCCGCCAGGCAGAGCCCTAATTATAAGGACAGATTGTTTAGTGTTGTAGGGGATGCTAGGAGCGGAAGTTGTGTTGCAGAGACGTCTGCGAGGACAAAGTCAGTCTTCACAGCTGTTCCCCGCTGCTCCGATCATTCCCGGGAGATCGGAAGGCGCTTGTGGGAGTCTCCCGCACCTCGTGGGAGACTTGAGATGTCTGAGAGAGGCACCTAATTCATACTAAACGTCTGATTTTCAGATATGGGGGGAACCAATGGGATGAATATTGTTTCATAGTTTTCATGTTTGCACTATTTGGAGCATTTTCATTCAGTAATGGGTGGAGTTGGAAGGATTATCGCCATGGAAACGCTGTAATCCCGGATCTAATTAGTGACCACTTTGAAAATGACATTTATGTTTGATATTCTAAATAATCTATGACTACAAAGCTGCATCGATTCAAGATAAATGTGTGATTTTCAGGTATGGGGGGAACCAGGAGGATGAATATTGTTTCCTATATATATGGGAATCAGACGGTGACGGCGAATCAGAAATGGTGTCAGACTTTAGTACTCTATATTTTCCATAGGCAACAATATCAACAGGTAATATGTTTAGTGTTACAGAGAAAGTCTGGTGCTAGTAATATCGCTTTCACTCCGGCGTGCGCAGCGATATGTAACATGTGTATCGCAATTGGCGCTTTCATACATACATGCGTTTACGTTCGTATGTGTGTATATGTGGGGGTGGGGCCTCAAATGGGGGGGCGGGTTATGTGCTTGGATGTAACTTTCATTTTTAATATTTAAAAAAAATGTTAATTCGATTTTTATTTAACCACTTCAGCTCTGGAAGATTTACCCCCTTCCTGACCAGACAATATGGTACTGCGTTATTTTAACTGGCAATTGCGCAGTCATGCAACACTGTACCCAAATGAAATGTTTGTCCTTTTTTCCCACAAATAGAGCTTTCTTTTGGTGGTATTTGATCACCTCTGTGTTTTTTTTTTTTTTTTGCTTTATAAACAAAAAAAACTAATTGTTTTGAAAAAAAACAAAACAATATATTTTGCTTTCTGCTATAAAACATATCCAATAAAAATAAAATAAAAATTCTTCATCAATTTAGGCCAATATGTATTCTGCTACATGTTTTTGGTAAAACAAAAAAAAATGTATGTCATTCAGGGATGAGCCGAACACCCCCCTGTTCGGTTCGCACCAGAACCTGCGAACAGACAAAACGTTCGTGTGAACTTTAGAACCCTAATAAATACAATGGACTCGAACGTTCGAAATCTAAAGTGCTAATTATAAAGGCTTATATGCAAGTTATTGTCCTAAAAAGTGTTTGGGGACCCGGGTCCTGCCCCAGGGGACATGTATCAATGCAAAAAAAAGTTTTAAAAACGGCCGTTTTTTCGGAAGCAGTGATTTTAATAATGCTTAAAATGAAAAAATAAAAGTGAAATATTCCTTTAAATTTCGTACCTGGGGGGTGTGTATGATATGCATGTAAAGTGGCGCATGTTTCCCGTGCTTAGAACTGTCCCTGCAAAAATGTCATTTTTGAAAGAAAAATAGTCATTTAAAACTGACTCGCGGCTATTAATGAATTGTCGGCTCCCGGCAATACATAGAAAAGTCATTGATAAAAAAATAAAAAAAAGCATGGGGGTTACCCAGAATTCAATTACCAGGCCCTTCAGGTCTGGAATGGATATTAAGGGGAACCCCGCCGCAAATTTAAAAAAAAATTGACGTGGGGTTCCCCCAAATATCCATTCCAGGCCCTTCAGATCTGGCATGGATTTTAAGGGGAACTCCACCCCAAATTTTTTTAAAAAATGGCGTGGAGTCCCCCTAAAAATCCATACCAGACCCCTTATCCGAGTGTAGCGGCCTCACCCCATCCTCTTTAGCTAGGGGTATGTCACGTGACAGAGTGAGGTGCGCTACGGCCCATGTCCTCCCCATAGCTGTGGGTGAGGTGAAGGCCAGTACCAATATCTTCCTCGGGCCAAATGTGTGCTGGATTACGGAACTCAGCCCTGCTATGTTGGAATCTCCCTTTGCTCCCATTAACAGAGTCCATACACCGATCACAGTCCAACTGTTAGTTTTATTTCGTATCTCCACATACAGGCAATGCAATGGCATGATACGGTGGGATGAGCAGGTCGAGGCACTATACTGATCTGGGTCCCTACACCCCCTGTGCTATGACCAAGGGTTGCAGGAGTCCTAATTCGAATACCTCCGCTGCGTTGCAGCCCCTATCAGGGGAAGATGTCCTCCAAGGGAGTTACCGGAGGCCCATCCGTCACCGGGTTGACGCTGCACCGGAATCTTCGGACGGGTGACCTCCCCAGCCTCCTCACCTCAGATGCAGGTCCCCTCGCAAGGGGCACCCTGGAATCACTTCACCCTTGCGGGACCCAGTCGGAGTCACTGGGCCCCAGGCCTCCTCAATAGTACCTCACCCCAGGCTGAAGGTGCCTGGGATGGAACCCCAACTTCATTCCGGCCAGGCCTAGGGCGCCTAGGCCGGAACCTTGAACCGCCCGCACCCAGGCCGAAGGTGCCTGGGTGCGTGAAGAGATGATCCCCGAAGACCTCGTGGCGAGGGCGCCTCCCCCTTTTATCTCCTCCCATCAACACCACGGCGGGTTCCCTGCCCCAGCCGTACCATCTCCAGGAAGGGACAAAAAGGGTAGCACTGTGGTGATGATTCTACCTGAAGCCTGTAGGTACCCCACCACCCACAGGCAAAGGAGAATATTACATCCCCCAATCCTCCACGAATAACAAAAAGGGGTCTAAACCCTGACACAATTACACACCTGGGTCACACTACCCCCAGGTGTATCCCACTAAATCTGAAGACCCTGCTACACGAGCATGCAACCTGGCCGGCCGCAGGGGAAGAGGGGGGGACGAGAGAGCAGCCCCCCCTCCCTCCTGAACCGTACCAGGCCACATGCCCTCAACATGGGGAGTATGTTCCCATGGTGATGGGGACAAGGGCCTCATCCCCACAACCCTTGCCCGGTGGTTGTGGGGGTCTGCGGGCGGGGGGCTTATCGGAATCTGGAAGACCCCTTTAACAAAGGGGACCCCCAGATCCCGGCCCCCCCTATGTGAATTGGTAAGGGGTACATTGTAACCCTACCATTTCACGAAGAAAGCGTAAAAAAATGTTTAAAAAAACACACAAACACCTTGAAAAAGTCCTTTATTAAAAAAAAACAAAAAAAACATTCCAGCGGTGAAATCCAGTGTCCCGCGGCGATCCCGATGTCCAGCGCTGTCCTTCTTTGGTTGTGCCTGAGCGGACCTGATGGGGAACTCCCTCTCAGTGTTTTTAATGTATAGACCCGCCCCTTCTAAAGTTCCCCATCAGGTCCGCTCAGCGGACCAGATGCGGAACATGAGAAGGGGTGGGTCTATACATTTATTACCAAAGTGAGAGCAGTTCCCCATCAGGTCCGCCCCCTCGGTATGTCGGACCCGCCTACGTCATTCGCTTGAGCGGGGAACTTCCTTCACTGTGTAATTTAAATTTACACAGTGAAGGAAGTTTCCCCGCTCAGGCCAATGACGTAGGCGGGTCCGACATACCGAGGGGGCGGACCTGATGGGGAACTGCTCTCACTTTGGTAATACATGGATAGACCCGCCCCTTCTCATGTTCCGCATCTGGTCCGCTGAGCGGACCTGATGGGGAACTTTAGAAGGGGCGGGTCTATACATTTAAAACACTGAGAGGGAGTTCCCCATCAGGTCCGCTCAGGCACAACCAATGAAGGACAGCGCTGGACATCGGGATCGCCGCGGGACACTGGAGCCACCACTGGAGCCACCGCTGGAGCCACCGCTGGAATGTTTTTTTTTTTTTTTTTTTTAATAAAGGACTTTTTCAAGGTGTTTGTGTGTTTTTTTTAAACATTTTTTTACGCTTTCTTCGTGAAATGGTAGGGGTACAATGTACCCCTTACCAATTCACATTGGGGGGGGGCGGGATCTGGGGGTCCCCTTTGTTAAAGGGGTCTTCCAGATTCCGATAAGCCCCCCGCCCGCAGACCCCCACAACCACCGGGCAAGGGTTGTGGGGATGAGGCCCTTGTCCCCATCAACATGGGGACATCCTCCCCATGTTGAGGGCATGTGGCCTGGTACGGTTCAGGAGGGAGGGGGGGTGCTCTCTCGTCCCCCCCTCTTCCCCTGCGGCCGGCCAGGTTGCATGCTCGGATAAGGGGTCTGGTATGGATTTTTGGGGGGACTCCACGCCATTTTTTTTTTATTTGGGGTGGAGTTCCCCTTAAAATCCATGCCAGATCTGAAGGGCCTGGAATGGATATTTGGGGGAACCCCACGTCAATTTTTTTTTTAATTTGCGGCGGGGTTCCCCTTAATATCCATTCCAGACCTGAAGGGCCTGGTAATTGAATTCTGGGGAACCCCCACACTTTTTCTTTTTTTTTATCAATGACTTTTGTATGTATTGCCGGGAGCCGACAATTCATTAATAGCCGCGAGTCAGTTTTAAATGACTTTTTTTCTTTCAAAAATGACACTTTGTGCAGGGACAGTTCTAAGCACGGGAAACATGCGCCACTTCACATGCATATCATACACACCCCCCCAGGTACGAAATTTAAAGGAATATTTCACTTTTATTTTTTCATTTTAAGCATTATTAAAATCACTGCTCCCGAAAAAACGGCCGTTTTTAAAACTTCTTTTTGCATTGATACATGTCCCCTGGGGCAGGACCCCGGTCCCCAAACACTTTTTAGGACAATAACTTGCATATAAGCCTTTATAATTAGCACTTTAGATTTCTCCCATAGATTTTTCGAATTTGCCGCGAACACCCCAATTTGTTTGCTGTTCGGCGAACGGGCGAACAGGCAATGTTCGAGTCGAACATGAGTTTGACTCGAACTCGAAGCTCATCCCTAATGTCATTTTTTCCCCAGAAATAGAGCTTACTTTTGGTGGTATTTGATCATCAAAAGAGACCGAAAATTTTAGGAAAAAAACAAAACAATATATTTTATTTTCTGCTACAAAACCTATCCAATAAAAATTAAAAAAAAATCGAATTTCTTCATCAGTTTAGGCCAATATGTATCCTGCTACATATTTTTGGTAAAACAATCCCAATAAGTGTATGTTGATAGGTTTGCGCAAAAGTTATAGCATCTACAAACTATGGGATATTTCTATTTATTTTTATTTTTTTTACTAGTAATGGTGGCGATCAGCAACTTGTAGCTGGACTGCGATATTGTGGCAGCCAATCGGACACTAACTGACACTTTTTGGGGACCAGTGACACTAATACAGTGATCAGTGCTAAAAATATATACTGCCACTGTACTAATGGCACTGGCTTGGAAGGGGCGATCAAAGGGTTAAATGTGTGCCTAACATTGGTGTGCGCAGTCTATTGCATTAGGGTGTGCACCCCAGAGGACAGTGTCAGTAAAGCAAAGATTAGTGTCAGTAGCGCAGTGGGTGGTGTCAGTAGTTTTTACTTTTATTTTTTAGTAGAATATTTTTAACAATTTTGTTTGTTTCATTATTTTTTATAATATTATTTTTTTAGTAATGTTTATTTTTATTTTTTTAGGAGCTCCATTGGGGGGCTTTGGTGAAATATTAAGGGTTTAAACACAGAGAAAGGGACCGAGGACAGAGCCTCCGCAGCCCTTTCTCTGCAGCCTCAGCTGCGCTGGACAGTGAACAGTGCTCTGTGCTGGGTGGCTTCCCGTTTAATCACAAATTGAAACATAGTAAACATAGTTTACAATGCTTCAGTTAAGAATGAACACAGGAACAATTGGTACAGATTACACGATTGGTACACACACTGTTTTCTTTTATTCATCCATCCTGAATTATCTCCCACAGCAGCAGGCAGGAGAAAATAGGAGGGAATCTGCTTGCACTGCTGAAGGGGGGACAGGGGGCACAAGGAAGCAGAGGGAATCTGCACCACACAGGGTGATTAGGGTGTGCCCAGGCACATCCAGTGTACCCTGTGCACATGCCTATGGTGCCTAACCAGTGTTTTATTACAGAGTGGGAGGTCCTTTTACTAGGGTAAGACATGTGTATCGGGTGTTTACTTTCCCGCCAGTAATTTTGAATTTTTGCGGTGACACCAGTGGTGTATCTCCGGCGGTCCACCGGGTGGCGCTGTCACTTTGGGCCGACGGACGAGTCATTGCTGGGTCGAATCCTTTTTTGTCTTTCCTCGGCAGCCGTGTGGTGGGGCGGGGACCCGCTGCGCATGCCGGGGGAAGGTATAAAGGGGGCCGGCCATTTTGTCACGGGGTTGGTTGTCCCTGGCACCTTCAGCCTGCGGACGGAGTTCGTGTTTGTCCTCTAGGCGGACTAGGCCTAGAGGACCACCGGAGGTCGTGTTCCACCTCAGGCACCTTTAGCCTGGGGTGAGGTACTCGGTTGGTGGTCCGGAGCTCAGTGCCCAACACTGAGTTCCGCGAGGGAAGGATCCTAGGGTGCTCCGGAGATGGACGCCTGAATCCGAGGTGGACGTAATGGACCAGGAAGAGCTCCTCATCTGAAGACCCGGTGCAGCATACTGCCGGTGACGGGTGAGTCTCTTGTCGGAGACCGTCCGGAAGGTGAATTCCCTTGTGCGGAGACCATTGCCCACTCTTTGGAGGAGAGTGGAGAAAAGAACTTGTGTCTGGGCCTATATACACATTCACACCTCCTGTTCTGTTTTGTAAAGCAAGTAAGTCCATGCTATGTTCAAATAAAGGAGTGTTGGACTTGCAACGGTGTGAGGCTCGTTTCCTGGCAGATGACTCCTGGAGGGAGGACCCGATACACAATGCAGGCCCGAAGGTAAAAAAACTTCTGCTAATACCACTTATACTTCTGTGGTGGAGGCCTGGCGTAGCGGCCGCACTCCCTTTCCTATCATACCCCTAGACCAGAGACATTGCGAGCGAGAACTTTAATAGAGGGGATTGGGAGTGTGGTGGGGGTCAGGCGACCCTGTCCGCTACACGTGGGGGCTCGGGTCCGGTATATGTATTGTGTATCACTTGGAAGAACGTATCTGCCGCAAACAGTCAAGTATATAGGCCAAAGTGCAGCCCTACTCGAAAGTCGTGGACATGACCTTGGTAGAGGAAAGGCCCGCGCAGGCAGAGTGGTGAAAGGGGGAAAACCCAGCCGCGTGACTGACTACACGTGGGGGTTTTTAATTGCACTGCGCCAACAGACACAAACCCCCACCGCTTAGTTCGTGGGCGTGTCTCAAACCAACCAGGAGGAAAAGCCCGCGAACTGGAGCAAAAGGGGAGGAGTCCAATACGTGTGACGGACTACACGTGGGACGTTGGCGCGAAAACTCTGCAGTGTACGATGGAACAACAACAGCTCGCCATGTTTGGAAACGCCTCGTGGATCCCGGTTCACCCGGCAACTACAACATTGACTGCTGCTGCTCCCATAACGGATACGGGGATCCGACTAAAGCCAAGGGGTCGATTCGCCCTATATTCCTGCATGGACGTGGAGGCTTTGGGCATGATTTGTCACGGATGCTCGGGACTGGTATGTCTGTTAAAGCCCTTCGGACGATGTGACGCCTGCGGGGAATTCATGTTCGAGGTGGATCCGGTGGTGGAGAGGCCGAAAACCATCTATCCAGGCCGGGCTTTAGGCATCGCCCCACAGAAGGCAGGAATCACGGCAGTAAGAGTCGCCCCTGCGTACACTGCAACGACCGCGGAGGAGGTTGTGAAACACCAACGGGAGAAATCCGAGGATGCTGACTCGGTCACCACAGTCTCACAGCGTCCGCCACAGAGGAAGAGAACCAGCGTGGTAGCCCCGACCAGCGGTGTTGGTGGACCATCTCGCATGCCCACGCCCAGGGCTGGACTGGCCTACCGGGATAACGGGAGATTTCCCGTTAGGCTGCCTGTCCTGGGGCCGGTTTCAGTTGCGGCTGCAGCAGTGCTCCCTGTCCCCTCTCTCCTGCTCCTGTTTATCACGGAGCTGCCTGGTTCGGTCTGTGTTTGGCGGTGACGCTGTAACACGGTCCCGCCCCCCTAGACCGGCTCGTGTGATAGTAGATAGAGTCAGCGTTCAGCCTATCACAGGAGCCGGTCTAGGGGGGCGGGACCGTGTTACAGCGTCACCGCCGAACACAGATCCAGCCAGGCAGCTCCGTGATAAACAGGAGCAGGAGAGAGGGGACAGGGAGCACTACAGGAGATGCCCGCCGTACAGCCCTGTGTGCCTGGATGGGAGGATCGGCAGGGGGGCCGCATATAGAGGAAATTAGCTTTCTATATTCCTCCATACAGCCGCTGAATGCTTGCAGGAGGGGGAGGGGGGAGGAGGAGGAGAATCAAGCATTCCGCGGCTGTATGGAGGAATATAGAAAGCTAATTTCCTCTATATGCGGTCCCCCTGCTTCTCCTCCTATCCAACTTCTTTTGCTGGCCCCTCCCAGTTCTTGTGGCTCCCCCCTCAGTGCTCTCCTCCCCCAACAAACTCTCCAGCCCCCCCCCCACAGTTCTCTCCACCTCTGTTCTTTCTGCCCCCCTACTCTCCAGCTCTCCAGCCACCATTCCAGTGCTCTCCACCCCTGTTCTCCCCCCCACAGTGCTCCCCAGCCCCCCCACCCCTGTTCTTCCCCCCCAGTGCTCTCCCCATCACTCCCCAGCCCCCACCCCAGTGCTTTCAGCCCCCCCACCCCTGTTCTTTCTGCCCCCCCCAGTGCTCTCAAGCTCCACCCATCGCTCTCCAGCCCCCTGTGCTCTCCACCCCTGTTCTTTTTGGCTCCCCTCCAGTGCTTTCAAGCTCCCCCCAGTACTCTCCGCTCCCCCTGCATTTTGTCCCCACCCATGTGCTCTCCAACCCTGCCAGTGCTCTCCGCCCCCATAGTGCTCTCCAGCACCCCATGCTCCCCACCCCTGTTCTCCCCCCAGTGCTCTCCAGCTCTCCCCATCACTCTCCAGCCCCCACCCCAGTGCTCCCCACCCCTGTTCTTTTTGCCCTCACACATGTGCTCTCCAACCCCGCCAGTGCTCTCTGCCCCCCATAGTGCTCTTCAGCCCCCCGTACTTTCCACCCGTGTTTTTTCTGGCCCCCACTGGTGCTCTCAAGCTCCCCCCATTGCTCTCCACCCCCCAGTGCTCTCCACTCCCCCCTGCTCTTTGTACCGGCCAGTGCTCTCTACCCCGGTTCTTTCTCCCCCCCAGTGCTCTCAAGATCCCCCCAGTGCTCTTTACCTCCCACACTGTTAGCCCCCTCAGTGCTCTCCAGCCCCCCCTCTCAGCCTCCCATGCTCTCCACTCCTGTTCTTTTTGGCTCCCCCTCCAGTGCTTTCAAGCTCCCCCCCAGTACTCTCCGCTCCCTCTGCATTTTGTCCCCACCCATGTGCTCTCCAACCCTGCCAGTGCTCTCCGCCCCCATAGTGCTCTCCAGCACCCCATGCTCCCCACCCCTGTTCTCCCCCCCAGTGCTCTCCAGCTCTCCCCATCACTCTCCAGCCCCCACCCCAGTGCTCCCCACCCCTGTTCTTTTCCCCCACCCATGTGCTCTCCAACCCCGCCAGTGCTCTCTGCCCCCCATAGTGCTCTCCAGCCCCCGTACTTTCCACCCGTGTTTTTTCTGGCCCCCACTGGTGCTCTCAAGCTCCCCCCATTGCTCTTCACCCCCCAGTGCTCTCCACTCCCCCCTGCTCTTTGTACCGCCCAGTGCTCTCTACCCCTGTTCTTTCTCCCCCCCAGTGCTCTCATGATCCCCCCCCCAGTGCTCTTTACCTCCCACACTGTTAGCCCCCTCAGTGCTCTCCAGCCCCCCCTCTCAGCCTCCCATGCTCTCCACCCCTGTTCTTTTTGGCTCCCCCCCAGTGCTCTCAAGCCCCCCCAGCGCTCTCCACTCCCCACCCCTGTGATCTCCACTCCCCCCTGCTGTTTTCCCCCACCCATGTGCTCTCCAACCCCGCCAGTGCTCTCCACTCCCCCTTCTCTCCAGCCCCCCCCCCCAGTGCTCTCACTTCCCCAGGACCAGAGGACAGGCTGACTGGGGCCGGAAAATGAGGACGGCTGAAGGTGCAGGTGGCCAGGGACCGCTCCATCTCACAGCAAACAGATCCTCTGGAAGGAGCACTGTCCCCATCCAAAACGAGAACAGACCCTGCTTGCTGATGACGATCATGGATATCCTGCTGGCATGGAAGGTACCGTACCGAGCATCAACATCACACCTTCCCACAGACAGAGACTGCAGACTGGGACATGGGGCATAGGAGAGACTGCATTCACGGGCACAGTAAAGCTGCATTTGATGAGCATAGTGAGGCTGCAATGACGGGCACAGTGAGGCTGCAGTGATGGGCACAGTAAAGCTGCATTTGATGGGCACAGTAAAGTTGCATTTGATGAGCACAGAAAAGCTGCATTTGATGAGCACAGTAAAGCTGCATTTGATGAGCACAGTGAGGCTGTATTGATGGGCACAGTGAGGCTGCATTGATGGGCACAGTGAGGCTGCAATGGTGGGCACAGTGAGGCTGCAATGGTGGGCACAGTGTGGCTGCAATGGTGGGCACAGTGTGGCTGCATTGATGGGCACAGTGTGGCTGCATTGATGGGCACAGGGAGGCTGCATTGATGGGCACAGGGAGGCTGCATTTGATGGGCACAGTGAGGCTGCATTTGATGGGCACAGTGAGGCTGCATTTGATGGGCACTGATGAGGATGCATTTGATGGGTACTGGTGGGGCTGCATTGAGCTCTTGTATCATGTCTGAAGCCTCTGACCATCTCCTGTATCATGTCTGCAGTCTCTGAGGGAGTCTGGAGAGGAGTTAAGAGTGGGAGCACCACCGGGATGGGGGTCATGGGAGAAGTCAGATGTGTGGGGACTGTGGAGAGTAGACTATTGGATAAAACCAGAGCCACCAAGCTGGAGCCGACTGACTGAGCCCTGCACGGTGTACCTGAGAGGAGGTCAGTGACAGCACTGCTAGGCCAGTCTGAGGGGGAGTCACTGATGTAAAGGGGAAGTGAATACGATAATTTAAGGGGGCATTAATATAAAGGTTTCCCCCCTATATCAGTAACCCACCCCCCCTTACCTTAGTGTATTCTTTCTGCGGAAGGTGGTCCCCCCACGTTCTGAGTTCCTGGGGTCCCCCTTGATGATTGACCACTTTTACCACTTTTAACTGGAATTTGCGTTTTATATATATAAAGCCCTATGTGCTTTCATATCTGTCTTATCTATATATAATACACTCTTCAAATGTGCTTTAAAATGTATGGTTTTCCCTTTCATGAACAAGAACATTATGACCTTATGCTGGTATAATAATGCTGTGGGGCTGGTATGAATTTTTTTCCAGGGCTGGATTTTATTTCCAGTCCGGCCCTGCCCACGCCAGGCCCGGATGGATCCGTAGACGAGAGTTCCGAACATCCCAAAAAAGGCCAAGGTAAGCCGGCTGAGAAGACTTGGTGTGAGGGAGGATGTGTCAGGAAGGCATGGCCTAGCAAGTCTCCGGAGTGTGGATGTTTTGTTTCCACACAGGGCTACATACCCGCGGAGGAGTGTGATACTTCTGACTTAGAATCTCTCTCTGATATGGGAGATGATGTCCAAATTGACGATCTGTTTGCCGGGAAGGGCTGGGACAAGGCACCGCTTGCTGCATTCCTTGGGTTTCGGAATTCGCCTATGTCCGTGGGTGAGAGCACACCAAGGGTGGAGGCATCAGCGCCTGAAGGAGAATCTATCTCTCAAACTGTTCCCGTATCCCCTGCACCATCTGCATGTGATGCTGGGGTAAAAAGACTGTTGTTGAGGCCTCCAATGCCTAGATTAGAGGTGGCCAAGGCACCTCGCCATCCAGATGCGGTCGTTCTGTCTGGTAAAGGGGACAAATCAACCATGCCTCCTTTGGCGAGACTGCAGAGGCTGTTTGGTCAGAAGGTTGCAGCGGAATATGGATGGGAGTATCCCTACTTGCCGAAGGACCTGCTGTATGAGGTGGAGGTGTGCAGGGAGCGTTGGTACAATGATTTTGTTTGG
Source organism: Rana muscosa (assembly GCA_029206835.1). Lineage (NCBI taxonomy): Eukaryota > Metazoa > Chordata > Amphibia > Anura > Ranidae > Rana > Rana muscosa. The sequence goes on along the minus strand of CM055116.1, from coordinate 1,241,465,470 downwards.
ACTCATCTCAAAGTCCCGCACGCTCGCAGATACCTAGCGTGTTCTCCAAAGGCTTCACAACGTTTCAAAGACTGCAAGGCAGAATGGATGGTGGGAAGACACATCCACGCAGATAAAGTGGTGATAAAACGCAAAGAAGGCGAACATGTGGAATATCATCTAGAGACTGTAGATCAGCACCTAAAGCCACTAACTCTGCCGCACCCACGTTTCTACCTCTAGGGAGAAGAAAAAAAAAACTCCATTGGTATCATGCTGCTGAACTTTCTGGGGAAATTGTGTTTTAGTGTGCCCAGAAAAGAGAAAAGAACTGTTCCTGTTTGTTTCTTCCCGCAAAGAGATCACAGACTCTGGGGTAGGTAGTGTTAGGAAAAAAGAAAAAAGAAAAGAGAAGATGTTCAATGGGTGCAGTTACCGTGATGCTGTCACCAGGTGGCAGTGTTGCGCAACGTTACAAACACTTTTCACGCACCCACTCTTTGGAGAAAGAGGGATTTCTTTTAGGAGAAATTTCTTTTACTCACACACACGAATACATGTGTCAGGATTTTATGTGTTGGTTTCTTTTGTTTTTTTCCCTCCGCAGGAGAACATTCCAGCAAGATTTTAGACTCTGGGGAGGTCTTTAGTCAGGATGGGGAGGGAAAAAGTAAATGTTAATATGCAACCTTGAAATGTTTGATGTTGTCTTTTGCTCCTCTTTCTGTTACAGGGGCTCAGACACAACTTCACAGTAGGATAGTGTTTCCAAAAGTTTGTTGGTTTTTCAATTTGTTAACGGTTTCTGGCGCAAATCATGTCAGCTGTGGAGGATATGGTTTGCTCCAGACACTGGTGACCAGTGTCAAAAGACAGAGGGGAGTATGTAGCGGGTGTTTACTTTCCCGCCAGTAATTTAGAATTTTTGCGGTGACACCAGTGGTGTATGTCCGGCGGTCCACCGGGTGGCGCTGTCACTTTGGGCCGACGGACGAGTCATTGCTGGGTCGAATCCTTTTTTGTCTTTCCTCGGCAGCCGTGTGGTGGGGCGGGGAACCCGCTGCGCATGCCGGGGGAAGGTATAAAGGGGGCCGGCCATTTTGTCACGGGGTTGGTTGTCCCTGGCACCTTCAGCCTGCGGACGGAGTTCGTGTTTGTCCTCTAGGCGGACTAGGCCTAGAGGACCACCCGAGGTCGTGTTCCACCTCAGGCACCTTTAGCCTGGGGTGAGGTACTCGGTTGGTGGTCCGGAGCTCAGTGCCCAACACTGAGTTCCGCGAGGGAAGGATCCTAGGGTGCTCCGGAGATGGACGCCTGAATCCGAGGTGGACGTAATGGACCAGGAAGAGCTCCTCATCTGAAGACCCGGTGCAGCATACTGCCGGTGACGGGTGAGTCTCTTGTCGGAGACCGTCCGGAAGGTGAATTCCCTTGTGCGGAGACCATTGCCCACTCTTTGGAGGAGAGTGGAGAAAAGAACTTGTGTCTGGGCCTATATACACATTCACACCTCCTGTTCTGTTTTGTAAAGCAAGTAAGTCCATGCTATGTTCAAATAAAGGAGTGTTGGACTTGCAACGGTGTGAGGCTTGTTTCCTGGCAGATGACTCCTGGAGGGAGGACCCGATACACAATGCAGGCCCGAAGGTAAAAAAACTTCTGCTAATACCACTTATACATTTGTGGTGGAGGCCTGGCGTAGCGGCCGCACTCCCTTTCCTATCATACCCCTAGACCAGAGACATTGCGAGCGAGAACTTTAATAGAGGGGATTGGGAGTGTGGTGGGGGTCGGGCGACCCTGTCCGCTACACATGGATCCCTGTCCATGCTTTCCATGTTTTCCCTTCTGTCAGAACAGTCTTATGTAGCGCCCTGCTCCCAATGAGTGGGCGCTATATGTTGAAATGTAGTTGTCTGGGCATAAGTTTAGCCCAGAGAGATTGTTTATTTAAATTGTGGCACTGTTTCAGTTTGATTGGTTGCATGATTTTCCCCCCACCGGTGGGTGTCGCTGTCACCGCTGGTCAGGGTTGGAAAGGCAACAGGCTGGACGTATTGGGTACCTCTTTCCCAGCAGCAGCCCAGGGGGCGTGGTGAACCCACTGTGCATGCTGGGAGAGGGTACTCAAGTGACAGATGCCATTAGGGTGAAAGAGAGTTGGTTGTCATCTTCTTCGATCCTCACCTGAGGGCCCTCCTGGCCTCAGGGATGTGTTGGCAGTTCCCACCTCGGGGCCACGTTGGCCCGAGGCCTCGCAACTGAGATGTAGGCCCAGGAGTTGCTGGGACCTACTGATCCGGGGATGATCCTGTGTCGCCTTGCCTGATGGAAGGGACCGAGCAATTGAGGATTCAATTGGAGGATGCACCTGGTTCCCAAAATCTACCTCACAGTGCTGCTGGTGCGGCTGAAAGATCCTGGCACTGAGAGTCGTGTTCTTTCTGAGGGAGCTAACCCAGTGAGGGGTTATACAGGTCTGTGGCAGAGACTATTCTATTTAACAAATTCCTATACCAAGTCTGTGGCAGAGACTATTCTATTGATCGAGCTTCTGCTAGGCCAGTGAGATTAGGCCTATCCAGTGGTGGCTGAGTCCAGCGTGGAGACAGTCACTCCTCTGGACCTAGGAAGTTTCCGTGATTGACAAGTAAGATACCTGAGTCCTCCCCATTCTTCTATTCCCCTCTATTGGAACGTTTTATTCAAATAAAACTCTTGAAAGAGACTTTGTGTCGGTGCAGACATTTCTTATGGACAGACTCTTCAAGGAGAACCTCTGAGCCGAAGATTTGGAACAGTAAGGTAATGTGAAAAGACCCACAACTAAACCAGCAGCTCCTACGGGGGTACCGCTACACTTGTTTACTGGGCAGACCGCCGTTCTGCCTCTCTGCTGGTCGATCGGCAGGTACCAGTGGATATTGAGTCCACGGTACCTGCCGCTGGGCTCCCGCTGTGTATGATCACGGTGGTAATAAGCCACCTGTGGAGCGCATGCGTGCCCCCTATTTGGAAGAGCCAGATCACATGTATACAGTGGTGGCTGGTTCATAAGGGGCACAGGGGCGCTGCCCCCCTAATCTTCATGCGCTGCCCCCTAATCTCCATGTGGGGTGCCAGACACAAAGATTTCTATGAGGTTTTTTTTTAAGCACATGATTAGAGCCTGAGGCTTTAATTGGCTTCAAAAAGGTTGGAATATTGATTCCCAGAAGAGTTGAAGCTGTTATAGCTACAAAGGGCGGGCCAACTCAACATTGAACCCTACAGACTAAGACTGTGATGCCATTAACGTTTATGTGCGTGTAAAGGCAGGTGTCCGAATACTTTTGGTAGTATAATGTAGGCTATGTAGATTGTTTTTTTTGGACTGGTCATCATGTACAGTAATCTTTTTTTTTAAACTTAGATGCCATCTCTGCCCCCTGATGAAGATTTATGGCAAACTAATTGAAACACATTGGGGCTTCTCCGGCAGGTTATACTGTTTGAATAAATTCAATTCAAATATACATTTATATAATTACCCTGCCAGAGGGTATTGGGGTATTATAGCACATTGTACCATTGAGTAGTAAAACCAGAGAATTTGCATGTTTTAGAACATGTTTTCTTTACATTTATTGTACAATTAAAATTTGTCCAGTTTATGTAAAATGCTTTTTTTGTTGATGTGTTAAAGTCCTATAGGGGAGTAAATGGAATTGTTATTAGACATGGAGGGAAATCTTCTCTAAGTGTACCCGCTAGTTAGGGAGAGAGGTGCATGTCTTCAAAAAAAGACTGGAAGTGAAGTATTTATATCCAGAGCAAATAACGCTTGTAAGTTCAATCACATGGATGAGCCAAACTGCAAATTCCACTGAAGAGCCAATGAGTAAAGGATACAACATTTATTAACATGCAAACATAGTTCTCTCTTCAGGAGACTCCCGTTATTTCTGTCTGTATTGATATTGGAGAGTTCCCTCACTTCATCACAACATCCATTTATGGTTAATGACATCGACTGGGGGACCCCCCCTTTGTATATATAAGATGTCACCCCCAGACCTATCATTTGGTGAAGGGACAGGACAAGATGTGTGTCAGCAGGCACTGGGCTTTTTTCTTTTAGCGGGTCAGCGGGCATTGAGCTTGATGTGGATCTACATTGCTGTGATTGATGATGGATGTACATCATGGGACATCATTTATGGGTTGTTTTTTGTTATACCATTATTATACATGAGATCCACCAGAGAAATACAAGGGAATCAAACACACGGTTCCCCTTCACACATTACCATAAATAACGCTGTCTTTTTCTGTGCCGAGGAATCAGATAGAAAGGAGATAAGGAAAATCAAATTAGAGTGAGAGTAAACTCCCATACATGACTTTTACCTATAGGTAAGCTTATAATAAGGCTTACCTATAGGCAGTGCCGGCTGGTGCTAAACTTTTTGAGAGGGCGGCGAACAAACCTCCCCAGGTCCACACTCACCCCGTCATGGTCCCCCGCACTCACCCCTCCACGGTCCCCGCACTCACCCCGACATGGTCCCCCGGACTCACCCCTCCACGGTCCCCCGCACTCACCCCTCCACGGTCCCCTGAACTCAGCCCCTCCACAGTCCCCCACACTCACACCCTCATGGTCCACCGCTTAGCCCTCCACGGTCCCCCACACTCACCCCGTCATGGTCCCCCGGACTCACCCCTCCACGGTCCCCCACACTCACCCCTCCACAGTCCCCCGCACTCACACCCTCATGGTCCACCGCTTAGCCCTCCACGGTCCCCCGCACTCACCCCGTCATGGTCCCCCGGACTCACCCCTCCACGGTCCCCCGCACTCACCCCTCCACGGTCCCCTGAACTCAGCCCCTCCACAGTCCCCCACACTCACACCCTCATGGTCCACCGCTTAGCCCTCCACGGTCCCCCACACTCAGCCCTCCACGGTCCCCCGCACTCACCCCGTCATGGTCCCCCACACTCACCCCTTCACAGTCCCCCGCACTCATGCCATCATGGTTGCCCACACTCACCCCTCCACAGTCCCCCACACTCACCCCTCCATTGTCCCCCGCACTCACCCCTCCACGGTCCCTCGAACTCAGCCCTCCACAGTCCGTCATAGTCCCCTGCACTCACCCCTTCACAGTCCCCCACACTCACCCCTCCATGGTCCCTCGCACTCAGCCCTCCACAGTCCCCCACACTCACACCTCCATGGTCCCCTGCACTCACCCCTCCACGGTCCCTCGAACTCAGCCCCTCCACAGTCCCCCACACTCACTCCACCATGGTCCCCCGCACCTCCATGGTCCCCCGCACTCACCCCTCCACGGTCCCTCGAACTCAGCCCTCCACAGTCCGTCATGGTCCCCTGCACTCACCCCTTCACAGTCCCCCAGACTCACCCCTCCATGGTCCCTCGCACTCAGCCCTCCACAGTCCCCCACACTCACCCCTCCATGGTCCCCCGCACTCACCCCTCCACGGTCCCTCGAACTCAGCCCCTCCACAGTCCCCCACACTCACTCCACCATGGTCCCCCGCACTCAGCCCTCCACAGTCCGCCACACTCACCCCTCTATGGTCCCCCACACTCACCCCTCCACAGTCCCCCGCACTCACCCCATCATGGTCCCCCACACTCACCCCTCCACGGTCCCCTGCACTCACCCCTCCACAGTCCCTCACACTATTTAGGAGATATTTACTGATCGTGCTGCCGGTGACATCACTCTAAGGCCCCTTTCACACTGGGGCGGTTTGCAGGTGCTATTTTCCTAAAAATAGCGCCTGCAAACCGAGCCTAAACAGCGGCTCCTTTCTCTCCAATGTGAAAGCCCTGAGGGCTTTCACACTGGAGCGATGCGCTAACAGGACTTAAAAAAAAGTCCTGCTAGCCACATCTTTGGAGCGGTGAGAGGAGCGGTGTGTTTACCGCTCCTCCACCGCTCCTTCCCATTGAAATTAATGGGATACCGCGATAATACCGCCCGCAAACCGCGGCTGTAGCCGTGGTTTGCGGGTGGTATTAACCCTTTTTCGGCCGCTAGCGAGGGTTAAAACCGCACCGCTATTGGCCGAATACCTCTGCAATCCCGACGGTATAGCACCGCTAAAAATAGCGGCGCTATACCGCCACCGCCCCAGTGTGAAACCGGCCTAAAGGAACGGCTTCCCGGGCTGTTCCTTCAGAGGCCTGTGCCATAAACGCCAGCTGCTGCATGCATGTGCAAGATTGACGTCATCTCGGCTCCAGCCAAACACACAGCCGGAGTCCACAAACTGGAAGGAAGATGGTTGGAGATTGTGGCCGTGTCAGCGGTGGCATCTCACCACTGGAAGGGCTTCGTTCTAGGGTACATTTCACATAATCTGCTAGTCTGTGATGCACACTAGCACATTACGGCTTTACCTTGCAGGTTAAAAGAAAGAAAAATTGTTGGCGGTTTACTACGACTTTAAGTGATTTGTGGAGTTGGAAGGATTTTGGTATTGTATCAAGTAAAAGACAAAACTATACATGAACTTTATTGCATTAGACTGCATAATTACTAAAATAACTGAAGAGAAAACTATAACATCTGTAATTGTTGGACATTGGGGGAAAACGAATATGTGTGCTGTAACCACTTCTGACCTTTGAACTCTGCATCTCTTACTATTGACCTTTGAACTCTGCGTCAATTAATCCTGACCCTTGAACTTTATGTTACTTTCTTCTCATCCCTGAACTCTGTGTGACATAATACTGATCCCTAAACTCTGCATCACTTACTGCTGACCTCTGGAGCCTGTGCCAATTACTAATGACCATTGAACCCTGTACCATCTACTATCCTATCAAATTGTATGTATGTGGAAAAACCCAAAAGGTCATGGATTATTTTGGTACCCCAAAGTCAGAGATCAAAGCAATTTTACAAAGTTTATTACAAAACTTTAAAAAAATACAAAGCTCATAATTTAAAATGATCATTGTATAGATCTCCCCTGTAGGTGTGTCGTAGTTCCCATGCTTGATGTATCCAGCTCCACTGACACACGCTCCAAGACACAGATATAGTGGAGCATACAAGCAGCAAACCCTCTACATGTTTCAAGGCAATAGCAGCTTCTTCAGGAGGAATAAGGGGCCTAAAATATCTAAGAAGAAACAATTCATTACTCAAAAAGTACAAACAGCATAACGAAGACATCGATATACAATCAAGTTGTTAACAAAACATAAAAACATCCAAGAACTCCGGTGCTAGATGTCAAGATACAGGGGACCTCATACACATGATGTGGAAATGCCCGAAGTTACAAAGATATTGGGCTAAGGTATTGAGCATCATAAATATGACTTTTGGGATAACTCTGGAACTAGAAGCCAGGGTGTGTCTATTGGGCATAGAGGAGAGACACGGACCAAAATACATTCCGGAAGTAGTGTTGAGGTGCCTGTTTCAGGCCAGGAAGGTAATAGCACAAAACTGGCATGCTCAGAAAGCACTGACATCAGCAGAGTGGGTCAATGTAATAAATGCGACAATGTGGAAGGAAAAAGTAGTTTTGACTAGACAGGGTAATTATAAAAAATGTAAAACAATGTGGGATCCCTGGCTGAGGAAAATGGGGTGTCCGCCCTAATTAGTGCGGCAGTAAGAGGAGTAAAAGAATGGACGTAAAAGGTGGAAACTTGACTGTTGAGGTAGGAAGGCCGAATAGAGAATAGGTAAAAAGAGAAGCTATGGGCTCTAGATAAAGAAGTTAAACATATTAGAAGATCAAGGGGAAGGAAGGGAAAAGGGAGGGGAAGCGGAAGGAAAGCCAAAATTAAATGAAGTGAAAATAAAATAGTTCTAGTTAAACAGTTACAATAGCAATAACACAAGAGAGCGGTAGAATGCATCTTTGGTTCTTCTGTTTTTGGAGTGTGCAAAGAGATTAGTTGGGGAAGGGGGGTAAGAGGTTAATTGCAGAACATTGTATTAAAGCACTTTATGTGAAATAAGGATAAAACAAATGTATGTATTTTTATAAAATGTTATGCAACATGGAAAAACAATAAAGAATATAAAGTTTAAAAAAAAGAACTCCGGTGCTTCAGGTGGCCCCCCAGGACTTACCAAATCCAGAGGACGGTCGGTAAGATGGGGAGCCCAAACTTGTGGGACCCTCTATCAACCAGAGGATCTTTTATGATTATCACTAAAAGAATAAAATACTTTCAAATACCATGGATAAAGCGTGTGTGACGTCACTGTGTCTTATCTTCCACTGCGCATGTGCGGGAAAACCCATGCATGTACAGTGCCCAAAAGGAAAACGTTTACAGGCATGGGAGAGGCAAAGTCGGGGGCAAAGTAATCCTGCCCAGCAAAGGCCCCTCCATCGAGAGAGTGGCTGTCTGCTGCAGGAAAAGCAAGGCAACCCGTCAATTGCACCTCCTTCAGCCAATCACAGCGGTCATGTGATTGGAAATGTTTTTTTTTCTTTAATTCCCTTCTTTTTTTTTCACGCCTGTCAGAAGCGCTCGTGATTAACTTTGCTAGCTGTCAGCCTCCCATTGATTTCAGTAGGGCTGCCACATATAACCGGTGGCGGCCCCATTCGCAACTGTGAATGAGGCCAAAGAGTGGCGCAACTATGCAGTATTTCACAGATGTGAATGGATTCTTTGGAACTGAGAAGATAATTACCAATAAACAGTCACCAGATGAAACTGAATAGTTTAGATGTCTTAATTCACATACAGCAGGTAAAATAAGTACTGAACACCTCACCATTCTAGATAAATCGATCTCTAAAGGTGCTATTGACATATTAATTAGCCATTGTCACACAAGTGGGTGGTCTCTGCACCCCGAGACCACGTTTTTTTTAAGCCAATTAGAGCCTCAGGTGCTTTAAAAAAACATTGAAATCCAATGCGTCCGGTGCCCTGCATGTAGATTAGCGGCTGGGCGTATGTATTAGAGGGGCGGCGTCTCTGCCCCCCTGTATGGACGGTCCGTCACTGTTGGTTACCATGCAGAAGTACAGGAACAACCAACCTACAGAGGTACAGACAGGAAGTTCCGGGTGAGAGATGTTTGCACCACTGCACTTCCAATATATATATTTTTTCTAAATATACTTTAGCGTTGCTTATATTTTGTTTTATATTACCACGCAGAGCTGCACCAGATTCGGAGTGCTCCAACCAGTGGCAGCTCGTAATGTAGGGCGCAAGGGCGCTGCCCCCCCATCAATGCATCCGTCCCCCTAATCTACATGCAGGGCACTGGAGGCATTAATTTTAATGTTTTTTTTTTTTTTAAACACGTAATTAGAGCTAATAGGCCCGGGACTGAAATAAGCAATCGGGACAACTTCCCACAGAGGTGATGGAGGAACATCCATTCCCAAAACTCCTTTGTGATGAATGAAGCTGGAAGTGGCAATGACTTTATCACTATCAGCCGTCATTCCCAGGCTGTTACCACCAGGGAAGCAGCTAACCAAGTACAATCTGTGTTTGGTTAGTTGCTTTGGAGAGCGGAGAGTAAAGAGCACCTGTCACCTGTTCAAAGCTGTCATAAAGGGAGCTTTTTAGCCCCTTTGTGATAGCAATAACGTTAAAGTGGTTGTAAAGGTAGAAGTTTTTATTACATTAATGCATTTTCTGCATTAAGGTAAAAAACCTTCTGTGCATAGGATTCCCCCAACCCCCCTAAATACTTACCTGAGCCAAATCTCAATCCAGCGCTGTGCCTGAGAGCAGCGTCTCTCTCCACCCTCTCTCCTCACTGGACATAAAATTGTAGCTCCAGCCGTGGTCTTAGTATTGTTTTATTCAGATGTATTGGACTCTCCCATTCCTCCGATAGGCCCGGGACTGAGATAAGCGATCAGGACGTCTTGCCACAGAGGAGATGGAGGAACATCCATTCCCAGAACTCCTCTGTTATGAATGAAGTCGGAAGTCATGAAGATTTTGACACTTTCCGCTTCGGAGTCGTCATTACCTGGCTGTTACACAGAGCAGGGAAGTGCAACAAGTAATGAAAAAAAATGATTTACAATCACTTTAAAGGGAAAACGTGTAAACATTTTTTTTAGATATAATAAAAATAATAAACATTTTTTTTTTATTCACCCCTGTCCAACTGTGCATACACAAAAATGCAATAGAATAAAATATGTCTGTTCTGAAATCTAACTAGATGTACACATATATACAGAATGTATAATCCATCTGGTGCTAAAGGGGGGTGACCACATGACTACCAAATAATGTGAATGAACTCTCTGCATACTGCTGTACACCGCTTAATCATTTCTAGCAAACTGCACATAGACAGGGATTTTTGGTTCACATGCATTGTAATACATGCTTAAGCTGGCCAACTGCGTCAAAGTAATCCCTTTCTGGCCAGACCTAACTACACTATACTATCCTATACTACACTACACTACACAACACTAACTAATCTATCCTACTCTACACTACACCCTACACTATGCTGTACTTACCTGCACTGCACCCTACACTACACAACAGCACTCTCTACATTCTACATTACATTAGGTGTTCCTCGAGGTCCTGAGCGCTGTTTTTATAAAAAAAAAAAATATGTTCGCTTTTCCAAGTACGGGGTTTACATCGCTCCCAACTGTCCCTGATTTCGAGGGACTGTCGCTGATTTGGAACAAAGTCCCTCTGACCCTCATTTCTCCCTCCTTTTGGTCTGATCTATATAGTTGTATATAAAATACACTATTTATCTTTCAAAAAATGTTTCCCAGTGCTAAACCATTCATCCAATTTTTTAAATTGGTGCATTTGTAAATTTCAAAAGCCAATTTAAAGGAATAGTAGTGGCAAAAAAAGCAATTAACTAATCATTTTTTATGTGGAATTCACCTTTAGTAAGGTGTGGCAGGAGGTGTGGCTTATGCCTACATACTTTTGCTAATAGGTGTCCCTCATTCCTATTTCAAAAAGTTGGGAGGTATGGGTCTATAGCAGCTGGGACCGCCATGTACCCCTTTAATAACAATACATAGCGGTGATACTATGGACTTAGCGCCTGATTTTTGGGATATTTCTACACTAAACGACATTACTCTTTGGGGTTGATTTGCTAAAGGCAAATAGACTGTGCACTCTGCAAGCGCTGTTACTCCAGAGCTTAGAATATGAGGTGAAGCTTCACTTTACAAAAAAAAAACAATCACGTGCAAGGAAAATGTAAAAAGAAATTGCATTTTTGCTTAGACATGATTGGGTGATGGAAGTCAGCAGAGCTTCCCCTCATTTACTAAGCTCTGGAGCAGCTGCACTTGCAAAGTACACAGTCTATTTGCTTTTAGTAAATCAACCCCCATGTGTTTGATAAATTGCTGTGCAAATATCATGTGGCATAAAAAATTGCAACAGCCACCATGTTATTCTCCAGGGCTTCTGCATTCCTAAAATATGTCATGTTTGGGGGTTCTAACTAATTTTCTATCTAAAAATGCCGATTTCAACATGTGTGTGAAAAATGTAAAAAAATTGCCCTGGACAGCAAGTGGGTAAAAAAATACTAATCTGAAAAAATGTCCCTCGTTGGACCTCCATTCTCAGTCACATCCTCCAGCGAAGCAGATGGACGTCCAGCAATGCAGGGGTGATGAAGTTTGGGGAATCTTTAGATCTTATTGCCCAATTCCTGCAATAACAATGGATAGATTCATAGAAACAGAGAAACTAAGAAAACAGCTATATATTTTTTTTTTATATATATATATAGAAATTTTTGAATGGGCGCCAGTCTCGTCTTCCAGGGATCCAGAAGATCAGCTCTAGATGTTGATGCCCAATCAATGCCTGCAATAAAAAACAATACATTTATAGGAACATGGAAAACATAGGAGAGAGAGAGAGAAAAAGAGAGAAATATATATTTTTTTTGTTTGTTTTTGTATTTTTTTGTATTTTTTTGTTTTTTTTTTGTGGGGGGGGGGGGGGGGTGCAGACAATCAGGGAAGCTGTAGATCCAATCTGCCGTTCCATCTGTACCTGCAATAAAATTGATACGTTAATATTGTCTGGATGGGTAATGCTGAAAACATATGATAGGACACTTTATCTAATCATAGGTTTTCTCATCATTTATAAATGATGGTGGTGATCTTGGGACAATAGTCCTCAGCAGCACAGAATGTCCAACAGTTATGTTCTCTATAATATAAAATACATTCTGCTTCCTATAATTGTTCCTCTGTAATTGGTAGGGATGAGCTTCGTGTTCGAGTCGAACATACGTTCGACTCGAACATTGGCTGTTCGATCGTTCGACGAAGATCGAACGATTTGGGCCGTTCGCGCCAAATTCGAGTGACGCGAACGGCCCACAATGCACTACGCCATCGCAGTGTCATCCAGGCGCTGTGATTGGCCAAGCATGCACTGTGACCCCGCATGCTTGGCCAATCACAGCGCCGGCAGCGAGGAGAGCAATGATTGGCCACAGGCAGGATGCCTGTGGCCAATTATTGCTGAGGGTGTTTAGTACACGCCCCACACTATAAAAGGCCGCCAGCACGGCGGCCTAGTGTAGTGTGTTCCGGAGCAGGGATAGAGTAGCATAGGCAGGGACAGTGACTGTTATTTCTTTCTTGCTTAACCTGGATTCCTTTAGTTTAGGGAAAGAGAAGGATAGGTAGGGAGAGTGTCAGTGTGTTTTGTGCTTCTGCTATAGTGTGCTTAAAAAAAAACATTTATTCTAGGGACAGAAAACTCTAGGTAGGGACAGTGTCAGTTTCTTTCACTCTGCAAGTCCTTGTTTCCAGGGACCTGGAAGGACAGTGAGTGAATTGTCCTTTTGCTATATTGTGATTAAAAAAAACATTTATTCTAGGGACAGAAAACTCTAGGTAGGGACAGTGTCAGTTTCTTTCACTCTGCAAGTCCTTGTTTCCAGGGACCTGGAAGGACAGTGAGTGAATTGTCCTTTTGCTATATTGTGATTAAAAAAAACATTTTTTTCTAGGGACAGAAAACTGTAGGTAGGGAGAGTATTTTTTTTCTTTCACTCTGCAAGTCCTTGTTTCCAGGGACCTGTAAGGACAGTGAGTTAATTGTCCTTGTGCTATATTGTGCTGAAAAAAACATTTATTCCAGGGACAGAAAACTCTAGGTAGGGACAGTGTCAGTTTCTTTCACTCTGCAAGTCCTTGTTTCCAGGGACCTGGAAGGACAGTGAGTGAATTGTCCTTTTGCTATATTGTGATAAAAAAAAACATTTTTTTCTAGGGACAGAAAACTGTAGGTAGGGAGAGTGTTTTTTTTCTTTCACTCTGCAAGTCCTTGTTTCCAGGGACCTGTAAGGACAGTGAGTTAATTTTCCTTGTGCTATATTGTGATTAAAAAAAACATTTATTCTAGGGACAGAAAACTCTAGGTAGGGACAGTGTCAGTTTCTTTCACTCTGCAAGTCCTTGTTTCCAGGGACCTGGAAGGACAGTGAGTGAATTGTCCTTTTGCTATATTGTGATTAAAAAAAACATTTTTTTCTAGGGACAGAAAACTGTAGGTAGGGAGAGTATTTTTTTTCTTTCACTCTGCAAGTCCTTGTTTCCAGGGACCTGTAAGGACAGTGAGTTAATTGTCCTTGTGCTATATTGTGCTGAAAAAAACATTTATTCCAGGGACAGAAAACTCTAGGTAGGGACAGTGTCAGTTTCTTTCACTCTGCAAGTCCTTGTTTCCAGGGACCTGGAAGGACAGTGAGTGAATTGTCCTTTTGCTATATTGTGATTAAAAAAAACATTTTTTTCTAGGGACAGAAAACTGTAGGTAGGGAGAGTGTTTTTTTTCTTTCACTCTGCAAGTCCTTGTTTCCAGGGACCTGTAAGGACAGTGAGTTAATTTTCCTTGTGCTATATTGTGATTAAAAAAAACATTTATTCTAGGGACAGAAAACTCTAGGTAGGGACAGTGTCAGTTTCTTTCACTCTGCAAGTCCTTGTTTCCAGGGACCTGGAAGGACAGTGAGTGAATTGTCCTTTTGCTATATTGTGATTAAAAAAAACATTTATTCTAGGGACAGAAAACTCTAGGTAGGGACAGTGTCAGTTTCTTTCACTCTGCAAGTCCTTGTTTCCAGGGACCTGGAAGGACAGTGAGTGAATTGTCCTTTTGCTATATTGTGATTAAAAAAAACATTTTTTTCTAGGGACAGAAAACTGTAGGTAGGGAGAGTATTTTTTTTCTTTCACTCTGCAAGTCCTTGTTTCCAGGGACCTGTAAGGACAGTGAGTTAATTTTCCTTGTGCTATATTGTGATTAAAAAAAACATTTATTCTAGGGACAGAAAACTCTAGGTAGGGACAGTGTCAGTTTCTTTCACTCTGCAAGTCCTTGTTTCCAGGGACCTGGAAGGACAGTGAGTGAATTGTCCTTTTGCTATATTGTGATTAAAAAAAACATTTATTCTAGGGACAGAAAACTCTAGGTAGGGACAGTGTCAGTTTCTTTCACTCTGCAAGTCCTTGTTTCCAGGGACCTGGAAGGACAGTGAGTGAATTGTCCTTTTGCTATATTGTGATTAAAAAAAACATTTTTTTCTAGGGACAGAAAACTGTAGGTAGGGAGAGTATTTTTTTTCTTTCACTCTGCAAGTCCTTGTTTCCAGGGACCTGTAAGGACAGTGAGTTAATTTTCCTTGTGCTATATTGTGATTAAAAAAAACATTTATTCTAGGGACAGAAAACTCTAGGTAGGGACAGTGTCAGTTTCTTTCACTCTGCAAGTCCTTGTTTCCAGGGACCTGGAAGGACAGTGAGTGAATTGTCCTTTTGCTATATTGTGATTAAAAAAAACATTTATTCTAGGGACAGAAAACTCTAGGTAGGGACAGTGTCAGTTTCTTTCACTCTGCAAGTCCTTGTTTCCAGGGACCTGGAAGGACAGTGAGTGAATTGTCCTTTTGCTATATTGTGATTAAAAAAAACATTTTTTTCTAGGGACAGAAAACTGTAGGTAGGGAGAGTATTTTTTTTCTTTCACTCTGCAAGTCCTTGTTTCCAGGGACCTGTAAGGACAGTGAGTTAATTGTCCTTGTGCTATATTGTGCTGAAAAAAACATTTATTCCAGGGACAGAAAACTCTAGGTAGGGACAGTGTCAGTTTCTTTCACTCTGCAAGTCCTTGTTTCCAGGGACCTGGAAGGACAGTGAGTGAATTGTCCTTTTGCTATATTGTGATAAAAAAAAACATTTTTTTCTAGGGACAGAAAACTGTAGGTAGGGAGAGTGTTTTTTTTCTTTCACTCTGCAAGTCCTTGTTTCCAGGGACCTGTAAGGACAGTGAGTTAATTTTCCTTGTGCTATATTGTGATTAAAAAAAACATTTATTCTAGGGACAGAAAACTCTAGGTAGGGACAGTGTCAGTTTCTTTCACTCTGCAAGTCCTTGTTTCCAGGGACCTGGAAGGACAGTGAGTGAATTGTCCTTTTGCTATATTGTGATTAAAAAAAACATTTTTTTCTAGGGACAGAAAACTGTAGGTAGGGAGAGTGTTTTTTTTCTTTCACTCTGCAAGTCCTTGTTTCCAGGGACCTGTAAGGACAGTGAGTTAATTTTCCTTGTGCTATATTGTGATTAAAAAAAACATTTATTCTAGGGACAGAAAACTCTAGGTAGGGACAGTGTCAGTTTCTTTCACTCTGCAAGTCCTTGTTTCCAGGGACCTGGAAGGACAGTGAGTGAATTGTCCTTTTGCTATATTGTGATTAAAAAAAACATTTATTCTAGGGACAGAAAACTCTAGGTAGGGACAGTGTCAGTTTCTTTCACTCTGCAAGTCCTTGTTTCCAGGGACCTGGAAGGACAGTGAGTGAATTGTCCTTTTGCTATATTGTGATTAAAAAAAACATTTTTTTCTAGGGACAGAAAACTGTAGGTAGGGAGAGTATTTTTTTTCTTTCACTCTGCAAGTCCTTGTTTCCAGGGACCTGTAAGGACAGTGAGTTAATTGTCCTTGTGCTATATTGTGCTGAAAAAAACATTTATTCCAGGGACAGAAAACTCTAGGTAGGGACAGTGTCAGTTTCTTTCACTCTGCAAGTCCTTGTTTCCAGGGACCTGGAAGGACAGTGAGTGAATTGTCCTTTTGCTATATTGTGATTAAAAAAAACATTTTTTTCTAGGGACAGAAAACTGTAGGTAGGGAGAGTATTTTTTTTCTTTCACTCTGCAAGTCCTTGTTTCCAGGGACCTGTAAGGACAGTGAGTTAATTGTCCTTGTGCTATATTGTGCTGAAAAAAACATTTATTCCAGGGACAGAAAACTCTAGGTAGGGACAGTGTCAGTTTCTTTCACTCTGCAAGTCCTTGTTTCCAGGGACCTGGAAGGACAGTGAGTGAATTGTCCTTTTGCTATATTGTGATTAAAAAAAACATTTTTTTCTAGGGACAGAAAACTGTAGGTAGGGAGAGTGTTTTTTTTCTTTCACTCTGCAAGTCCTTGTTTCCAGGGACCTGTAAGGACAGTGAGTTAATTTTCCTTGTGCTATATTGTGATTAAAAAAAACATTTTTTCTAGGGACAGAAAACTGTAGGTAGGGAGAGTGTTTTTTTTCTTTCACTCTGCAAGTCCTTGTTTCCAGGGACAGAGAAGGACACCTGAAGGTAGCCCTTATTGCTTTTTTCCCATCTCCCTGCAGGCCATCTATTAGAATGTCTGGAAGGCAAACAAGGAGAGGCAGACAGTCAGGAGGCAATAAAAGAGGGCAAGCAGGCTCTGTGTCTGGGGGCAACAGTGCTGGTCGTGGACGCGGTGCATTGTCATCAGCACATGGCCATGGGACACGCTTGTCCTTCTTTTCGGCAGCTGGACATGTTGAGCCACATCATGCCGAAGACTTGGTAGAGTGGATGACCAAGCCCTCCTCCTCCTCCTCATCCTCTCTCACCCAGGCTCAGGGTACTGGAAAAGCAGCTGCCAAAGCGTCGTCTTCCCTGGTATCAATGTCAGACAAATCATCAGTCACTCCTTCCCTAGACCCACCATGTCCTCCTCCTGAGGAGTCCCCCGAACTGTTTCAGCACAGTGTTGGGTACATGCTCCAGGAGGATGCCCAGCGTTTCGAAGGGTCTGATGATGAAACCCAGCTAGAGGAAGGCAGTAGCGTGAGAGCAGACAGAGGGGATGCTCAAGAAGGACACCAATCTGGCAGTCATGTTCCAGCAGCTGCAGCATACTGCCAGATTGGCTCCAGTGATGAGGAGGGAGGGGATGATGAGGTCAATGACTCCACGTGGGTGCCTAATAGGAGAGAGGAGGAGGAGGAGGATGAGGAGGAGGCACATCTCCAACGAGGCAGGATGCCCTTTGGTGGCCAGCGTAAGGGCAGTACACCGACGGAATCACACCGCAGAGCTCCGCCTGTGCAGGGCGCTGCCTCTGCCCGTCATTCAAAAAGTTCTTTGGTGTGGGCCTTTTTTGAGGCTAGTGCATCAGATCGCACAGCTGCTGTTTGCAACATATGTCTCAAGCGTATATCGCGTGGCCAAAACATCAGCCGCTTGGGTACCACATGCCTGACCAGACATATGTTGACCTGCCATGCAGCTCGTTGGCAAGCCTACCTCAAAGACCCACACCAAAGAACAAAGCGGACCTCTCCTTGCACCGCATCAGCTGGGATCTCCAACCCCACTATAACTTCAGTCCTCTCTGAAACATGCACTGAGAGGAATGAAGGTGTAGAATTAGGTGTGTCACAGCCAAGTACTTGCGCCCACTCTGCTAGCAGTACACCGACGTCCGATTCTAGCAGGCAAATTTCCCTGCCCCAGCTGCTGGACCGTCGAAAGAAGTTCACTCCCAGCCATCCACATGCCCAGCGGTTGAATGCTAGCTTGGCTAAATTGCTAGCGCTTCAACTGCTGCCTTTTCAGTTGGTAGACTCGGCCCCCTTCCGTGAGTTTGTGCAATGTGCGGTTCCTCAGTGGCAGGTTCCCAAACGCCACTTTTTCTCACGGAAGGCTATTCCGGCTCTCTACCGGCATGTGGAAGGCAATGTCTTGGCCTCGCTGGACAGGGCGGTCAGCGGTAAGGTGCATATTACCGCTGACTCATGGTCCAGCAGGCATGGACAGGGACGTTACCTTTCTTTCACGGCCCATTGGGTCACTCTTTTGGCAGCTGGGAAGGATTCAGGACAAGGTGCAGTAGTGTTGGAGGTTGTCCCACCGCCACGCCTCCAAAATGCTACTACTGGTTGTGACACACCTCTCTCCTCCACCCCCTCCTCTTCTTCTTCCTCCATGGCCTCTTCCTGTGGTTTGTCCTATGAACCAGCGGTGCTCCGTAGCCGTTCACGGGGCTACGCAAGTACGCAGGCAAAAAGATGCCATGCCGTGCTTGCGCTGGTGTGTTTGGGGGACAGAAGCCACACTGGGGCAGAGGTCCTGTCTGCTCTGCAGGGCCAGGCCGAGAGGTGGTTGACGCCACGCCAGCTTAAGCCAGGAATGGTGGTTTGCGACAATGGCACCAACCTCCTCTCCGCCCTCCGACAGGGACAACTGACCCATGTGCCCTGTGTGGCTCACGTCCTTAACCTGGTGGTGCAGCGGTTCTTGGGCAGGTACCCGGGCTTACAGGATGTCCTGAGGCAGGCCAGGAAAGTCTGTGTGCATTTCCGCAGATCTTATAATGCCAGTGCTCGCCTGGCTGAGCTGCAAAAGGAGTTGAACCTGCCCAAGAACCGCCTTATATGTGACATGCCCACCAGGTGGAACTCAACGTTGGCCATGCTGCAGCGGCTGCACACGCAGCAGAGGGCCATCAATGAGTACCTGTGCGACTACGGCACCAGGACAGGGTCAGGGGAGCTTGGTTTTTTTTCTCCACGCCAGTGGGGCATGATCAGGGATGCATGCACTGTCCTGGCACCATTTGAGGAGGCCACGAGGATGGTGAGCAGTGACAGTGCATGCATCAGTGACACTGTACCTCTTGTCCACCTGTTGGAGCACACGCTGCGTGGAATAATGGACAGGGCACTTGAGGCAGAACAGAGGCAGGAAGAGGAGGACTTCCTTGCCTCTCAAGGCCCCCTTTACCCAGACAGTGTTCCTTCTGTCCCACCCATCGCACAGGAAGAGGAGGAGGAGGAGGAGGAGGAGGAGGATTGTGTCAGCATGGAGGTGGAGGCTGGCACTCAGCATCATCAGCAGCAGTCTTTTAGGGATGATTTACAGTCCCAAGAAACCAGTGGACTTGTACGTGGCTGGGAGGAGGTGGCTGCGGATCATGTCGTCCTTAGTGACCCAGAGGACTCCGGAGCGAATGCCTCAGCAAACCTACGCTGCATGGCCTCCCTGATCCTGCAAAGTCTGCGGAAGGATCCTCGTATTCTTCGGATCAAGGAGAGGGACCATTACTGGCTGGCCACTCTCCTTGATCCACGGTACAAGGGTAAGGTTGCGGACCTTATGTTACCGTCGCAGAGGGAGCAGAGGATGAGACAACTCCGGGAGGCCTTGCAGAAAGGTCTGTGCAACGCGTTCCCAGAGACTGGGAGGTTGCAAACTCCTGGTCCTGGACAACGAGTTGCTGAGGCTTCGGCCAGTCAAAGAAGGAGCGGTGGGGAAGGTGGCCGTCTGACCGATGCGTTCAGACAATTCTTTAGTCCGCAGCCCCAAAGTATGATTGGTTCCAGCAACCATCGCCAGCGTCTGATAAACATGGTGCAGGAATATCTAGGGGCAAGGTCAGACTTGGACACCTTCCCCACCGAAAATCCTCTGGCTTACTGGGTCTTGAGGATGGATCACTGGCCAGAGCTTGCACAGTATGCAATTGAGCTACTGGCCTGTCCTGCATCCAGCGTTCTTTCGGAACGCACATTCAGTGCTGCTGGAGGATTTGTCACGGATCACAGGGTGCGCCTGTCCACCGACTCGGTTGATCGACTGACTTTCATCAAGATGAACCAGTCTTGGATCACCACCAGCTACCACACACCTGATGCTGATATAACAGACTAATTGATTTTAAAATGTCACATCCCTTCAAGACTGATGCTGATGCTGAGTGCCTGTGCTGTTATGTTGACTGCCTATCCTCCTCCTCCGAGTCCTCAATGATACGATTGATGATGATAGCTTGGAAGATCATTTTTGTTTATGGGTGCCGCCACCAGTGCCTAACGCCCAATTTTTCAGCCCCTGTTTAACAGGGGCGTGTAATTACAATTTTTGAAGCAATACTTTGCAACAGGGCTCATTGCTGTGCTCCAAGTACAGTATCTGTGAGGAGTTGCAGTGTTGTGCCACCAGTGCCTAAGGCCCAATTTTTCAGCCCCTGTTTAACAGGGGCGTGTCATTACAATTTTTGAAGCAATACTTTGCAACAGGGCTCATTGCTGTGCTCCAAGTACAGTATCTGTGAGGGGTTGCAGTGTTGTGCCACCAGTGCCTAAGGCCCAATTTTTCAGCCCCTGTTCAACAGGGGCATGTAATTACAATTCTTGATCTAATAATTCACAGCAGGGCCCATTGCTGCACCCACCAAGAGTAACTGTCAGGGCTTACAGTGTTGTGGCACCAGCACCACCATCAAAGGCCCAATTTTTACTACCACTGTTCAACAATTATATGTAATTAAAATTCCTGATATAATAGTTGACAGCAGGGCGTTCCAGCACCAACCAAGAGTAACTGTGAGTGCTTACAGTGTTGTGCCAACACCAACAACTAAGGGGCCTATTTCTGCAGAGTATATACGGCAGGTCCCTACTTTCAAACATCCAACTTACAAACGACTCCTACTTGCAAACGCAAGAAGACAACAGGAAGTGAGAGGAAATCTACCACTAGGAAGGAAAATTCTCTCCTGTAAGAATAAATATGGGAGAAAGGTGTCTCCTCTGTACTGATGCTTTATCAGCAATCCTTGTTTCAAGAAAAACACCACATTTCAAAAACAGTTGTCATTGGGACGGAAAGTGAGGTGAAATGTTCTGAACAGGGGCACAGACAGCAAAACAAATGTTACAGGGGTGATAACCCTTACCTATGTTTTCCAAAAAGTTTAAAAATAGATTTTTGGGCTGGAGCTACACTTCAACAATGTACCTGTTCAAAATTACAAACAGATTCTACATAAGAACAAACCTACAGTCCCTGTCTTGTATGCACCGCCTGTATACGGCTGTTCAGAGTATATAGGGCCTTTTTTATTTTATGTGCGGGGTTCCCCTTAATATCCATACAAGACCCAAAGGGGCTGGTAATGGGCTGGGGTAGGGGGGGGGGGGGTCATGGGGTAGCTATGCCATTTTTCTTAAAGAATTTCATCCATATTACCGGGACCAGACATTACATTAAAGCCGCAAGCAGTTTTAAATGGCTTTTTTTTCCTTTAGAAGTGTCATTTTGTGCAGGGACAGTTCTAAACACGGGAAACACGTGGCACTTCACAGGCATACTTTAGACACCCCCCAGGTACGATATTTAAAGGAATATTTGACTTTTTTTTTTTCACTTTATGCATCATTAAAATGACTGCTCCCGAAAAACGACCGTTTTTAAAACTTCTTTTTGCATTGATACATGTCCCCTGGTGCAGAACCCGGGTTCCCAAACCCTTTTTAGGACAATAACATGCATAATAGTTGTTATAATTAGCACTTTAGAATTCGAACGTTCGCATCCATTGTATTTAATAGGGTTCTAATGTTCGTTCGAACTTCCGGTCCGTTCGCGGGTTCTGGTGCGAACCGAACCCGGGGGTGTTCGGCTCATCACTAGTAATTGGTGTCATAGATGTGCAGACCAGGGAACTCCATTGCAGAGGTCCCCCTCACACCCGTAGATATTTGGCCATGAGGATCAGCAGAGAGTGGAAACATCGAGATACATTTCCGTGTTTTGTTTGCACAATTGTTTGTGACTTGTGGGTCTGTGCACGGCGTGTTTATTCCAGTAACATTAGTGCCATGCATGTTAAGTGTGCTGATGCCATTCGTTCTTTCTGAATGGCACCCCAATACACCTTCTGATGGAGGTGCATTGTAGCACAACAACACACTAACATGCATTGTGGTGTTTTGTGAAATATGGAGCATGCATGGACCATTATTTGGCAGCACACCACACATTATGGGGTTGTGCTTTTGGCACATTACTGATCTGCCCCGCATTGTACTGCTACACACATTCATATGAAGGTGCATTACTCCCTAACAAGGAGATCTTTGTACCCAAGCAGTATATAGACTGTGATAACATGGGCATCTTATATCTAATGTCATGGACCTGCAGAACATTTTACGTTGGCTAAATTATTAGACATTTAAGGCAAAGGATTGGAGATCATTTATACTTTGCCAGTAATAGTAAAATGATAACGTCCATCAATGGGCACATTGGCACACAACTCAATTTTGTCGCATCACATATGGGATTTGTAGCTTTGGAGCCGGTCTTCTAAGACCCTTGTGGTGGTGATTTTGATAAGGAAGAGCTTCAGAGAGAAACACAACAGATTCAAAGATTTGAAGGCTCCCCTCCCCCAGGTCTGAAGGAGAATTTGAGCTATAAACCGTTTTTATCATTCTTACAATTTTAGTTCCTATATGATTTAGAAAAATGAGGACAACACCGGTACAGCTGCACTATTTAATGTTGCAAATCATTTGATTGTTTATTATTTGGTTGTTTTTTGTATCAAACTAGTGTAGCAACCGGCACCCTCTCTCTGCACTATCCTTGGCTCGCTCACAGGAGAAAAAGGCGCACCATGCCACCATGCCCATACCCCCTGGTTTGCAGAGGTTAAGCACACTTGTTTTAACTTACGGGTCTTACAGAAAGGTTCCCCTCAAAGCTGGTTTCTGTCCCTAGAATGTAAGGACAAAGTCTCTATACCCCAAGTAACTCCAAGGTCCACACCAGTTTCAACTCCAACGTAGAGTTTATTTTCCTTATGCATGATCATCCACAAAGTTGAGAAGAGAGAAAGGTGTTAAGAAGACAGATTAATTCAGGCACTCCTGGCTTCTTCGCCACTCGATCCCGAGTGGGTATAGCTCACCCGGATAGTCACCCAAGGGCACTAGCAGCCGGCATGTAGCTCGAACAGTCTATCAGATTCCCTAATGGATGCGTTCAGGAGATCCTCTGATACAGAATCTATAGTGTCCCAAACCTCCTAATGGTCCCGTTGTTTAGATCCCTTTTTCGGATGGATGACATCCCTCCGAAGAGTTACTGGGCCCCTTCCTTCACTGTGATCTCTCACCAGTCCTTCGAAACGGTCCTCCCCCAGCCTCCTCTTCCCCTCGCAAGGCGGCACCCTGGGATTTCTACTCTCGAAGTGGGCTCCAGCTAAAGGCGCTGGGCCCAGGGCTGAAGTTGCAGTCCCAGGACTAAAGGTGCCTGGGACTGAAGCACACGTGGCCCCATGGCCTGGAGGGCCATGCACCACGCACCAGGACTCCGACTCTGGAACGAAGAACCCCTCCCAGGCGGCGTCTGCCCCTTATGTATCCTCTCCCGGCATGCACAGCAGGCCGACCGTGCCCACTGAACGCCTGCCGAGAGAGGACACCAAATCGCCACTCCATCACCTGTGGTTCAACCCCGAGTACAAGTGACAGCGCCACCCATACTTCTAAGGGGAACTGCACACCAGGTAAAACAGCAGCAAGGCAGAGTCCAGTTAATTGGAAGATTCAAGCCAACTACCACTCAAATCACCCCTAAATTTAGTATAGCAATCCCTAAATTTAGGACCCCCGCTACACTAGTATACCTTGAAAAGATCATGTGCATTTGGTCCTATTGTTATCCATCTGCTGCTTGCTGTGTTGGTGGGGAATGTAGGGGGATTCTGGGCAGTCCTGCCCTTGTTCTATACGGGTCTCCTATTTTGTACTATAGAGCGGGCATGTGGAGACTCTGGGTGAGGGTAAAGTGGTAGTATACTCAACTTTTTGACTTGTACCAACAGGAAAGCCTACCAGGCTTACCTGTAGGTACAGTGAATATCTCCTAAACTTGCATTGGTTAGGAGATTTTCACACTGCATGCAGGCAGTGATGTCACCGGCGCATGTGCTATGAAGGTCTGACATACCGCGCCAAGGGCTCCTGCACACATGCGTGATAGTGACGTCATTGCGGTTGCGGCCACTCATGTAGCCGGAGGCTGCAAATCCAGAAAGAGGACCAGGGGAAGATGGAACCCCTGTCAGCTGGAGGGCTTTGTTTTAAGGTAAGTCTTGCATAATGTGCTAGTATGTGATGCCTCCCTGATGGTATGGCATGATGGATAAGTATCTGCCTGTATTTCTCACCATTGAGGACACCACTGATCCACCACTGATCCTGACCAAATCTCCATTTGTAGAAATTCAGCCCCAAACTTGCAAGGAGCCTCATCAGTCCTAAGCACCTTCTACCATTTATCTGCACCCCAGTTCCTATGTTTAATGCATGGTTGAGTTGCTTAGCCTTATTTCCACAACCTCTGCATGAAAACAGGAACCGGGGTGCAGAAAATGGTAGAAGGTGCTCTAGACTGATAAAATGTGAATTATTTGGGGGTAGCAGGAGGCAGTTTGTCCCCGAAGGGCTGGAGAGCGGTACAATAATGAGTGTCTGCAGGGAAGAGTGAAGTGGAGGTTCCTTGCAGGTTTGGGGTTGCATTTCTGAAAATGGAGTTGGAGATTTGGTCGGGATCAATGGTATCCTCAATGCTGAGAAATACAGACAGATACTTATCCATCATGCCATACCATCAGGGAGGCGTGTGATTGGCCCCAAATGTATTCTGCAGCTGGACAACCACCCCAAACATACAGGCAATGTCAATAAGAACTAGCTTCAGTGTACATAAGAACAAGGAGTCCTGGAAGTGATGGTTTGGTCCCCACAGAGCCCTGATCTCAACATCATGGGGTCTGTCTGGGATTACACGAAGAGACAGAAGGATTCGAGGCAGATTACATCCACAGAAGATCTGTGCTTAGTTTGGAACAACCTACCTGCTGAGGTCCTTCAAAAACGGTGTGTAAGTGTAGCTAGAAGAATTGATGAATTTAATTTTTCGAAAAAAAAATGAGTTTTTTTTAGTTTCTGTTAAAAACTTTTGTTTTCCCCTTCACTGA
The DNA here is from genome assembly GCA_029206835.1 of Rana muscosa. Classification (NCBI taxonomy): domain Eukaryota; kingdom Metazoa; phylum Chordata; class Amphibia; order Anura; family Ranidae; genus Rana; species Rana muscosa. Next base: position 1,241,440,349 of record CM055116.1, on the reverse strand, counting down.
TGGGCAATGATGAGGCGGCACTGATGGGCACTGATGAGACGGCACTGATGAGTTGGCGCTGATATAGTGGCACTGATGGGTACTGATGAGGAGTCACTGATATGTTGAATTGATGGACACTGATAGGCGGCACTGATATGCAGCACTGATGGGCACTGATAAGCGGCACTGATGGGCATTGATAGGTGGCACTGATGGGCACTTACAGGCGGCTGTGATGGGCACTGACAAGCGGCACTGATTGGTACTGATAGGCGGTACTGATGGGCAGCACTGACGGTGAGGTACTGTTAGGTGTTACTGCCGGGCAGTGATTGGCACTGTGGTGGGCACTTGCAGAGTTTATTATTGGGCCACTGCTGTGCACTGGTTTGCAGGTGATTTGCACAATTGAGGGGGCTGTGCTGATAATCAATGTGCTTATTATCAGCACAGACTCCGCCGCTTGTCTCTCCCTGTCAGCGGGAACCGAGAAATGGCGTCTACCGGAACTTCCTGGTTCACGCGATGATCAGCTGTGACAGAGGCTTCTTATCACGATCGTAGATGCCGGGTGTCAGACTGACATGCCGCACTCGCGATCGCCGTGATGCGTGCCCCGACGGGCAGGCGCCGGCTTGTTATCCTGCTGGACGTCATATGACGCCCAGTCAGGATAACAGAACCACTTCCCGGACGTCAATATGCTATTGACCGGGCGGGAAGTGGTTAAACAGGTTTAAACTCAACCTTCAGAGGACTTTTGTTTTGCCTGGTGTGCACTTTTCAGAGGACCTTTTGTGTTATTGAATTCTGATCTCATATTTATAGTGGTCACTGAGCTGGCACTTCAGAGTGATGGATTCACCCTTCAGAGGGATATTAGTTATTTCTTCACTATTGAGCTAGATTTTTAGAGTGTCATTTCACTTTTCAGAGTTTTATTTTATTTTTCATATTTCCATTGAATATTGTATTTGTATTCACAATGCTGTAATGCTAAATGGTTGTGCAGAGGAGCTCATTCCCATTCCACATTTATTGAGAGCGCTGCTTATATGTTTTTTTATATAACAAAAGAAAATTGCTCGATTCCCCTATCTATACATTTAGAGTTGGGGGGAATAATTCCTGTGGAGCCGTCAGCATACAATGATCACTGCTGCCATGTATATCTTCCGGCAGTAATCGCATGACAAAAAGTCAGACAGGCTGGTTCTACTGAAGGCGATGGATGGATCAACCTCAGTACAACCAGCCTGCCCATACATGGATAAAAATGTGGCGAGTTCCTGCTGATCCGGCTGAATTACCATATGGCCAGATTAAACGGTGTTATCAGTGGAAAAACAAGAAATTTTCAGGCACCGAACATGTTGTTTGTTTGAAATTTTATTGAAATAGAAAATTAAGACTTACTGATCAATCTGGTGGTGCTGGACCTCATGGTGACTCCTCTTCAAGCATATAAGGTTGAATATTGACCACCCCTCCGACAAAGGTGATATGATAATGAGGCTGTTGGGAAAATAAATGACATTTAATAAAGGGTTTCCTACAGAAAAATACAGATCCAAAACATTGAGGAATCTTCTACTTACCCATTGAGTCAGAGGGACAAAAGCCCGGCAGATCGGACACTGGGGCCAACGCGTTTCGTTCATTTGTCTATACAGCCACTGCGCGATGCAGGGGGAATGAAATCTGTGGGTACAGAAAAGACAGTAAGTTTCTTCTCCCTCCTCCAGATCCACCAAACAGATGGTGCAGATGTCCGGACGGGCCGGAGAACGGCTTCTATCCCTCTGTCTGGCCTCAGGGATCCGACGTCTCCTGGATCTCGCCGGCAGCTGGTCCGGTGCACGACCCACCAGAGAGTATCGAGACCTGGTTCTCGAGGCAATTGGACCTGTAATAACAAATATACATTCATATCAATACATTCTGATCAATGCAAACCATATTTTCATAGTTACAATGGCTCAGCTTACTTCAGTGATCCTCTCTATCTTCCAGATCCTCTGCTGAGGGGCTGCCCTGCTGGATAGTAACCACAGGGGGTCGCCTGCTCTGTGTGGGCATCATTCAGAGAATGCCTTGCATTTTTCTCAGTGAATACAAAGCATTCTGTGATTGGACAAGATGGAGATTGTGACATCTCTGCCCCCGCTCTACACCCCATCCAATCAGAGAACACTTTGCAGGAACTTAGAAAACACAAAGTGTTTTCAGAATGGTGCGACACCTGGAAGACGAGGGTCTCTGTAGGAGCGGCAGATCTCAAAATTGAAAACAGACCTTGTCCTTTAAGAGGGTCTAATGTGTATTTTGCGGGGAACACATTCGAAAAAAAGTGTAGGGTTCCCCAAAACACAAATCAGACACTTGTCCCCGATGGGGGTCTGGTATGGATATTGAGGGTGACCCCTGTGAAAGAAAAATGTACGGGGTCCCTGCCAAATCAGACCCTTTGTGTCTGGTGTGGATTTTAAGGGGGTCTCTATGCCAAAAACTAAAAAAAATAATCTGGTCACCCCCAAATCCAAACCAGATCCTTACCTGAGCATGGAGCCTGGTAGGCAAAGAAAAGGGTGGGGGGGAGAGTGCAGCCCCCTCCTGAACCATACCAGGCCACATGCCCTCGACATGGGGGGATACTCTGCTAGGGGGGACCCTGGTAAGATATCTTGTCCCCATAATGATGCAGACAAGGGCCTTCCTCCCCCCATCCCTGGTCCGGTGCATGTGGGGGTCTGTGGGGGGTAACTTATCAGAATCTTGAAAATTTGAAAAAAAGGGGTCCCTCATATATCTGGCCTCCCCCGTGCTTAATAAGTATGGGGTACATAGTACTCCTTGTTATCCACTCACCAAAAATGTGAAGTATAAATAAAGACACGCCACCATTAAACTATAAAACACTTGATAAAGCATTTAAAAAAAAAGTATTATTTCAAATGAAGAATTAAAAAAAAAAATTATTTTGTCCCACACAGCCAACCAATGATGAAAAATCCCCGACACACCACAAAAAATTACATATATATATATATATATATATATATATATATATATATATATATACAGACAGACATGATGTCCATATATCAGATATTAGAAGTCTGCCTGGCGTCCTGTTGCTATGGAAACGCCACCAAACAACAGGCAGAGGAGTCTCTCACTTCTGGATCAGTCCCCCCCCCCACATCATTGTACCCCCTAATTTTACTACCCCCCTGCCATACATTACCCCCCCTGCCATTCAATACTACACCCCCCCATACATCTCCCCCCCATACATCTCCCCCCTGCCATACAATACTACACCCCCCCATAAATCTCCCCCCCATACATCATCCCCCTCATAAATCCCCCCCCATACATTACCCACCCTCATACATCACCCCCTGCCATACAATACTACACCTCCCCCATACACCACTGCCCTCCCCCATGCATCACTACACCCCCCCCCATACATTACCACATCTCCCATTCATCACTGCCCTCCCCCATACATCATTGTACCCCCTAATATTACTAACCCGCATACATTACTGCCCCCCATACATCACCCCCCCCCCTTACCTAACACAGCGGGGTTGTATGGTCAGCCTGGGATCTGGGAGGATGAATGGGGGAAGTTCTCTCCTCTCTGAAATCAAGGGGGGGGACAAGCACCTAATATCATTGGTTGTTAGGATACCAGTGGCCCTAGCAACCAGTGACAGCTGGGGAAGGAGTCTCAGAGCACTGCCCTGGGCTCTATGATTGGCCTGGAGTAGAAGGAGGGAATGTATACAGGGGCAGACAGGACAGGAGGACAGCATTACCCCCCCATGTGTGCAGTGTGTGAGGGGGGCCCCATCCCTCTTAGGGGGCCCTGTACCCTGCACACATGAAGGACACCCCACTGATCAGACATGACACCTACCTGCTGGAATGGCGTCTCTGTCTCCATCAAGGTGGATGCGATGGTCCTGACGCCCAGATCCAGAGGCTGCCATCCTGGTGGTATTGGATGCCTATAGGAGAGAACTAACACAAAATGTGATTAATAATCACAATAATCGCAACAATAGTGATAATAATACTAATAAAAGTTTTATTAGTTGTAGATATCAATAGAAATCGCAGAAATCCTCCGTAATCAGCCGATCACAAGGAGAGAGGCGTTGGAGCTGTCACACGCTTTGAAAACTCCTCAGCTAGTGACAGCTACAGCCACAGCCAGGGACACCTGCACTGCTTCCAACTGTCACTTTTGATTGACAGCTCAGCCAGCCAATGACAGTTACAGCCACAGCCAGGGACACCTGCACTGCCTCCAACTGTCACTTTTGATTGACAGCTCAGCCAGCCAATGACAGGAATAAAAAAAAAAAGTCTATTGGCAGGATCAATATGGAGGGCTCAGCAAAACACAATTACGATGAGAAAGTTATTGATAATCTGCATTATATAGCTGATTGATTCTGTTCATATTTCCAATATTTTCTGTATTCCCCATTCTAATTAGTAAACACTTTTGAAAATGACATTTGTGGTTGAATTCCAATTTATTTATGACTACAGAGAGCAGACATCCCAAACTGCAAAAACTAATTTCATCGAGGTGACACCGCCCACTGGTATGTGTCAGTAGTTTTTTTATTTTTAATAATTGATTTTTTTACAATTTAATTTTTTTCTTGATTTTTTTTCACAATGCTTTTTGGGGGGAGGGGGTTGGGGCAACGAACAGTGTTGGTAGGGCAGGGGAGTTTTTTTTTTTTTTTTATACTTTTGAATTTTTTTATTTATTTTTTATATTTTTTGGGGGGTTTTGGTGAGATGACAGCATATACACATTTTTTTTACTACAAAGCAGGATATATATACATATATATATATATATATATATATATATATATATATATGCTCTGAATAAAAGTAAAAAACATAACAAATAAACAAACAGTGTGTGTATATATATATATTGTTGTCCTATGTTGTAAAGAGGTGTTTCAAAATTCTCCCATTAAAATCAATGGAATTTGGTCCACCACAAAATGGCCGCCAGGCAGAGCCCTAATTATAAGGACAGATTGTTTAGTGTTGTAGGGGATGCTAGGAGCGGAAGTTGTGTTGCAGAGACGTCTGCGAGGACAAAGTCAGTCTTCACAGCTGTTCCCCGCTGCTCCGATCATTCCCGGGAGATCGGAAGGCGTTTGCGGGAGTCTCCTGCACCTCGCGGGAGACTTGAGATGTCTGAGAGAGGCACCTAATTCATACTAAACGTCTGATTTTCAGATATGGGGGGAACCAATGGGATGAATATTGTTTCATAGTTTTCATGTTTGCACTATTTGGAGCATTTTCATTCAGTAATGGGTGGAGCTGGAAGGATTATCGCCTTAGAAACGCTGTAATCCCGGATCTAATTAGTGACCACTTTGAAAATGACATTTATGTTTGATATTCCAAATAATCTATGACTACAAAGCTGCATCGATTCAAGATAAATGTATGATTTTCAGGTATGGGGGGAACCAGGAGGATGAATATTGTTTCCTATATATATGGGAATCAGACGGTGACGGCGAATCAGAAATGGTGTCAGACTTTAGTACTCTATATTTTCCATAGGCAACAATATCAACAGGTAATATGTTTAGTGTTACAGAGAAAGTCTGGTGCTAGTAATATCGCTTTCACTCCGGCGTGCGCAGCGATATGTAACATGTGTATCGCAATTGGCGCTTTCATACATACATGCGTTTACGTTCGTATGTGTGTATATGTGGGGGTGGGGCCTCAAATGGGGGGGGGGGGGTTATGTGCTTGGATGTAACTTTCATTTTTTAGTATTTAAAAAAAATGTTAATTCGATTTTTATTTAACCACTTCAGCTCTAGAAGATTTACCCCCTTCCTGACCAGACAATATGGCACTGCGTTATTTTAACTGGCAATTGCGCAGTCATGCAACACTGTACCCAAATGAAATGTTTGTCCTTTTTTCCCACAAATAGAGCTTTCTTTTGGTGGTATTTGATCACCTCTGTGTTTTTTTTTTTTTGCTTTATAAACAAAAAAAACTAATTGTTTTGAAAAAAAAAACAAAACAATATATTTTGCTTTCTGCTATAAAACATATCCAATAAAAATAAAATAAAAATTCTTCATCAATTTAGGCCAATATGTATTCTGCTACATGTTTTTGGTAAAACAAAAAAAAAATTATGTCATTCAGGGATGAGCCGAACACCCCCCTGTTCGGTTCGCACCAGAACCTGCGAACAGACAAAACGTTTGTGTGAACTTTAGAACCCTATTAAATACAATGGACTCGAATGTTCGAAATCTAAAGTGCTAATTATAAAGGCTTATATGCAAGTTATTGTCATAAAAAGTGTTTGGGGACCGGGGTCCTGCCCCAGGGGACATGTATCAATGCAAAAAAAAGTTTTAAAAACTGACGTTTTTTCGGGAGCAGTGATTTTAATAATGCTTAAAATGAAAAAATAAAAGTGAAATATTCCTTTAAATTTCGTACCTAGGGGGTGTGTATGATATGCATGTAAAGTGGCGCATGTTTCCCGTGCTTAGAACTGTCCCTGCAAAAAATGTCATTTTTGAAAGAAAAAAAGTCATTTAAAACTCAATCGCGGCTATTAATGAATTGTCGGCTCCCGGCAATACATAGAAAAGTCATTGATAAAAAAAAAAAAAAAAAGCATGGGGGTTCCCCAGAATTCAATTACCAGGCCCTTCAGGTCTGGAATGGATATTAAGGGGAACCCCGCCGCTAATTTAAAAAAAAATTGACGTGGGGTTCCCCCAAATATCCATTCCAGGCCCTTCAGATCTGGCATGGATTTTAAGGGGAACTCCACCCAAATTTTTTTTTAAAAATGGCGTGGAGTCCCCCTAAAAATCCATACCAGACCCCTTATCCGAGTGTAGCGGCCTCACCCCATCCTCTTTAGCTAGGGGTATGTCACGTGACAGAGTGAGGTGCGCTACGGCCCATGTCCTCCCCATAGCTGTGGGTGAGGTGAAGGCCAGTACCAATATCTTCCTCGGGCCAAATGTGTGCTGGATTATGGAACTCAGCCCTGCTATGTTGGAATCTCCCTTTGCTCCCATTAACAGAGTCCATACACCGATCACAGTCCAACTGTTAGTTTTATTTCGTATCTCCACATACAGGCAATGCAATGGCATGATACGGTGGGATGAGCAGGTCGAGGCACTATACTGATCTGGGTCCCTACACCCCCTGTGCTATGACCAAGGGTTGCAGGAGTCCTAATTTGAATACCTCCGCTGCGTTGCAGCCCCTATCAGGGGAAGATGTCCTCCAAGGGAGTTACCGGAGGCCCATCCATCACCGGGTTGACGCTGCACCGGAATCTTCGGACGGGTGACCTCCCCAGCCTCCTCACCTTAGATGCAGGTCCCCTCGCAAGGGGCACCCTGGAATCACTTCACCCTTGCGGGACCCAGTCGGAGTCACTGGGCCCCAGGCCTCCTCAATAGTACCTCACCCCAGGCTGAAGGTGCCTGGGATGGAACCCCAACTTCATTCCGGCCAGGCCTAGGGCGCCTAGGCCGGAACCTTGAACCGCCCGCACCCAGGCCGAAGGTGCCTGGGTGCGTGAAGAGATGATCCCCGAAGACCTCGTGGCGAGGGCGTCTCCCCCTTTTATCTCCTCCCATCAACACCACGGCGGGTTCCCCGCCCCAGCCGTACCATCTCCAGGAAGGGACAAAAAGGGTAGCACTGTGGTGATGATTCTACCTGAAGCCTGTAGGTACCCCGCCACCCACAGGCAAAGGAGAATATTACATCCCCCAATCCTCCACGAATAACAAAAAGGGGTCTAAACCCTGACACAATTACACACCTGGGTCACACTACCCCCAGGTGTATCCCACTAAATCTGAAGACCCCGCTACACACTCCCCCCTGTGATTTGACGCTGGTTCCCAGCGTCAGGTGCACACCCATGTCTCCCAAGGAGTGGTGACATGGAGCAAGCCCCAGAGGCTGTCCCCAAATTTGTGAATACTAAGTGTGCCAAGACCTGCTCAAAAGGGAAAGGGAAAATATAAAACGATAAACTTTTGCATAAAACATCTATTCTGTACACATGTACAATCCCTCCCATCACTGTCTAAGAACCACCCCACTCACAGTTGTCTTGACCGATGAATCTCCTGCAGAAGGGAAACAAAAACAACATCCTAACAATCTGTGTTAACTTGGAATGAATAGGTCTGTCAGCCGAGAGACCCGCTCACTCCAATAAGCAAAGTGATGCATGTGTAAAATTTTCAAACAGTCGTTGCACAACACTGCCACCTGGTGACAGCGCCGCGGTCATGACACTTGCCGAGATCTTCATTCTTCCTGCTTTTCCTACACTAACTTTTACCCCCAGAGTCTCTGCCTTTGGCACATGAAGAAAAGGGAGAAAAAAAAAACAACAGCTCCCAAGTCTCCAGTGAGTGAAAGAGAAGCCCAAATCAAAACAAAAGTAGGGCACAGTTCTGAGCGTCTGGGAATGTTCCTTCCAGAAAGTTCAACAGCAAACAAAATAGGAGTTCACTTCTCCTACAAGTAAAACCTTGGATCCGGCAAAAACAGGGGCTTCAGGTGCTTGTCAAACACTTCCACCGAATATTCGACATCCTCTCCTTCTCCTGGTTGTACGATGGCCTCCGGGTGCCGAGGTACCTTCACCATCTCAGGTTGCTTTGCCTTTGGTGCCCGCAACGAAGCACGCTGCATCCCCACTATCAGAGCGGGTGATGTGGTGGAATGTGGAAGGTCGGTCGGAGGACTAGATTTCCTCGGGAACTCCAGGGCCTGCGCCCGGAGCATACTGTCTTCTATGGACATGGGGAATCCTGCGGTTTACACAGCACAGGTAGCGGGCGTCTGTCCCAGCCCTTCCGGTGAAACAGTTCGTCTATTTCTCCGTCATCCCCACAGTCTGACAACGACTCTAGGTCGGAGGTGTCATACATCTCGGCGGGAAGGTAGTCTCTAGTAGACGGAGGGCTACCCTCCCTTGCGGGCTCCACCGGCTGTGGACTCCCGACACCTCTAACCACCACCACAGTCCCAGCCCCTGGCTCACCTGGACCTTTTTCAGCACTGGGATGTCCAGGATTCTTCCGACCGGATCCATCCAGGTCCGGCAAGCAGCGGGGTAAAGCTCAACCACGTCCACAGGAGGCCTGCACCAGGCCTATCTTCCTCTTCGGGGGTGGCAGCAGGGAGTCTGTGGTGACCGAAGCAGCGTCCTCGGATTTTTCCCTCTCAGTCTCTGGTTGGGCAGTCACGTCGCCCTGGTCAGCGCGTACGGGGACCTCCGCAGAGGCCTGGATCTCTCCCTCCGGAGTGGCGGTTCCTGTGATGCAGTTGAGGCGTAGGGCCCGGGGCCTTTCCGTGTATGGTTCAACCTCAAAAAGGAACTCCTTGCATGCCTCACATCGCCCGAATGGCTTTAGTTGGACCACCAGTCCCGAGCATCCGGGACAGATCACACCGAGGGCCTCCGTGTCTCTGCATGAATACAGAGCCAACTGTCCTCGGGGCCTAAGTCTTATCCCCGTGTCTGTCAGGGGAGCAGCAAATGCAGTCATCTTCATAGGGTAAGATACCGGCATCCACGGGGAGCTTGAATTCATTCCGACCACTTGCTGCTCCATCACGCGCTGACCACGCACCGGAGTCTCCACGTGTATCTCCACACGTGGCCAGACTCCTCCCACGACTTGCACGTTTTTGTGGGCTTCCACCAGCCTCCGCCCACGAATTGTACAGTCACGGGGTGCCTCGTGGCGCAGTGCAGCAAAAGTCCCCACATGTAGTACTTCACACGGCTGGACTTCTCCCTCTTCCCGCTCTTTCTGCATGGGCCTCTCCCAGTTTTTCAGAGAAATTTCCACGACTTCGAGCACAGGGACGCACTTTGGCCAATCACATGGCCGACCTGCTCGGACCTCCTCCGGGCAGCAAAGTCCAGACACAGCCGTTCCAAACCTTAGGGTCAACACACATTTCATCCCGGACGGACGAGCCCCCACGTGTAGCGGCCTCACCCCATCCTCTTTAGCTAGGGGTATGTCACGTGACAGAGTGAGGTGCGCTACGGCCCATGTCCTCCCCATAGCTGTGGGTGAGGTGAAGGCCAGTACCAATATCTTCCTCGGGCCAAATGTGTGCTGGATTACGGAACTCAGCCCTGCTATGTTGGAATCTCCCTTTGCTCCCATTAACAGAGTCCATACACCGATCACAGTCCAACTGTTCGTTTTATTTCATATCTCCACATACAGGCAATGCAATGGCATGATACGGTGGGATGAGCAGGTCGAGGCACTGTACTGATCTGCGTCCCTACACCCCCTGTGCTATGACCAAGGGTTGCAGGAGTCTTAATTCGAATACCTCCGCTGCGTTGCAGCCCCTATCAGGGGAAGATGTCCACCAAGGGAGTTACCGAAGGCCCATCCGTCACCGGGTTGACGCTGCACCAGAATCTTCGGA